>CM054811.1:6023804-6714082 GCA_028984105.1 Lavandula angustifolia
TCAGTAGACATAGATATTGTGGGGCGGTTCATCATCCACCATGTCATCGATCATGCCCGTGCTGACTCTGAAATTAAACAGATGTCTATTAAGCAAGCTCTTCTGTGAAGCTTTTAGTTGCCAAGCACCGGGATCAGCGTCACTAGTTATAAAGACAACATGCTCAACGAATACTTGGAGATTTTCTGCGGCAAGCCTACGTCATTCAGGGCTGCCTTCCCGAAAAACTCCATGCTGCCGAAGTACAGAGCACTGTCATATATAGTCACTCAGATTCTGACTAGCCAGGCCGGCTCTTTTGACCAAGTGTCCAAACCGAAACTTCAGATGATGATGGCAATCTACGATAGAGCTCAGGTCAATTGGACGGAATTCTTCCTGAAGGAATTTCATGAAAGATAAATTGAGGGTTAGAAACGATACTTTCCTCCTTCGTATGTTGTCGCGGCTTTGATTGTTGCTCCCGTGTCAGATCTTCTGATCTGTGTCCCGGCCTTTTTCTTCCTCTCGGTGGTCAGAGAACTGAAGAAAATAATATTTTTGTCTCTCCCTATCACTCACGCACGACGTGATTTATTTTGTGATTGTATGTTCTGTTTTTGAACAGAATAGTAATATATATAGGCTTCAAAAGCCAATATAATATTAATATATTTGTAGCCCATTAATTTAATTATATTTTTAATGGGCTTCCACACAACTAGCCCATAATATAATTAATGAATTTAATGGGCTACTAATATTTATCAATTAATTGGCCCAGCCAATTAATTCCAGATAAATAACATTATTAAATAATGTAAAAATACATTAATCCATTAATAATGATTTATGAGAGATAATAAATAACTAGGCAACTAATTGGGCCAGATCAGGGATCCAATACAAGAAATAAAGCTGGGCCTCAAATGAATTAATTATCCATGTTCAGCGCAGAGCAAAATTAATTAATAAACACAGATTCATTCCACTAGAGAATCCGTGGTGACTTACCCCTTTATCCTAAATTGAGCAAGGGCTTGTATTTTAGACTTAATCGATCTCCGTATTTAAGATAGAAATATTCGTTAATTAATTAAGCTCACTGACATCTTAAATTAATTAACATCTTATATTCCTGAGTAGTACCACTCGACCTTATTAACACACCTGAACTTAATCATTCGGCCGGGTTTAGTGTGCTAATCCTTTCGAGTTCCTCAGGGGATATTATCAACCTATTTTACTAGGATACGGATGCAAGATACAGACAACCAGCCTGAGCCACAAATAACTACTAACACCCAAGATACGTAGATCCGGTCGCGATGACGTTCACCATAGTAGGTCAACGTGATAGATAGCCAAATGCACTCAGCTGAAGTCTTACCAAGCTTAAGACCAGCTAAGTCACCGAGATCTTGGTTCTCCACTAAGGTCAGTTAGGAGAACACATCTCACTGTGATCCATCAATACACCACCTTAAGTGTACCAGTAAAGACAAGCAGCTAAGACAAACCACTTCTTATCTAAACTGCAGCTTTAACCAACAACTTATCCTTAAGTTGTCTCAGCTGTGATAACTGTTTATATCTTGTCAGTTCAACCAATTTGTGTTGTCTTCTATGATACCCGACACACCACACAAATCTAACTTTTATACAAGATAAATGATAACATGTGCAAATATATATATTTATCAGATAGGAGAATAAAATAATGGTAGGGACAAAGCACACATTGTATACAAGCATAAGATTTGCTTCCAGTATACAATATCTCAACATTTCAGACTCAGGCTGACAAGTTCGATAAGGTAACGAACAGCCTAACTGTCAAGGGAAAGCTTCTCTACGGAATGAAGCTGACGGTTATGATCGAGGACTTTAGTGGTGCTGATCACATCACTTACGCTGATAAGGGGTACTTCAGCCCCAAGAAAGTCAGATTTCAAAGCAAGGCAGCAGCTCTACAACAGATTGGGGCAGGGCCTGCTGAGACTAAGAAAGGGTCGAAGTCCACTCCGACCAAGAAGAGAACATCACCCAAAGTTGTTCAGAAGACTCCGTCGAAGAAGCAGAAGAAGGCTTCTAAACCAGTTGTTACTCCTCCCCTCAGACTGCGAGATGAATCAGAGTCTTCTGAGAAAACAGTCTCACTGGAGAAGGTAGTCTCCACTGAAAGGGAAGCGACAATGGAACAAGGGTCCGAAGCTGAACCATCTACTCCTATCTCTCAGACCCCACTAGACATTCCACCCCTCAGCAGCATCCCGTCTACTGAGAAGGCCACGTCTCCAATAGAAGTAGAAGACTCGGTGACAGGATCTTAAGCCGAGACCATCGGGTTAGAGGCTGAAGCTCTTCAGAATAGAGCCTCCCGAGAAGTCTTAGAGGTCATACCGGAGATATCAAGTCACTCTGACTTGGTTGCTCTCGCGAGGCAGGCCAAGCTTCACATGTTGATCAGGTTCCAGGAATGGTCTACGCTGAACAAGCTTATTCTACACCATACCTGCGAACAACTGCATGAAGAGGAGTTGATACTCCGCGAACAGATAGGCTATTCCGAGCCTGCGGACATCAGTTCCCTGGAGGATTTAAGGGCGGCTATGCTGGCTGTTCTGAACGACTGATATCCTACAGCAGTCGCGCCTTCTGATGGGTCTGATCCTGATGATCAGGACCCGCCCAGTGATACAGGCCCTGAGAAGCCTGTTGAGGGAACTCAACTGGAGGAAGGTGACCAACCTACAACTGCTAAACTACCACTCACCATCCTCCCTCCAGTATAGTCGGCGGTTGGAACCTCTTAGGCTGCGGACCCAGAACAGCTGTTGCTGGGGTCTACTTTCGAGGTTGTGCCCAGCCCGAAGAGCCGACGATCTAAGACTGTTGCCAAGGCCTTAAAATGTCAAGGAGCTCAGAACCGACTTTTGGCCAAGGCAGTCCATAAGACATGGAAGAAGTCTACTCTTGCTCAGAGTGAGGAGATAAAGGAACTGAGGACTTCTATCCAAACAAAAGCAGCTCCTGACTTCTCAGCTATACTCACCGATGCTTTATCCACTCAGAGAGCAGAGTTTGAGAAGCAACAAGCATCACTGGAAGCTGCCTAGAAGCGACTATTGGAAGATTTTAAGTGAGCTCACTCAGCACATACTGAATTCGTTTCTTCACTAAGTCAAGCTTCCGAGCTCAGAATTCAATCGCTTCAGAAGACTCTTGAAGAGACAATTGATGCTAAGTTGCAAAACATTCAGACGCTGGTGGATTCCTCACATAAGAAGTTCAGTGATGATTTAATCACTGAGAGGAACGACTTCCACCTTCATCTTGAGACCATGCAGACAACTTTGGATAAGCTGGCTACTGCATTTGATGGTCTGAACAAGAAAGTTCAGGTCCCTACCCCTGGCTCAGCTGATGATGCCAAAATGGGGGAAATGACACTGACACCAAGGGGGACTAGGTCAACAAGAGGAGCAGCTGGACGACAATCAGCTCCCACTGACCCCCAAGGTACTCTAGGTCAGGCCAAGGGTATCTCAGCAGCGGGTGATGTAGGGCCTGCTGAGACCGGCCCAAGCGGCTCAAGACCGAAGGACTCAGCAACCCAAACTCCCATTGAACATATTCAGGAGGTTGCTGATTTCATTGAGGAGGATTCAGACGAGGAGGAGACTCCTCTGCCTCCTCCAGTGGTGGGAAAGGGGAAGAAAAAGCTAAAACTCCCAACCCCACCACAGAAAGGAGCCAAAAGATATATAAGCCCTGAGGAGCAAGCTCATATTGAGGCTGGCGAAAAACTTGCCCGAGAGATTGCTGAAGCTGAAGCGGCCAATAAACCTAAGAAAACCCTTGCCAAGGGTAAAACAAAGGTCGCAGGGGGAAAGAAGACTGGAACTAGGCCTCCCCCAAGGAAATTAAGAATCGGCGATGAGGCCGACAAGGAGAAGGAAGCTGAACAGCAACTGCAGCAAGAAAAGTCCAAGTCTGGACAGCAGGGTGATACTTCAGGTTCCAAATCCAAATCACAATCACCTGCAGAGTCAGAAGAACAGCATGTTCCATCCTACGTCCCTTCAAAAGAACAAGAATTGGAGATGAAACAGCTCTGGGATGCGATGGAAAGAGCATTAGACAGAACGGCAGAAGCAAGGCAAATTAGAGAAGCTCGTGAAAGGTTGTGGCAGGCTGACTTAGAAGCCTTGAGACTGAGGACTGAGAAAGAGGCTCGAGAGAGGGTACCTGATAAGGAAGCTGAAATTCCTTATAAATATAGGCGAAGCAGGAAGCCCACTGATCTGAAGATTCATAGATGGCCAAGGATTGACCAATGGATGCCATGGGAACGGACTTAGAGATGGGAAAATCTCAAAGCTGAATTCATTAAGAGGTACTTTGTTTGGAAGTACTGGCCTGACATGCACATGATAAATATCTTTGCTGGATGGCTTCTGGTGAGCGATCCTGAGATATATGCTAGAGTCCAGAAATCCTTAGCTGATAAGGAAGATGTTCGAGTCACAGTTCCTAGACCTCTGCCTCCTCCACAGAAGCTTGATGGATCATTACATATTGGAGTCATAGAAGGAGAAGTCAGTAGTGCCATCAAAGCCTTAGATCTTGATGAGTCTGACCCTGCTGATATGCTGAAGATACAGAAGCTCAGGAAAGACACCTTCCAGATGTATGGATTGCCGTTGCCAGAGGAGAAGTCCAGAGATTTCAAGGCAAGGATCCAGAAGTTCAGGAGATAGATAGCTTCTTGTTTCTTCTTTTGCTTTCTAGAATAGCAAGAGATGTAATGTACTGAAACTTCTTATCATATATAAAACATCCTTGTTGTTTGGCCCGACAATACCTTATTGTCTTCATGGCCTTGTTTATTAAAGCTTAACACTCAGAATAACCTAAGTGATTACTGACTCACACACTCACTGTTGATATCTGTGTTTGTCTGGTTTTGCTTAGTCTGTGATAGATTCTTTTGTTAGAAGCTTGAGGGAAATTTGCTGGATAAATATGTATATGGGGGAAATTGTTGCTAGTATTCTGTATTGGTTATGATATTTCTCTCATGTATCCCTCAGTAGTTTAGAACTTGATGGACAGCTCCACTGATTCTTCTTGTAATATTTGTAAGGAGTTTGTCTCTGATAGTTTGTAGTGTTAGGTTTTGGCATCATCAAATAGGGGAAATTGTTGGGAGATGGTTCAGTAGCTTAGTGTTAATAGATTTGAATGATCCCAAACCCTAATTTGATCGGTGAACCATTATGTTGTAATTGCATTGCCTCTATCTCTAAGAGTTTCAGACTCAGTAGACATTCTTTCAGCATGGTTCAGGCGCTCAGTTATGTCTGATGACTTTTCACTAGACTATCAGCCTCAGTACCATGGAGTGAAGACTCAGTAGTGCTGGACTCACTAGGAGCAGTTCACTGAACTCAGAGCTGACCTTCAGTAGAGTTGGACTCACTAGGAGCATACTACTGAACCAAGGTCAGACTCAGCAACGGCCAGACAGTCTCTTGACTGTTAGTGATCTTATAAATCAAATCAGTAGAGTCATACGAGGTACAGAGAAGTCAGCTTCATATCTGCCTTAAAGTCTGTTTGTCTCAACTACTTTCTACAGCCTCGACCAATGACGAGCAGCCAGCTATCTACTTTTTGATTAAAGCTGCAAGTCAACATATTTCCAGAAATGGAGGGAAAAGACTCTGCCAGATTTCTTTGAAAGAGCCGTTAGCTACCCAAAAGAGAGTGGCACATGGATCATCGTCTCCAACGGATCTTTCCATGACACTTCTCTATAAACAGAGGGAAGAATTCAAATCGAAGCACACGCACGAACTTAGAAATCAAGAACACATACGAGCGAATACGAGCAAATTCAAACCAACTCAAGCTTTCCGCAAGAACTCCAGAGAAAACCTTCAAGCGAAAGGCAACATTCTTGCTCAGAAGAAACCAAGCTGAATTAGATTCATAGCCTCTAGTATCCAAGCGATTGAACACGAACCCAGAGTTTATACCTTATTGTTCGTCGCTCTAGAAGCCTCATTCTCGTTCCATTCCCTCTAACCTAAGCTCAGCTGACCATATCTATAGCTTAGATCGAAGGAGTTCATCCCTGAACTGTTCTTTATTGTAAAGAACTCCTTCATAGTTGGAGAGTTTGTCAAACGCTTTAGGTTTGATCTTTGTAAACTGAGACCTGCTCACTATAATCTTCAAGGCCAGTGTTTGTCCAGTGCACAAACCGATTGAGACTAATTCAGTATAATAAAATATCATCCTGATCTTTTCGGGACAGTGGACGTAGGATTGTTTGACATCCGAACCACTTTAAAAATTGTTGTGTTCTGTGTGCTCTATTTTACTGTTGCATTGATTTCTATTCATATTGAAAATATCTTTCAAAATCATTCAATTGTGTTTCAGCAAAGCTTAAACGACTGCACTAATATACTGAAACAGTTTTACTAAAAATGTTTTCTAACTCAACTGAATTGGGCCTACACATTTCTGCACTCTACTGAACGGTACTGAATTCTGACTTCAGTCAGCTAGCAGGCATCAATATAGTCAGTCACTCTGCCACGCGATTTAGAACAGCTTATTTGGTCTATTGAACTTGTTCAGCAAGGTACTCTCCTGAAAAGGATTGTTCGCGTTTTAAGTTGAGAAAGTTTTCAGGTGTATTCACGCCCCCCCTCTACACCTGAACGTTTATGTCGGGACCAACAGGCGGCACAGTAATCATAACCTCTTATAACATTTAATCTTAGCCGTCCACCTCTTAAAATCAGATTAATCTCAACTGCATGTTAAATAAACCGTTCATATTTAAATATGATATATATCTGCATATATCTATGATCTAAAATACATTTCCGCCATTTTAAAACTGCTTAGTGCTTTGCATATCTATTTGCTTAAGAAATCTACTTCCTTCAAGCACTAAACTCTCGGTAAATTTCATAAACTCTATTTGCCTATTACTGACTTACTCTATTTTCAAGTGATAACGCTTGTTTTACAGATTCAGTTTATTATCTCAATGGCGATGTTCTCCGACAACGAAGTCCTCATCCCTTCAGACATGGAGGAGACCATCACTTCTCAGAGAGTCTGGTTCGAGCCAGTTCTCGCATTTCGATCGTGTGGAGTGGACTGTATGTAGCAGATTTTTGATGCCCTTGAATCGACAGGCCTTCAGACTATGTTATCTAGGGTTCCCATCTACTGCCTCCCGAGATAAGTAGGAGAGTTTTACATGAATCTTTGACAGAGCGAACATCTTCAGGACATTTCTTGCATATCTTCCTAGCAAGAAACGAGTAACAACAAGTGGGAAGCGAAGATTGCCGATCTCGATATTGCTGAGTGTCTTCACCTCAGTCTCAATCTTCCCAACATCGGGATTTCTCTTATTGGGTAGAAGGAGACTTCCATCAACAAGTACCTCTACTAGTTCTGTGGGCAGAAGGACTTAGTGTTCAAAGCAGCCTTTCCCAAAAATCAGCTCCTCCCTGAATACAGAGGATTGGCGTACAAAGTCAACCACATCCTCACCAGTTCAGCCGGATCCCATGATCAACTCTTCAGGATTCGAATTCAGATTATGATGGCCATCATAGATGATGTCCAGATCAACTGGACTAAGTTCTTCTTGACTGAGTTCAAGGCTCAGTTCCAAAAGTTCGTGGTGAATGAGGACAAGACCTCACTGCGACTGATTTCGAAAGGCAAACTTCTATACGACAGCAAATTATCTATTCTGATTGAAGACTACTGCCAAGGAAGAGTCGCCTTTGCTGACACACATCTCTTCGATAAAAAGAACGTTAATTGTTAAGTGTGGCAGCAGTTGAGAAATCCATAGGGCGTGGACTTCACGACAAGCGTCCTATTCAGTCCACTCAAGACCCACGCAAGGAGAAGAGGAGGAAAACACTGAAGAATCCTGAACCTTCAGTCATAATCCCTGACACCGTATCTATCCGAGATTCAGAGTCCCGTAAGGAGGACGTGACTCTGGTAGACAAAGTTAAATGGATACACTCAGAGGAGACCTAGTCAGACATTCCAGCTGACATTCCTTAGACTGAGGTCTCCACATCAGTCCCGACTTCAGTACTGATAGCTCAAAGTAGAGCTGCTAAAGAGATCGCGGATGAGATTCCCGAGATCCTAGATCACTCTGATCTCGTGGATATAGCAGTCAGGGCGAGGGTACAAATTTGTCTCAGATTCCTAGAATGGGATCTATTGGGTGAGACCATTAACCTCAAGACCATTCCTGAACTGATAAAGGAGGAGCAACAGCTGAAGGAGGAGATAGGCTACGGAGAGCCAGCTGATATAGCGTCTTTGGATGACCTTCATTCAGCAATGGTCATGTTCCTGAGTTAAAAGGGGCCTACTGAATTGATGACTCAGCCCCAAACTCCACCTGACTCTCACCATGACGAGTCCCCCAAGGATGCAGACCAGGGAGGATCTGCTGAGGGAAAATCACCCAGAGATGACTCACCACATCAACCGCCTTCATCAGGTACCGTCATCTCTACGCTGTCTACATCTCAGCCTAAGCCGAAGCAGTCTCGATAGCAAGCTGTTGAGATAAAGGACATTAATGTGGCGTCTATCAACAAGTGTCTCAAGCGACAGGGTCATATAAACCATCTTCTTGCTCATGACGTAAACAACAAATGGAGCCAACTCTTTGACGCTCAGACTCTGACGCTAGGAAACTTGGCTTCAGAAGTGCAGAGGATCAGTACTCCAACTACTGTTAACACTGAAGAGATCCTCAGCAGAGCACTTGAACCCTAGAGGATTGATCTGCACTCTCAGTATCAGAACATCCTACAGACTCGGGCCAAACAATTTTCTAAAACCATGGTCACTGCACTGGATCAGGTCCTCAAGGCCGTCGAAGAGAGAAACGAGATAACCACTGAAAGTATATCAAAAGCACTTATGGAACAAGCTAACGCCGACCTTGCTATCAAGAAAGACGCTACTGACTTGGAAGAAACTTACCTACGACGGATTGAACCTATAAAGTCTGACATACTCCAAGTTGTCAATGCTGACCATGATAAGAGATGGAATAAGTATACTGACGCCGTCGGGGATGTTGACGCTAAACTGGAATCTATCTCTCAGTACCAGACCTATCGACAAAGGTCACAGCCTTAGCAAGCCTAGTAGATGATGCCAAAAAAGGAGAAAAGAAGTAGGAAGAGTAAACTACTGACCCTAATCAAGGATAAAGAGAAAGAAACTGAGAAGAAAAAGATAGAAGAAGAAAAGGGGGAAGGGTCAGGAGAACCAGCAGAAGAAGCAGTGACTGAAGTGGCTCAGTACCTAGATGGTCTTACTAAAGATGAGCCAGTCAGGTCAGTTGTGAAAGGCAAAGCACCCCCCCCCCAAGTCCTCCAAAAGTCAAGAAGCTTAAATTCAAAACGTGAGACGAGCAGATCGCCTATGATGAAAAGCTGGCGCGAGAACTTCAAGAACAAGAAGAAGGGAAGAAGACAAAGGCCAAGAAATGCATACAGATCAGATCTTCAGTTCCTACCAGAACCAGATATGTGATGCCCAAGCAATCTAGCAGAGCCGCTAGTCAAATCCCTAAGTCCAAAGAAGCTGAGAAGAAGCTTGAAGCTTATAAGTTCAAGTTAATTGGATCTAGCGACTCAGAAGTTCCGTAGATTATCCCCTCCATTGAACTTTCAAAGAACCAAGAAGCTAAGATGAAGGATATATGGAATGCCTGCGAAAGAAGCTTAGATATCGCTGCTGAGGCCAGACAAGTACAAGCTGCAAGTGAAAGAGCAAGATTAGCAGACCTTGAGGCCCTCAGACAACGAGCTGAGAAAGAAGCCTGAGAGCGAATCCCTGAGAAGGACAAAAGCATTTCCACCACTTCCAAATACTTCAGAAGATGGGAACAGGGAAACAACATCAAGAGAGTTATCTTTCCAATAACTGATCTATGGGTGTCCTTTAAGATCAATCAAAATGCGAACAGGCCAAGGTCGGCTTCATCAAGAGCTACTATATTTGGGAGACAGTAAGTAAGAAGGTTGATCCTGACAAAACCTTCAAGGAATTCTTGATAAGCGCTGAACATGAACTCTATGCTGAAATCCAAACTATTCTACAACAGTCAGGTAGGACTCTCAAGGCACCTGAGTACAGACTTCTCCTCTCACGCAATAAGGAAATATCTGTAACAAGGAGATTGAGGAAGAAATTAAATATGCCATCTATAGAAGGAGTCTAAATAGGAATGAGGAACAAAGTCTACTCATCTTACGATCTTGAGCTTCCAGGGAATAAATCTGCTGACTTTAAGGTGCGACTGCAACAATTCAAGAAGAAGCCCAACTGATTCCTTCTTAGTCTTAATTTCGATAGAATAGAATATCCTGTAACTGTAATCTCTGATCATATATGATATTTTATTTCTATTGGCCTTCAACAACTACTCATTGTCAATTGGTTGTGTTCTTTATCTTTCAACACTTGCTGATCACCTCAGTGATCAGAACACACACCCACATGGATTCTTATAATTCTGTGTTTCTCTCTGTTCTCCAGTACTGAGACATCTATCTAAGGGGGAAATTGCTTGTAGACGTTTTAGAGGCAAATTTCTAAGACTTTGGTCTTATGAAATAAGAGATTGACTTCATAGTGTATAGGATTTATGCTGATTAGATAGTCAACCTTACTATTAGAGATAGTTTGTAAATGGTTTTGGCATCATCAAATAGGGGGAAATTGTTGGGATGAGATTCAGTATGATAAGATTTGAAGATCCCAAAACCCCTAGCTGAATGATGAGCCTTCGATAATGTAATAGCTTAGTTGAGTTCAGCATGTTAGGAACTTAGTAGGCTAGAGTTTAATTGCTGGTGCATTCAATAGAAGATCTGCCACTCAGCCGAAGGAACTCAGTATCAAAGAAGTCAGTTGGATAAGCTATAACCAACTGAATCTGCAAAGGAATTCGAACCACGAATCTCAATAGCATGAGAATGGAAGTAGAATACAATTCAGTTAAAGGTCCGAGGACTCAGAGGAAGTCAACTCATCGTACACTTGGAGTTTGAACAAGTCTCACCTACTCTCATAACCGCGACCAATGAGAAGCTGCCAGCACTCTACCTGCTCTGCCATAAAGCTGCTCCTAGATTGAAAAAGAGGAAATCCTGTTGGTCCGGAGACGATAGTCAGGTGTAGAGGGGGGGGTGAATACACCTGATCACAGTTTCTTTTTCTCAAATGCGAAGGATAGCTGAACTGTAGGTTGCAACTGATGAACAGTGCCAACTAGTAACCTTCGATCGCGGGTCAGAAGTGTGCCAACTACTGAGCTCTCCTACTGACTTTTGTCAGTACTTGAAACTCAGTCGGAGACGTTGTGCGGATAAGAGTGTGGGGCCCGGAGATTCCTCTTAGTTTGAAAACGTGATTTTCACAAATCAAGTAATTTTTGGCTAGTGCGCTTTGAGAATACGTTTTATGCAAAGATATGATTTTTAATCAGTTTGTATGCAATTCAATAAAACAGTAAATAACACAAGCAATTTTTAACGTGGTTCAGATACGCAAGATCCTACGTCCACGGTCCTGCCGAACAGGAGTTCTTGTTGATTTATCTGAGCAAGTCTCAGCAAGGAATCTATGCACTGGACAGACCCTTCTAAGTTATAGTCCTTAGCGACTTTACAAATCAAACCAAAGTTTGAAAGGGAGGGGATAATCTCCAACTAGGAAGGAGTTCTTACAATAAGAACAATTCACAGAAAGTGAACTCCTTCGAGTTTCTAAGCTATAAATTTGGCAATGAGCTTAGCTAGAGAAGAGGGATCTAAATAACTCTAGAGAGAAGAACTAATGATATTCTATTAGGCAAGTTCTTCGCTGGATTGATCTTGAATGCGCTAGAGTTGTTCGAAAGCTTGAGCGTTTTTCCCTTGATATCCCGTGCGTGAAGCTCGGATTTCTTCTCTATTTATAGTTGTGAGCAGGCATATGTCCGTTGGAGAAGACGATGCCACGTGTCACAAGCTTCCAAAGAAAACGGCCATAAATTCGAATTGTTGCAGCAGAGTTGTTGGACACCGCATACATGAGAGCAACTTTAGTTGGTCGGAGCGAGATAAAGCGTTGTCGGCTTCTCATTGGTCGAGGTTTGTGGTAGGTGAGATTGTGTCAGACATCGGAGTTGACTCTCTCCAATCCTCATATGTCTTCTGCTGACTTTCGAAATGACTTTAGCGGCTGAGTCATTTTCACGTCGGATACGAGTAGACTTTAAGCGATCTCTGTCTTCTTCGCTCGAGTCGGCCGACAAGAGATATTCTCTTGAGTATGGTCGGTGATGGCTGCGAAGGTACCGAGCTTGCATAGAGTTCTTACGCCGATGTCTGTCAGCTGATGAGATGTCTTCTACTGAGGCGAAGATCAGCTGATGACTTAAGAACGCAAGCAATTACACTGATGACGTGGGGTTCTGGAAAGTAACTTCGGCAGAAGATCAATCCAACAATTTACCCCGTACAGGACTTAGACAAAAAGATAGATAGGATAATCAATCTAGCCTATACATCATCTAGTCCTATCAAGACACTACACTACTGATATCAGCTGGGTTTTGGGATCTTCAATTCCATAGTACTACTATGATTTCCCCCAATATTATTTTAACCACTAATAGTTGAGTATCATCTACTGACTCATAACCCAATAATTTCCCCCTAATTGATGATGCCAAAACCTCAAAAAAAGAATACTAAACTACTAACCTAGATAGACTTCAGTAAACTGAATCAGTTAACTTCGATAAGTTCAGCAGTTGAGAGGGGCAACATCAGAGAAACGGTTATGTGTGAGTGTGTGTCAGATCACTTTAGTGATCAGTTGTGATAGCAAAAACACAATCAAAGTCGTAAGACAATGAGTGATTGTCTGGCTAGAAATAGGAACTGATATATATGTGAACATGAAGATTACAGGTTCCTATCTCTATTACAAAACAAAAGATACGAAGATCACGGCTGACGTCTGAATCTCTGCGTTCGGTTCTTGAAATCAGCAGACTTATCAGCTAGAGGATCCAGACCATAATACTTGTAAATCCTTGCTCTCAATGTCTGGATCTCCTCGAGATCAGCAGGAAGGTCTTCGCTTAGATCGAAATGATATGCAGCTGCCTTGATCTCATCTTCTATCTCCTTTGTGCAAAGAGTTCCACGAGTCGTCCTCGGAGGGGGAATGCGCCTGAAGGCTGGAGCTCGAAAAGGAATATTATCTCTTTCCAATATCACCCGGAGCTGATCTCTGAGCTCAGCGTTGTATTGATGCATAAACTCATCAAATAGCTGATCAACTGGTAGCCCGGATGGATAGAAACCCCATACATAGTAGCCCTTGATGAATTCTTCCTTGAGTTCCTCCCATTGTTCATTCAGCTCAGTAGACACCCATTTGTCTACATGCGTAATAATTTTCTTGATGTAAGGTGCTCTGGGCGCTCCTCTCCTGTAATATCTCGACGACCTCGGAATTTGCTTCTTCCAATCAACTAGAGGCTCTCTGGCTGTCTTATCAGTTAGAGAAACAATCTTAGCCAGGTCCTCCAGTCTCTTTTTCTCTCTGAGAGCCGTTGATCTAGCATCTCCTCTTCGGAGACTAAGTCCTTTCAGCGTGGCCTCCCAGGTGGCTCTGTCCTCGGCCTCTTGCTCAGGTGTAAGTGTAGGAGTATAATAACTCTGAGCTAAGGGCTGGACTGCAGTAGGAGGTGCTTTGGTAAGCTCCTCCTGAGCCTTCTTCTTCTGATCATCCAGTATCTTCTTAGCCTTTCCTTTGGCAAACTTGCCAATTACTTTATTAGGCTTCTTGGCCTTCTTCGCTTCTTCTATCTGATGCTCCTGATCCAGCTGATCTTGCAGCTTTTGAGCAACTTCTTTATCATATGCCTCCTGCTCTGCTTTTGATTTGAATTTACGCATCGGGGAAGATGGCGGAGTAGCTTCAGTAGTGATCTCCTTCCCCGGCCTTTGCAGTGGCAGTGGCTCATCCTCTGCATCCACAAACTGAGCAATGTCTTCAATGAGTTGAGCAGTTGAAAGAAATGTTGCTTGCTGCTCGGCCGCAAGTAGGTTGGACTTGGACTTCAGGGACTTGGACGTTCTCGGGAGGGGGTACTTCAGAACTGGTTCCAGCCTGAATAGCTGGACCTTCCCCCTGATTTCCTTCCCCCTGAGTAATAGCTTGGGTTTTAGGGACTTTCTCCACCACAGCCTGATCCGCCTCAGCCTGTACATGTACCTCGGCTTCTTCCTCAACTTTTTCCCCCTTTTTGGTATCATCAGCCAGGGAGAGGTGAGTGCGGATGGCAGTTACCTCCTTATCCAAATTAAAGATTAGATTCTTGATGAGGGTGGCGGTGGATTCGAAGTCTTTTACTGCATCGCAGTATTGCTCCCATTCCTTCTCCTGATCAGCTCTAAATTGTTTGAGTTGGGCTGCGGACTCCTGTCTGAGTTTCAGTAGAGACTGATCATGAGATTCTGTCATCTCCTTCTGAATTTCTTTGAGTGCCTCCGCCAGTTGTTGAATGGCTATCTGAAGGCTCGAGGAGGCCACTCTGTTTCTTTCATCCATAGTGGCTTGGACTGCCGCAAGGCCCTGAGTCAGATGCTCAGAGAATGATTTCACCTGAGAGATGAGGAGCTGCTGACTTTGAGCTGCTAAGTTCGCCTTGTGAGCTGTAAGGGCGACCTCGACAATCTCCTAAATATTGACTGAAGAAGTAGGAGTTTCGGAGACCTTCTCAACCCCTGCTGCCAGTTGGTCGACGCTCTCAGTCTGGGCTTTGGTGTACTGAGCCCATTTGAGATGAACGTCTTTTGCAAGGAGTCGATTCTTATCTCCCTGTCGCCTGATGGCTTTTTTGACCGACTTAGAGGTCACGGAACCGATGGGTTTCATCTGATAACTGCTGGTTCTGAGCCTCTGCTCAGATGTCGCAATTTGTTGCACTCGACTCGGCTTCGAGGCAACTGGGGCATCACCTGATGTGGAGGGTGGTGGTGATCGACCCTGTTCGTGAGGAGTGTTACCCTCAGCAGATCCTCCCAAATCTGCATCCTTGGGTGGCGCCTGATCGAATCCGCCATCATTGTTATCATCATTATCGTCGTCGTGATGCGATGGAGGCGACGGGGTGTTGCCTGGTACTGAGGAGCGCAGGCTTAGAAGGTAAAGCAATGCCGCCCGCAGATCCTCAAAGGAAGCAAGATCAGCTGGTTCCCCGAACCCTATAGCTGACTGTAAGTCTTGCTCCTCGGCAAGTAGGGACAGAACTGACTGGGTCCTGATTAGATCTTCAAGAATATCCCAGCTGAGGAACCTCAGCAGCATCTGTGTCCTGGCCCTTATGGCAATTTCAACCAAGTCTGGATGCTCAGAGATTTCAGGAATCTGAGCATGGATTTCTCCTGTAGCGGGGAGACGGGTGGAATGCATCGTGGTCCACTCAGAGGAGACTTCCTCAGTCGGTCCGACATTGTCCGACTGAGTCTCTGTGGAGCTGATTCGCTGAACCTTATCTTTCAGCGTGGCACCTTCGATGCCTGTGTCCGCGTCAAGGGGTGGCTCCTCCTGAGTGGGTGGAGGGGAGGTGAGTTTTGCTGGAACCTCAGAAGGTCCAAGCTTGCTGAGCCTCTTCCTCTTAGGCGGGTCGGCGCTAGGGGGCAAGTCGGAAGTGACTCTTTTCTGCTCAGGCGGCCCTCGCCCGATGGATTTCTCAGCAGCGGCTCTTGTCTTGAACTTTATGAGCTTGCGGTCGAAATATCTCGCATCAGCAAAGGCTGAGCGATCTGATACTAACTCTTCGATAATTACGGACATCTTTGTCCCATACAGCAGCTTTCCCACACTTATAAGGCTTCTCTCTCCTATGGGTGTGGCTGCGAACTTCTGAGCCTGAGCTTTAAGCTCGGCTACATAGTAGTCAGTCCAATTGAATCTGACTCCATCATCTATTATCATCATCAGCTAAATGCGAGGCTTGGATAGCTGATCATATGAACCGGCTGAGCTCGTAAGAATATGTGAAACAATGTACGCAAGCCCTCGGTACTCTGGTAGCAGCAGATTCTTCGGTAGAGCTGTCTTGAAGACTACGTTGTTTCTGCCACAGAATTTCTGAACATAGGAGTTGATTTCTTTCTCCTTGTATCCAATGGGTGAGACTCCGCGCGCTGGGAGATCAAAGGTCAGCTCCACGGCGGATCGGATATCGATGATGTGTTCACTGGCATCCCAAGATTGAGGGACAAGCTCCTTCATGTATGAGAACCTGGATTCCTCCACGCCAGAATCTAGGGTTCTCCAGTTGTAGTAGACTTCTACAACTTGTCTGGGCAAGTATGCTCTGGGTTGCTTTGAGACGAGAAGCTCTAGTCTGGAAGTCTCGAGAGCCGTGAAGACGAGCTCAAGATATGGAAGATCAGCTTGGTGTAGCGCCATCGTCGGTTCGAACAGGATTCGGGACTTGATGATTTCATCGATGTTGGTGGGTGTTTTGACAGCCATATTATCTGCAAATTTTCTCTTAGAGACTGAAATAATAGAAGTCAAAACACAATGTATTCACGATAATGTAGATGATGGTTACCGTAAATGTAGAGCTTGGTTGAAGAGAAAGTTTAGATTTAGAAGAGAAGATGAATCGAGAATGCTGAAGTTTCTTACGCTCTAATGGCGATAAATGTGAAAGTGGATTTGAGGTAGAAGATAAAAGATTTTATATGATCGTGCATATCAAACAGTTTAGATCGGACGGTTGGGGTTCAATCTAAAATTTTTAATGACGGTTGTGATTTAATGTTATAAATGAAATGATTACACAAGCCGCCTCTACCATAGACCTACGTAGGATTATGCGCAGTTAAGGTAAGTGAAAAGACATGCATTAAATGCGATGCAGGCATCATTAAAGACTAAGTCATTTTAAATGAGAACGGTTTCCTACTGACTTATCCATAAGAATTAATGGCGGGAAATAAATGCTCATTAACTACTGAGTGCAAGCGACTGAGATAATAAATGCGAGCATGCTTCTGATATAAATTTAAGTATATAATACTACGCAAACCTCTTCAGCTGATTTTACGATCAGCTGGTTACCGTTTAGACTCAGGAGGACAATTGATGTGCCGATGACCACGTTCCCCCTTACTGTGTACAGTTGATTCTCCCGACTGAATCATTGTATTGAGTCTTTGATCTGTCATACTGATTTCTTCTACTGACTCTACTCAGTAGGTTCCACTAGACCTAGCTCAACTGATAATTCTCTGAATCTGTTCTCAGCTAGTGGTTTGGTCAGTATATCTGCCCTTTGCTTGTCAGTATGGATTTTCTCCATTCTGATATCCTTCTTCTCGACATAGTCTCTGATGAAGTGGTGTCGAATATCCACGTGCTTGCATCTCGTACGGAGAACTGGATTATGAGTTATAGCAATAGCACTGGTGGAGTCACAGTAGATGGGCACTTCATCCTGAATTATACCATAGTCTCTCAGTTGTTGTCGAAGCCAAAGGATCTGGGCACAGCAAATTCTAGAAGCCATGTACTCAGCTTCAGTAGTGGACGTTGCCATTGAATGATGTTTCTTTGAAAACCAAGATATTAGCTTGCTGCCTAGGAACTGACACGTTCCAGAAGTTGACTTTCGATCTATCCTGCATCCTGCATAATTAGCATCAGAATAACCTGTCAGTATTAGATTATCATCAGCAGGATACCATAACCCTGCGTCAGGTGTTCCTTTTAGATATCGCAGAATCTTCTTTGCTGAGTCTAGATGACTTCGCTTGGGATCCGCTTGAAATCTTGCACATACACCTACAGCATAAGTTATATCAGGTCGGCTAGTTGTTAAATATAATAAAGAACCAATAATAGCTCTATAATCAGTAGAGTTAACAGAAGCTTCCTCTTTATCTAGATCGATTTTGAAATTCGTATTCATGGGGATTTTGACTGGCTTGCTCGAGTCGCAGCCAAATCTTTTCAGGAGATCTCGAGTGTACTTGGCTTGATTGATGAAAATTCCTTCAGGTGATTGCTTTACTTGGAATACAAGGAAATAATTCATTTCTCCCATCATGGACATCTCGAATTTCTCCTTCATCATTTTCTCGAATTGTTGACATATAGTCACGTTTCTGCAACCGAAAATGATGTCGTCCACGTAGATTTGCACCAGTATGATGTCATCTCCTGACTTTATGTTGAACAGGGTGCGATCTACTTTCCCCTTCTGAAAACCTTTCTGAAGTAGAAAGTCTGATAGGGTATCGTATCAAGCTCTGGGTGCTTGTTTTAACCCATACAGAGCTTTCCGAAGTCTGTACACCTAATGTCCCTGCTGAAAGCCGGGCGGTTGTTCCACGTAGACTTCTTCCTTCAGCACGCCATTCAGAAAAGCTGACTTTACATCCATTTGATATACTTTGAATCCTTGATGCGTTGCATAAGCTAGGAATAAACGAATGGCTTCCAATCTGGCGACTGGAGCGAATGTTTCATCAAAGTCGATTCCTTCTGCTTGACAGTATCCCTTGGCAACTAGTCGAGCTTTATTTCTGACAATGATGTTGTTTTCATCACGCTTGTTTTTGAAGACCCACTTAGTACCAATCACGTGCTGATGTCTAGGTCTGTCAACAAGCTCCAAAACTTCATTTCTAACGAACTGGTTCAGCTCTTCTTGCATGGCGATGATCCAGTCAGCATTATTGAGTGCGTCCTCTATTGACTGAGGTTCTTCTGTGGACAAGAAACAAGAATAGAGTGAGCTTTCTCCTTGACTTAGTCTAGATCTTGTCCTTATAGTTGCTGACGGATCTCCTGTAATAAGATCTGAAGAATGAGCGTCAAGCCATGAACGTCTGAGTCTGGCTTCTTCTTCTGATACTACTTCTGCACAGTCAGTAGGTGTGTTAGGCATTTCATTTGTACTGTTCTGTGATTGCATTAGTTCAGTAAGAAGGTTAGGATCTACTGAGTTTCCAGGTTTAGGGGCATTTAGCTCAGGAACAATATTTGTTCCCCCTGAGTTTATATTCTCAGTAGAGGTCTCAGTTACCACTGGGGCTTCCTCATCGACCGTTGTTACCTGTTGTTGATTATGTTCAGTAGAATCAACCAGGTCAGCTACATCGCTTGTTGGCTGACTCTGAATTTCTTCATCGTCTGACTCATCATCCCAACAATGCTGGATCTTTTCAGCTTTGTAATTTAGTGCGAGATCATATAGCTTGCTGCTGACATCTTTAGTATTTGTATTCGTAGTTTTCCTGTTCTCAGTAAAAAAAACTCATCAAAAACAACATGAGGGCTTTCCTCCACGCAAATGGTCCGATAGTTAAAGACTCTGAAGGCTTTACTGACCCGATAGTATCCTAAGAATACTCCTTGATCAGATTTGCTATCAAAGACCTTAAACTGATCTTTCCCATTATTGTGAATAAAGCACGGACAACCAAAAATATGAAAATGAGAAATAGAAGGAATTCTCCCTTTCCATAATTCGTATGGTGTCTTCATGTGTTGCTGTGTAAGCAGTGAGCGATTCTGAGTGTAGCAGACTGTGTCAGTAGCATCTGCCCAGAACTTTGAGGGTAGTCCAGAGTTTGGTAGGAGCGTTCTTGCTGCTTCTTTAAGTGTTCTATTTTTGCGTTCAGCAAGTCCGTTCTGCTGAGGGGTGCGAGCTGCTGATGTCTCGTACTTAATTCCCTCCTTTTCGCAGTACTCTTTAACTACTGAGTTGAGAAATTCTGTTCCTCTGTCTGAGCGAATTCTCTGTATCTTGATGTCCTTTTCCACACTGAGCTTTTTCAGCAGTTTGGGCAACTCAGTCTGGACATCATATTTGTTGGCTATGAAGAAGACCCATGTATATCTCGAGTAGTCGTCAATAACGACGAGGGCATACTTCTTGCCTCTTATAGTCACCGGAGAAACTGGCCCGAATAAGTCCATGTGTAGCAGCTGAAGGATTCCATCAGTGGAAGGTGACGGAATAGGTGGATTGCTACTCTTTGTCTGCTTTCCCTTCAAATATGCTTCACAATTTCTATCTTTGATAAATGATTCGTTGGGCAGTCCTCTGACTTTAGAGTTCTTGGCTAGCTTGTTCATAGTCTTGAAGTTCAGGTGGCTGAGTCTCTTGTGCCACAGCCATCCTGCCTTATCACTAGATTTAGTCTGTGCGAGTAAGCAAGCCTCAGGTTCTGCGGTTTTATAGTTTGCAATGTATATATTCTTCCTCCGCGAACTTGATAACACTGTTTTCCTTGTAGATTTATCAACAATATCACAGAAACCAGCGTCAAAGATAACTCTATTCAGATTGTCACAGAATTGACTGACAGAAAGGAGATTATGTTGAAGTCCTTCAACATATGTTACTCTTGGAACTGAGGCAGTCCCAATATTCAGTGTTCCGTATCCCCTTGTATAGCCTTTAGAGTTGTCACCAAACTCAATTCTGAGACTATCTTCCTGTATGTAGTTGGTCAGCAGGCTCTTTTGATAAGTCATGTGTCTCAAGCAGCCGTTGTCCACTATCCAAGGGTCCTTATGCACCTGCAAAACAGAAACATTTTTAGGTACCCTTTGGTTCAGTTGGGTCCTTACATGTTAGTGGGTGATTTCGGAACCCAGATCTGCCTAGGGACCTTAAAAGTCTGAGACTTCTTCTTCTGAACCTTGTCAGCTTTCTTCTCCACATGACTCGGAGATACTGACTTTCTGATGATTTTGGGTTCAGGAGCTTTCTTCTTCTGAGGCTTTGCGCTCCTCCTGACCCTGGGCTCATAGTAGTACGAACCATATTGATCTGGATGTTCATACAGTGGTTCCTTGTACTGTTCCGCCCAACTGACCTTCTTGGTTCCCCCTGAGTTTGATCGTGGTGTCCTGGGGCTGGAACCTCTGGTCAGTTGTTTCTTGTTGCTCGGCTGAGGTGCAACTATCTTCTGTTTATTCTTCGTCTGAGGTGTTGAGTCAGTAGTCTGAACTTTACCTCTGACAAACCTATCAGCCAGCAGTTCTGAGCTCTTTGAAGGGGAAGCTTCATGAGTATAGCCAAGTCCTTCTTTCATGATCGTCGGCCTTTGCGCTCTAAGCATACTTTCCAACTTCTCCTTAGCTCCTAGGAACTGTTCATTAATCAGTTCTCGCCAAACTTCATCACTTCTTCGAAGTGACTCATAATCCTTTTCAACTTCAGCGAGCTTCTGACTGAGTCGGGCTATCTCAGTATCTTTCTCAGAATTGTCCTTGGTCAGAACTGATATCTGAGTTTCTTGAAGCTGAGACTTAGTCATAAGAGATTTAATCTCTTCCTTGAATCTCACAACAAGATTCTCAGACTCAGTAGAGACCTGACAATCAGAAGAAAGTCTCTGATTCTCAGCCTTTACCTGTTCCAGTTCCTGAATGGTTCTGCTGAACTCTCTGCTCAGCTGAATCTGCTCCTCTAGTAGATCATCGTAGGCTTGTACCACATCTAGAGGCTCATCTGTGTCCGAGCACGTGTCGTGTGTGCTGTGAGAAGAAGAGGTTAAATTAAGTTAAGAATTTACCTCAGCCTCTTCTCCGGCCATCAGACAATATTCTGCATTTTCTTCAGGATTTGTTTCTCCGATCTCAACGGCAACAAATGAGGCTTCGTCTTCAGAAGAATACATGAATGTATCTTCCTCGATTGCGTCATCGGATATCTCTCCGGCTATGTAGGCCTGCCTCCTACGGGTAAATTTCTCGCGTCTGGCCTGCCGTTCTGCTCTTTGAGCAGCTGAGAGTTCGGGATATTCGTACTGATAGTGTCCCTCCTTCTTGCAGTTGTAACAGATAGATGATCTGCTGCTTTTTCCAGCTGAGTCTTTGGATGGACTCGCAGCAGGTTCTGTGTTCCTGCAGTCAGTAGAAGGTTTAGATTCTTCCCTTTTTAAAAAATCTTTCTTACCTGAGGGAGAATCTCTGTTGTATTTCTTCAGCTTTCTGACTCTCTCCTTTTCTGTTTGATATTTGAGAGCCATAAGCGCAAGTGGGTCAGTAGCAGATGTCTCAGAGGACTTTGTTTCTGCTGCAGCCTCTTGCGCTTCTTGGAAGAAATGGGTTTGATTCCAGTTTTGCTGACTGTTGCTTTGAAAGCATGGTCAATCTGAGTGTCAGCTGGAGCACTGGAACATCTTTGGGGTAGGCTGTGCTCAAATTCCTCTGTTTTTAATTATGAAAAAATAACATCAGGAGTTAGAGTATTAAGATCAGAGCGACGTAAATAAGTAGCAAATGGAAGCCACTTCTGTCGAGGTAGAGCTCTTAATCTTGGTGTTCATCTCTTTCTTTGTGAACATCCTCCCCAGCTCGTTGATCACATTAACTTGGTTTGTGAATCTGACGCTTAGCTCGTCAATGGTCTCACTAGGCTCCATGGCAAACGCGTCGAACTTTTGTAGCTCTAATTCGAGCTTGTTCTCTTTGATCTGCGGGGTTCCTTGACTCAGTACAGCCAGGGCATCCCAAAGTTCTTTCGCCGTCTTGCAGTCTTGCACCCTCCCGAGGTGAGAATCACTGAGCGTAGTCAGGATTGAATTACACGCAACTCGGTCGAGGTTGTGCAGCTTTTTCTCTTCTGGTGTGAAGGCTGATTTTTCTTTAGCGACCTTAGCGCCAGTCTGCGCTCCTACACCTCCCACAACGGCAAATTGTATGCTGTCGATCATGGGAATGATGGGTCCTGTCTCAAGGACGTCCGTCATGCTGTCATGCAGCGATGTGAGGTGTGCCTCCATTCTCACACGCCATACCGTGTAGTTCTCTATTGAGAACATCGGTACCATCCGAATACCTGACATATCAGACATTATGGGTAAGAGTATAAGGATGTATGAAGAGATGCTTGTGCAGTGAAAAACGTTTTCAGGATCTGTTTGAGAAGACCAGTATTTCAGAACAGGTGATTCAGAAGAACACACGAGCTCTGATACCAATTGTTGGTCCGGAGACGATAGTCAGGTGTAGGGGGGGTGAATACACCTGATCATAGTTTCTTTTTCTCAAACGCGAAGGACAGCTGAGTTGTAGGTTGCAACTGATGAACAGTGACAAATAGTAACCTTCGATCGCGGGTCAGAAGTGTGCCAACTACTGAGCTCTCCTACTGACTTTTGTCAGTACTTGAAACTCAGTCGGAGACGTTGTGCGGATAAGAGTGTGGGGCCCGGAGATTCGTCTCAGTTTGAAAACGTGATTTTCACAAATTAAGTAATTTTTGGCTAGTGCGCTTTGAGAATACGTTTTATGCAAAGATATGATTTTTAATCAGTTTGTATGTAATGCAATAAAACAGTAAATAACACAAGCAATTTTTAACGTGGTTCGGATACGCAAGATCCTACGTCCACGGTCCTGCCGAACAGGAGTTCTTGTTGATTTATCTGAGCAAGTCTCAGCAAGGAATCTGTGGATTGGACAGACCCTTCTAAGTTATAGTCCTTAGCGACTTTACAAATCAAACCAAAGTTTGAAAGGGAGGGGATAATCTCCAACTAGGAAGGAGTTCTTACAATAAGAACAATTTACAGAAAGTGAACTCCTTCGAGTTTCTAAGCTATAAATTTGGCAATGAGCTTAGAAAGAGAAGAAGGATCTAAAGAACTCTAGAGAGAAGAACTAATGATATTCTATTAGGCAAGTTCTTCGCTGGATTGATCTTGAATGCGCTAGAGTTGTTCGAAAGCTTGAGCACTTTTCCCTTGATATCCCGTGCGTGAAGCTTGGATTTCTTCTCTATTTATAGTTGTGAGCAGGCATATGTCCGTTGGAGAAGACGATGCCACGTGTCACAAGCTTCCAAAGAAAATGGCTATAAATTCGAATTGTTGTAGCAGAGTTGTTGGACACTGTACATGAGAGCAGCTTTAGTTGGTCAGAGCAGATAAAGCGTCGTCGGCTTCTCATTGGTCGAGGTTTGTGGTAGGTGAGATTGTGTCAGACATCGGAGTTGACTCTCTCTAATCCTCGTATGTCTTCTGCTGACTTTCGAAATGACTTTAGCGGCTGAGTCGTTTTCTGTCGGATACAGTAGACTTCAAGCAGTCTGTGTCTTCTTCGTCTGAGTCGGCTGACAAGAGATATTCTCTTGAGTATGGTCAGCTGAAGACTGCGAAGGTACTGAGCTTGCATAGAGTTCTTCTGCTGATGTCTGTCAGCTGATGAGATGTCTTCTACTGAGGCGAAGATCAGCTGATGACTTAAGAACGCAAGCAATTACACTGATGACGTGGGGTTCTGGAAAGTAACTTCGTCAGAAGATCAATCCAACAATTTACCCTGTACAGGACTTAGACAAAAAGATAGATAATGAAAACAGTCTAGCCTATACATCATCTAGTCCTATCAAGACACTACACTATTGATATCAGCTGGGTTTTGGGATCTTCAATTCCATAGTACTACTATGATTTCCCCCAATATTATTTTAACCACTAATAGCTGAGTATCATCTACTGACTCATAACCCAACAAATCCCTACAGCGATATTTAAAATCGATATGGCCGTTTTCCTTGTCTTATTCGACAAGTACGGATCTATTCATGAATCGAAGACTATAAATAGATAAGAGTCTTCATGTAGAAAGACAACACCGGGAACCAAGCATTCAAGCGAACATACTCTAGCGAACTCAAAGCCAAACACGGCGAAGAACTTGCTTATTTGAAAGATCGTCTTAGTTCTTCTCTCTAGAGATCCTTTAGTTCCCATTCTCTAACCTAAGCGTGCTTATTGTAATATCATTAGCTTAGAAACCTCGAAGGAGTTGTTCTTTGTGAATTGTTCTTATTGTAAGAGCTACTTCATAGTTGGAGAAACTTAAACCTTCACGGTTGAGATTGAAAGTCACTACGACTTTAAATAGATATATGTCCAGTGTACAGATTAACTGAGACTTGCTCAGTATAAGCAAACAAGAACGTATATGTCCAGTGAACAGATCGACTGAGACTTGCTCAGTAAAAGCTAATCAAGAACTCCTGCTTTGTTCAAGACAATGAACGTAGGATCCAGCGTATTTGAACCACTTTAAAAATTGTCTGTGTTGATTTACTGTTGCATAACTATCCACATTGCATAAAATTGACTTTAAATCAAACAACATAAAACGGGTTTTCAATTGAGACGATCATATTTTGGGCCTACACTTCCGCACATAATTTATGATACTGAACTACTGTTCACTGCCGTAAGTTAGTATACTGTACTCAGTAGAGGAACTCTCTGCCCACGCGATCTAGAAAGCTTAACTGGTAACTGACTTGTTCAGTAGCAATATTCAGTTCTACTGACTTTCGCGTTCTGAGTAAGAATTTGCTTTCAGGGGTACCCCCCCCCCCTCCCAACACCTGAGGCTCATCTTTGGACCAACATCTCTCATTTTCCTCCTTCAAAATATCTTGTCTCGGTCGCCGTACTTAGTCAAATTGGTAGGTGGGAGATCCACTGTGCAAATGTATGGATCGCTTGTCCTTGCTGACCTGGCATGTACTTTCTGCAGTCCAATTCCCGCCAGAATTCTGTCAAGGTACGTGGGCCGGGTTCTCGGGCTTTAAATTAATCTGATTCACTCTCTACTTTCAGCCCAATGACTTATAAGCCCACTCTAGCATTCCTTCAGGTCCATATCCTTACAATCTGGGTAGAGTCCACCCTTACCTCCAGAATTCCTCATTTTCTCGGCTGCACCGATTTTCATCATTTTTCTCCTAAACTAAGCTAAGATCATGCACAATCAACGACAGAAATACACGAATTAAACGGACAAATGAACTACAAATCTAAGCTTATCACCAGTTTTACTCAGGTGTTGAATCCCACTAAATTCAAAAATCCAAATATGAAAAGTCGCTATTCATTTTTACTAACCAATAAGAACTCTTCTTGAATGCGTAGGTCCAATTATTCCCCAATCTAATTCAATTACCTTGAGATAGTTCACTGTTTCAGGAAATTAAATAGAAAAATAATTAGTAATAAAGTTAAGAAACTAATATTGTTTCAAGCAATAAAAAATTCATGTATCAAATACATAATCTTATTCTATCCACAATTGATATTCGAAATGCACACTGAGTAAATCTCATTGTTATGTACAATAATAGACTAACTATATACAATAAACGCACACCTAGCCCCGTTTATTGGGTTCCTATATACTTCAACAGCTTGGATTGTCCCAAAATAACTAAACGCAAATGCACTTGGAATAAATTAGAATTCAAACAAATTGGGACCCGTTTTGATAAAGGAGTGATAGAGACATGATAATGTCAACCATCAAATATGATAAAGAAGCTATAACTCAGTATATCACTAAATCACATATGTATGATCACGCATCCCACTATTGAACATAAAGGTTTGTGTGTACTATGTTTTTATACTTTTTTGTATACCACATCTGGCAGTACACTATGAGAATATTGACATGTGGTAAATACGACTCTTTTTTAAATGAAAAATATCTCACGTCAATATCCTTGTGATATGGTACGGATGTGGTATTCTCAAGTCGCGAATTGTGTTGTGTAATCACAAAATTAACTATAAGAAACTAAATTAATATGGAACTAAACCACCCTCCATATTATTAGAATAACAGCAAATCATGATATAATAATGACGTCTTATTTTAATCTGATGAGTAATAATAAAGTAAGTTAACCACAAGTAATAATAGTCAATAAATTTGTTGTGATTAATGTTTATTAATCATTTTCGTAAAAATAGTTATTGTTTAATTAGTCTACAGTAGCAATTAATATGATTCACTAGTTTTGATTTAATAATTAGCTGTTTATTATTAATAACCAATATTTATTAGTAATAACTATTTAATAATACGGTTTAATAACTAATAGATTAATTTGCCACATTAATATTATTGGCTTGTTAAAATTTGTTAGCAAAAACTAATAATTATTATTTATTATAAGAAGGAAATAATAAATTATTATTTGAAAAAAAATACAAAATATTAAATACTATTAGACGAGAATAATGAAAGATCCAGATACATTTCTTAATTTAGATTCACAAAAACTTGGATAAATTCGACATTATCTAAGGTTGAATGTTTTGGAGATCAGATATTTGATATGAACTTAGGGGGTGTTTGGTTCATGGGTATCCTACCCTACTATGGGTATCACCCGGGTTTGATACCCATGTATCGTGTTTGGTACATGGGTATCGATACCCTACTATGGGTATCAAACCCATATGGGTATGATTTTTTTCAAACCCAAGTAGAAGTAGGGTTTCATTTCTGAAACCCATCCGGGAATCAACTCCTTTGGCGCCGTTCTTTCTTCTTCTCTCTTCTTCTGCAACGATTTCTTGAGGTTTGTTTTTCTTTCATTGAATTTCTTCTTCTACAGCGAATTTCTTCTTCTCTCTTCTCGAATTTCAGATATTACATTTGCGACTTATCATCCTCTACTGGTTGGAGAGATCTCTAAACTCCGCTCCATTCTCGCCGCGCATCTTCTACGTAAGAATTCATTTTCGTTGCTGCAGATGTAGGATTTGGGCAATTCGTGATTTGCCTTCGTGATTTGGAAAAACTACTTATAGTGATTTAGAAAAACTACTTACAGTGATTTGCCTTCGTGATTTGGAAACGTGATTCTTCTATCCTTGCAATTTGAAGTGGATCCCTACTGTGGGTTTATTTATTCATTGTATTCGGTCTATCCTTGCAGAGAAGTTGCAATAGATTTATTTATATTTTTTGCAATTGCTTATGTGGAATATTATGTGGGCAATCCTACTGTAGGATTTGGTAGTTTATGCTTGGATAATTTTCATAAGAATGTCATTTTAGAGCAAATACAGTCTGTCTGTTTTAGAGCAAATTTTCATGATGACGAGGCCTCTGTTTTAGAGCAAAGATAGTATGTCTGCTTTAGAGCAAATTGTCTTCCGGATGTGGAAATTTTATGATCCTATCTGTCTGCTTTAGAGCAAGTTGTTGCTTATTGCAGAGAAATGGAAGGATCATTTGAAATGAATGTCGATGATCAAACAAACTTGAAAACTACTAGAGGTAAAGGAAGGAACAAAAATTATTGGAACGATGATGAGCTAATGATGTTGATTAGGGAGCTCCAAGAATTGGCCAGTGATCCTATGTGGAAAATAGATTCTGGTTTTAAGAGTAAGTATATGCATGAGCTACATAGGAGGATACTGCGGAAGGATCCTTCCTTTGTAAAACAACCTATTCCACACATTGAATCAAAATTGAAGTGGCTAAAGACAAAATACCATGCAATTAGTGAAATGATCAAAGAGTCTGGATGTACGTGGAGTGATGAAGAGCACAAGATCCAATGTGAGAAAGAGTGGTATGACCATTGGGTTAAGGTACGGCTTTGTCACATTGTTTTGCTTCATGTACATAACATTTTATGATCCTTACTCTTAATTGTTTTATGAATTGCATGTTATGGCTTTGTCTTCATGCAGAGACTATTACAGCTTTCTTGAATTGCAGAGACTGTTATGGCTTTCTCGGACTGTTATGCAGAGACTGTTATGTTTTATGAATTGTTTTGCCTCTCTTTTCTTGAATTGCAGAGACATCCTTAGGCTATGTCACATTGTTTTGCTTCTCTTTTCTTGAATTGCAGAGACATTTATGGCTTTGTCACATTGTTTTGCTTCTCTTTTCTTGAATTGCAGAGACATCCTGAAGCTCGAGGAACTAAGGAAATGAGTTTTCCCTATTTGAAAGACCTTGATCTTGTGTATGGAAAGGATCGAGCAACAGGGAAGTATGCTGAAGACTATACCAAGGCGGTGGATAATATGGATGAATGGTTGAAGAATAACAGTGACAATTTCAGTAACCCTTTTGAAGATGTAGATGAATTTGTGGAAGAGAACTCTCCAATCCAAGGAGCTCATAACATGTCTAGTGGTACTAGTAGCACAACCTCGAAGCGCAAGCAAAAACAGTCTCCCACGGTAGCAAAGGAACCAAAAAAGATGAAGACTCAAGATACCTTGCAATCACAATTGGCGGATGCTACAAAAGAGTTCAGTTCTTGCATATCTGGACTGTCAAGCCATTTCAAGGCCATTGCTAGTGTGATGGAGAGCGAGGAAGCACGAGAGTCCGAGTTGTCAAATAGAAAGAAAACCATCATTGCAAGTCTTGGTGGTATTGGCCTTTCTCGAGAGCAAATATGGGCAACAGCGGATCTTCTTGCACTACATGGCCACAAATTGGAAATCTTCTCTCAACTTGAAGAGGGAGACAAATATGGTTATATCATCTCTTTACTATTCGAATGGTCGAAGCAAAGAGCTTCTTGAACAATGAATTATGTTTTTTCCCTTTTGATTATGGATGTTTTTTTATGACTAGATTTGAACAATGAACTATGGTTTTTGATGAATATTTATCTTGAAACTTTTATAAATGTTTCGTACCAAGTTTGTTGTAGTTTTGATGAACTATGTTTCGTACCAAGTTCGTTGTAGTTTTGATGAACTAATATCAAAATTTTCATTCCCATTGAGGCTAAAATAACCAAACATCACATTTGGTAATCATACCCATTCCCGAATAAGTACCAAACACCATTAAAGAAATTTGTCATACCCATACCCAATCACCCTACTATCATACCCATTGTCATTGTCATTCCTGAATTCGTACCAAACGGCCCCTTAGATTAATAGGTTAACATATTCGAATCGATGGGTTTGATATTACTCGATCTTACGGATAGTTGATTTTAATCATTGTAATAACGTGTCAAAATCTTGTGGCATGCGACCTAGCTAGCTAGTGAACGACTACTTATAAGTTAATACTCTCTTCGTCCCGAATATATATATGTTTATTTGACTTTTCACATATATTAAGAAAAAATTTAATGATATGAAAGTTGTATTGTTGGTCCCGAGTGTACGGTCAGGTGTAGAGGGGGGGGGTGAATACACCTGAATCCGATTTTCTCAACTTCGAACACGAATAGTCCTGTTCAGGAAAGTGTCGTACTGAAATAATTCAGCAGACCAAATAGTTGTTCTGAATCGTGTGTGGCAAAGAGTCTTAAAGAACGAGTCTGACTCTACTGAGATCTGCTAGCTGACTGAGTCAGAATTCAGTATCAAACAGGTAGAGTTCAGCGGTGCGGAAAGTGTAGGCCCTAATCAGTTGAGTGGAAACCCGTTTTATGCAAGTCTCAGTTCAGCAAGTAGACAGGTTCGGTATCTTCGAGACGAGTTGTATGATTTTAAAGAGGATTTTCAGTATGAACAGTAAAATCAATGCAACAGTAATCAGAAAGCAATAACGAGACACAGATTTTTAAAGTGGTTCGGATATCAATCGATCCTATGTCCACTGTCCCGAAAGTTCAGGAGGCTATTTATTATACTGAGTTAGTCTCGGTCGGCTTGTGCATGAGGACAAAGCCGTGGCTTGGGGATTATATCGAGCAAGTCCCGGGTTACAAAGGCATCAAACTAAAGTGTTTGACAAACTTCTCCAACTATGAAGGAGTCCTTTTACAATAAGGATTGGGTTCAAATATGAACTCCTTCGTCTAAGCTATAAGTATATTCGGTTGAGCTTAGGGTTAGAGGGATAGTGAATGAGAATGTAGCTTCTAGATCGACGAACAGCTGAGATAAGCTTTAGGTTCGTGTATCGTCGATTTGGATACTAGAGGCTCTTCTAACAAGTTAGCTTGGTTCCCTATGAGCTGAGAAGGTAGTCTTTCGTCGGAGATAGATCTTCAAGTTCTTGCGGAAGACTTAGGGTTTTCTGGTTCTAGCTCGTTTTAATGCTTGTGTATGTTTTCGTCGTTTAAGCTTATGCACTTTTCTCTTCTTGAAATGTCCCTCTATTTATAGAGCAGAGATTGGAAAATATCCGTTGGAGACGATCTTCTTCTTTCTCTCTCTTTTGGTAGCAAACGGCTCTTTTGAAGTAGGTAACAGTGTGCTTTCCCACCTTTTTAGGTAAAGGGTTGATGCAGCTTTAGCGGTGAGAAGACACGTGTGTTCTTGTCATTCGTCGAGGCGGATAGAGTGGTTGAGACAGCCATGAGACTTCAAGGCAAACCGAAGCCGACTTCTCTCTTCCTCGTGTATGACAATGCCGATTGTTTTTCAAAAGTATCTCGAGTTCGGTAAGACCGTCTACCGATGTTGAAGTCGATCCCGTATTCGGTAGGTAGATAGCCGAGTAAAGTCTATCGAAGATCGGCTACGAGTTCGAATGGCTGCTCCGCCGAGTCCAGTTCTACCGACTCTTTCGATATCTTGCTCCAGTGAGTTCGGTTCTCGATTCTTTCGCATATCTTGCTCCCGCCGAGTCCAAGATCACCGAGTCTTCTACTTACGGTGTTAAGGCAGATAATCTACTGAGCGCCTTGATCAGAGCAGAGTGTCTACTGAGTCTGAAACCTCAGAGACAAAAAAAATAACGATTACAATGGAATGGTTCACCAATCAGATAGGGTTTTGGGATCTTCAAATCTTCTCAATATTCAGAGCACTAGGCTGCTGAGCATGGTTCAGTATAGAAGATAGAATCATTTCCCACCAAGTAAGACTATGCTGAGGATAGAATCATCACCCAACATGTATAAATGTTGGTATTGGAATATGAGTAAATTAAAGTAAATTACTAAAATATTAATGATGTAATTGTATTTGATATTATAAGAGTTGGATAAAATAGTCTTTTTCTACATTATCATATTAATTAAACCTATGAAAGTTAGTGAAATATTTAGTTAGACACAAAAAAATTGTTAAGAGGCATATAAATTTGGGACAGACAAAAAAAGAACTGAAGCATATGTTTTTAGGATGGAGGGAGTAGTAAAGTTAAAATCTCGTACTCGGCTGGTGGGACTAAATAGCTTTAGCGCGGGATGTGTATAATAAATTAAATTGTGCGTCATAATTACAATAATTACAAAATTGTAACTTAATAACTATGCATTTAACACCACCGAATATTGTACGAATTACCTAAAAAAGAATATTATTAAATTCGTGCATCCAATTAATAGTCCAGGAAAAGTAGACTACATAATGCCAACATCTTGAATATGGTACGTTGCTTTAAATGCTGATTTTACATTGAGATTTTTAACATTAGTAGCATAAGATGTACCACCACAAAAATTCAAAATGCCCTCTCAAATTCAATTTTTTTACAGATGGAAGAAATTAAGAGTGAGAGAAAACGAGGAGGCCGCCAAAATATATAAACATATGTATTTTCATTCTTGATTTATTGTCTCCCTTTTCTTATACCAACGAAGTTGATCAAATCTTATTCCGCATTCCGTCAACGACATTTGACAAACAAAATGGAATCTGAAAATATTTCTCTAAAATACTCATGCGGTGAGTCAAGAAGAAGACCATGCGATTCGATCAGTATTTTGGTTGTGGACGATGACACAACATGTCTTTCCTTTGTTGCTGCGCTACTCAAGAAGCTCAAGTATGAAGGTAAGCCATTTTCTCAAGAGAGAGAGAGAGAGAGAGAGAGAGAGAGAGAGAGAGACATTAAAGCCTTCTTGCTGATGTTGCTCTTTTAACTTTTATATTAATTTGAATGATTTGTTGTTGTGCATGATAAACCAGTTGTGACGGCGAAGCACCCTAATGACGCCCTATGTGCACTTCGAATAAAGGGCGGCGCGTTCGACTTGGTGGTGTCGGACGTCCACATGCCGGATATGAACGGCTTCCAACTCCAAGAAGCCATCACAGATGAATTCAATCTTCCCGTAGTTTGTAAGTAATCTTATATCTCTATCTCCACTTCAACTCTTCAACATCTCCGGTTTGCATAACTTTTCGGATTCTCGGTATATATCTATCGCAGTAATGTCAGTTGACAGCAAAGAGGTGGTGCTTTCAAAAGGGATGAAGAGTGGTGCTGCATTTTTCATATCAAAGCCAGTATCTCCAAATGATGTCAAGGATTTGTGGAAGTTTGTGGGGATGAGAAAGAAAAGTAGCCATGTTGTGATTGAGGAAGAAGCAATCCCAGACAAAACAACTTCCTCCTCTACATCAAAAGTTGTGAGGCAGAATAAGGAGAACTCAAAGAGAAAGCCACCAAGTAAAGAGGGTTGTGATAATAATGCTAAAAAGCCCAAAGTTATATGGACTAATACACTGCATTATCGATTCTTGGAAGCTATTAGAACCATTGGTCTTGAAAGTAATCACTTTCCCTCTTTACTCTCTATTTATTTAAAATTCAAGAATGAGGAAATAATATATTTGTTTTGAAATTTGTGTAGGATCTGTCCCCAAGAAGATTCTAGAAGTCATGAATGTGCCCGGATTAACCAGAGAAAATGTAGCCAGTCATTTGCAGGTTCACATTTCTATCACCATGCCCATCAAACAAAACTCATATATATATATATAGTTTTTAGTCCTATCTTTGATAGTTGTGGTTGTGATTAATGCAGAAATATAGGATGTTCTTGAAACGAGTTTCGGATGCAAGCTACAAACTTGAGTTCAGTAATGATGAGGGATTGATCAGCAGAAGATCAGTTTCAAACTACGCATCATCAACAGCTAGCCCTTCACTCCTAACGCTCAATAATGCTCGATTTTCATCTTCCTCGACTAGCCTTATAGATCAGCATTCCCTGCCTAAACCAAACATTACAGCTAGTAACTATGAGAGATGTGTCTCTAATGCTGGCTTTGATGTTTCATCGTGCCAAATTGTTTCTCCATTGGCCTCTCCTAGTTACATCCATCAGACCAGCCAAACAAACTACATGGGATTCAGTCATCTTGCTCCTCAAACAGACATAAGTTTTCCTATAGAGTTGCAGGGCGACATGGTTAATCTTGATCAGCAGCCTCAGTACTTGGGAATTGTTGGTGATTATCAAGATCAGCTGCTGCCACCACCGTCGGATCTATCTTCGAAGAAAGATCTTGAAAATGGAGGGCTGGTTCATGAGCCAGAGTTTTGCTCAATGTTTAGTCTTATGGAGAATTTCAAGGCACCTGATCTTGACTCTCCTCAAATCAATATACAAGATCTGGCGCAGACAATATCACAGGAAAGTGGATGTGATTATAATACAAGCTCCTTACATGATGGCATGATTAATTCATCATATGATCAAGTTCTCTACCAGGTAAGTATAGAACGATTCTTTCAGACAAATACACAAACAAGTGAGCTTCTTCATGAATAACAGCAAAAGCTGTGTCTTTTTTCAACAGCAGGTCCAAGGATCAATAGACAATACTGCAACTCAATTCAACACCGCCCTTGAATCTCTTTATCACGATGTATGCTTTTCTGTAACTTGAAACATCTCCGAATTATATAAATTGTCAAATAACTGGTAACTCATTATATTTGATTTATGTGATGACAGCGAGGCGATGATGACGATTTCTTGGAATCTTTACTTGCGTTTGGGGCATCTGGAGAGGATCAAATTCAGACCCTTGAAGGAATCTGAATTCGGCAGCGTCAGAAACACCTCGCTTGTTGTACAATTCATAGCTGAAAAGGCCACACATTTAGATGTGGGATTTTTGCTCCACATAGGTCTTGAGTTTGCATTCTAACTTAGTAATGTCTTGTTTGCTAATTTGAGAATTCAAGGTTAATGAAATGAAAGGACAGACATCGTTTGCCACCTTTATTCGATTCTAGGTGGTGTATTTCACTAGTGGAGAAAATTCAAATTTTGGATATATAATGTGGCATTTGTCTTGTTTAAGATATTGAAACGTCATTTTATGGTTCTCCAGTTGAAAGTAAAATGTACGCACTCATTTTTACTTTTTAGTTTATCGATCATTCATTCACCGATTAGTTTGAAATTGTTAACTATACACATAATGTTCAGACAATCGAAAAAAGAGATGCATCAATATACTCTTTGTCCAATGACTAAAAAAAAAAGAAAAAAAAGCCGCATTTCAAGACCAAAATCACTCTTCATTAGTAATCTTAAACGATAATTATAATTTATAAGTGAAATTTACGTTTTGTTGTATTTAGAGTAGATTATGGAGGAACTATAATTTGTATAGAAACAAGAAACTAATTTATACCCTTCCTTTAAGATAATTTTGATCAAATATGTTCTAAAATATTTTTTATGCATAATAATTATATATTTTATGCAGAATGATAAAAATCTAAAATTGTAAAATTTTATACATAAAAATTTCGCATAAAAATATAAGCATTATGTAAATTTTTAATTCTTATATAAATGTGAATTTCTGGAATATCCACACCCTTTGTTTAAACTACTCCAAAATTATTGTACTATGTGAATAAATGGGGTAGCGACTAACAATAGAGCGAATGTTAGTGGTTGAAGAGCTGTCCATACACAGGAAAACACAAGACAAGACTTGCAAGTTAATTCAGGCCCACTAATATCTCTTCTTGGATCATGCATTTCATCATCATAATTAAATTAGTTTGAATATAATTTTACTGAGGTAAATCAGTGGCCTCTACTTAAAAGTGTGGCTCGGACAAATTCCGCTTCAGTACCATAGCTTCTAATTCATATACTTCCTCCGTCCCATAAAAGTGTCTTGTTTTCTTTTTTTATCTCCGTCCCATAAAAGTGTTTTGTTTTCTTTTTTTAGCCATTTCATAGAAAATGTTTTGTTTATAAAAAAATGCAAAGAATATGATCTAAAATTAGTTGTTTAAAAGTTAAACAATATATACCATACAATACAATTTTTTTAATTTTCGTATCTTATAGAAAAAAGACATTTCCTATGAAACGGATGGAGTAGGAAACATAAATCATGTAATAGAAAAACTCTTAGCGAAGATCGTAGTATTAAAATCAGTGACGTTTTGCCACAAGTCAACCGTTTTGACAAATTTTAGCTCGTCACGCAATGTAAGACTATTTCACATGTCTGGTGCCCTCAAGTTGACAAGTGTTGGTTAATTATAAGACGTGAGAGCTAAAGCATTGGATAGATAATGCAGCACAAAATTTGGTTCAGTCCACAAAGAAACAGAATCAGAACAAGCCACACAACATGTTGCAGACACTCATTCACACGGTATACCAACATTATTGTCTCACCTCTCTCTCTCTCTCCAGCATGTACGTGTACACTTTTACTCAGTCTGGTATAAAGAACATTCTATCTCGATAATTTCCATTACTGAACAATCAAAACATCAAGCAGGGCTGACCTGCTTTAACTAATGATAATTACAAGACAATTTTTAGATCCTCCAACAAAATTTACAGTGTCTGTTTCACAAGTAGTTATCATGTATAGCAACAGAAACATTACAAAAATATGAACAAGTCCAATGGGATGACGGCCGGAAAAGAATATGCATAGTAATATGAAGGTGGGTAGCATCGGCCTATGTAAGTAGCCCCATTCATTTCTGATCAACAGAAACACATATCAAAACTCAAAATACACAAAAGAATCGAGAATGCATACCAAACAAACATTCACACAAATCCATACTAGACACACCAACTCAGAGCAGATCCCATGTGAAGCTAGGTTGAGCCGGACGAACAGCGTTTTTTCCCGCGCTGGACGTTGAAGGAGCGCCTAGAAATGGATTTGTTGTCGAGTCAAAAGTCTCCCACTGTGTTGTGATCACCACAGAAGCACCGGAGGCCGAGTGGCGTGAAGCCTGATGTTGCTCGTGCTGCTTTGGTGAATCGCAATCGATTAAAGATTCCCCGAATGAATGCCTGGCTTGATGCTGCTGGACTGGGGACGAAATGCTGCTGTTTGAGCTTCGGCTTTGCTGAGTAGGCGAAGATATGTTACCATTTGAATTCTTGCTAGATGGAGTCGAATTCTTGAGTTTTATCACATCAAGTTTCTCCACATACTTCTGCACTCTTGTCACCTTGAGAATTTAGAATCAGTATATAAGTAATAACACCTCACACATATAAAGATCAAGATACTAATCGAATAAACTACCTGCATTTTCCTTTGTAATTTGGCATCACCATCAGCAGTGATGCCATCCAACTTAAGCAATTGATTCATCAGCAACTCAATTAGGTTAACGATATCCTTCTCCACAACTTTCCCTCCTTTAGAAACCACAGTTTCAAGAGCAGAAACCTAACATAATCCGATTTTTAATTATCCCAAATGTTCAATTTTGTGCACAAACTCAAGTAATGAATAACAGTTACACAAATAGAGTGAAGCAATCACCTTTCCAGCAAGCCTATCCACGTCCAAGCTGATATCTGAGAGTGTCTTGGCCGCCTTCTCCATTTTCGCATTCTTCCTCATCTCTATGAAGCGTTTCTCCTTGCTAATAGCATCCTCCTCGAGCACGATTTTCGATTTGTCCTTCACCCCAACACTGTCTAGATAGGCAGTTGAATCTCTTTCCTTATCCTTGTAGAACAGCTTCTGATCCTGGTGGTGCAAACCCGTTGGCCCGGATAACATCTTCTTCAACTCCCCTAAGTTTCATTACATCCTCACAAATTAATATACGAAAAAACAATTAAAAAGGAAACATTAAAAATCAAGAATCTCAAATTCTGCAATTACCAAAGGTTGCTTGAGAGCTGACACGGATTTCATGATAGATTGACCCATATTTAACACGGACGCGAATGGTGGGCGGCGGCGCGCAGCTCTCTCCGCCGTCCGTACGCTTCTGGACCAGCATTCCGCCGGGTCTGAGCTCCCACTGTTTCTCCCCACCTCGGCCACCATTAGAATCCGGCGGCAAGTAATCATTCTTAGTCCTCATCCACATCATTTTCGATCACAATAAAACCAACCAACCCCTCTAATTAGTCGCTGAAAGACGGTTTAAATCCCAAGAGATTTTTGAATTCAGCAGATCAAAAACAAAGAGCATTGACCGGGAGTTGATACGAAGTTTGACTCAAACATTACCCCTTATCACGAAACGATAGGAAAAGGAAAAACCAGAACCCTCGAGAGAAAGAAAAAAAAAAGGCGAAAGCTTTACAAATTTCTGAATCTCAACATTACACGAATACAACGTAGCATCCACGCGTCTGTGTATATCGTACTCCTAACTAGAAGACGACTAGCCGTAACTAACAGGAAATAACCATACCCAAAAGTCTGAACTCGAGGAGAAAAAAAAGAGGGAAAAAAGTCAAACCCGGGAATCTTGCGTATATGAAAAGATCGGCGGAGAAGAGACTCCGTCCGGCGGGGCTGCTGGAGTAAGTCTCTTAATTGCGTTGGGTTCGGGCTGAATTACCAAAAGAATTATATCTCTCGCAAAAAGCCCGCTATGTGGAGAAATCGGATTACTGCGCGAAATCTGCCAATAATATCTTCTCTGTGTATCTTGAAACAAAAATAGAAATTACACCCAAGAGAGAAAAAGCAATGTCCACAGAGGAGAAGAATAATTGGGAAAGAAAAATAAAAATTCAGCTGAATATTGAGTTGGTAACTGTGTGGTTCTTCTCTCTCTGCAAGTGCTGGAGAAAGAAGACGCGAGAGGGGAGGGGGGGGGGGAGAGGGAGGAAAATGTTTAGATATAAAAAAATTGTATGGACAGCGAACAGACCCAGAGCAATGAGCTGAGATTATATAAATATGTAATAAGTAATAATATGTATGTAATGTTATTCGATGAAGGCATAATTTAAACAAGAAATACATTACGATATTCAGATTTTAAAATTCAAGAAAAAAATGAACTGGCCAACAAAGCCGCCGACACCTCTGATTAGAGAGAAACTTATAATTTTATTATAAACAAGTGAATAAGAGGGGGAATAGAGACAATATAATATGCGAGGTAATTTATTATGAAGACCAAATATCTACATCTTTACGAGTTATCGAGATCGAATTTGGCGAATAGGTGATCATATAAGTATTCACCGCAATTTTTTTCCATCACAAAACAAATTGCGAACATAATTTAAAGCGGCTCATTTTTATGGGGAATCTTATAGTATGCAGTAAATTTTGTATTTAGTAAATAAATAATAAATAATATATTCAATAGGTTGACTATATCGTAGGGTAGAATTGATAACATGATTAATTGACTTTGAATCTAAAAGTGTGAACATCTTTTATCATGTGAACGTGTGAATACTGCACTTTAAAGATAAATGTATTGCACTTTCAAAGTAAATATATTATTCTTTAATACTGCACTTTATCTACTGTACTTAAAGACAAATGTACTCCACTTTAAGTACTGTACTTTAAAATACAGTATCTTTGCCTTTAAAGTACAGTACATTTATCTTTAAAATGCAGTGTTCACACGATAACAGACTGTTCACATTTGAACCTTCACATATATATACTCTCAATTAAATTTTTATTATTATGTATTTTATTATTATATGTTATAGTGTAACTATATATGACATGAAATATTAACTATTAACTGTGGTTGCCTATTGATTATATACTCAAAATTACTCTCTTTAAACAATATAGTGATAAGATGGATAGTCGAATGGTGAAATTGAAGTTTAAAGTATGAAATAACCACTTCAAGAATTCCTTTTGTTTTCAATTTTGAATAAATTTTCAGTAGTATTAATGTCGTGGGTTAATCATTTGGCACTCGATTCTTTTTAGATGCTATGAATTTAATTAAAGGGCAATTTGCAAGAAAGTCCACTGTATATCTACAAAATTACATGATTAACCTATATTATTGAAGTTGCAATTTTTAGTAGTGACTTTTTTAATTTATTGCCTGCTGGCAGCGAATGCAGTATTAATGGTGGCAAAGTTGATTTTCTTAAATTCCGCCAAGTCATAAATCGAATTGCAATAAATTAAAAAATTGTTCCTGGTTTGAAATAGAGGATTAAAATGCAATTTAGACCATGACAGTGTTTGTTTGTCAATTAATTAATCATTTAATCACTAGTCATCCTAACTTCAATTCATAATACTGTAAGTATTCATAATTAGAAATGTCATCCTAAAATCTCAAACGCATTAAAGCGGGTTGGGGTATTATTGCTCCCAGATTACTTAGGAAGCAAATTAAATTTATCCCCAAGATTGTCTACCTAATATAATTCCTATCCCGATTATGTTCTCCACTTAATTCGAATATACATTAACATTAACATATCATACTAAAGAACGAGGTGACAGCATTTCAAATAATCGCGATGACTAAGGATATGTTTGCAAATGTTATTATAAGTATTTTTTATTTATTTTTATTTGAAGTTGTAAATAATTTTTTTTAATCAAAATAGAGATTTTTGGAATTAATTTTAAAAAGGCAAATATTTTTTAGTATATTTGAAAAACATTGTGCTTAAACACCAAAAGCATCTAAATTGATGTTTTATTGGTTAATGTAATATTTATAAAAGCTTTAATAAGCAGGTATTTTAGTTTTCTTAAACTTTAAAAACACTTTTTTCAATGTGAAAAATGTAAGTTTCTTCTTTTAGGAGCTTAAAATAAGTTAAAATAAATAGTTCATAAGTTGGTTTAAATGTGATATGCTTTTAAAAACAGAAATCACAATCAAACTAAAAATTAGTTTATGAGAGCATTTTCATTACTGTTTTTTTTTTCTAAAATTAAGTTATTCTTGTTTAGCAAACATTAATAACTTTTACTTAAGATGAACTTTAAGCATAAATAAATAAAAGTTAATTAAGGTTCGCAAACATTGCCTTAAATAGTTTGACAGCTTAGTAGAGAAGCTACTACATCATAAAGTAAGCTTTATGAATATGCAAATTGGATTTTTTAGTCCCCAAAGTATGGTCTTTTGGCCAATTTGGTTCCTTAAATATTTTTTTAGTTATTTGGTCCCCAAACTATGAAATTTTGGCCAATTTGGTCCTTCCGTTTAATTTTCCGTTAGTTAACCGTTAAAAATTTATTTTTTTAAATTAAATAAAATAAAAAGGGTATTTTCGGAATAATTTTTTCGAGGACCAAAACATCCAACTTATCGAACATTGAGGATGAATTTGGCCAAAAATTTTCTTTACTTAATTTTTTTTTAATATTTTAGTAATTTTATTTTTAAGAGCCAAATACAACAATTATAAAACTTTTCTCCAACTAATAGTTAATCATGAAAATTAAAATAAAAATATTATATTAATGAAAATCAGAGGATACTTTTTCTTCAATACAACATAAGTATTTACGATTAACTATTAGTTTTTCCTACATAACGAATTTTAAAATACTTTCATTAATATAATATTTTTTAAGTAATAAGTCTTTGTTACACTAAAGTTGTTTGGAATAGGTTTTATAGGAAATTTCTAGCTACTTATGCATAAATTTGCTTAAAGTTCATTTTAACAAAAGTTGTTAGTGTTTGTCAAAAAAAAAAATTATATTTTTTGGGATCATATTTTATAGTAATATGTTCGATAAATTGTGTCACTGGGCTATAAAATATGATCCGAAATATATATATATATATATATATATATATATATTTAAGTAATAAGTCTTTATTACACTAAAGTTGTTTGTAATAGTTTTTATAAGAAATTTCTAGCTACTTATGTATAAATTTGCTTAAAAGTTCATTTTAACAAAAGTTGTTAGTGTTTTTCAAAAATATATAGTCTTTATTACACTAAAGTTGTTTGGAATAGGTTTTATAAGAAATTTCTAGCTACTTATGCATAAATATGTTTAAAAGTTCATTTTAACAAAAGTTGTTAGTGTTTGCCAAATATATATATATATATATATATATATATATATATATATATATATATTTATTTATATATAAAAATTTTCATTACTTAAAATTTTTTAATATTTTAGTAATTTTTCGTTAGTGTATAAAAATATATGTATATATATATATATATATAAATATATATATATTTGGCAAATACTAACAACTTTTGTTAAAAAACTTTTAAACAAATTTATGCATAAGTAGCTAGAAATTTCTTATTAATACATTAAATTAGTTTGCCTGCCATCTAAACGAATTAGAGATTTTGCCTCCGTAATTATTGATGCGATCCTCTAATGCGTTTGGAAGTGTTCTCTTGAACTTGTACCTACTAAAGGTGCATGAGTTTGAAAAATAAAAAATAATGAAAAATAGAGAAGAAAAAAAGAGAAAGCAAGAAAAAGTCATTCGGCCAACTGGTAGCTCTCCTCTTGTCTTTTCCCCAAAGAATTTAGCCAGAAAAGTTCCAGTAATGAGGGGTGAGTCCGTCATTGACCACAACCAATCTAAAAAGAGGCGCGATCGACCCCTTTCTCTATCTAAGCTCCCACCGACAATTTGACACCACAGGATTACTTCATCTGATACGTGGCATATTATGAACCGTGCGTTCGGAGGAGGCTGGAAAGAAAAAGATATTCCTTGTTGACGTATTCCGATGGAGAGAGTACAACAAAACAGGGGACGGTCGTTTTGGTGTTTGGAATAGTTGAAGTTTATCGATAAGTGTTGAAAGTTGTTGGAAACTGTTGAAAGTGGTTGAAAGTAGCTGAAAGCTATTGATTTTGATAATTTATAAATATTTGCAAAAAGTGCTGAAAGTCAAAAATTAATATTTGAAAATATTAATAAAGTGGTATCTTATAAAATTAAAATATTATTTATTTCTCACTTATTAAACAAATTTAGAATTTTTACAAAAATAAAATTTAAAATTTATTTCCACTCATATAAAATAGTATTTTAATAAAAAAAATGTTAAAATAAAAATTCGAAAAAAAATTAAGTATAATTAATATTATTAATTAAAATCAAGAATAAAAAAGATTATAAATTATATTAATAAAACAAATATTTACTTATTTTTTGTTAAATGACAAATAAAAATTATACATATAAACAAGCAATATCGATCATTAATTAAAAAAATAGTTATAAAATTAGAATAGAATGTATTAATGAAAAAGATTAAAAATTATAAAAGATATAAGCTATCAGCTTTAGCTGCCCAATACCAGCTTACGAAAATTCTCTATCTTCAATTCAAATAGCTTTCAGCAGCTCTATAAGCTGGATTTCCCAAACACCCAATTCATTTTCCGAGACAGCTTTCTGCTATAAGCTGATTCAGATAAGCTATCTCAAACACCCCCTAAGATTAATTGTAAAATTATTGAATAGTATTTTATTTCCGACAAAATATTGAAATTTTGGCTTTGTACTTGGGAGTTTAGAAGACAGTGTGCCGACACTTTTGGTAGATGGGAACTTCTGATACATTCATAATTATTTCTGGTTTTTATGAATATTCTCTAGTTGCAAGTATACAAATATTAAGTATAATACATATTAAGTATATTTATATTAGTAAATAATATCCGCATATATATTATATCTATTGTGTTTTTCCGTACACTTTATGCATTATGAAATTGAGACTAATCAAACAATATAATTAAACCTTAAATTATACTCACATTTAATGACGTATGACAAACTACACAAATAAACCATACAAGTTTGAATTATTCAATTTAATTAAACCAGCGTTAGGTAACTAAGCTTGAGACAATAAATATAAATTGATACTAAGTGAGTGTTTGAGTAGTTGAAGTTTATTGATAAGTGCTCAAAGCTGTTGATTTGATAATTTAAAGGTATTTGGAAAGAAGTGCTGAAAGCTACTGAAAGTGGGAAAAAAAGTGTTTAAAAAATTGTTGATATCAGTAGCTTATTTTGTCTTTTTAAATAAAATGTTCGTTGTTGGTCCCGAGAGCACGTTCAGATGTAGAGAGGGGGGGGGTGAATACACCTGAAAACCGATTTTCTCAACTTAAACACGAACAGTCCTTTTTCAGGATGATGTCGTACTGAACGAGATCAGCATACCAGATAAGCTATTCTGAATCGTGTGGCAGAGTGACTGACTTTACTGAGATCTGCTAGCTGACTGAGAGTCATAATTCAGTATCTTACAGATAGAGTTCAGTAGTGCGGAATAGTGTAGGCCCAAATTCAGTTGAGTGGAAAAACGTTTTTATCAAAACAGTTTCAGTTGATTAGTGCAGTCTGTTAAGTTTGTTGAAACTCAGTTGAATGATTTAAAGAATATTTTCAGTATGAACAGTAAATCAATGCAACAGTTAAAAACAGAACACAAGACACAGAGATTTTAAAAGTGGTTCGGACACAAGAATCCTACGTCCACTGTCCCGAAAGATTAGGAAGCTATTTATTATACTGAGATAGTCTCAGTTGGTTTGTACGCTGGACAAACACTGGTCTTGAGATTTATACTGAGCAAGTCTCAGTTTACACGGTTATCAAACTGAGTGTTTGAAAAACTCTCAAACTGTGAAGGAGTCTTTTACAATAAGGATCAGTTCAAAGGTGAACTCCTTCGTCTAAGCTATGGATGTATTCTATTGAGCTTAAGTTAGAGGGATAGGGAACAAGAATGTGGGTTCTAGAACGACGAACAGCTGAATATAGCTTTGGGTTCGTGTATCGTCGTTTGGATACTAGAGGCTGTATTAAGCAGTTCAGCTTGGTTCCCTAAGAGCTGGAATGTAGTCTTTCGCCGGAGATAGATTCTTCGAACTTCTTGCGGAAGACTTAGGCTTTTTCGAATTTGTTCGTTTGAATGCTCTGTGAGTTCTCTCGTGTGTTCTTCGTTATTTTCGTGTTTTCCGTAAGCTTCAAATTTGATTTATCCCTCTATTTATAGAGAAGAGATTAGGATAGATCCGTTGGAGACGACGATCCCTTGTCTCTCTCTTTTGGGTAGCTAACGACTCTTTTGAAGTATGGTGGCAGTGTCATTTCCCTCCATTTCTGGAAAGTTGTTGACTTGCAGCTTTAGTAGGTATAGAGTACGTGTCCGCTTGTCATGGTCGAGGTTCGGAAGGTGGTTGAGACATACCGTGACTTCAAGGAGATCCGAAGCCGACTTCTCTCTTCCTCGTATTGACTCGCCGAGATGACTTCAAAGATCCCGACGAATAAGACCGCTCGTCCGTTCTTGAGCTCGATCTCCGATTCGGCAGCATGCTTCGCCGAGGTGGCTCTATCGAAGATCAGCTCGAGTACGGTGAACTACTCCTACCGAGTTCGGTCCACCGACTCCTTTCGATATACTTCTCCCTACCGAGTCCAAGTATCACCGAGTCTTCTACTTACGGTGCCGAGGCGGATAATCTACCGAGTGCCCGAACCGAGAGCAGAGGGTCTGCTGAGTCTGAAACCTCAGAGACAAAACAAATTACAACGTAATGGTTCACCAATCAATATAGGGTTTTGGGATCTTCAAATCTTCACAGTCTTATTCAGAGCACAAGGCTACTGAGCGTATGATACCAAAGAAGACTGAGTCATTTCCCACTATTTATCAATACTGCTGAGGATATAATCATCACCCAATATTTTCCCCCTATTTGATGATGTCAAAACCTAACAACTATCAATTAAGCAACCTAACACTATGACTTATCAGAAACAGAGCTCCTTACTAAGTATTACAAGTAGGATCAGTGGAGTTGTTCTTTAAGTCCTAGACTACTGAGGGGATCAAGGCAGAAAGTCAGAACAAATACAAAGTCTAAACAACAATTTCTCCCTGTCTTAACAACATTTTCCCCTCATGCTATCAAGTCTATCAGAATCTAGCTAAGCAACAACTGATAATAAATAACAGACAGTGAGTGTGTGAGTCAGTAATCACTTCAGTGATTCTGAGTGTTAAGCATAAACCAACACGGCTATTCAGACAATAAGATATTGTCAAAGCCAAACAGAGATATATTATATATATGAGAAAACATTAGTACAGTTACATCTCTGCTAGACTAGAAACAAGAAAGAAAGACACAAAGAGAGTACAAAAGCAAGAAGTCATTTGAACTGTCTAATCCTGTCTTTGAAATCTTGAGATTGAGTTTCAGGAAGAGGCACTCCATACATGCGATAAGTGACTTTTCTTAGCTTTAGTATCTCAGCAAAGTCCGCTGGATCTTCTTCATCAAGGAATTTGGCTTCAGTAGCGTCCTTCACTTCTTTCTCTATTACTCCATAGTGAATGGATCCATCAAGTCTCTGTGGGGGTGGCAGGATTCCGGGGTCTGGAACTCTGACTTCAACATTTTCTTTAACAGCTTTTTGCAGTCTGGCATACATATCTAAGTCAGCTCTCATGATCCATTCAGTATAAGCCACTTACTTGCGTTTCTCAGACCAGAATCTCCAGAAATAGTTCCTTTTTATGAACTCGATCTTCTTTGCTTCCCACATTTGAGTGAATTCCACTGGTATCCATTCATCTGTTCTAGGCCATCTGTGAGTCTTCAGATTTGTAGGCTTCCTGAATCTCCTGTATCTATAGGGGATGTCAGCCTTTGCAGGGATCCTCTGACTAGCTTCCTTTTCAGTTCTCAGCCTGAGAGCTTCAAGATCTGCCATCCTTATTCTCTCTCTGGCTGCTTCAATTTTCTTGGCCTCTTCACCTCTGTATAAGTATCTGTCTAACTGAGCCCATATTTCTTCCATCTCTTGTTCCTGTGCCTTCAAGGCAGTGTAGGAGGGCTTGTGAGGTGGCTCTTCTTCTGAGTCAGCAGGCGTTGATGATTTTTCTTTGGAAGTCCCCTGCTGCCCAGTAGATTGTTGTTGCTGCTGCTCCTTCTCCTTTTCTTTATCAGCCTCGTCACTGAGTTTGAGCGTTCTAGGAGGCAGCCTAGTACCTGTTTTCTTGCCTCTAGCTGGAGCCTTAGTTTTGCCTTTGACAGACTTCTTCTTAGGTTTGTTGGCTGCTTCAGCTTCGGCTATCTGCCAAGCCAGCTTCTCATCTGCGGCTATTTGAGCCTCCTCCTCCGGGGTTATGAACCTCCTGGGTCCTTTCTTCTTGGAGGGAGGGGTTGGGAGTTTCAGTACCTTTTTGCCTTTTCCGGCAACTGGAGGAGGGAGTGGAGCTTCTTCCTCTTCTGAGTCCTCCTCGTCAGCATACTCAGCTACTTCCTTTATAATGTCAAGAGGAGTTTGAGTAGCCTGAGCTGTGACTTCTTTGGCTCCTGAGCCACTTGGGCCAGTCTCAATTGATGCTGCAGCTGCAGCTGAGACACCCTGGGCCTCGCCAGTTTTAGTTGGTCCAGTGGGGGTAGATGACTGAGTGGAAGTTTCCCCTGCTACTGACCTTGCTCTCTTTGGAGCTTTCGGTGTCAGCTCCTTGGTTGCTTTTTCAACTACACCTTCCCCTTTCTTTACTAAACCTTCCCCCTTTTTGGCATCAGCAATTAGGGTTGGGGGCGGAGCAGATATCTTCCTGTTCATGCTTTTGTATGAGGTTGATAGATCGTCCAGCTTATTATGTATTTTTGTCAGAGCCTCATGCAGCTCGTTCCTCTTATTGATCAGCTGATCGTTGTATTTCTTGTGTGAGAGATCAGCCGCAGCCTTGAACACTTTCAGCTGCTGTTCTACCTTCTCTTCAACGGCCTTCTGAATAGTTTCTATTCTGAGTTCATTGGCTTGAGAGATGGCAGTGATGGATTCAGTACGAGCGGTTTGAGCGGCTTTGTATGCATTCAACAGTTTGTCCTGGCCTTCCTGAATCGTCTTTAGCTGAGCTTCGAAGTCAGCTCTCTGCGCAGCTAAGGCATTCGTCAGAATGCTGGAGAAGTCAGGGACTTGAGATGTAGAAAGGGCTATTCTGAGTCCCTGCAGCTCTGCACTCTGTGCCTCAGTGGTTTGCCGCCAACTTTTGTGGACCGTATGGGCAAGTAGGCGATTTTGGGTGCCTTGATTCTTCAATGCCCTGGCCACTGTTTTCGAGCGACGGCTCTTTGGGCTGGGCGCTACTTCGAAAGCAGATTGGAGAAGAAGCTGAGCAGGATCAGCTGCTTTCGAAGTACCAGCCACCTTCTGCCCAGGACCAAGGATGCTGAGTGGAGGGTCAGCAGTAGATGCATGGCTGCCCTCAGATCCTCGAGCGTGCCGAGGTCAAATGGCTCTGAGTAGCCAATCTTCCCCCTTATCAGCAGCTCTTCCTTGTGGAGCTGTTCGCAGGAATGGTGAATGACTAGTCTCTTCAGGTTATGCCATTCCTGGAACCTTATCAACATGTGGAGCCTCGCCTGCCTAGCCAATAGTACAAGATCTGAGTGGCTGGCGATCTCCAGAATCACTTCAGCAACCCTTTGGGAGGCTCTGGATTTGAGAGCTGAGGCCTCCATCCCGACAGATTCTGACTCTGAGGCTGTCTCCGAGTCCTCGACTTCAATCGGAGACGCCTATTTCTCAGCAGATGGGATGTTGCTGAGTGGAGGGACGTCCAAGGGGCTTTCCAGTGTCTGAACTTCTTCAGCCTGGACTTCTTCAGCTGGGACCCCTTGGTCCAATGTTTCTCCATGTTCAGTGGAGACGATCTTCTCCACTGATTGAGTCTTCTCAGAAGACTCTGGCTCGTCTCTCAGCTATAGAGGCAGCTGAGTGATGACGGCCTCTGGTTCCACCTCAGCCTCAGTAGGCACAACCTCGCTGACCTTCTTCAGCCTCTTGGTTGGTGCCTTAGGCGTGGATTTAGGTGGGGACCTCTTCTTCTTTGGCGTTGAGGTCTGCTGAGTCTCATCCTTAGGTGTAGCTGGCCCTGAGCCAATCTGTTGAAGGGCTGCTGCCCTGTTCTGGAATCTGACTTTCTTCACGTTGAAGTACTGCTTGTCTGCAAAGGTGATTTTGTCAGATGCGCGGAAGTCCTCGATCATGACTGAGAGTTTTAGTCCGTATAGGAGCTTTCCTTTGACGCTGAGCCTATTGGATGCCTTATCAAACTTAGTTGATTGCGTCATAAACTCTCTGAGGAAAAACTCAGTACAGTTGATCTTGGCCCGATCATATATGGCCATCATCAGTTGCAGCTTGGGCTTTGACACTTGGTCAAAAGAGCCTGCTTGACTCGTCAACAACTGAGTCACTATGTACGCCAATGCTCTGTACTGAGGGAGCATTATGTTCTTGGGAAAGGCATCTCTGAATACTGTTGGCTTCCCGCAGAACTCAGTAAGGTATTCGTCCATGAGATCGTCTCTATAAGCGACGGTTGTGAATCCTGTGTTGGGAAGATTGAAGCTTCTCTGAAGGGCTTCTCGAATAGACATCTGCTTCACTTCCATGTCAGTGCGAGAGGGATCGCCTACTGTATGGACAACAAAACTCCCTCTGATGTCTCCGTCTACTGAATCAGAATTCGAGTAGATCTCTGCTACTTGTCTCGGGAGGAAGAAGGTCGGCCTCCTTGACAAGAATCCTTCCAAGCCGGTTTCTCGGAGAGCGTAGAAGATCTCCTCCATGAAATCCAGGTCACACTCATCAAACTCCATGACTGGCTCGCACCAGACTCGATCCTTCTCGAGGATCTCACGCATATCGGCAGGAGTCATAACCGTATTTCCTATCATTTTAATAATCTGCATACACAGTATATGTCAGTATCGACAAAAGTATAAAAGAGATAAGAGCATACGATACTAAATGATCATTGAAGAATTACCAAAAGATTTTCTTAAGTTTTTGAAGAGAGTTTAGATAGAGGATAATAAGGATCTCAGAAAATCTCGGGTACTTAAGATATTTGCAGATATGAAATGGCGGTTTCAAAGATTTTGAACGAATATATATATATCTTAGAGAAGATTTTAAACAGTTAAAGATCAATGGTTCAGTTTGAACGCATTTTTGAGATGGACGGCTAGGATTAGGTTTTATAAAATAGGCAATGATCAAATTAGCCGCCTCAGTCAAAAGCCAGTTGTAAATAGCCTAAGTAGTAACTTGATACGACATGCATTTAATGCGTGGCAGAGTTCAGCATGCTTGTACATAGAATGTCGTGTATTAAATGTGATCCGTTAAAATTAAATGACATTTCCTAAGGCATTGAATATGATGCTGAATCTGATTCATAAATGCACATAATTGATATATAGGCTACTGAGTAGAGATACGCAAACCTGTCAGCTGAACATCGTAGTCAGCTGATACCTCGTGTGGATGGTTGTTGAGTCTCTACGTACTGATTTTACTCAGTACTGAGAGTGAACATTCCCCCTTACTAAATGCTCCTCTCCTGAATCCTCTTACTGACTGGAGTCAGTAGGATCCAACAGACCTAGCTCTACTGAAAGTTCTCTGAATCTTGCTTCAGCTAGAGGCTTGGTCAGTATATCAGCCCTTTGATGGTCAGTATGGATCTTTTCCATCCTGAGATCCTTCTTTTCGACATGGTCACGAATGAAGTGGTGTCTGATGTCCACGTGCTTGCATCTCGTATGAAGTACAGGATTCTGAGTGATTGCAATGGCACCGGCATCGCGAGAAGATCGGCACTTCATTCGAATGACGTCATAGTCGCGTAGCCGCTGTCTCGCCCAAAGGATTTGGGCGCAACAACTTCCGGCAGGCCATGTATTCGGCTTCGGTAGTTGACGTTGCTGCGAATGCCGTTTCTTTGAGAACCATGAAATCGCCCTTACTGCCGAGGAACTGGCACGTTCCAGAAGTTGACTTTCGGTCAATTCTACATCCTGTATAGTCAGCATCAGAATAACCAGTTAGTTCAATATTATCATCAGCTGGATACCATAAACCCATGTCAGGTGTTCCTCTGAGATAGCGGAGAATCTTCTTTGCTGAGTCCATGTGACTCGCCCGGATTCGCCCGAAATCGAGCACGCACACCTACAAAGATAAGTTATGTCAGGACGAGTAGCTGTTAAGTATAATAAAGAACCAATTATAGCACGAAATTCAGTTTGGTCTACTGATACTCCCTCTTTATCAAGATCAATCTTCATATTCGTGTTCATCGGGATCTTGATTGGTTTGCTGGATATGCAACCGAATCTCTTGATGAGGTCTCGAGTGTATTTGCCTTGATTGATGAACGTTCCCTTCTCAGATTGTTTGACTTGAAAGCTAAGGAAATAGTTCATCTCTCCCATCATTGACATCTCGAACTTATCCTTCATCATTTTCTCAAACTGCTGACATATGATGATGTTCTTCGAGCCGAAGATGATGTCATCTACGTAGATCTGCCCAAGTAATAGGTCGTCTTCCAGTCGAATGCTGAATAATGTGCGGTCAACTGTGCCCTTCTGAAAACCTTTCTGAAGAAGAAACTCAGACAAGGTATCGTACCAAGCCCTGGTGGGTATTTTAACCCATACACAACCTTTCTGAGTTTATAAACTTGATGTCCCTACTGAAAGCCGGGAGGCTATTCCACATAGACTTCTTCTTTCAGTACGCCGTTCACGAAAGCAGACTTCACATCCATTTGATATACTCTGAATCTTTGATGTGTTGCGTAGGATAGGAATAGTCTGATTGCCTCCAATCTTGCAACTGGAGCGAACGTTTCATCGAAATCTATCCCTTCAGCTTGACAGTAGCCTTTTTCCACGAGTCTTGCTTTATTTCTTACTATGACGTTGTTTTCATCTCGCTTGCTCTTGAAGATCCATTTTGTTCCAATCACATGTTGATGTCGGGGTCTGTCAACAAGCTCCCAAACTTCATTTCTCGTGAACTGATTCAGATCCTCCTGCATGGCTATGATCCAGTCAGCATCTTTCAGTGCGTCCTCAACTGACTGAGGTTCTTCAGCAGACAAGAAGCAGGCATATAAGGCGCTTTCTCCCTGACATAATCTGGATCTTGTCTTTACGCTCGCTGAAGGATCTCCTATAATTAGATCAGAAGTGTGAGCATCCAGCCACGATCTACGATGTTTCAACTCTTTATCTGAAATTTGTTCAACACAGATAGTAGGTGAATTAGGCATTTCAGTTGTACTATTCTGAGATTGAAGCAATTCAGTTACAAGAGTGTGATCTATCGAGTCACCGTGTTCGGGGGCATTTAGCTCATGAACATCATTAGTTCCCCCTGAATTATTATTCTCAGTAGAGGTCTCAGTTACCACTGGGGTTTCTTCATCGACCTGAGTTACCTGGGATTGACTCTATTCTGGAGAGTCAATCAGTTCAGCTACTTCTGCTGCTGGCTGAGATTCAGCAGATTTGTCTTCAGTTTCCTCATCTGAATCATCATCCCAACATAGCTGGATCTTTTCGACTTTATCATTTAAGCTCAGATCCTATAGCTGCTTACTGATGTCCTCAGATTCAGGTTTAGAGTTTCTGATCCTGTCTTCAATAGCAAACTCATTAAAAACAACATGAGGGCTTTCCTCCACGCAAAGAGTCTGATAGTTAAAGACTCTGAAGGCTTTGCTGACCCAGGGAGTATCCTAAGAACACTCCCTGATCTGACTTTCTATCAAAAGTCTTCAGCTGATCTTTTCCATTATTGTGAATAAAGCACGAACACCCAAAAATATGGAAATAAGATAGAGAAGGCTTCCTGCCGTTCCATAGTTCATATGGTGTCTTCTTATGCTGCTTTGTCAGTAGAGATTGATTCTGAGTGTAACATGCAGTGTCAGTAGCTTCTACCCAGAATTTGGTTGGGAGTCCTGAGTCTGCGAGCATGGTTCTTGCTGCTTCTTTGAGTGTACGATTCTTCCTCTCAGCAATCCCATTTTGTTGAGGCGTGCGCGCAGCAGACATCTCATGCTCTATGCCTTCTACTTTGCAGAACTCCTCCACCATGAAATTAAGGAACTCAATTCCTCTGTCTGAACGTATTTTAATAATCTTGGTGTTCTTCTCGACACTGAGCCTTTTCAGAAGCGTTGGTAACTCTGTTTTGATGTCAGACTTGTTGGCAATAAATATGACCCATGTGTAGCGCGAGTAGTCATCAATGACCACTAATGCATACTTTTTGCCTCTGATCGTCACTGGAGAGACTGGACCGAACAAATCCATATGTAGCAGCTGAAGGATTCCATCAGTGGAAGGAGATGGAATTGTCGGATTTTGATTCCTTGTTTGCTTTCCCTTCAGGCATGCTTCACACTGAGTGTCTTTGCTGAATACTTCATTCGGCAGTCCTCTTGGTAGAGTGTTTCTAGCCAATTTGTTGAGCGTTTTGAAGTTGAGATGGCTGAGTCTTTTGTGCCAAAGCCATCCCATTCTGTTGTCATTCTTTGCCAACAAACAAGCTTCAGGTTCAGCTGAGTTCCAGTCAGCTACATAGATATTCTTCTTGCGCGAACCGGATAACACTATTTTCCCTGTGGATTTATCAATAACATCACAGAAACCAGCGTAAAAAATCACTCTATTCGAGTTGTCACAAAATTGACTAACAGAGAGAAGGTTATGCTGAAGTCCTTCAACATATGATACTCTTGGAACTGTTGTTGTTCCAATGCTGAGTGTTCCATAGCCTCTGGTGTAGCCTTTAACATTTTCTCCAAACTCGATTCGGGGTCCTTCTTCAGTAGTATAATTCTTCAACAAGTCCTTTTGGTACGTCATGTGTCTTGAGCATCCGCTATCCATATACCAAGGGTCCTTGTGCACCTGCAAAACAGAATTATATTTAGGTACCCTTTATTTCTGATTTTGGGTCCTTAGACGTTAGTTTTGGTAATCCATATCTGTCTTACGACCCTGGTGGTCTCAGACAGTTTCTTTCCACTTGTGTCAACATATTTGACCACTAGACTGGTCACTGCTGACTTCTGAGGCTTTTCAAGTTCAGGAGTCCTGATCTTCTGAGTGGGTGGACTGCTGACCTTTGCCTTCTGCACGGCTTTCTTCTTCCTTTTCTGACTCTTGGATCCTCTCCTGACTATTAGATCATAGTAATATGACCCATACTGAGCTGGATGAGTCAATTGTGGAGGTCCATACTGATCAGCCCATTTAGCTTTGTTGGTTCCCCCTTGACTGAACTGGGGTGATCTGGTGCTGATCTTATTGTCAGAGTGCTGATGACTAGGATGAGGTGCCTTCATCTTCTGTTTGTTCTTGGCTAGGGGGTTCAGTATGTCTGCATTGATGGTCTCCCCTTGAACAAACCTATCAGCTAGCCGGTTTTCTGAGCGTACGGGGGCAGATGAGGAGGCTCCCTGGCTGAATCCAAGTCCCTCCTTGCAATGCTTGGGCTTGTTGCTTGCTAGCATAGCCTCCAGCTTCTTTTCAGCGCCCATGTATCGCTCTGTCATCTGGTTCCTCCAGACATCATCACTTTTCTTCAGCGTTTCATGCTCGGTCTGAAGTCCTGACAACTCTTGCTTCAGTAGACTCAGTTCATTATCTTTCTCAGTTAAGTCTTTGGTCAAGACTGAGATCTGATCTTCTTGATGCTAAGACTTGACCATCAGAGAGTTTATCTCCTCCCTGAGCTCAACACAAGTCCTTCTGACTCAGTAGCAACCAGACTCTCCTGAGAAAGTCTCTGATTCTCCACTTTCAGGGTATCCAATTCCTGAAGAGTCTTACTGAGCTGCAAACTCATCTGAATCTGCTCGTCGAGTAGTTCTTCATATGCGATTGCGACGTCTAGATTCTCGTCTGCACCTAAAAGAGTGTCGTGTGTGCAGTGTGAAGAGGAATTAAATGGTTCATGGGAGTTTACCTCATCCTCTTCTCCTGCCATGAGACACTTTTCAGCATCTTCTTCAGCTTCAAACTCTAAGGCCATGAAAGCTGCTTCATCGTCAGATGAATCCATGAAGGAGTCGACTTCATCTGAGTCGTCTGAGAGTTCACCAGCAATGTATGCTTGCCTCTTCTTGATGAACTTCTCCCTTCTTGCTTTGCGTGCTGCTCGTTCAGTATTACTGAGCTCAGGACAATCATACTGATAGTGTCCTGGCTTTTTGCAGTTATAGCAGGTGGTGACTCTTTCTTCCTTGCTTTCACTGTCTTTTGACTGTGCTAAGTCATCCTTTTTCCTACATTCAGAAGTATGCGAGTCAGGAGTGCGCTTAGGCGTGTATTCAAACTTACCCTTGGATTCTCTGAGGACTTTAGTCACTTTTCTGCGCCTCTTCTTCTCCTTCTGATATTTTACGGCAAGCAGTGCGTTCTTCTTGGCTAGATTTCCTTCTTGTACGTCAGTGAGTGAAGGTTCAGCCTTGCTAGTCGCTGGAGCTGCTATGCTGACTGATGCTTTAAAGGCATGGTCGATTTGAGTGTCAGCTTCAGCTCGCTGCTTCCTTTGAGGTAAGCCAAACTCAAATTCCTCTGCTTTAAGCTCTAAAAAGATTTGGTGAGGGGTAACAATATCTAAATCAGAATGACGCAATAGAGTAGCAAAGGGAGTCCAGTGACCGTCTGGCAGTGCCCTCAAAATTTTGAGATTCATCTCTCGGTTGGAGAATGTCTTTCCGAGCCCGTTGATAGAGTTCATCAGATCCTCGACTTCAATCGAAGATGCCTGTTTCTCAGCGATGGGATGCTGCTGAGTGGAGGGACGTTCCAAGGGGCTTTCCAATGTCTGAACTTCTTCAGCCTGGACTTCTCTCAGCAGATGGGATGCTGCTGAGTGTAAAGGACTCCTTCACAGTTGGAGAGTTTTTCAAACGCTTCAGTTTGATAACCTTGTAAACTGAGACTTGCTCAGTATAAATCTCAAGACCAGTGTTTGTCCAGCGTACAAACCAACTGAGACTACCTCAGTATAGTAAATAGCTTCCTGATCTTTCGGGACAGTGGACGTAGGATTTTTGTGTCCGAACCACTTTAAAAATCTCTATGTCTTGTGTTCTGTTTCTTTTCACTGTTGCATTGATTTAACTGTTCATACTGAAAAACCTTCTTTAAATCATTCAACTGAGTTTCGGCAAACTTAACAGACTGCACTAATCTACTGAAACTGTTTTGATAAAAAAAAATTTCTCACTCAACTGAATTTGGGCCTACATTATTCCGTACCACTGAACTCTATCTGCAAGATACTAAATTCTAACTCTCAGTCAGCTAGCAGATCTCAGTAGAGTAGGTCACTCTGCCTACACGATTTAGAACAGCTTATCTGGTCTGCTGAATTTGTTCAGTACGACATCATCCTGAAAAGGACTGTTTGTGTTTAAGTTGAGAAATCGAGTTTCAGGTGTATTCATCCCCCCCCCCCTCTACACCTGAACGTGCTCTCGGGACCAACAATTGGTATCAGAGCGGGAGTTCTACAAGACTCTTGTTATTCTGAAACTGGTCTACTTGAACGGATCTGAAAAACGTTTTCACTGCATATCATTCTTCATTTACATCACTATTAAATATGTCTGATATGTCAGGGATCAGAATGGTACCCATGTTCTCAGTAGAGAACTATGGCGTATGGCAGGTCAGAATGGAGGGACATCTGACCTCCCTCCACGACAGCATGACGGGAGTTTTGGAAGACGGACCTATCGTTCCTATGATTGATAGTGTCATAACCCAGACAGCAGAACAAGGAGGAGGGATGGTGACTGGTGATAAGATTCCTAAAGACAGAAGTCTCTTCACCCCGGAGGAGAAGAAACTTCACAACCTCGACCGCGTCGCCAGAAACGCCATACTGACCACTCTGAATGACTCGTACCTCTGAAGAGTTTAGGACTACAAGTCCGCGAAGGAACTCTGGGACGCTCTATCACTACTGAGTCGGGGGACTCAGAAGATCAAAGCAAATAAACTTGCGCTTGAACTCCAAAAGATGGAGAGATTGTCGCTCATCCCTGGTGACACCATTGAAGATCTCAACATCAGATTCACGGATCTAATGAACTCTATCAACGGGCTGGGAAAGACATTCTCAAACCGAGACATGAATCTCAAGATTTTGAGGGCACTGCCAGACGGTCACTGGACTCCTTTTGCTACCTTATTACGTCATTCTGATTTAGATATTGTTACTCCTGACCATATCTTTTCAGAACTTAAAGCAGAAGAATTCGAGTTTTGCTTACCTCAAAGGAAGCAGCGAGCTGAAACTGACACCAAAATCGACCATGCTTTCAAAGCATCAGTCAGCAGAGCAGCTCCAACGTCCAGCAAGGCTGAACCTTCACTCAGTGATATACAAGAAGGAAATCTAGCCAAGAAATACGCGCTGCTTGCCGTGAAATACCAGAAGGAGAAAGAGAGGCGCAGAAAGCTCTCAAGAGTTGTCAGAGACTCTAAGGGTAAGAATGAATATACACCTAAGCGCACTCCTGACTCACAAACTTGTGAATGCAGGAAACAAGATGACTCAGCTCAGTCGAAAGACAGCGAAAACAAAGATGAGAGAGTCACGACCTGCTATAACTGCAAGAAGCCAGGACACTATCAGTATGACTGTCCTGAGCTCAGTACTGCTGAACGAGCAGCACGCAAAGCTCGAAGGGAGAAGTTCATCAAGAAGAGACAAGCATACATTGCTGGTGAACTCTCAGACGACTTAGATGAAGTCGATTCCTTCATGGATTCATCGGATGATGAAGCAGCTTTCATGGCCCTAGAACTTGAAGCTGAAGAAGATACTGAAAAGTGTCTCATGGCAGGAGAAGAGGATGAAGTAAACTCTCATGAACCATTTAACTCCTCTTCACACTACACACACGACACCCTTTCAAATGCAGATGAGAATTTGGACGTCGCGATCGCATATGAAGAACTACTCGATGAACAGATTCATATGAGTCTGCAGCTCAGTAAGACTCTTCAGGAATTGGATACCCTGAAAGTGGAGAATCAGAGACTTTCTCGGAAGAGTCGGGTTGCTACCGAGTCGAAGGACTTGTGTTGAGACTCGGGGGAGGACATAAACTCTCTCGACGGCCAAGTCTCGGCATCAAGAAGATCGGATTTCGTTTTGACCAATGACTTAACTCAGAAAGATACTGAACTGAGTCTACTGAAGCAAGAGCTGTCAGGACTTCAGACCGAGCATGAAACGCTGAAGAAAAGTGATGATGTCTGGAGGAACCTGATGACAGAGCGATACATGGGCGCTGAAAAGAAGCTGGAAGCTATGCTAGCAAGCAACAAGCCCAAGCATTCTAAGGAAGGACTTGGATTCAGCCAGGCAACTTCCTCATCTGCCCCCGTACGCTCAGAAAATCGGCTAGCTGATAGGTTTGTTCAAGACGAGACCATCAATGCAAACATAGTGAACCCCCTAGCTAAGAACAAACAGAAGATGAAGGTACCTCATCCTACTCATCAACAATCTAACAAGAAGATCAGTACTAGATCACCCCAGTTCAGTCAAGGGGGAACCAACAAAGCAAAGTGGGCTGATCAGTATGGATCTCCTCGGCTGACACATCCAGCTCAGTATGGATCATATTACTATGATTCAATAGTCAGGAGAGGACCCAAAACTCATAAAAAGAAGAAATCCGTGCAGAAGGCAAAGGTCAGCAGTCCACCCACTCAAAAGATCCGAACTCCTGAACCTGAAAAGCCTCAGAAGTCAGCAGTAACCAGTCCAGTGGTTAAATATGTTGACACAAGTGGAAAGAAACTGTATGAGACTACCAGGGTCATGAGACAAATATGGGTTACCAAAACTAACATCTAAAGACCCAAAATCAAAAATAAAGGGTACCTAAATATAATTCTATTTTGTAGGTGCACAAGGACCCTTGGTATGTGGACAGCGGATGCTCAAGACATATGACGTACTAAAAGGACTTGTTGAAGAATTATACTACTGAAGAAGGACCCCGAATCGAGTTTGGAGACAATGTTAAAGGCTACACCAGAGGCTATCGAACACTGAGCATTGGAACTGCAACAGTTCCAAAAGTATCATATGTTGAAGGACTTCAGCATAACCTTCTCTCTGGTAGTCAATTTTATGACAACTCGAATAGAGTGATCTTTGACGCTGGTATCTGTGATGTTATTGATAAATCTACAGGAAAACAGTGTTATCAGGTTCGCGCAAGAGGAATATCTATGTAGCTGACTGGAACTCAGCTGAACCTGAAGCTTGTTTGTTGGCAAAGAATGACAACAGAACGGGATGGCTTTGGCACAGAAGACTTAGCAATCTCAACTTCAAAACACTCAACAAATTGGCAAGAAACACTCTAGCAAGAGGACTGCCGAATGAAGTATTCAGCAAAGACACTCAGTGTGAAGCATGTCTGAAGGGAAAGCAAACAAGGAATCAAAATCCGCTAGTTCCATCTCCTTCCACTGATGGAATCCTTCAGCTGCTACATATGGATTTGTTCGGTCCAGTCTCTCCAGTGACGATAAGAGGCAAGAAGTATGCATTAGTGGTCATTGATGACTACTCGCGCTATACATGGGTCATATTTATTGCCAACAACTCTGACGTCAAAACAGAGTTACCAATGCTTCTGAAAAGGCTCAGTGTCGAGAAGAACACCAAGATTGTCAAAATACGTTCTGACAGAGGAACTGAGTTCCTTAATTTCATGGTGGAGGAGTTCTGCAAAGCAGAAGGAATAGAGCATGAGACATCTGCTGCGCGCACACCTCAGCAGAATGGGGTCGCTGAACGAAAGAACAGAACACTCAAAGAAGCAGCAAGAACTCTACTCGCAGACTCAGGACTCACAACCAAATTCTGGGCAGAAGCTACTGACACTGCATGTTACACTCAGAACTGATCTCTACTGACAAAGCAGCATAAGAAGACACCATATGAACTATGGAATGACAGGAAGCCTTCTCTATCTTATTTCCATATTTTTGGGTGTTCGTGCTTTATTCACAATAATGGAAAAGATCAGCTGAAAACTTTTGATAGCAAGTCAGATCAGGGAATTTTCTTAGGATACTCCCGGGTCAGCAAAGCTTTCAGAGTATTCAACTATTGAACTCTTTGCGTGGAGGAAAGCCCTCATGTTGTTTTTAATGAGTTTGCTACTGAAGATAGGAGCAATAACTCTAAATCTGAATCTGAGGACATCAGTGAACAGCTACAGGATCTGAGCTTGAAAGACAAAGTCGAAAAGATCCAGCTATGTTGGGATGATGATTCAAATGAAGAAACTGAAGACAAGTCTACTGAATCTCAACCACAGCAGGAAGTAGAACGAGATTGACTCTCCCGAACGCAGTCAATCCCGTGTAACTCGGTCGATGAAGAAACCCCAGGTGGTAATCGAGACCTCTACTGAGAATAATAATTCAGGGGGAACTAATGATGTTCCTGAGCTAAATGCCCCTGAACCTGGTGACTCAGTAGATCACACTCTTGTAACTGAATTGCTTCAATCTCATAATAGTACAACTGAAATGCCTAACTCACCTACTATCTGTATAGAACAAATTTCAGATGAAGAGCTGAAACATCGTAGATCGTAGCTGGATTCTCATACTGCTGATTGAATCATTGGAGATCCTTCAGCAAGCGTAAAGATAAGATCCAGATTCTGTCAGGGAGAAAGCGCCTTATATGCCTGCTTCTTGTCTGCTAAAAAACCTCAGTTAGTTGAGGACGCACTAAAAGATGCTGACTGGATCATAGCCATTCAGGAGGAGCTGAATCAGTTCACGAGAAACGAAGTTTGGGAGCTTATTGATAGACCCCGGCATCAACATGTGATTGGAACAAAATGGGTCTTCAAGAACAAGCGTGATGAAAACAACGTCATAGTAAGGAATAAAGCAAGACTCGTGGCAAAAGGCTACTATCAAGTTGAAGGGATAGATTTCGACGAGACTTTCGCTCCAATTGCAAGATTGGAGGCAATCAGACTATTCCTAGCCTACGCAACACATCAAAGATTCAGAGTTTATCAAATGGATGTGAAGTCTGCTTTCCTGAACGGCGTGCTGAAAGAAGAAGTCTATGTGGAACAGCCTCCCGGCTTTCAGCAAGGACATCAAGTATATAGACTCAAAAAGGCTCTGTATGGGTTAAAACAAGCACCCAGGGCTTAGTACGATACCCTATCTGAGTTTCTTCTTCAAAAAGGTTTTCAGAAAGGCCCAGTAGACCGCACATTATTCAGCATTCGACTGGAAGACGGCCTATTGCTTGTGCAGATCTACATAGATGACATCATCTTCGGCTCGAAGAACGTCGTCATGTGTCAGCAATTTGAGAAAATGATGAAGGATAAGTTCGAGATGTCAATGATGGGAGAGATGAACTATTTCCTCGGCTTTCAAGTCAAACAATCTGAGAAGGGAACGTTCATTAATCAAGGCAAATACACTCGAAACCTCATCAAGAGATTCGGTTGTACATCCGGCAAACCTATCAAGATCCCGATGAACACGAATATGAAGATCGATCTTGATAAAGAGGGAGTATCAGTAGACCAAACTGAATTTTGTGCTATAATTGGTTCTTTATTATACTTAACAGCTACTCGTCCTGACATAACTTATGCTGTAGGTGTCTGTGCTCGATTTCAAGCGAATCCAAAGCAGAGTCACATGGACTCAGTAAAGAAGATTCTCCGCTATCTACGAGGAACACCTGACATGGGTTTATGGTATCTAGCTGATGATAATATAGAACTAACTGGTTATTCTGATGCTGACTATGCAGGGTGTAGAATCGACCAAAAATCAACTTCTGGAATGTGTCAGTTCCTCGGCAGTAAGCTAATCTCATGGTTCTAAAAAAAACAGCATTCAGTAGCGACGTCAACTACTGAAGCTGAATACATGGCTGCCGGAAGTTGCTGCGCCCAAATCCTTTGGCTGAGACAGCAGCTACGCGACTATGACGTCATTCAGAATGAAGTGCCGATCTTCTGCGATAGTACCAATGACATTGCAATCACTCAGAATCCTGTACTTCATACGAGATGCAAGCTCGTGGACATCAGACACCACTTCATTCGTGAACATATCGAAAAGAAGGATATCAGGATGGAAAAGATCCATACTGACCATCAAAGGGCTGATATACTGACCAATCCTCTAGCTGAAGCCAGATTCAGAGAACTTTCAGTAGAGCTAGGTCTGCTGGATCCTACTGACTCTAGTCAGTAAGCGGATTCAGGAGAGGAGCATTCAGTAAGGGGGAATGTTCACTCTCAGTACTGAGTAAAATCAGTGCGTAGAGACACAACAACTATCTACACGAGGTATCAGCTGACTACGATGTTCAGCTGACAAGTTTGTGTATCTCTACTCAGTAGCCTATAGAACGATTCTGTGCATTTATGATCAGATTCAGCATCGTATTCAATGCCTTAAGAAATGTCATTAAATTTTAACGGATCACATTTAATACATGACATTCTATGTACAAGCATGCTGAACTCTGCCACGCATTTAATGCATGTCGTATCAAGTAAGTACTTAGGCTAGTTACAACTGACTTTTGACTTAGGCGGCTAACATGATCATTACCTATTATATAAAACTCAATCCTAGCCGTCCATCTGAAAAGCGTGTTCAAACTGAACCATCGATATTTAACTGTTTATCTTCTCTAAGATATATATCTTTGTTCAAATCCTTGAAAACCGCCATTTCGTATTTGCAATTATCCTAAGTACCCAAGATTTTCTGAAATATTCTTGACTTTCTATCCAAACTCTTTTCAAATCTTCAGGAAATCTTTCGGTAATTCTTAAATGATATTTACGTATCGTATATCTTTATCTTTTTATATCCTTAATCGGTACTGACTTATACAATATATGCAGATTATCAAAATGTCAGGAAATGTTGTTTTTGGTCCAGAGAATATGCAAGAGATTTTGGAGAAAGACCGTGTCGGTGCGAGCCAGTCATGGAATTCGATGTCTGCAATCTCGATTTCATGAATGAGATATTCTCAGCTCTCCGCAAAATCGGACTCGAAGGATTTCTGACGAGGAAGCCCACCTTCTTCCTCCCGCGTCAGATTGCTGAAATCTATCTGAACGCCGAATCAGTAGATAGAGATGTCAGAGGGAGATTCGTCGTCCACACAGTAGGCGATCCCTCACGCACGGACATAGAAGTTAAGTAGATGTCAATCCAAGAAGCTCTTCGGAGAAGCTTCGATTTGCCAAGCGAAGGCGTCACAACAGTTGGGTACAACGATGATCTGATGGATGACTACTTGTCCATTTTCTGCGGGAAGCCAACAGTCTTCAGAGCCGCGTTTCCCAAGAACACCATGCTCCCTCATTATAGAGCCTTAGCATACATTGTAACTCAGCTACTGACGAGTCAAGCAGGCTCCTTCGATCAAGTGTCCAGACCAAAGCTGCAACTTATGATGGCCATCTATGATAGGGCTAAGATCAACTGGACAGAGTTTTTCTTAAGGGAATTTATGATGCAGTCTGCGAAATTCGACAAAGCATCCAATAGGCTAAGCGCCAAAGGAAAGCTATTATATGGACTGAAGATCTAAGTCATGATCGAAGACCTCTGCACTTCTGACCGAATCACCTTCGCAGATAAGCAGTATTTCAATGTGAAAAAGGTCAGATTTCAGAACAGGGCAGCGACCCTTCAGCAGATCGGCTCCGAGCCTGCCGCTCCTAAAACCACGTCTCAGAAGACCACTCCAACGAAGTAGAGGTCCCCTCAAATTCTAACACCTAAGGCACCGGCCAAGTGACTGAAGAAGGTCAGTACAGCCGTGCCCACTGAAACCATGGCAGAGCCAGAGGCAGTAGTTGCTGAACAGCCTCTACAGCTCAGGGACGAGCCAGAGTCTTCTGAGAAGACTGAGTCAGTGGAGAAAGCTGTCTCCACTGAACGTGATGAAGCAGTGGACTAAGGGGTCCCAGCTAAAGATATCCACGGTGAGGACGTTCAGCCCCTGGAAAGCCCCTTGGATATCCCACCTCTCAGCAGTCTTCCTTCTGCTGAGAAACAGGCGTCTCCAATTGAGATAGAGGCAATCTGAGACCGCCTCATAAGAAGAATCGATCGGGATGGAAGCTTCAGCTCTCCAATCCAGAGCATCCCGAGAGATTACGGAGCACATTCCCAAGATTGCCGGCCACAGCGACCTTGTCATAATTGCAAGGCAGGCGAGGCTCCATATGCTGCTCAGGTTCCAGGAGTGGCACAACCTGAAAAGACTGATTATCCATCATTCCTGTGAACAGCTTCATGAAGAAGAGCTTCTAATAAGAGAGAAGATTGGCTACTCAGAGCCATCTGACCTCGGCACGCTCGAGGATCTGAGGGCGGCTATGCTCGCTTTGCTGAATGAGAGACAACCCGTCTCAGCACCCGCACCCTCAGATGGGTCTGACCCCGATAGTCAGGACCCACCCCATGATTCAGGCCCTGAGAAGCTTGATGAGGGAACTCAACAGGACAAGGATGCCACTGCATCTACTGCTGACCCTCTACTCAGCATCCTTGGTACTGGACAGACGGTGGCTGGTACTTTGAAGGCAGCTGATCCTGCTCAGCTTCTTCTCCAATCTGCTTTTGAAGTAGCGCCCAGCCCAAAGATCCGTCGCTCAAAAATAGTGGCCAGGGCACTGAAGGATCAAGGCACACAGAATCGCCTTCTTGCCCGTGCCGTCCACAAAACTTGGCGGCAAACCATTGAGGCACAGAGTGCAGAGCTACAGGGACTCCGTTCAGCCATTTCTTGATCTCAGGTCCCTGACTTCTTCAGCATTCTGACGAATGCCTTAGCTGCTCAGAGAGCTGACTTTGACGCTCAGCTTCAGACGATTCAGGAAGGCCAAGCTAAATTGCTTAATGATTTCAAGGCCGCCCAAACCACCCGCACTAAATCCGTCAACACAATCTCTCAAGCCAATGAGCTCAGGATGGAAACTATACATAAGGCCATAGAAGAGACTATGGAGAAGCAACTGAAGGAATTCAAGGCTGCAGCTGATCTCTCACATAAGCTATACAACGATCAACTGATCAATGAGAGAAACGAGCTGCATGAGGCCCTGACAAAGCTGCAGACGACACTGGATGATTTGTCAGCCTCCTACAAAAGCTTGAACAAGAAGGTATCTGCTCCAACCCCAACCCTACTTGCTGATGCCAAAAAGGGGGAAATTTTGGCCAAGGGGGAAAGTCTAATAGAAAAATCAATTAAGGGCAAAGCTGCCAAGGAGCTGATACTGAAGGCTCCGAAGAGAGCAAGGTCAGTAGCAAGGGCAACAACTTAGTCATCTGCCCCTACTGCACCTACTGAAACAGGCGAGGCCCAGGGTGTCTCAGCTGCAGCTGCAACATCAACTAAGACAGGCCCAAGTGGCTCAGGAGCCAGAGAAGTCGCTACTCAGGCAACACAGACTCCCCTTGACATTATTAAGGAAGTTGCAGAGTATGCTGACGAGGAGGACTCAGAAGAGGAAGAAGCTCCTCTTCCACCTCCGATTCTTAGGAAAAGGTAAAAAGGCACTGAAACTCCTAACCCCTCCCAATAAGAAAGGATCCAGGAGATATGTTACTCCAGAGGAGGAGGCTCAGATAGCAGCTGATGAAAAGCTTGCTAGGGAGATTGCTGAAGCTGAAGCTGCGAGTAAGCTAAAGAAGAAGCCTGCTAAAAGCAAGACCAAGGCTCCGGCTGGAAGCAAAAAATCAGCAAGGCTGCCTCCGAGAAAGCTCATACTCAGCGACGAGGCTGATAAAGAAAAGGAGGAGGAGCAACAACAACAAGTCAACTGGGCAGCAGGAAACCACCAAAGAAAAATCTTCAACCCCTGCTGACTCAGACGACCAACCACCTCATGTTTAACATTCCTTTATGTTTATGTTTAAAGCTCATCTCTGTTTGGCTTTGACAATTCCTTATTATCTGAATAGCCGTGTTTGCTTATGTTTAACATTCAGAATCACTGAAGTGATTACTGACTCACACACTCACGCTTTGGTATTTACTGTCAGTTGTTGCTTAGCTAGATTCTGATAGAATTGCTGTGTTTTCGGGGGAAAATGTTGTTAAGATAGGGGGAAAATGTTTAGTCTCTGTATATGTTCTGACTTTCTGCCCTGATCCCCTCAGTAGTCTAGGACTTGAAGAACAACTCCACTGATCCTACTTGTAATATTTTGTAAGGAGCTCTGTTTCTGATAAGTCATTGTGTTAGGTTGTTTAGATGATAGTTTAGGTTTTGGCATCATCAAATAGGGGGAAAATGTTGGGTGGTGATTCTATCCTCAGCGGTATTAGATATAGTGGGAAATGACTCAGTCTTCTGTGTTGACATTTACTCAGTAGCCTTGTGCTCTGAAATAGTTTGAAGATTTGAAGATCCCAAAACCCTATATTGATTGGTGAACCTTTAAGTTGTAATCTATTTTTGTCTCTGAGGTTTCAGACTCAGCAAACCCTCTACTCTGGCTCAGGCCTTCAGTAGCTTATCCACCTCAGCACCAGAAGTAGAAGACTCGATCTATGGACTCAGCGAGAGCAAAGATATGCGAAAGTCAGTTGAACTTAACTCAGCAGGAGTAGTTCACTGCACTCAGAGTTGATCTTCAGTAGAGCCGACTCAGCAGGAGTTCACTACTGAATCAGAGATCAGACTCAGCAACGGCCAGACAGTCTTCTGAACTGTCAGATCTTTAAAAGACAATCAGCATAGTCAAGTACGAGGAAAAGAGAAGTCGGCTTCAAATCTCCTTGAAGTCTGTTCTGTCTCAACCACCTTGTGAACCTCGGCCAATGACAAGCAGACACCTGTCCTACACCTACTAAAGCTGCAAGTCAACAACTTTCCAGAAATGGAGGGAAAGGACACTACCACCATGCTATAAAAGAGCCGTTAGCTACCCAAAAGAGAGAGACAAAGGATCATCATCTCCAACGGATCTATCCTAATCTCTTCTCTATAAATAGAGGGATAAATCAAAATTTGAAGCATACGAGAATACGAGCACACAAGCAAGAACACTCAAAGCCTTCAAACGAGCAAATTCGAAAAGCCTAAGTTCTCCGCAAGAAGTTCGAAGAATTCATCTCCGGCGAAGAACTAAATTCTAGCTCTTAGGGAACCAAGCTGAACTGATAAATACAACCTCTAGTATCCAAACGGCGATACACGAACCCATAGCTTTAGTCAGCTGTTCGTTGTTCTAGAAGCTACCTTCTTGTTCCCTATCCCTCTAACCTAATCTCAATAGCATATATCCGTAGCTTAGACGAAGGAGTTCATCTTTGAACTAATCCTTATTGTAAAGGACTCCTTCACAGTTGGAGAGTTTTTCAAACGCTTCAGTTTGATAACCTTGTAAACTGAGACTTGCTCAGTATAAATCTCAAGACCAGTGTTTGTCCAGCTACAAACCAACTGAGACTACCTCAGTATAATAAATAGCTTCCTCATCTTTCGGGACAGTGGACGTAGGATTTTTGTGTCCGAACAACTTTAAAAATCTCTGTGTCTTGTGTTCTGTTTCTTTTCACTGTTGCATTGATTTAACTGTTCATACTGAAAAACCTTCTTTAAATCATTCAACTGAGTTTCAGCAAACTTAACAGACTGCACTAATCTACTGAAACTGTTTTGATAAAAAAGTTTTTCTCACTCAACTGAATTTGGGCCTACATTATTCTGCACCACTGAACTCTATCTGCAAGATAATGAATTCTGACTCTCAATCAGCTAGCATATCTCAGTAGAGTCAGTCACTCTGCCTACACGATTCAGAACAGCTTATCTGGTCTGCTGAATTTGTTCAGTACGACATCATCCTAAAAGGGATTGTTCGTGTTTAAGTTGAGAAATCGAGTTTCAGGTGTATTCACCCCCCCCCTCTACACCTGAACGTGCTCTCAGGACCAACAAGATCCAACATTTTACAACTAGACATAAAGAAGTTTATAACTTTTTTTTCTAAAATTGTTATAAAAAAGATTATATCTATGCAAGAATGGAGAATATTTCCATATAGACAAAAAGAATTATGTTATTTACATAACAAAACTCCCATTAAATATAATTTCTAGGATTTTTAGGATGCTTTCTATAAAGTTTTCCTAGACGAAAATCCAAAAAGAAAATATTCATCGTTTAGTAAAATATGTTCAGAGGTTTATAACTTTGACATGCCTATATGGTTTATTAGATGGTGACAATATTATGGCACCTCGGTAAGAAACTTACCTGATTGTTTCAAAGAAAAATTTGAAAAATTGGTGGATATTTCACCAAAAATTCTTGAAATTCAAGAAAAGGGTTTATGTGTGGAAGGAATGTCTTCCTTATATTTCTTTATATAATTTTCAATTGCTTGGATTTGGAAATGGACTCCAGAATTCAGTTATACTGATGATATAATTTCCTGTATTAAAAGGGCTTCCACATTCTAAATTCTGGGAAAAATGATAAAACAGAACCCAGAATCATGCCATATTTTTTGTATTGATGTTATGTGTCATATTGATAATAATATTGAGAAATGTGGAGAGCATATTAAGCTCAGACTTAAGAAGGAATCTCATTATCCATTTGAGCATACCTCAAGAAAATTGAAATTGAAATATGGGGTTATGACCAAGGAAAAAATAATTCAGAAATATTTGGATAAAGTTAAGAGAGATTTGTTGATAACATTCAAAGAATACACTATGTCTAAAAAATCTAACAAATCAGATGTTTTAATGTCCTCAGCGAATCAAGATATTGATTTTCAAGAGGCACAAGGTCTGAATGAAGGAGCTTCAATTGAAGATATTTTTGAAGCTATGAAAGAAGCTTTAGTCGAAAATCTCAAAATGAAAGCAAGACAGACAATCGAGGATAATCGAAGACAGCTGGCATGATGGTATATGGGGACATATTGTCTCAAGGAAAAAAATTCATACGACAAAAGCATTTTCTTTGTTGACAAATATCATAATAATTTGTCATTTTATGTGAAATATTGGCAAGAATAATTATAGTAGGTGTTTACTTATTTTCTACTTTAATGTATAGGTAGCAGGGAGGTGTCTTTTCATTATCCACTTTTCTCTCCTCTTCTTGTCTGTTTAAGAAGAGGTGTTTGTATTATAAAGGGGGAGTCGAAACATAAATAAAATCCTTACTTTTAAAATTTCTCTTGGAAAAAGTTTCTTCATCAACCTTATTACAAGATACGAAGCTTATTTATTGTAAGCCTCTTTTCTTTTCCTCTTACATAGTTTGTTAATTAAGTTTGTTAATTTCATTTTATATTGTATTAAATATGGTTAGCCTTATAAATCAACTCTTCTGTGATAAATTATGTCTGAACTATATAATTATCTTACAACTCTGGTTTAGTATTACGAAAGATGAAACTGATGTTATGATAAGAAATGATACTACAGTGAGATTTTAATTGAGATAACTAACATGCTTAGAACTTTGTAAAATCTGTTGTCCACACTGTTTCGTCCCATTTTTGGTTGTGTTATTGAAAGTCGTTTTAGGGATAGTTGGTGTGATATGTTGATCTGAAAGTTCTAAGCTGATGATGGTTATTCCAATTATATAATCATAATCATTTTGTTCTATTCCTCCTAATTCAATATTCATCTTCTTCTTAAGCACCGGTCCTGTCCGTAGTGGTATCAGAGTCAGTGGACGGGTAGGATAGTTCTATGGTGAAGATGTAATTTATCACATACAAATTTTATCAATATGAATCTGGTAAAAAGAAATAATACTGTTAAAAACAGTACGAAAGAAGAACTTGATCTACCTAAAATTTTAGAATTACTAAATAAATGGACAATTCCAAAGTTTGAACCTAGTATGATATATAAGCTATGTACTTTTGAAAAAATAGGATTAAAGCAAGTAGTAAAGTGTTGGGAGATGATTCAGTCCCTCCACAACTTGTTGGGAGATAACTCAGTAGCCTAGTGCTCTAAAGAATTGCTGAAGATTTGAAGATCCCAAAACCCTACTTTGACTGATGAACCATTCCGTTGTAATATGTTGTTTTGTCTCTGAGGGTTTCAGACTCAGTAGACACCCTTCATTTGGCTCAGGCGCTCAGTAGATTACCAGCCTCAGTACCAGAAGAAGAAGACTCAGTGATACTGGACTCAACAGGAGCACTATACTGAAAGGAGTCAGTGGAACTGAACTCAGCAGGACTAGTTCACTAAACACAGAGATGATCTTCAGTAGAGCTGACTCAGCAGGAGCATGCTACTGAATATAGATCAGACTCAGCAACGGCTGGACAGTCTTCTAACTGTCAGGATTTATTAAAGTCAAATCAGCAGAGTCATACGAGGTATAGAGAAGTCAGCTTCAGATCTACCTTGAAGTCTGTTCTGTCTCACCTACTTTCTTCAGCCTCGACCAATGACGAGCGGCCAGCTGTCTATGTTCTGATTAAAGCTGCAAGTCAACAACTTTTAAGAAATGGAGGGAAATGACTCTGCCACCATCTTTGAAAGAGTCGTTAGCTACCCAAAAGAGAGAGACACAAGGATCGTCGTCTCCAACGGATCTATCCTTGTCTCTGCTCTATAAATAGAGGGATAAATTCAAATTGAAGCTCACGAGCGAATAACGAGAGACCAAGAATACACGAGCATTCACGAGCAACTCGAAACGACCTAAGTCTTTCGCAAGAAGTTCAAAGAGTAACATACTTGCTCATAGGGAACCAAGCTGAACCAGATTATACAGCCTCTAGTATCCAAGCGACTGAATACGAACCCAAGTCCATACTTAACTGTTCGTCGCTCTAGAAGCCACTTTCTCGTTCCCTATCCCTCTAACCTAAGCTCAGCAGATCTTATCCATAGCTTAGACGAAGGAGTTCATATCTGAACTGATCCTTATTGTAAATGAACTCCTTCATAGTTGGAGAGTTTGTCAAACGCTTTAGTTTGATACCTTGTAAACTGAGACTTGCTCAGTATAAATCTCAAGACTAGTGTTTGTCCAGTGTACAAACCGACTGAGATTATCTCAGTATATTACATAGCTTCCTGATCTTTCGGGACAGTGGACGTAGGATTGTTGGATCCGAACCACTTTAAAAATTGCTTGTGTTCTGTCTTCTCTTTAATGTTGCATTGATTACTGTTCATACTGAAAACATTTATAAAATCATTCAACTGAGTTTCAGCAAAAGCTTAATCGATCGCACTAATACACTGAAACTGTTTTATTAAAAATGTTTTCTAAACTCAACTGAATTTGGGCCTACACTTTTCCGCACTATACTGAACTTCAGCTGAACGGTACTGAATTATGACTCAAGTTAGGTAGCAGGCCTCAGTGAAGTTAGCCAGTCTGCCACACGATCCAGAACAGCTTATTTGGTCTACTGAACTTGTTCAGTACGATACTTTCCTGAAAAAGGACTGTTCGTATTTTAAGTTGAGAAATTGTTTTCAGGTGTATTCACCCCCCCCCCACACCTGAACGTTTAATCTCGGGACCAACATAAAGACTACGGAAGAAACAATTCCTCTACATGGAGAAGAAATGGTAATTAAATTACTAAATAATAATGATTTATTGTCTTATAGACATTCACACAAATTTATATATATTGGATTAGTGAAAATCACGTTTAAGCCTTTAACCTTTGAAGGACTTCCAGAAAGCTTTATAGTAGCCTTAAGAGATGGAAGAAATTTAAATTGGAAACAATCTTTAATGAGAATAATACACAAGTTTGGATCATGGTCCAGTTTATTTTGATGTATATCCAAATTTACAATTTAACATTATCTGATAATAATATATTAGATTCTTTAACATTAAATGTTAAAACTCATGATTATAATTACAAATCAGGAATAGAAGTAATAACTATCTGTTATAGAGTATATTATAAACAGTTGTATACATTAAACCCCCAATGTAAGAGGGATGATAAACCCTTGAATGAAACAATTTTAATATATAGAAAGTAATTTTAGTTAATTTAATATTACTACTAGAAGAAAAATTAAATGGGAAGAAATAGAATTTCTTGAAAATTGGACTATTGAACAAGCGATGGCCCCACAACAACCAATTCAAAATAATTTGGCAAAAGTAATACAAACATCAAAAGGAACATTAACATTACGGTTTGAAGATAATAGAAACTCAAAAATACTATCTTCTAGACATTCATTTGATAGATCAAGATCTATTTACTCACATATATCACTTCTAGATTATAAGATAGAACAACATTTTTACTACATCTCAAATAAGAGAAAAAACATTCAGTGAATTTTCTGATGAAGTTAAAATAGAAAAAATAATAATAGATAAGAAGAGGAAATAACCAAATCAGAAATGAATTTTCCAATATAATGGTTTTAGAAAATAAAATAGATTTTAGTCCTGGATCACATGCAAGACAAATTATAAAAAAAAATTTAATACATCCAAGTGGAAACCATTTAGAAAGTGGTTTTTTAAAAATTTCAATTCTGAAGAAATAATGTTCAAGAAGAATTCTATAAATTTTGTGAACAAAAAGAATAAATTATTCTTTTTGTCCCTTGGTTTGTTTCAACATATGTAGAACAATACATTTCCGTATTGGAAAGAAATTATAGATTAAGAAGTGGAAATATTTTAAATCAAATATATCCACCAAAACAACCTTTTCAAATTGAAAAGATTGAGAAAATTCATAATTTTCTAGCTTTTGCAAAGTTGTTGGAAGATTATATATTACCAATAACTTGCAAACAAATAAATAACATAATAGAACAAAACAGTTATATTAATCTATAGTTTAATGTTTTACGAGAACAATTAGTTTTCTTACAAGACAGAGTAAAAACTATATTAGAAATATTAAATATAAAATTATAAATATAGAACCCTCAAAGGGGAAAGGAATTGAAGAAATAACAAATCATATAATACAATCACCAACCAGAAATAAAAGGCTTTAAATTAAGGCCTATGAAAGAATTCGCGTATTTCTTAGAATAAAAATTTAGGAATCTAAGAATTAGTACATTCGATAAAAAAATATTAAAAAATAGTTGATAATCCAGATTATAAACAAGTGTATACTGAACAAATAAATAAAATATCAAAATTGACAGATAAACCAACAACAGGAAAATACTATTATCCAAGACCAACACCAATTGATGTTCTAATAGAAGAACATAATAATAGTATATTAAAAAGTTATAGTGGTCACCATATATATGAATGGAATATTGATAGATTTGTTAATCAACAAATTCATAATACACTACATAGAATGTTAATATACTCTACTATATGTAATCTAATAGAAATACAGATAAAGAAATTACAAAAATGATAATATCAGGCTTCACAGGACAACTTAAAGGATGGTGAGATAATTATTTATTCCAAGATGATCGAGATAATATTTTAAATACTATAAAAATAGAAGGAAATAATATGAAAGAAGATGCAGTGTCTATACTAGTCATTAATATTGTATAACACGTTAAAAGCGGATATATAGAAAATAGTGAAAACATTAGAACTCTACTACAAAATCTTAAGTGTAAAACACTTACAGATATTAGGTGGTATAAAGATACATTTCTTGTTGGGATTTTGTATACTAGAAGCAGTTTTTAAGCTTATATACAATGTGTTTTGTCCTTACCACTATTTTATTCTCTTATCTGATAAATATATATTTACACATGTAATCTTTTATCTTGTATAAAAGTTAGATTTGTGTAGTGTGTCGGGTATCACAGAAGACTACAAAAATTGGTTGAACTGACAAGATATAAACAGTTATCACAGCTGAGACAACTTAATGATAAGTTGACGTTTTAAGCTGCAGTTTAGATAAGAAGTGGCTTGTCTTGGCTGCTTGTCTTTACTGGTACACTTAAGGTGGTGTATTGATAGATCACAGTGAGATGTGTTCTCCTGACTGACCTTAGTGGAGAACCAAGATCTCGGTGACTAGTTGGTCTTAAGCTTGGTAAAACTTCAGCTGGGTGAATTTGGCTATCTATCACTTTGACCTACTATGGTGAACGTCATCGTGACCGGATCTACGTATCTTGGGTGCTAGCAGTCATTTGTGGCTCAGGTTGGTTGTCTGTATCTTGCAACCGTATCCTAGTAAAATGGGTTGATAATATCGCATGAGGAACTCGTAAGGATATATTAGCACACTAAACCTGGTCGGTTGATTAAGTTCAGGTGTGTTAATAAGGTCGAGTGGTACTACTCAGGAATATAATAAGATGTTAATTAATTTAAGATGTCAGTGAGCTTAATTAATTAACGGATATTTCTATCTTAAATACGGGGATCGATTAAGTCTAAAATACAAACTCTTGCTCAATTTGGGATAAAGGGGTAAGTCAGCACGGATTCTCTAGTGGTATGAATCTGTGTTTATTAATTAATTTTGCTCTGGGCTGAGCATAGATGATTAATTAATTTGAGGCCCAACTTTATTTCTTATATTAGATCCCTGATCTAGCTCAATTAGTTGTCTAGTTATTTATTGTCTCTCAGAAATCATTATTAATAGATTAATGCATTTTGCATTATTTAATAATTTTATTTGTTTGGAATTATTAATTGATAAATATTAATAACCCAATAGATTAATTAATTTTATTATGAGCTTATTATGTGAAAGGTCATTAGAAGTATAATTAAATTAATGGGCTACAAATATTAATATAATATTAGCTTTTGAAATCTATATATATTAGTATTCCATTCATAATTAAAGAACATAAATTCTTACTCACACGTTCATACGCGCGAGTTTTAGAGAGACATAAATTATTTTCTTCAGTTCTCTAACCACACGGAGGAAGGAAAAGCCGGGACACAAATCAGAAGATCTGAACAGGAGCAACAATCAAAGCGACTACAACATACACGGAGGAAGGTACAATATCTTCCTCTCCTATATTTCCATCATTTCTAAATAGAGTAATGAAACTTCCTGAGTGTAATAACAGTATAACACTCATTAGGAATCTAAATTTATAGATAGACTTCCTAACTTATTTGCTGAGAGAATAAGAAAAGTTTTAAGACAAAATTGTAATATTCCATATGAAAATTATTCGTAAAAACTATTAGAAACATGTGTTCAAGAAGGATTAAGTCTCTATAAAGATATAAAATTAAATCAACAAATGAAATGACATAATTTAATAGGAAAAAAAAAACAATTAGGTCAGTTTTGTGGGAAGTTTGTTATGGATAAAATTACATCTTCTAGCAAACCTAAAAAGGTTTTGAAAGATAATAAGAATTATCATAAGAAAAAAAGAAAATTTTCTAAAAAGAAAATTGAAAAGAATAAAGAGAAAAAAGATGATAGAATAAGAAAAAGAAGAGAAAAAAGAAAATTAATAGTTTGTAAAAAATGTGGCAAATATGGTCACTATGCTAAAGAATGTTGGATTAAGAAAAAGATTAATAATCTTAATCTAGATAATAATATGAAAGAAATGCTTTCAAAAATATTACTCCCTCCGTCTCATTCAACTTGGCTTCAAGCTTTTCGGCACGGTTATTAAGGTGAAGTGAGTTTTAGTAGTAAAGGTGTGGGTCCTACAATTTAAATAAAGTGATTTAGTGGTAAAGGTGTGGGTCCTACAATTTAAAAGGTGGATTTTAGTTGTAAAGGTGTGGGTCCTACAATTTGAAAACTTTCCTTTTTGGGTTGAAGACAAGTTAAGTGGGACGGCCCGAAAAGGAAACAGAGACAAGTTGAATGGGACGGAGGGAGTATTAAACTCAGATGCAGAATTAGAAAATACTAGTAACACTAGTATAAGTGAAAACTCTGACAAAGAATTGGATGTTCTAGAAAATGAATCTATAGTATCATATTCAGATTCAGAATGCTTGTCATGTATCTTAGGACAATCTTGTCCTACAAATGTAATAATAGTGAAGATGAAGGAAAATAATTTTATAATATTCTTTCACAATTTCAAGATCTGAATGTTAATATTTTTACACATAATAATATTAGATCCAGAATTAATATCTAGAATAATTGATCTTATGGAGAATACTCCTACTACTTCTCTGAACAATGAAAAATTTAGAAATAAACCTTTAAATCCAGAAGGTCCATATATGATGTCTGAAATTTATAAACGAATTAAACAAAAGAAAGTAGAAGAGAATTCTACTTCTACTTCTACAAATGACTTAATAATAGAAATTAATAATCTTAAGGAGGATATAAAATATTTAAGAGATGAAAATAGGAATCTAGACTATAGAATTTCTAGATTAGAAGATAGTTCTAATACATCTCCCTTATAACAATGAGCAGAAAAAAATTAAATGAAGATTTTTTTATCTATATTAGAAATGGTTATATCTCGAAAATGGTATACTAAAATCACTCTTTTAATTTATAATTATTATTCAAAAGAATTTGTAGCTCTTGTGGATAGTGGAGCTGACTTAAATGTTATATAAGAAGGATTAATACCTACTAGGTATTTTAAGAAAATAACCCATACGTTGTCACATGCAGGAGTTAATAAATTAAAAATAAATTATAAATTACCAAATGCAAATATTTATATTAATAAAAAGTGTATTTAGACAAGTTTCTTACTTGCTAAAGATATCACTAACCAAGTTATACTTGGAACACCTTTTTTAACAAAGATCTATCCATTGAAAAGGGTAGACAAAGAAGGAATTATAAGAACTTTTGAAGGAAATAATATTTTCCTAAAATTTATTTATAAACCTTTTACTAAAGTTCTACATGAGATTTATGATAATATTTCTCCAAAAGAAAATCAATTATATTATCTAAAGCAAGAACTGAATTTTATTCTATTGAAGAAAAACTTCAAAATCATAAATTAAAGGAGAAATTTGAATTGATTAAAAATCAGTTTTGTTAGAAATATGTAAGGAGCATCTCAATGCTTTTTGGGAAAGAAAGAAATATATGGATTCTCTTCCCTATGAGAATGATTTTGATGAAAAAAGAATTCCTACAAAGGCTAAACATTGTCAGATGAATTCTGAATACTTAGAATTATGCAAAAAAGAAATTGAATCTTTATTACAAAAATGATTAATAAATCCTTCAAAATCTTCATGGTCTTGTACCGGTTTCTATGTTAATAAACATAGTGAACAAAAGATAGGAGTACCTAGATTAGTAATTAATTATAAACCCCTTAATAAAGTTTTAAAATGGATTTAGGTATCCTATACCTAATAAAAAAGACTTATTAGATAGATTATATGATTCTCCTATATTTTCAAAATTTGATTTGAAGTCAGGATATTGACAAATTCAAATTGTTAAATATGATAGATATAAAACTCTTTTAATGCCCAATAGGACAATTCGAATGGAATGTTATGCCATTTGGATTGAAAAATGCACCTTTTGAATTTCAGAAAATTATGAATGATATTTTTACCCCTTATAGTGAATTTATTATAATTTATATTGATGATATTTTAGTATTATCTAAAGATATAGAGATGCACTTTAAACATTTAAGGATATTTAAAGATACTATTTTTAAAAGTGGGTTAGTTATATCTAAAGCCAAAAATAAATTTATTTCAAACAAATTTCAGATTTTTAGGACATAATATAGAAAAAAGGAAATATAATTCTAATTAATAGGAGTATTGAATTTAATGAAGAATTTTCAGATGAAATTACTGATAAAATACAGCTTCAAAGATTTTTAGTAAGTTTGAATTATATTTCTCCATAAAATAGAAAAATATTAATTTAAAATTCAAAATTTTTAGAACCCACTATTTTAATTAATTGATATTTAATTATATTTAATTTTAATAATTATTATTTATTAAATCTTGAAGAATTTATATAATAAAAATAAACTATTTTTTTAAATTACTAACTAATATATTAAATATAATTATAATTGTTGGGAATTAGGTTCACTATGATAGATTTGAAGATCCCAAAACCCTAGCTGGATGATGAGCTTTCGATATTGTTATAGCTTAACTGAGTTCACCGTGTTAGGAACTCAGTAGACTAGCTAAAGTTCAACAGCTGTGCATTCAGTAGAAGACTTAGTAAATACTTGGACTCGCGAGAGCAAGATATGCGAAAGGAGTCGATCGGAACCGAACTCGGCGAGAGTAGTTCACTTTGTACTCGTAGTTGATCCTCGGTAAATACCGGACTCGGCGAGAGCAAAGATATGCGAAAGGAGTCGATCGAACCGAACTCGGCGAGAGTAGTTCACCGTACTCGAGTTGATCTTTAGTAAAGCGGACTCGGCAGGTTATCTACCGAATCAAGATCGGACTCAAGAACCGTCGGTCGGATTACTTTAACTGACCATGGACTTCAGAAGAACAATTCAGTAGAGTTGTCCGAGGTCGTACATTTGAGAAGTCAGCTTCAGTATCACCTTGAAGTCTGAATAGGTCTCAACCACTCTATGTACCTCGACCAATGACAAGCGACACGTGGCGAGTCTCCGACATAAAGCCGCAAGTCAACCACTTTCATTAAAGTTAGTGGACTCTACAGAATTCAAATAAAGCCGTTTGCTACCCCATAGAGTGACACGTGGCATCGTCCTCTCCAATGGACATATGCCTAGGTCACCTCTATAAATAGAGAAGAGTCTTCACGCAGAGAAAAAGAGATGTGAGGTCAATCATGACGATGATGGACACATCCAAGGAACCGAGCTCAACCGAACAAACACTCTAGAAGATTCAAGCCATATCCAGAGAAGAACTTACCTTTCATAGATATATTCTTATAGTTCTTCTCTCTAGAGTTCTATCTCGTTCCTTATCTAATCTAAGCTGATCTTATTGTAATATCCATAGCTTAGACGAAGGAGTTCATATTTGAACTTGTTCCTTATTGTAAAAGGACTCCTTCATAGTTGGAGAGTTTGTCAAACACTTTAGTTTGATAACCGTTGTAAACTGGGACTTGCTCAGTATAATCTCCAAGACGCGGCTTTGTCCTGTGTACAAGCTGACTGAGACTATCTCAGTATAATAAATAGCCTCCTGACCTTTCGGGACAGTGGACGTAGGATCGCTTGATATCCGAACCACTTTAAAAACTGTGTTGATTTATTGTCGCTCTGCTTAATTGTTCACTTGCATAAAACTGACTTTAAATCAAATAGCATAAAAACGGTGTTTTCAGACTTAGACGAATATTCTTTTGGGCCTACTCTTCCGCACTCGAAACCTCGATATCGAACTATCGTTCTACCGACCGAATCCGTGAGACGGTACTCGCAGAAGGATTCTCTCGCCCACGCGTTCGGCCAGCATCGACCGTCGCGCTCGTTGCTGAACTTTGACTCAGGTGTATTCCACACCTGAAGACTCGTCTCTCTCGGGACCAACAATAATTAACTTTGTAACTAATAAAATTTGGATTTTAAAATTAATAATTTTTTGAGAATTATAGAAATATTTAAAGGACAAAATAGTCCAATAAATTAAACCTGCTGTAAGTTGGGTCATAACAGCTTAAGCAGCTTCTCCATATTGACTAAATTTGGTAGGGAATTTATGTTGAAAGCTGAGTGTTCCAAACACTACAATTACAGTTGAAAGATGTTTCAAACACCACCTAAATGTGAACGGATTTCAATTACTATATATTTGATCGTTTCTTGGATTTTATAATTATTTAAAATATTTAAGAGAAATACAAAGAATTAATCTCACAAATATGAAAATATGCTCACACATGAATTGAAATATATGTATATAATATAAACAAACAAATCCCATGCTCGAGAGTATAAAACATTATATACTACAATAAAATATAAATTATTCTAAATATCTAATATCAAACATATTTGGACATGTATATATAATCATTATAAACAAACTAATAACTTTTGACCCTTTTGAAAACATTCAAACCATGCGATATCCCTACAAAATCCACCATTCTCTCTCTCCTCCCCAAAGACATGATAAAATTAATAAAAGTAACAATAGGAAGAAAACAAAATAAAAATATATCATGGATTTAAATAAAAATATGTGAAATTATTTTATGTTCTTTTTCTTGTAGAAAATAATATTTTATAAAAATTCCTCATGTCAAATTTAACTGTTCGTCCATCTGAAACTTAAGGGGAGAGATTTTTATGTAATCTTTTTAAAAGCATTGCTTTTTTAAATAAAAAAATTGTATAGTAATTTACATATTTCACTTGAACACATAATTTTTTTTGCCTTTTTCCTAGTAATAATAGAAGCTATTAAAAATTTAGTAATGAAAATTTAAAATATTTATATAGGTAGAAGTTAGAACAGATAAAAATGGTAGTTAATAAATTTTTCAAAATAAGAATCTTATTCCAATTTCCACACAAGAGCAAATTGATGAATTTACGGCCCATCATTTGTAATTTTGCATGCATTAAAAATTTCATAATGAGTAATGGCGTGATTCGTGAAGTGCGTGGTCACAAGCAAAATAACGAATATTATATATATTAAAGGATTCTGCACTACTACACGTATTTTCTTACATGTTGAGCCTGTTGACTAAATTGTTTTCTTTGACAAATCAACAAATAATTGAATCATTTATTTATTTTATTATATAAGATGATATTGTTATGATGTCTTAAATTAATGTCTTCTTCTAGTCTTCTACCTTCCACTAGTGGGTAGCCAAGTCTTTTCTATTTTTATTTTCTTTTTGTCTATTTTCTAAGTCTAGTAGATGAACAATCAGATTTAGGAGGGAGACAAAATAGTAAATCTTTAATTTCGAGAACGTATATTTCTTTGCAAAAAGTTTTTCAATTCCTATAAGGAGTGTGACATGTTTCTATTGTATATATAGAGCCGTTCCGAGGAAACAATAGTCTCATGGCGAAAATCTCACAGGATCTCTAAGATAAGAACGGGGTTCCTAAAATCTTATAATTTGAGTTTTGTGTAATAAACTCTAGAAAAATGCTTTACATCACTGTTGAAAATACCACATAAGTTGTTAGGAGTTCAAATTCGAATGATACAACTTATATTTTAAACAAATTTAAAAAGTTTGGACTCCTCGCCCGACTTCAACCCAAGACTGTCTGTGAATATAGGAGTACACAATTCATGATAGATAAATCTTCATGTGTTCCACTTCTACATCTATAACTAATTTATTTTAAAGCTTTGTAATTTTATCATCAAGTGTTTAGTGGATTGGATGCTGACAATTCTAAATTTAATAAATACTTCATATTTTTACTTATAATATTCCCAACAAGAAGACGAATAAATCTTGTTAAGAATATATTGTTTTGTCCAGACATGTTTGCTGAAAGCTGTAATAAATATTCAAACATATACCATTAATCGATCGGCTAGAAAAATCTGACTCTAATTCTAATGGTGTTTGGCTTCGTGAGGAAAGACAATTAATAAAAGAATAAGATATCTATGCTATAAATCCAATTAATTAAGATTAGCCCTTGATCTCGTTCATCATTTAATCTCTAATTTCATCTTAATTTACCTTATATTCATCTTTTCTTTGGTGGTGATTACATCGTTCTATCAAAATAGTCAAATTTTGTGTGATGAGTAAAATCACGAAAATTAAAAACTCATCACAATCTTCCAACCAAAAACAATTGAAAAAGTCTCTTCAATCGCCAATAATTAATTAAGAAATCGTGTTGAAAATGAGAAACCAACAGCCAAGGGAAAATGAAAACGCAACCGCCGAATAAATCAATTAAACTAATAAAGATAGTGATGGTGGGTATTATGTTATTTTGATTCAATAATTATTTTTGTTTGAAATAATAGTTTGAACTTAATTCCTCCGGGTTAAGATAAATTTGACACGCTAATATGAACGTGACTACTCTAATTTCAGACCATGCTTGTCTACAAAGTAATTATATTCCACTTCCCGTAACGATACAATAAATAGTTTAGCCACGTGACGTTTCACCTAAAAATAAAATAGATTTTCCTTTTTATGAATATCATAAGATTCATATGCAACGATGACGATTTGAAAATTAACTATGATTAGGACATAAGTTTGATTAGAGTCTCAATAATACAGCATTAGTTTTCCAAGGATGTCAATCATTTAAATTTGGCTTATGCATTATTATATTGTTCTCCCTCTGTCCCATTTAACTTGTTTTATTTCTTTTCGGTATGGAGATTAAGATGAGTGGTCAGTTGTCTGTAGACGAGTGAGTCTCATAAAGAAAAAGTGAAAATTTGTATAGTAGTTATTGTCTTTTTATGAAATAGAACTATTATTTGGTTTTTGAATGCAGTTGTTGAAAACTCATTTTCACTGCATTTCATTACAAAACCGAGTTATGCCAATTAAGATTAATGGTTTAAATGTCGTTCATTATTTTTTTCCTTTTTTACTGTCATTGTCTCGTTTAAATATAACTGGGAGATCGGAAAATAATAGAAAGACATTTCGTAGGCGAATTTCTGAATCACACATTGATATAAATTTATTATTTTTATTTGAATTAAGATTTTAGAATTATATTTAAAAATTTAAGTATTCATAAATCTATATTAACACAGTGGAATTTTGTCTCTATTTCCGAACCCTAGCTAACAAAAGTTGGAACCAAAACCTAAACCATTTAAGAAAAAGCTCATTATAAGGATATTCCCACTGTTTTCCACAACTAACATTCTTAATGAACATCTGTTATTTTATTAATACAAACGGTTTAAAACGGTCTAGAAATTACTTTTTCTTTTCTTTTCGATAGTAAGTTTTTCTTATATTGAGAAATTCGTAGCCACTATGTTGTTATGCATAGAGTAAACTCACACATAGCAATTTGGTGAAATGCCCTTCGACGCCAATTTGAATCACTTGAACCGGATGCCTGGAAAATATTCTGCCCCTCTCCGTAAATCTTGAAACACAAAGGAATACTTGGAATCAGAAGTGAATCATTTGTTATCTAAGAGAAGTGATCATTGGTTGAGTGGAGCTCATGAGGGTAAGTCATAGAGGCGGACTGTGCTGTCGCTGAATGAGCAGAGTAGAATAGGTTTTACTTGTGCCTCGTGTATGCAGCGTAGATCCATCACCTCCTGAAACAGTATATCATTTGGTTCAAGATTGATAAAGCCGTAAATATAATGATCAAACTAATGCAACTAATATTAGGGAATAGATAATTGTAAAGAGAGGAGGAGTTTGCATACATGTTCTTCTTTAATCTCCCGAGCCATCACTATAGCTCCACTTTCGCTAGAATGCCAAATCTATCAAACACTACATGACTGAAATAATCACAAGAACTGCAATGCATATCTAAGTAATAACACCTTAACATAATGCAGTAGAAGTCAAACCTTTAAATTTTTGTCGAGAGAAGCTAACAACAAATACTTGTCCCAGCAAAGGACAGACGTCACTTCTTTTGTGTGTCCGTATAGAGTTTGCAGGCACTGCAAAATTTGCAGATCCCAGACCTAAAAACAATAGTAGAACAACACATAAAGAGGATGCCCCAATGTATATAGAGGAGGATCTCAAGTTAGCAAGCAGAAGAAATTTGTTACCTTTACAGTACTATCCTTTGAACCCGAGTAGAGCCTACCGGCTCCTATAATAAGAGCACCCACAGCACCATCGTTCCCCTTCAACGTACAAGCTGGTTCTGGACAATTGGGTTATGAATTACACTTCCACACCATTATAGTACCATCCTGCATCCATGTATTGACAAAAATGAGAACCTACCATGTAGTTAAATACTTTATAACACCATGTAAAGAACCATGGAACAATGGAAGTTACCTCCATTCCAGCAAACACCCTTATCCTCATCTGTAACAATGATGCATACGAGCCCACCTGGCCCATCAAGAGAAAACATGGTTTAATTTTGGAGGTTCCATGCCTATAAAACCAACAAAAACATATCCATTGTAGATACATAAAAGAAATCCCGCAGTTTATCAGAATAATATGACCATGCCAAAACAAATCATACCTTTACAACTATGTAGCCCAGCAAAGAGCCATGGGCCTTCAGCAACTAAACACCCAACTTCACCATTGAGCATTACAGAATCAGTACACTGAGCAGTGTTGCAGTCCCACACTTGAACAGTCCCATTTTTGCTGCCCGTGTATAGCTTGTTGCAACCAGAGGGGAGTGCAATTCCAGAAAGAGCCTGAGCGAAAATGTAAAAGTTTTTTTGCATTAGTAAACCTATACCACAGAGGGTTTTGAATTAGATACTGCTGATCAAATTTCTCCCAAAATTAAGTGCAAAATGAATTTGCATAACTATGAAAAGTAACTCAATTCACATATCAAGCATGATTGGAACAATTCAAGAACATATGTAACTGAGAAGTACCTTCTTGTGTCCCTCTAACTTCCCCAACATTGTAAAACCAGAACCGGTGAACCACGAGTGCAAGTCTTTGCACTTTTCTCCATGGACACAATTGTCATTAACCCAGTACTTGCATTGCTTTGGCTGAGCTTCTGGAATATTGCTCTATGGTTCATTGACTTTCTCCACGGTGTTATGATCACTTTTAGTCATAGAGATGCCTCCTTCATTACTCGGATGAGATAATGTTGGGAGATGATTCAGTACTTGATTTGGCTGATCCCAAAACCCTATTCTGATTGATGAATCATTATATTGTAAAAGTTTACACTCTTGTCTTTTTGAGTGTTTCAGACTCAGTAGACTTGCCTTCAACATGGTTCCGCCTCAGAAGTTTTGTCTGCTGTCTCTCAGTAGACCATCTGTCACAGTACCATGGAGTGAAAATTCAGTATGACTGGACTCAACAGGAGTAGCCTCATGAGGGTAGCCATAGGGAGATACAAAATGTCAGATGAGATACAAACAACTCAGAATGAGTTGACTCTACAGATTGCAAATCGGGTGAGAAATTCCGACAATGTTACACTCGGATTCAAACTAGATGGGAACAACTACCCACTGTGGGCTCGCCTCATGAGGGTAGTCATAGGGAGTAGGGGCAAGTCAAGCCACATTACTGGGCAACCACCACCACCAAACGAAACAGATCCAACCTACTATCAATGGGAGGAAACAGATCTATATGTTTTTTCATAGCTCATACAGAATATGGAAGGGAGATTAGTAACACATTTCGCTCAACATCAGACCGCCAAGGCTGTGTGGGATAGCCTGACAATCACATACGGGAGTGGAGCAGACCCTTTCCAAATCTATGATTTGGAGGTTAAAGCCAACAAAGTCAATCAAGGGCAACTTACATTGGAAGATTACTGGAACGAGTTACAAGCCATATGGCTCACCATTGACCGAAGGGAGCCAAACCCTCTCGGCTGCTGTGAAGAAGGAATCAACAAATACCGGAAGTTAATCGCAAACTGCCGGCTATACCAATTTCTCTCCGGATTAGATACCAAATATGATGGTATTCGGCGAGATATCCTCAAGGAGACACCAATTCCCTCAGCCGAGTCGGCCTTCTCAAAAGTGAGAAGGGAGGCCGCCCGACTACAGATTCTGCAACCGGCAACCAACATCGCCGACTCTGGTATCACATCATCGGGAGGAGTAGGTGCCGGACTCCCAGCTCGCAATACCGGACCACAACCAGAGGGACACCAACAGCCAACCAGAGGGCCTCAAACTCACTCTGGAAATCCATCATCGCGAAGGAAAGTGGATAAATCGAAGCTTTATTGTACTCACTGTGGTATGCAGAAACATACCAAGGAGACGTGCTTCCAACTCGTGGGTTATCCCGACTGGTGGCAAGATAATCACAAAGTCCGACAAGCAAAGGGGAAGTCGACGATTGGAGTTAATGTTCAGGAGGTGACCGGCTCAGCAATGGCGGTAAGTAGTCCGAAGACAGGTGTTGGGAGAAGATTCGGTAGCCTAGTGCTCAGTAGATTTGAATGATCCCAAAACCCTACTTTGACTGATGAACCATTCAGTTGTATTTGTTTTGTTATGTCTCTAAAAGTTTCAGACTCAGTAGACATCCTTCCTACATGGTCCAGGCATTCAGTTCTGTCTGCAGGTTCTTCAGCAGACTATCAGCCTCAGTACCATGAGAAGAAGACTCAGTAGTGCTGGACTCAACAGGAGCAGCATACTGAAAGGAGTCAGTGGAACTGAACTCAGCAGGAGTAATTCACTGAGCTCAGAGTTGATCTTCAGTAGAGCTAGACTCAACAGGAGTATGCTACTGAACATAGATCAGACTCAACAACGGCCAGACAGTCTCCTGACTGTTAGAGATCTCATAAGTAATATCAGCAGAGTCATACGAGGTATAGAGAAGTTAGCTTCAGATCTGCCTTGAAGTCTGTTTGTCTCACCTACTTTCTTCAGCCTCGACCAATGATAAGTAACCAACTGTCTACTTTCTGATTAAAGCTGCAAGTCAACACTTTTCCGAAAATGGAGGGAAAAGACTCTGCCACCATACTTTGAAAGAGCCGTTAGCTACCCAAAAGAGAGAGACACATAGATCATTGTCTCCAACGGATCTTTCCATGCCTCTCATCTATAAATAGAGGGAAGATTTCAAATCGAAGCTCACGACATATACGAAGAACACACGAGCATTTACGAGCAACTCAGAATCGACTTAAAGTTTTCCGCAAGATCTTCAAAGAGTTATTCATAGCGAAAGGCGACATACTTGCTCAAAGGGAACCGAGCTGAATCAGACTATAAGCCTCTAGTATCCAAGCGACTGAATACGAACCCAGAGTTTATACTTTACTGTTCGTCGCTCTAGAAGCCACTTTCTCGTTCCCTTCCCTTTAACCTAAGCGCAGCAGACCATATCTATAGCTTAGATCGAAGGAGTTCATCCCTGAACTGTTCTTTATTGTAAAGAACTCCTTCTTAGTTGGAGGGTTTGTCAAACACTTCAGTTTGATACATTGTAAACTGAGACTTGCTCAGTATAAATCTCAAGACCAGTGTTTGTCCAGTGCACAACCGACTGAGACTAACTCAGTATAATAAAATAACCTCCTGATCTTTTTGGGACAGTGGACGTAGGATTGTTGGATCCGAACCACTTTAAAATCGCTTGTGTTCTGTGTGCTTTCTTTATTGTTGCATTGATTACTGGTCATACTGAAAATATCTTTCAAATCATTCAACTATGTTTCAGCTAAGCTTAAAAGATTGCTCTAATATACTCAAACATATTTCCTAAAAACGTTTTTTAACTCAACTGAATTTGGCCTACACATTTCTGCACTCTACTAAACTTCTACTGAACGGTACTTAATTCTGACCTAAGTCAGCTAGCAGGCCTCAGTGAAGTCAGTCACTTGCCATGCGATTCAGAACAGCTTATCTGGTCTACTGAACCTGTTCAGTACGACATCTTCCTTAAAAGGATTGTTCGCGTTTTAAGTTGAGAAATTTTTCAGGTGTATTCACCCCCCCCCCCTCTACACATGAACGTTTATCTTAGAACCAACAATTGGTATCAGAGCAGGAGTTCTCTAAGACTCTTGTTTTCTGAAATTGGTCTACTTGAACGGATCCAGAAAATGTTTTCACTGCATATCATTCTTCATTCATATCACAATCTACAATGTCTGATATGTCAGGAATTAGGATGGTACCCATGTTCTCAGTAGAGAACTAAGGGGTATAGCGAGTCAGAATGGAAGTACATCTGACTTCCCTCCACGACAGCATGACAGAGGTACTGGAAGACGGACCTATCATTCCTATGATTGATAGTGTCAAAACCCAGGATCCAGCACAAGGAGGTGGCATGGTGACCAGGAAGAAGATCCCTAAAGACATAAGCCTTTTCACCCCTGAGGAGAAGAAGCTTAACAATCTAGACCGGGTTGCCAGAAACGCCATACTGACCACCCTGAGTGATTCCTATATCGGAAGAGTTCAAGACTGCAAGTCCGCGAAGGAACTCTAGGATGCTCTAGCGCTACTGAGTCGGGGGACTTAGAAGATCAAGGGGAACAAACTGGCGCTGGAACTTCAGAAGCTGGAGAGATTGTCTATTATGCCTGGCGACACGATTGAAGATCTTAATGTCAGATTTACGGATCTGATGAACACTATCAACGGGCTTGAGAAGATGTTTTCCAACCGAGAAATGAATCTCAAAATATGGAGAGCACTACCGGACGGACATTGGACTACATTCACTACATTGCTGAGACATTCTGACCTTGATATTATTTCTCTTGACCATATCTTTTCAGAATTAAAAGCAGAAGAGTTTGAGTTCGGCCTACCCCAAGGAAGCAGCGAGCTGAAGCTGACACTCAAATCGACCATGCTTTCAAAGCATCAGTCAGCACAGCAGCTCCCGCGTCTAGCAAGGCAGAACCTTCAATCAGTGATCTACAAGAAGGAAACCTAGCTAAGAAATATGCACTGCTTGCCGTGAAGTATCGAAGGAGAAGGAGAGGCATAGAAAACTCTCTAGAGTCGTCAGAGACTCAAAGGGTAAGTCAGAATATACACCTAAGCGCACTCCTGAATCACATACTTCTGATTGCAGGAAATAGGAGGACTCAGCTCAGTCGAAAGACAGTGAGAGCAAAGAAGATAGAGGCACCACCTGCTACAACTGCAAGAAGCCAGAATACTACCAATATGACTGTCCTGAGCTCAATACTGCTAAGAGAGCAGCACGTAAAGCTCGAAGGGAGAAGTTCATCAAGAAGCGTCAAGCATATATTACCGGTGAACTCTCAGACGACTCCGATGAAGTCGACTCCTTCATGGATTCATCAGAGGATGAAGCGACATTCATGGTCGTAGAGCTTGAAGAAGATGCTGAGAAGTGTCTTATGGTAGGAGAAGAGGATGAGGTAAACTCTCACGCTCCATTTAACTCCTCTTCACACTGCACACACGACACTATTTCAGGTGCAGAAGAGAATCTGGATATCTCGATTGCATATGAAGAACTATTAGACGAGCAGATTCAGATGAGCCTGTAGCTCAGTAAGACTCTTTAGGAATTGGATACCCTGAAAGTGGAAAATCAGAGACTTTCTCAGGAGAGTCAGGTTGCTACTGAGTCAGAACGACTTGTGTTGAGACTCAGAGAGGAGATTAACTCTCCGATGACCAAGTCTCAGCATCAAGAAGATCAGATCTCAGTACTAACCAATGACTTGACTTAGAAGGATACTGAATTGAGTCTACTGAAGCAAGAGTTGTCAGGACTTCAGACCGAGCATGAAATGCTTAAGAAGAGTGATGATGTCTGGAGGAATCTGATGACAGAGCGGTATATGGGCGCTGAAAAGAAGCTTGAGGCAATGCTAGCCAGCAACAAGCCTAAGCACTGCAAGGAGGGACTTGGATTCAGTCATGGAGCCTCCTCATCTGCCCCCGTACGCTCAGAGAACCGGCTACCTGATAGGTTTATTCAAGGGGAGACTATTAATGCTGAGATCCTGAACCCCCTAGAAAATAACAAACAGAAGATGAAAGCACCTCATCCTAGCTATCAGCATTCTGACAAGAAGATTAGCTAAAAATCACCCAGCTCAGTCAAGGGGGAACTAGCAGAGTTAAGTGGGCTGATCAATATGGACCTCCACAGCTGACACATCCAGCTCAGTATGGGTCCACCAACTCAGAAGATCAGGACTCCTGAACCTGTGAAGCCTCAGAAGTCAGTATCGATCACTCCAGTGGTCAAGTATGTTGATCAGAGTGGAAAGAAACTGACTGAGACCACTAGGGTCGTAAGACAGATTTGAGTTTCCAAAAATAACATCTAAGGACCCAAAATAAAAAATAAAGGGTACCTGAATATAATTCTGTTTTGCAGGTGCACAAGGACCCTTGGTATGTGGACAGCGGATGCTCAAGACATATGACATACCAGAAGGACCTACTGAAGAATTATACTACTGAAGAAGGGCCCAGAATCGAGTTTGGAGACAATGCAAAAGGATAACCAGAGGCTATGGAACACTCAGCATTGGAACCGCCATAGTTCCAAGAGTATCATATGTTGAAGGTCTTCAGCATAATCTTCTCTCTGTTAGTCAATTTTGTGATAACTCGAATAGAGTGATTTTTTACGCTGGTTTCTATGATATCATTGATAAATCTACAGGGAAAACAGTGCTATCTAGGTTCGCACAAAAAGAATATCTCTGTAGCTGGCTGGAACTCAACTGAACCTGAAGCTTACTTGCTAGCGAAGAACGATAACAAAACGGGGTGGCTCTGACACAGAAGACTCACCCATCTCAACTTCAAGACGCTCAACAAGCTAGCTAGAAACGCTCTAGCAAGAGGACTGCCGAATGAAGTATTCAGCAAAGACACTCAGTGTGAAGCATGTTTGAAGGGAAAGCAAACAAAGAAGCAAAATCCCCCTGTTCCATTGCCTTCCACTGATGGAATCCTTCAGCTGCTACATATGGATTTATTCAGTCCAGTCTCTCCAGTGACGATCAGAGGAAAAAAGTATGCTTTAGTGGTCATTGATGACTACTCGCGCTACACATGGGTCATATTTATTGCCAAAGAGTCTGACGTCAAAATAGAGTTGCCTACGATTCGAAAAGGCCTCAGTGTCGAGAAGAACATCGAAATCAGAAAGATACGTTTAGACAGAGGAACTGAGTTCCTGAATTCGATGGTGGAGGAGTTCTGCAAAGCTGAAGGCATAGAGCATGAGACGTCTGCCGCGCGCACGCCTCAACAAAATGGGATTGCTGAAAGGAAGAACAGAACACTCAAAGAAGCAGCAAGAACCCTGCTCGCTGACTCAGGACTCCCATTCAAATTCTGGGCAGAAGCAACTGGCACTGCATGTTACACTCAAAGCAGATCTCTACTGACTAAGCAGCATCAGAAGACACCATATGAATTATGGAACGGCAGGAAGCCTTTCTTATCTTATTTCCATATTGTTGGGTGTCCGTGCTTTATCCACAATAATGGAAAGGATCAGTTAAAGACTTTTGATAGCAAGTCAGACCAGGGAGTTTTCTTAGGATAATCCCGGTTCAGCAAAGCATTCAGAGTTTTTAACTACCGGACCCTTTGCTTGGAGGAAAGCCCTCATGTTGTTTTTAATGAGTTTGCTATTGAAGACAGGAGCAGAAACTCAAAATCAGATTTTGAGGACATCAGTAAGCAGCTATATGATCTGAGCCTAAAAGATAAAGTTGAAAAGATCCAGCTGTGTTGGGATGATGATTCAGAAGAGGAAATTGAAGATAAGACTACTAAATCTCAGCCAGCAGCAGAAGTAGCTGAACAGATTAACTCTACTGAACAGAGTCAATCCCAGGTAACTCAGGTCGATGAAGAAACCCAAGTGTAACTGATACCTCTACTGAGGATAATAATTCAGGGGAACAAATGAAGTTCCTAAGCTGAATGCCCCTGAACCTGGTGACTCAGTAGACCCAACTCTCGTAATTGAATTACTTCAATCTCAGAATAGTACAACTGAAATGCCTAACTCACCTACTATCTGTGTTGAACAAATTTCAGATGAAGAGTTGAAACATCGTCGATCGTGGCTGGACGCTCACACTTCTGACTTATTTATTGGAGATCCTTCAGCTAGTGTAAAGACAAGATCCAGATTCTGTCAGGGAGAAAGCGCATTATATTCCTGCTTCTTGTCTACTGAAGAACCTCAGTCAGTTGAGGACGCACTTAAGGATGCTGATTGGATCATAGCTATGCAGGAGGAGCTGAACCAGTTCGCGAGAAACGAAGTATGGGAGCTTGTTGACAGACCCCGACATCAATATGTGATCGGAACTAAACGGGTCTTCAAGAACAAGCGAGATGAAAACAACGTCATAGTAAGGAACAAAGCAAGACTCGTGGCAAAAGACTACTTTCAAGCCGAATGGATAGATTTCGACGAAACTTTCGCTCCAGTTTCAAGATTGGAGGCAATCAGACTATTCCTAGCCTACGCAACACATCAACGCTTCAGAGTTTATCAAATGGATGTGAAGTCTGCGTTCCTGAACGGCGTACTGAAAGAAGAAGTCTATGTAGAATAGCCTCCCGGCTTTCAGTAGGGACATCAGGTTTATAGACTCAGAAATGCTCTATATGGGTTAAAACAAGCACCTAGGGCTTGGTACGATACCCTGTCTGAGTTTCTTCTAAAGAAAGGTTTTCAGAAGGGCACAGTAGACCGCACATTATTCAGCATTCGACTGGACGATGACATATTACTTGTGCAGATCTACGTAGATGACATAATATTCGGTTCAAAGAACGTCATCATGTGTCAGCAGTTTGAGAAAATGATGAAGGATAAGTTCGAGATGTCGATGATGGGAGAGATGAATTATTTCCTCGGTCTTCACGTCAAACAATCTAAGAAGGGAACATTCATCAATCAAGGTAAATACACTCGAGACCTCATCAAGAAATTCGATTGCACATCCGGCAAACCAATCAAGATCCCGATGAACACGAATATGAAAATCGATCTTGATAAGGAGGGAGTATCAGTAGACCATACTGAATTTCGTGCTATTATTGATTCATTATTATATCTAACTGCTACTCGACCTGACATAACTTATGTTGTAGGTGTCTGCGCTCGATTTTAGGCGAATCCTAAGCAGAGTCATATGGACTCAGCAAAGAAGATTCTCCTCTATCTCAGAGGAACACCTGGCATGGATTTATGGTATCCAATAGATGATAATATTAAACTAACTGGTTATTCTGATGCTGACTATGCAGGATGTAGGATTGACCGAAAGTCAACTTCTGGAACTTGTCAGTTCCTTGGCAGTAAGCTGATCTCATGGTTTTCAAAGAAACATCATTTAGTAGCGATGTCAACTACTGAAGCTGAATACATTGCTGCCGGAAGTTGCTGCGCCCAAATCCTTTGGCTGAGACAGCAGCTACGCGACTATGACGATTTAGAATGAAGTGCCGATCTTCTGCGACAGCTCCAGTGCAATTGCAATCACTCAGAACCCTGTACTTCATATTAGATGCAAGCACGTGGACATCATGTACCACTTCATTCATGATCATGTCGAAGGATATCAGGATGGAGAAGATCCATACTGACCATCAAAGGGCCGATATTCTGACCAAGCCTCTAGCTGAAGCAAGATTCAGAGAACTTTCAGTAGAGCTAGGTCTGCTGGACCCTAATGACTCTAGTCAGTAAGTGGATTCAGGAGAGGAGCATTCAGCAAGGGGGAATGTTCACTCTCAGTACTGAACTTATTCAGTACATAGAGATTCAAAAACCATCTACACGAGGTTTCAGCTGACTACGATGTTCAGCTGACAGGTTTGCGTATCTCTACTTAGTAGCCAATTAAAATATTTTATGCATTAATGATTCAGATTCAGCTTCGTATTCAATGCCTTAGAAAATGTCATTTAATATAACGGTTTACATTTAATACATGATATTCTATGCTAAGTATGCTGAACTCTGCGGCGCATTAAATGCATGTTTAATCAAGTTACTTCTTTGGCTATATACAACTGTAATTTGACTTAGGCGGCTATTTTGATCATTACCTATTTTATAACATTAAATCCTAGCCTTCCATCTCATAAAGTGGATTCAAACTGAACCATCGATGGAAAACTATTCATCTTCTTGTTCATATAAAACACGTTCAAAGATAGAAAAATCGCCATTTTTGCTCTGCAATTTTCGAACCCTAAAATTTTCTAAGATTTAATCTGCCATTTGCAAACACCTCTTAAAACTTCTCAGAAATTACTTCGGTAAACTTACATGTATATTCAATATCTCGTATTCCTTTGTAATATTTTTCTTCGATACTGATATCTTATTTTGCAGATTACAGTCATGGCAGTAAAGAACGTTACAGTCACTGTTCCAGCCAATATCGTGGAGATTCTGGAAAAGGACCGTGTTTGGTGCGAACCAATCATGGAATTTGACGCATGTGACTTGGACTATATGCAGGAGATCTTTGAGGCGTTGAGGGCGTCTGGATTGGAAGGTTTTCTCTCAAGGAAGCCAGCCTTCTTCCTTCCGAGATAAGTTTCAGAGTTATATCTGAACTCTGAATCCATTAACGGAGATATTAGGGGTCGTTTCATCATTCATCATGTCATAGACCCCGCCCGTGCTGACTCCGAGATCAAAGAGATGTATATCCGAGAAGCTCTTCAGCGGAGTTTTCAGCTGCCCAGCACCGGCATCAGTATTACAAGCTATAAAGATGATATGCTGGACGAGTACTTGGAAATATTCTGCGGCGAGCCCACGTCATTTAGGGCTGCCTTTCCAAAGAACTCGATGATGCCTCAATACAGAGCGCTAGCATACATAGTAACTCAGATCCTGACTAGCCAGGCAAGGTCATTCGATCAGGTGTCCAGACCCAAGTTGCAAATGATGATGGCGATCTATGACAGAGTGCAGGTCAACTGGATAGAATTCTTCCTTAGAATTCATTACCCAAACCGCGAAGTTTGATAAGGCTACAGGCAATCTAACTGTCAAGGGCAAGCTTCTTTACGGGATGCAGCTGACAGTATAGAAGACTTTTGTGATGCCGATCACCACGTCTACGCTGATAAAGGGTACTTCAACACTAAGAAGGTCAGATTTTAGAGCAGGGCAGCAGCCCTTCAGCAAATTGGATCAAGGCCTGTTGAACCTAAGAAAGGTTCTAAGAAGTCTTCTACTCTGACCAAGAAGAGGTCGCCTCCCTAGACTACTCATAAGACACTGTCAAAGATGCAAAAGACGACCTCTAAAGCAGTAGTCGTCCCTCCATTCAGATTGTGAGATGAGGGAGACTCTTCTGAGAAAACTATCTTAGCGGAGAAGATTACAACGGCTGACAAGGGACAGACAGTATAACAGGGGTCCGATGCTGAGCCTGCTACTCCTACTACTCAGACCCCAGTACATATTCCACTTGTCTGCTGAGAAAGAGATAACTCCGATAGAAGTTGAAGATTCGGAGACCGCTTCTGAAGCCGAGACAATCGGGATGGAGGCCTTAGCTCTTCGAACGAGAGCCTCCAGAGAAGTCTCAGAGGCCATTCCAGAGATATCGAGTCATTCTGACTTGGTCACTCTCGCCAGGCAGGCCAGGCTTCATATGCTGATCAGATTCCAAGAATGGTCAACCCTTAACAGACTGATCCAACACCATTCATGTGAACAGCTACACGAAGAGGAGCTCATAATCTGCGAGAAGATAGGCTATTCATAGCCTGCGGATCTCTGCTCCATGGAAGACTTAAGGGCGGCTATGCTGGCCATGCTGAATGACAGAGTCCCAACTTCAGCAGCCGCGCCTTCAGATGGGTCCGATCCTGATGATCAGGACCTGCCCCGTGATTCAGGCCCTGAGATGCCTATTGAGGGATCTCAACGGGAGGATGGTGCCCCACCCTCAACTGCTGAACGTCCACTCAGCATCCTACCTCCAGTTCAGTCGGCGGCTGGTACCTCTCAGACCGCGGACCCAGTACAGCTTCTGCTGGGGTCTCCATTCGAGGTAGCGCCCAGCCTTAAGACCCGACGTTCAAAGACCATGGCCAAGGCACTCAGAAGTCAAGGCGCTCAGAACCGACTTCTGGCCAGGGCTGTCCACAAGACATGGAAACAATCAACTCTGGCTCAGAGTGAGGAGATGAAGGAGCTCAAAACTTCAATTCAGAACACACCAGCTCCGGACTTCTCTACTATACTGACAGACGATCTAGCCACTCAACGAGCCGAGTTCGAGAAGCAACAAAAACTGGTGGAAGCTACTCAGAAGAAACTTCTTGAAGATTATAAAGCAGGCCAATCAGCCCATGCTAAATCCATCTCTTCAATGAGTCAGGCCTCAGACCTCAGACTCCAAAATATTCAGAAGGCTCTAGAAGAGAAGATGGATAATAAGTTGCATGCAATTCAGACCGTGGTGGAGTCTTCCCATAAGAAATATGGAGATGCACTTAGTGAAGAGAGGAATGAACTCCACGAACGCCTCGAGAAACTGCAGACAGCTTTGGATCAGCTGGCCACTGCTTACGAAGGTCTGAACAAGAAGACTCTGGTACCTACCCTTGGCTCAGTTGATGATGCCAAAAAGGGGGAAAGGGAAAGGATACCGAAGGCACCAAGGGGAACTAGATCAGTCAGGGGAGCACCTGGACGCCAATCTGCTCCCATTGAACCCCAAGGTACAGGTCAGGCCCAGGGTGTCTCAGCAGCAGGAGATGTAGAGCCTGCTGAGACCGGCCCAAGCGGCTCAGGACCAAAAGACTCACCAACCCAGACTCCAAGTGAAATCATCAAGGAGGTTGCTGACTTTATCGAGGAGGATTCTGATGAGGAGGAAACTCCTCTGCCTCCTCCGGTAGCAGGCAAGGGGAAAAAAGTACTAAAACTCCCAACCCCACCGAAGAAAGGAGCTAAGAGGTTTATAAGCTCTAAGGAGAGAGCTCAGATCGAAGCTGATGAGAAGCTCGCCAGTGAGATTGCTGAGGCAGAGGCTGCTAATAAGCCTAAGAAAGCTCCTGCTAAGGGCGAAACCAAAGTCCAAGGGGGAAGGTAGCCTGGAACAAGGCCACCCCCTAGGAAGCTGAAAATCGGCGATGAGGCCGATAAAGAAAAAGAGAAGGAACATCAGCAGCAACAGACTGGTCAGCAGGGTGGAACTAAGTTAAAATCTCAAACACCTGCTGAGTCAGAAGAAGAAGAAGAGCATGTTCCGTCGTATGTCCCATCTAAAGCACAAGAACAAGAGATGAAGGAGATATGGGGCGCGATGGATAGGTATCTAGACAGAGGTGCTGAAGCTAGATTGATCAGCGAAGCCAGAAATAGGCTCAGGCTTGCTGACTTAGAAGCACTAAGACTCAGGACAGAGAAAGAGGCAAGAGAGAGGGTACCAGACAAAGCTGAAATTCCGTATAAATAAAGAAGAAGCAGGAAACCCACTGATCTCAAGATTCACAGATGGCCTAGAATTGACACGTGGATGCCATCGGAGCAGACTCAGAGGTGGGAAACGCTCAAGGCAGAATTTATAAAGAGGTATTTCATCTGGAGGTACTGGCCGGACATGCACAAAGTTACAGCCTTTGCTGAATGGCTTCTGGTGAGCGACCCTGAAATACATGCCAGAGTCCAGAAAGCCTTAGCTAAGAAGATAGATGTCAGAGTTCCAGTCCCTAGACCTTTGCCCCCTCCACAGAAGCTCGATGGATCACTGCACGTTGGAGTCATAGAAGGAGAAGTCAGCAATGCGATCATAGCCGTGAATCTTGATGAAGCTGATCCTGATGATGTGCTGAAGATACAGAAGCTCAGAAGAGACACGTTCAGAATGTATGGGTTACAGTTGCCTGAAGAGAAGTCAAGAGATTTCAAAGCGCGGATCCAACAATTCAGAAGATAGATTGTTAGCTTCTCTGTATCTTGTTTTTGTTTTCTAGAATAGCATGTGATGTACTGTACTGAATATTCTCTTATCTATAAAACATCATTGATGTTCGGCCAGACAATATCTCATTGTCTTCATGGCCTTGTTTATTTATGCTTAACACTCAGAATCACCTAAGTGATTACTGACTCACACACTCACTGTTGATATTTGTGTCTGTCTGTTTTTGCTTAGCTGATAGATCTGTTTTCTTTAGAAGCTTGAGGGAACTGTTTGTATGAGGTTAAAGGGGGAAATTGTTGTTAGATTTCTGTATAAGTTCTGATATTTCTTCCCTGTACCTTCCCTCAGTAGTCTAGGACTTGATGAACAACTCCCTGATTCTCTTGTAATATTTGTAAGGAATTTGTTTCTGACAGTTTGTAGTGTTAGGTTTTGGCATCATCAAATAGGGGGAAATTGTTGGGAGATGATTCAGTAGCCTAGTGCTCAGTAGATTTGAATGATCCCAAAACCCTACTTTGATTGATGAACCATTCAGTTGTATTTGTTTTGTTCTGTCTCTGAGAGTTTCAGACTCAGCAGACATCCTTCCTACATGGTTCAGGTATTCAGTTATGTCTGCTGGTTCTTCAGCAGACTATCAGCCTCAGTACCATAAGAAGAAGACTCAGTAGTGTTGGACTCAGCAGGAGCAGCATACTGAAAGGAGTCAGTAGAACTGAACTCAGCAGGAGTAGTTCACTGAGCTCAGAGTTGATCTTAATTAGAGCTAGACTCAACAGGAGTATGCTACTGAACATAGATCAGACTCAGCAACGGACAGACAGTCTCCTGACTATTAGAGATCTTATAAGTCAAATCAGCAGAGTCATACGAGGTATAGAGAAGTCAGCTTCAGATCTGCCTTGAAGTTTGTTTATCTCACCTACTTTCTTCAGCCTCAACCAATGACAAGCAGTCAGTTGTCTACTTTCTGATTAAAGCTGCAAGTCAACACTTTTCCGGAAATGGGGGGAAAAGAATCTGCCACCATACTTTGAAAGAGTCGTTAGCTACCCAAAAGAGAGAGACACATGAATCATCGTCTCCAACGGATCTTTCCATGCCTCTCATCTATAAATAGAGGGAAGATTTCAAATCGAAGCTCACGACACATACGAAGAACACACGAGCATTTACGAGCAACTCAGAATCGACTTAAAGCTTTCCGCAAGATCTTCAAAGAGTTATTCATAGTGAAAGGCGACATACTTGCTCAAAGGGAACCGAGCTGAATTAGACTATAAGCCTTTAGTATCCAAGCGACTGAATACGAACCCAGAGTTTATACTTTACCGTTTGTCGCTCTAGAAGCCACTTTCTCATTCCCTTCCCTCTAACCTAAGCTCACCAGACCATATCTATAGCTTAGATCGAAGGAGTTCATCCCTGAACTATTCTTTATTGTAAAGAACTCCTTCTTAGTTGGAGAGTTTGTCAAACACTTCAGTTTGATACCTTGTAAACTGAGACTTGCTCAGTATAAATCTCAAGACAAGTGTTTGTCCAGTGCTCAAACCGACTGAGACTAACTCAGTATAATAAAATAGTCTCTTGATCTTTTCGGGACAGTGGACGTAGGATTGTTGGATCCGAACCACTTTAAAATCGCTTGTGTTCTGTGTGCTTTCTTTACTGTTGCTTTGATGACTGTTCATACTGAAAATATCTTTCAAATCATTCAACTGTATTTCTGCTAAGCTTAAAAGATTGCACTAATATACTGAAACATAATTTCTAAAAACATTTTCTAACTCAACTGAATTGGGCCTACATATTTCCGCACTCTACTGAACTTCTACTGAATGGTACTGAATTCTGACCTAATTCAGCTAGCAGGCCTCATTGAAGTCAGTCACTCTGCCACGCGATTCAGAACAACTTATCTGGTCTACTGAACCTGTTAAGTACGGCATCTTCCTGAAAAGGATTGTTCGTGTTTTAAGTTGAGAATGTTTTCAGGTGTATTCACCTCCCCCCCCCCTCCCCCTACACCTGAACGTTTATCTCGGGACCAACAGCAGGCGAACAGGGGAGTGCGGCGGACTGCCTCGAGAGGAAGGAGTCGACAGGTATAGGGTTTGGTGGTTTGCCATCAAACCCTCCCTTATTATGTAAAAATCCCTCATATATTTCCACTACATGCCAAGCCCAAACATTATGTGATAAAAAAGGATAGGGATAGGGGATGGATTTTTGATTGTGGGGCCACAGATACAATGACTTTTGACAAATCTGATATACTTGAGTCATCTAAATCATTCCGAACACATGTTCAAGTTGAAGGAGCCGGAACTATAGAATTTTCTCCCCCGTATGATTTCGGGCTAATGCTTCTATCTCCTTCTTCATAGCGTTCCTCCAATGTTCGAACTTAAGGGCCCGTTCTACCATTTGTGGGATCTCTTCTTCATATAAAGCTGCTTCATAGGTTGTAGCAACTTTGGACAGATTTCCCTTGGCGAAATTCCCAACTAAATGTTGAGTATTTCGTTCAGTCTTCTTTGGGGTATATCGTTTAGGAGGAATACCCCGATTACTCCTGGGTGGCAGCACATATCGCCCAATATCACCATCTATTGTATTCTCTTCTTGTTCTTCGTCAATTGCTCGAGAAATATGATCAGAAGACTCAGAAATTATAGTGGTAGGTCTAGAATCCCTTACCTCAGATATTAGTGGCAGAGGAGACATGGGTTCTGGCAGCGGCGGATTTGAAGATTGTTCTTGAGTGTTTGAGACTGGCTCAACGGCAAGGTTAACTGTCTCTGTTGGATCCACTTCCGGACCTAGCATTGGTAACCTACTTAGCAAGTCGACCTCACTTTCCCTCTTACTCTCCCCCTGACTGTGAAGGTGGTTAGCATAAAAGAACTGGGTTTCAAGAAAATTGCAGTGCATGGTGGTTAAGACTTGACGAGTTTTTGGATTATAACATCTATATCCTTTTTGGTTCATGCCATAACCAACAAACACACACTTAACAGCACAAGGAGAGAGTTTGGTTCTTTCATGTTTGGGAATATGAACAAATATGGAGCAACCAAAGACTTGAGGTTGAAGGGTAAGGGCGAGAGGTATTTTGACAAGAGTGGATAATTTTTGTAACGGGGTTTTAAGCTGGAGTGTCTTGGTAGGAAGGAGATTGAGAAGGTAGATTGAAGTGGCAACAGCTTAAGGCCAAAAATGGTTTGGTACACGAGACTCAATCATCATGGCACGGGTTATTTCAAGAAGAATTCGACTCTTCCGTTCGGAAACACTATTTTTTTCTGGAGTATGAGGACAAGTGGTTTGATGGACGATCTCCTTTTTCTCGCACAAGTTTTTCATAGAATTATTGACAAACTCCCCCCCATTATCGGTTCTAAAAATTTGAATATTACTTTGAAATTGAGTTTGAACCATAGCATAGAAATGAGTGAATTTTTCAAAAACTTGAGATTTATGTTTTAAAAAATACATTCATTCATCCTAGTGCAATCATCAATAAGTTCGAACATTGGAGGAACGCTATGAAGAAGGAGATAGAAGCGTTAGCCCGAAATCATACATGGGAGAAATGCCAATTGCCAAAAGGGAAAAGGCATGTAGGATGCATATGGGTTTTTACAATTAAACGAAAACCAGACGGGTCCATTGAACGGTACAAAGCTCGGCTTGTTGCAAAAGGATACACACACATACGGGATAGATTATAGAGAGACTTTCTCACCAGTGGCAAAGATGAACACTGTCAGAGCTCTACTCTCTGTTGCTGCCAACAAGGATTGGATACTTCATCAGTTTGATGTTACAAATGATTTTCTTCATGGGGAATTAAAAGGGAGGTGTATATAGAAGCACCCCAGGGTTTCTCAGATGAGTTTGAAGATGGCGAGATTTGCAGATTGAAGAAAACCTTATATGGACTTAAACAGTCCCCCAGGGCTTGGTTTGAGAGATTTACCACAGCTATGAAGAAATTTGAGTATCAACAGAGCAATTCAAATCACACCTTATTTCTAAAGAAATGAGGTAACCTTATTACCTGTTTGGTTATCTATGTGGATGACATGATCATAACAGGCGATGACTCAGAAGAAATCAAGAGGTTGAAAGAAAATATGTTTAAAGAGTTTAAGATGAAGGATTTGGGAAATCTAAAGTATTTCCTCGGGATCGAAGTGCTCAGATCAAAGAAGGGAATTTTTATTAACCAGAAAAAGTATATTCTAGATATTCTCGCTGAAATAGGAATGCTAGATTGCAAGCCAGCAGATACGCCCATTGATGTGAATCACATGGGCTACAAATTATGGAGGGGGCATAATTAGTAGATCGAGGGCAATATCAGCATCTGGTAGGGAAACTTAATTACCTTTCTCATACCCGACCAGATATTGCCTATGATGTTGGTGTTGTGAGTCAGTTTATGCACCCACCTCAAGCTAATCACTTAGAAGCCGCACTAAGAATTATAGGATATCTAAAGGGAACTTTTGGCTATGGATTGTTGTTTAAAAAAACTGGACATCTAGAGATACAAGCCTACACAGATGCAGACTGGGCTGGAAATCCAATAGACAGAAGATCTACAACTGGGTACTTTGCTTTTATTGGAGGCAATCTCGTCTCATGGAGAAGCAAAAAGCAAAAGGTAGTGGCACTCTCAAGTGCTGAAGCAGAGTTTAGAGGCGTTAAGAGTGGTCTAACTGAGATACTTTGGTTAAGGAAACTATTGATGAAACTAGATCTTTATTCAGCAAAGACATGTCAATTGTTTTGTGACAACAAGGCAGCCATCAGTATCTCAGAGAATCCAGTACAACATGACAGAACGAAACATGTCGAGGTTGTTAGGCACTTTATCAAAGAGAAGATCAAGGATGAAATTGTAGAATTACCATTTGTACAATCTAAAGACCAACTCGCTGACATCCTGACCGAAGCCGTAAACTTCAAAAGTTATGTAGAAGTTCTTGGCAAGTTGAGTATCGGAGATCCCGTTACTCAACTTGAGGGGGAGTGTTGGAAGAAAGGAAAGAAGATCAATTAGCAAGAATCAAGGATCAATCACACTGTTGGAAGAAAGGAAAGAAGATCAATTAGCAGGAATTAAGGATCAATCAAACCAATTAGAATCAATCAAGATCTTTCCTTCTATAGTCTATTTCTAACCCTATAAGAAGGGGCTCTGTAAATCTTACAAAACAATAAAAAAAGAATAGCCTTTGATCCATTTCCTTTGTTCTCTACCGGATACAATTTCTCATAATGCTAAACCATGTTTAAAACAACATAATGAACTTAGAGTTTGGCCCACTGTAGTGTTGGACTCAGCAGAAGTAGCCTACTGAACCTTTCGGTCAGACTAAGCAATGGTCTGGCAGTTGCTTTAACAGACAGTGGACTTCAAAATCAATCTCAGTATAGTTGTCCGAGGTCGTACATCAGAGAAAAGTCAGCTTCCGTATCAACCTTGAAGTCTGAAAATGTCTCAATCACTATCTGTACCTCGATCAATGACAAGCAGCCAGCTGGCAAAGTATCCGACAAAAGCTGCAAGTCAACCACTTTCTTGCAAAGAAAGGGGACTCTACAGAATTCAAAAAAGAGCCGTTAGCTACCCATAGAGTGACACGTGGATAGTTCGTCTCCAACGGATGTATTCACAACTCACGTCTATAAATAGAGGGAAGATCGAATTCAAAGAAGTCGCACAACACGAACATACAAGCGATCTATCAAGGGAACCCAAGCTTTCAAAGAACCCAAACTCTAGCATTCTTAAACGAATATTCAAGTGAAGAACACGAACCCAGGGAGATTATTCCTCATTGTTCTTCGCTCTAGAAGCTTTCTTGTTCTCACCCTCTAACCGCTCATTGTAAAATTTCTAGCTTAAATCGAAGGAGTTCATTTATTGAACTGTTCTTAGTGTTAAGAACTCCTTCATAGTTGGAAACACTCATTGTTTGACCCTGTAAACTGCTCAGTATAATCACAAGTTAAAATTTGTCAAGTGCACAACTAACTGAGACTAACTCAGTAAAATAAAATAGTTTTCTGTCTTTGGCCGGGCTCGATCTCATCGTCAAAATCGTGTACCAAAAACAATTTATATTTTCCTGCACAACACTAACTTAAAACAAGCACAGAGGTAAGCAGGGTCGAATCCACAGGGAATGGGTAGACATAAACGGGTTATTTCTACAGACCGGAAAAGGTTTGGTTAGCAACCACCATGAACTTTGGGTTTTGATTAACACTAGCAAAATATTTTATAAATCAGAAACTGGGCAAATACAGAAAGAAAGGGACCTGGCCAGATAAATCCACTCCAACTCTACTTCGATCCTCGACACAAAAAGGTTAACTAGATCATAAGGCTACCCAGCTTGGATGCCGTGTTGATCACGGACGCATCCACTCCTTTTTCTTGCTATGGAGAAGGCATGTTGATCATGAACCAACTCCCTATCCTAACAACGATTCTAGCTTGTTGATCAACGAAAGAAAAGTCATTAAGAAGCATTTAGATCGAAGGAACCGGATTAATTAGGGCACCGATGTTGATCATACAAAGTGATTTCATTATCAAATAGATCTAGGTGATTAAAAGTTAACTAGCCTAAGGTGATCAATCTCAAGCTACCAACATGCTCAACCTGCCCAAATCTACCCGAAACCCTATTTTCCAGTTATAAGCACGAGAAGTCTCACGAAGTGTGGAGTCATAATTTCATTATCTAGCTAGATCTCAAGATTTAGCTACACATCCTAGGCAGAATAAAGGCAGACAACATATTTAAAGAAGATATAAGGAAAACTGAAAAGAGACGAGTTGAGGCTAACAAACACGTGATATTTAACATACACAGACTTAAAGCAACAAAATAATTATGGCAGAAGCTAGAGAGAACAAGAACATTCACAAACCAGAAAACAGAAGCAATAACTCAGCAGAAACTTAAAGAGAATTAAATGCAGAAATGAGTACCAGAGGCTGAAGCATTAAATCCGTCTTCACAGTCTGAAGTTCGGTGCAAAACATTAAAGACGAAAATTACAAAGATAAAAACTTCAAGAACAAAAGAGAGAGTGTTTTCTTCTACTTCTTCTACTACTACTACTACTACTTGCAGAAAACGAGTTATGTCCATAAATACATCCCAAAAGAGTTGATATATTGTTTTAGTCTTCACAGCATTAAATTCTTGGCAAGCACTATGGAGTAGGGGTGTGGCTGGTAGGTAGTAGGAAGACTGCGATGTGACATGGCACATCATCTCAGCAGCAGCAGCTTGAAGACTTTCTTCTTTTCCCTCCAATTTCTTTTCCAAGCTTCAACAATTGGAGAGTGGGCCTGGATATTTTCTTGACAATTTTGGCCCAAACGGCTCTGGCCCAGTTACACTCTCCAACGTCCAGAAATTGGCCCAGCAGCACAACAATCTGCACACCAGCATGTTTTCTTCTCCTTTAGCATTCCTTCCCAAAGTACCTCAATTATCTCCATAAATGACCATCTCCTGCATAGAACACGAAGAAACCGCGCATAAAATCCGATAAAATGGAGCAACAAATCCGAGCTTATCAGTCTTGTTCATGACAGTGGACGTAGGATCTTGCGTATTCGAACCATTTTAAAAACTGTTGTGTCATTAACTGTTGCATTGATTAACTGTTCATACTGAAAATATATTTACAAATCATTCAATAGCATTTTCAGTACAAAGCTTAAAATATCGCACTAATCTACTGAAACTGTATGTTAAACAGATGTTTTCATGAAACAAACTGAATTGGTTCTGACAGTACGTCAACTATCAGAGCTCAGCATCTTCAATCACTCTGTCCATGCGATCAAGAACAACTTGACTGGTCTGCTGAAGTCATTCAGTAGGCATCCTCGGATTGTTCGCGTTTGAGTTTAAAAAAGGTTTTCAGGTGTATTCATCACCCTCTACACTTGAACGTTTGATTCGGGACCAACAGATAATGTTGGTCCCGAGTGTACGGTCAGGTGTAGAGGGGGGGGGTGAATACACCTGATTCGATTTCTCAACTTCGAACACGAACAGTCCTATTCAGGATGGTGTCTGACTGAAACAGTTCAGCAGACCAAACAGCTGTTCTGAATCGTGTGCGGCAAAGAGTTTGACTCTACTGAGACCTGCTAGCTGACTGAGTCAGAAATTCAGTATCTACAGTAAGAGTTCAGCGTGCGGAAATGTGTGTAGGCCCAAATCAGTTTTTGTGAGAAAACGTTTTAAGTCTCAGTTCAGTAGATTAAAAGTTTCATTATGCTGAGACAGTTGATTGATTTTAAATATGATGTTCAGTATGAATAGTAAAATCAATGCAACAGTTAAGAAAGCAGTAAGAGACAGGATTTTTAAAGTGGTTCGGATATCGCTCAAATCCTATGTCCACTGTCCCGAATGATCAAGAGGCTATTTATTATCCTGAGTTAGTCTCAGTCAGCTTGCACACTGGGCAAAGCCGCGTCTTGGTTTTTATACTGATCCAAGTCTCAGTTTACAACACTATTAAACTTAAAGTGTTTGACAAACTTCTCCAACAGTGAAGGAGTCCTTATACAATAAGGATTGGGTTCAAATGTGAACTCCTTCGTCTAAGCTATGGATAAGAACAGTTGAGCTTAGGGTTAGAGGGATAGGGAATATGAGAGTAGCTTCTAGATCGACGAACAGCTGAAGGTAAGCTTTGAGTTCGTGTAACGTCGATTTGGATACTAGAGGCTTTATATGTCGGATTAGCTTGATTCCCTATGAGCTAGAATGTAGTCTTTCGCCGGAGATTGTTCTTCAAGTTCTTGCTAAGACTTTGTTCTTTGGAATTCGCTCGTTTTTCGCGCTCTCTCGTGTTCTAGGTGAGCTTCAAATCTTGAATGATCCCTCTATTTATAGAGCGAGAGATTGAAATAGATCCGTTGGAGACGATCTTCTTCTCTCTCTCTCTTTTTGGTAGCAAACGGCTCTTTTGGTGTAGGTAACAAGTGTATTTTCCCACCTTTTTAGGTAAAAGGTTGACTGCAGCTTTAGCGGTGAGAAGACACGTGTATGCTTGTCATTCGTCGAGGTGGATGGAGTGGTTGAGACATCACAAACTTCGAGACGACATCGAAGCCGACTTCTCTCTTCCTCGTACATGACAATGCCGATTGTCTTTCAAAAGATTCCGACGATCCCGAAGACTATCCGCCGTTCTTTGAGTCCGACCTTGTATTCGGTAGATAGACCGCCGAGATAAGTCTATCGAAGATCAGCTCCGAGTTCGATGAACTACCTCCGCCGAGTTCGGTTCGATCGACTCTCTCGCATATCTGCTCCCGCCGAGTCCAAGTATCACTGAGTCTTCTACACTGGTGCTGAGGCAAATAAGCTACTGAGCGCCTTGACCAGAGCAGAGTGTCTACTGAGTCTGAAACCTCAGAGACAAAACAGATAAAAGGGAATGGTTCATCATTCAGATAGGGTTTTGGGATCTTCAAATCTTCAGACAAGTACAGAGCACAAGGCTACTGAGCTTAAGATCAGTATCTAAGACCGAATCATTTCCCACTAAGAGTAACAGTGCTGAGGATGGAATCATCACCCAACAATTTCCCCCTATTTGATGATGCCAAAACCTATCATCTATGTCCTATCAACTATGCTAGACACTAACTTACTCAGAAACAGAGCTCCTTACAATTATTACAAGTAGGATCAGTGGAGTTGTCTGGTAAGTGCTAGACTACTGAGGGAGACAGGGCAGAACAATTTCCCCCTTTACAATAATTTCCCCATGCAACAATTTCCCCCTAAGAGAAATTATAACTATTTTCTCATGCAACAATTTTCCCTTACTGAAGAAATAGTAACTCAATGAAAGTCTAGTCTATCAGAAGTCTAACCGAGCAAAAAAAACTAACAAGTAAATAAACAAGGTGTGTGTGTCAGTAATCACTTCAGTGATTCTGAGTGTTAAAGCATAAAGCAAACACGGCTATTTAGACAACAAGTAGTTGTTAGAGCTAAAAGAAGATTTGTATATATATGATAAACAGTTCAGTACATTACAAATCTTGCTAAGCTAAAAGGAGAACTAAGAAGGAGAACCCTTAAACTGCTGAATCCTATTCATGAAACCTTGGGATTTATCTTCAGGCAGTGGGACTCCATACATTCTGAACGTGTTCTTCCTCAGCTTCAGGTATTCGTCGAAGTCTGGCCGGTTCATCTTGTTCTAGACCTCGTTCAACGCAAAGCATTCTTCACTTCTTGTTCAATCATTCCGAGATGTACCGAGTCGTCTTATCTTCTCGGGTGGAGGAATGATCCTTGCTTCGAGAACGCCGACTACTACCCCTTCGCATTCTTGCTCGTGCATATATGGGTAAAGATCGGGTTCAGTAATGGTCATCCACTCGACATAGGCATCAGCCTTAGACATGTCAGGCCAGAATCGCCAGAAATAATTTCTCTTGATAAACTCTATCTTGGCCGATTCCCATCTCTGATTGAACTGAATAGGCATCCATTCGTCTGATCTCGGCCATCTATGTGTTTTCGGATCGTTTGGCTTCCCGAACCTTACGTATCGATAAGGAATGTCCGCTTTCGAAGGAACTCTCGGCTGGCCTCTTGTTCGCACGCTTCCCGAGTGCCTCAAGGTCCGCCAAATGTATCCTCGCCTGGCGGCCTCTATCTGTCTAGCTTCCTCTCCTCTCGTAGAGATATCTATCCATCTCGAGCAAAGATTTCTTCAATTTCGCATCTTGCTCTTGAGGCTTCGAGGAGCTTGTTCGGAGTCGGCATAGGTACTTGGATTTGGTTTTGGATGTACCTTGCTCGCTCGGTGCCTTTTTGTTGTTGCCTCTCCCTATCTTCATCATCTTCAATTCGAAGTTTTTCGGGAGGCAATCTAGCGGGCGCCTTCTTTTTTCCACCGCGTGCTTTGGTGCCTTAGTCTTTCCTTTAGCGAGGCTTAGACTTTGGTTTGTTGGCGGCTTCAAGCATCGGCGATCTCCCTTGCCGCTTCTCATCGGCCGGCAATCTGAGCCTCCTCCTCAGCTGAGATGTATCTCTTCGGTTTCTTTGCTGGAGGGGTCGGGAGTTTCAAAACTTTCTTACCTTTGCCTTGAACAGGTGGAGGTATAGGAACCTCTTCTTCACTATCTGAGTCCTCATTTTGTTCAGCATACTCTGCAACCTCCTTGATGATATCAGTAGGAGTCAAGGTTGCATGAGTAGCCTGGGATCCTGAGCCACTTGGGCCGGTCGCAGCTGTGCTCGCAGCTGGGACACCCTGGGCCTCACCCTTCTGAGTCTGAGTCTGAGTCTGGGATGACTTCAGTGTAGCTTCCCCCTTAGATGTTGGACTTTTGGTGGGGGTCAGTTTCTCAGTACTCTTCTTTCCTTCTCTTCCTTCAGTCCTCTTTCCTTCCCTTTTTCCTTCACTTTCCCCCTTTTGGGCATCATCAATGAGCACCGGGGTAGGGACTAGGACTGACTTCTTCAGACTTTTGTAGGAGGTTGACAGCTCATCAAGACGATGGTGGAGCTTAGTCAGAGCCTCATGCAACTCGTTCCTCTCCATGGTAAGGTCTGCCGTGTACTGCTTGTGAGAGAGGTCAGCTGCTTCCTTGAAGTCTTTCAGCTTCTCATCGATCTTATTCTCCAGGACCAGTTGAATGTTGTCTAATCTGATCTCAGTGGCCTGGGCTTGTTCAGCAATAGCTGCAGTATGAGCCAGTTTAGAAGCCTGAAAATCTTGAAGTAGTTTGGCTTGGCTCTCCTGAAAGATCCTGAGCTGAGATTCAAAGTTGGTCTCGCTCGCGAGCCAATGCTTGAGTGACAATTTCGGAGACATCGGGGCGGCCGATTGGGACATTGAGGATTTCGGCCCCCGAAGCTCGGGCAGCCGCGCTTGGCAGCAGTCTTCTTCCAAGCTCTGTGGACTGCCTTGGCGAGGGCACGGTTCTGAGTGCCTTGGCTTTGTAGAGCCTTCGCCACAGACTTGGAGCGTCGACGATGCGGGCTGGGCGCTACCTCGAAATCTGATTTCAGTAGGAGCTGAGCAGGCTCTGTTGATGAGGTACCAGCCATCGACTTCGCAGAACCAAGGATACCGAGTGGACGCCGAGGTTCTTCCAGTAATTTGTGTATCCTTGTCCCGGGAGTTCCCTCATCGAGGCTTTCCGGGGCTCGAATCACCTGGGTGGGTCGTCATGGTCCGACCCTATCGAGGGTGTCTTTGGGCCGGAGGCGAGCCGTCGATCATGAATCATTACCAGCATCGCAGCCCTCAGATTGTCCATTGAGCTGAGGTCTTCAGGCTCTGAATAGCCTATCTCCTCTCTCAGTCTCAATTCCTCTTCATGCAGCTGCTGACAGGAGTAGTGGAGGACTAGGCGCTGTAGACGAGGCCACTCCTGATGTCGCAGCAACATGTGGAGCCTTGCTGACTTGGCGATGAGCAACAAGTCTGAGTAGTCAGCAAGCTCCGGAACCAATTGAAGAATCTCTCGGGATGCTCTGGATATAATCACTGAAGCTTCCATCCCGATTGTTTCTTCTTCAGACGCCGTCTCGGATTCGTCAATTGGTGGAGACGTCGAGTCTCGGCGAGTCTTGCACCTCTTGAGTGGAGGAACCTGCGAGGGGCCGTCAAGGCGCTAAACTTCTTCACTTTGAGCTTCAGTAGCCTCCTCTTGTTCCATCTCTTCAGGTGCTTCAGTGGAGACGATCTTCTCCACTGATTGAGTCTTCTCAGAATACTCCGACTCATCTATCAGCCTCTGGGGCTGAGTAGTCTGCTGAGTGGCCTATTCAGCAGGGGCCTCAGGTTCAGCAGGCACCTCGATGACTTTCTTCAGTTTCTTAGCCGGTGCCTTCGGGGTTTTTGCTGGAGGCGTTCTCCTCTTCTGTGGAGTAGCCTTCTGAGATTCAGTCTCTGCTGAAGGACCTGACCCGATTTGCTGAAGGCCGCAGTTCGGTTATGAAACCGAATCTTCTTGACATTGAAGTACTCCTTGGCGTCATATGTGATCTGCTCAGAGCCACAGAAGTCTTCAATCATCACTGACAGTTTGAGCCCGTAGAGTAGCTTTCCTTTTGCGCTCAGCGTGCGCGTGGGCTTGTCAAATTTAGCTGCTTGGATCATGAACTCCCGAATGAAGAACTCAGTCCAGTTGACCTTGGCGCAGTCATATATGGCCATCATCAGGTGGATCTTAGGTCGCGAGACCTGATCGAACGATCCAAGGCTGGCTCGTCAACAGCTGCGTGACGATATAGGCCAATGCTCGCATCTTGGGGAGCATTGCGTTCTTCGGGAAGGAAGCGGCTACGAAGGTAGTCGGCTTGCCACAGAATACCATCAGGTATTCATCTACTGAATCGTCGTTGTAGCCTATCGTGCTGATACCTTCGGATGGAAGATTGAAGCTTTTCTTCAGGGCTTGCTTTATCGACATCTGCTTCAGAATCTTCGAGGCGTCGCCAATCGCGTGAACAGCGAAACTTGCCATAATATCGCCTTTGACGGAGTCGGAGTTCAGATACAGCTCTGCCACTTGTCGAGGAAGGAAGAAAGTAGGCTTCCTCGATAAGAACTCTTCTAGTCCAGACGCTCGGAGGTACGTGAATACTTCCTCCATGTATTCGAGCTCGCAAGTATCGAACTCCATGACTGGTTCGCACCAGACACGGCCTTTGCTGAGGATCTCCTCTATCTTGTCAGGAACGGTTACAGAGATACCAGCCATCGTAACTGTTACAAGAACTTTATCAGTACCGATTCTTGGATAGAACAGTATATATATATATATATATATCGATTCTGAATAATAAAATAAGCTATCGTAACAGTTCTAATATGCATACCAGTGAGAAATCTAATGCTTTAGAAGGATATAATGCGAAATATGGATGAGATTCGTTCTAAAAGATGCTTCAGATTTCTCGGACTTGAAAGATTTATATGCTAATGGCGGTTTCTAGGATATGATCGAATATATATATCTAACGAGAAGACGAACAGTTATTTGATCAAAAGGCTGAGTTTAAAACTGCTTTTAGAAAGGACGGTCAAGATTAGACGTTATATAATAGGCAATGATCGCATAAGCCGCCTAAGTCAAAAGACAGTTGTAAAATAGCCTAAGTAGTAACTGCGAAAAGACATGCATTAAATGCGCGCAGAGTTCAGCAAACTTATGTATGGAATGTCATGCAATAAATGAAATTCGTTAATAATAAAGACAAACCAAGAGATATTGATATCATGCTGAATCTTTGTCATAAATGCAAGGTTCTGTAATATAAATTACTACTGAGTAGAGATACGCAAACCTGTCAGCTGAACATAGTAGTCAGCTGATACCTCGTGTAGATGGTTTCTGAATCTCTACGTACTGAATACATTCAGTACTGAGAGTGATCATTCCCCCTCACTGGAATGTTCCTCTCCTGAAACCTTATTACTGACTGGGGTCAGTAGGGTCTAGCAGACCTAGCTCTACTGAAAGTTCTCTCGAATGCGGATTCGGCTAGAGGCTTGGTCAAGTATATCAGCCCTTTGTTTGTCAGTATGGATCTTTTCCATCCTGATATCCTTCTTTTCGACATGGTCACGAATGAAGTGATGTCTGATGTGCACGTGCTTGCATCTCGTGTGTAGTACAGGATTGCAATGGCACTGGTACTATCGCAGAAGATTGGCACTTCATTCTGAATGACGTCATAGTCTCTCGTTCTTGCTCTCGCCCAAAGGATTTGGGCGCAACAACTTCCAAAGCAGCCATGTATTCGGCTTCGGTAGTCGACGTAGCTACCGAGTGCCGTTTCTTTGAAAACCATGAGATCGCCTTTGCCGCCAAGGAACCGACATGTTCCTGAAGTTGATTTTCGGTCAATTCTACATCCTGCATAGTCAGCATCAGAATAGCCAGTTAGTTCAATATTATCATCAGCTGGATACCATAAACCCATGTCATTTGTTCCTCGGAGATAGCGGAGAATCTTCTTGGCTGAGTCCATATGGCTCTGCTTGGGATTCGCCTGAAATCGAGCACTGGACACCTACAAGCATAAGTTATGTCAGGGCGGGTAGCTGTTAAATATAATAAAGAACCAATTATAGCACGGTATTCGGTTTGGTCTACCGATACTCCCTCTTTATCAAGATCTATCTTCATATTCGTGTTCATCGGGATCTTGATGGGTTTGCCGGATGTGCAGCCGAATCTTTTGATGAGGTCTCGAGTGTATTTGCCTTGGTTGATGAACGTTCCCTTTTCAGATTGCTTGACTTGAAAACCAAGGAAGTAGTTTATTTCTCCCATCATTGACATCTCGAACTTGTCCTTCATCATTCTTTCAAACTGCTGACACATAATGACATTCTTCGAACCGAAGATGATGTCATCCACATAGATCTGCACGAGTAATAGGTCGTCTTCCGGTCGAATGCTAAACAACGTGCGATCCACGTGCCCTTCGAAAACCTTTCGAAGAAGAGACTCAGACAGGGTATCGTACCAAGCCCTGGGTGCTTGTTTTAACCCGTACAGAGCCTTTCTGAGTCAATATACTTGATGTCCCTACTGAAAGCCGGGCGGTTGTTCCACATAGACTTCTTCTTTCAGCACGCCATTCAGGAACGCAGACTTCACATCCATTTGATAAACTCTGAATCTTTGATGTGTTGCGTAGGCTAGGAATAGTCTAATTGCCTCCAATCTTGCAACTGGAGCGAAAGTTTCATCGAAATCTATTCCTTCAGCTTGACAGTAGCCTTTAGCCACGAGCCTTGCTTTGTTCCTGACTATAACATTGTTTTCATCTCGCTTGTTTTTGAAGACCCATTTGGTTCCAATGACATGTTGATGCCGGGGTCTGTCTACAAGCTCCCATACTTCGTTTCTCGTGAACTGATTCAGCTCCTCCTGCATAGCTATGATCCAGTCAGCATCCTTTAATGCATCCTCAATATTCTGAGGCTCTTCAGTAGACAAGAAGCAGGAAAATAATGCGCTTTCTCCTTGACAGAATCTGGATCTTGTCTTAACATATGCTGAAGGATCTCCAATTATAAGATCAGCAGTGTGAGCATCTAGCCACGATCTACGATGTTTTAACTCTTCATCTGAAATTTGTTCAACACAGATAGTAGGTGAGTTAGGCATTTCAGTTGTACTATTCTGAGATTGAAGAATTTCAGTGATAAGAGTATGATCTACTGAGTCACCAGGTTCAGGGGCATTCAGCTCAGGAACATTACTAGATGTTCCCCCTGAGTTGTTATTCTCAGTAGTGGTCTCAATTACCTCTACGGTTTCCTCATCGACCTGAGTTACCTGGGATTGATTCTGTTCGGGAGAATCAATTCGCTCGCCTACTTGCTCGCCTGGTTGAGATTCGATAGATTTGTCTTCGGTTTCTTCGTCGAATCATCATCCCAACATAGCTGGATCTTTTCAGATTTGTCCTTTAAGCTTAGATCATGTAGCTGTCTACTGATGTCCTCAGATTCAGAATTTGAGTTATTGCTCCTGTCGTCAGTAGCAAACTCGTTAAACACAACATGAGGGCTTTCCTCCACGCAAAGGGTCCGATAGTTGAATACTCGAAAGCTTTGCTTGACCCGAGAGTATCCTAAGAATACTCCCCGATCTGACTTGCTATCAAAAGTCTTCAGCTGATCTTTCCCATTATTGTGGATAAAGCATGAACAACCAAAGATATGGAAATAAGATAGAGAAGGCTTCCAGCCGTTCCATAGTTCATATGGTGTCCTCTTATCTTCGCTTTGTCAGTAAAGATCGGTTCTGAGTGTAACATGCAGTATCATTAGCTTCTGCCCAGAATTTGGTTGGGAGTCCTGAGTCTGCGAGTAGAGTCCTAGCCGCCTCTTTTAGAGTTCTCGTTCTTTCGTACAAAGCAACTCCATTCCGCCGAGGTGTGCGTGCAGCTGAAGTCTCATGCTCTATTCCTTCGCTGCGAGAACTCCTCTACCATGGAATTAAGGAACTCGGTTCCTGCATGCGAACGTATTTTTCTGATCTTGGTGTTCTTCTCGACACTGAGCTTTTTCAGAAGCGTTGGTAACTCTGTTTTGACGTCAGACTTGTTGGCAATGAATATGATCCATGTGTAGCGCGAGTAGTCATCTATGACCACTAATGCATATTTTCTCGCCTCCGATCGTCACCGGGGAGACCTGGACCGAACAAATCCATATGTAGTACGAAGGATTCCATCGGTGGAAGGAGATGGAACAGGTGGATTTTCTTTCTTTGTTTGCTTTCCCTTCAGACATGCTTCACACTGAGTGTCTTTTCTGAATACTTCATTCGGCGGTCCCCTTGCTAGAGTGTTTCTTGCTAGCTTGTTGAGCGTCTTAAAGTTGAGATGACCGAGCCTTCTATGCCATAGCCACCCCGTTCGTTTTCATTCTTCGCCGACAAACAAGCTTCGAGGTTCGCTGAGTTCCGATCGACCACGTATATGTTCTTTTTGCGCGAACTCGATAACACCGTTTTCCCCGTAGATTTATCAATAACATCACGTAAAACCGGCGTAAAAAATCACTCTATTCGAGTTATCACAAAATTGACTAACAGAGAGAAGATTATCTTTGAAGTCCTTCAACATAGGATACTCTTGGAACTTTGGCAGTTCCTATGCTTGAGTGTGCCGTATCCTCTCGTGTAGCCTTTGGCATTATCTCCAAACTCATTCTGGGGTCCATCTTCAGTAACATAATTCTTCAGTAGACTCCTTTGGTATGTCATATGTCTTGAGCATCCGCTGTCCACATACCATGGGTCTCTGCGCACCTGCAAAACATAATTATATTCAGGTACCCTTTATTTTTGATTTTGGGTCCTTAGATGTTAGTTTTCATAACCCAAATCTGTCTAACAACCCTGGTGGTTTCAGACATCTTCTTTCCACTAGAGTCAACATATCTGACCATTGGACTGGTCATAGGTGACTTCTGAGGCTTCTGAGGTTCAGGAGTCCTAATCTTCTGAGCTGGTGGACTGCTGACCTTAGCCTTCTGTGTGGCTTTCTTTTTCTTCTGACCTTTGGAGCCTCTTCTGACTATAGGTTCATAATAATATGACCCATACCGAATTTGGATGTGTCGGCTTTGGAGGTCCATACTGATCCGCCAATTTTGATTTCTTTGGTTCCCCCTTGACTGAACTGGGGTTTCTTGGCACTGATCTTCTTGTCAGAATGCTGATGTGTGGGATGAGGTGCTTTCATCTTCTGTTTGTTCTTTGCTAGGGGGTTCAGTATATTTGCATTCATAGTCTCCCCTTGAACAAACCTATCAGCAAGTCGTACTTCTGAGTGTACTGGGGCAGATGAGGAAGCTCCCTGGCTGAATCCAAGTCCTTCCTTGCAGTGCTTTGGCTTATTGCTTGCTAGCATAGCCTCTAATTTCTTCTCAGCACCCTTGTACCTCTCAGTCATCAGGTTCCTCCAGATATCATCACTTTTCTTCAGTGTGTCGAGCTCGATCTGAAGTCCTGACATTTCTTGCTTCAGTAGACTCACTTCAGTATCTTTCTGAGTCAAGTCATTGGTCAAAACTGAAATCCGATCTTCTTGATGCTGAGACTTGGCCATCAGAGTTTTTCTCCTCCCTGAGTCTCAACACAAGTCCTTCGGCCTCAGTAGCAACCTGACTGTCCTGAGAAAGTCTCTGATTCTCTACTTTCAGGGTATCCAACTCCTGAAGAGTCTTGCTGAGCTGCAGACTCATCTGAATTTGTTCGTCGAGCAGTTCTTCGTATGCGGTCGCGACGTCCAAATTCTCATCTGCACCTGAAATAATGTCGTGTGTGCAATGTGAAGAGGAATTGACTGGTTCAAGAGAGTTTACCTCATCCTCTTCGCCTGCCATTAGGCACTTTTCAGTTGTTTCTTCAGCTTCAAGCTCTAAGGCCATGAAAGCTGCATCATCATCCGATGAATCCATAAAGGAGTCGACCTCTTCTGAGTCGTCTGAGATTTCGCCAGCTATGTAGGATTGTCTTTTCTGGGCGAATTTCTCTCTCCTTGCCTTACGTGCTGCGCGTTCAGCACTACTGAGCTCAGGACAATCATACTGATAATGTCCCGGCTTTTTGCAATTATAGCATGTGATGACTTTTTATTTTTTGCTTTCGCTATTCTTTGATGGTTCTGAGTCATCTTTCTTTCTGCATTCAGAAGATTGTGAGTCAGGAGTGTGTTTCGGCATATAATTTGACTTACCTTTCGTTTCCCGATAGGCTTTAGTCACTTTTCTGCGTCGCTCCTTCTCCTTCTGATACTTTACAGCGAGCAGCGCATACTTCTGAGCGAGACTTCCTTCTTGTAGATCATTGAGTGAAGGCTCAGTCTTACTCGTCGTTTTGCTCGTCGCTGGAGATGATGTGTTGACTGATGCTTTGAAAGCATGGTCGATTTTTGTGTCAGCTTCAACTCTCTGCTTTCTTTGAGGTCTGTCGAACTCAAACTCCTCTGCCTGTAATTCTGAAAAGATATGGTCAGGAGACACAACATCTAAGTCAGAATGTCGCAATAGAGTGGCAAAAGGTGTCCAGTGTCCATCCGGCAGTGCCCTCGGAATCTTCAGATTCATCTCTCGGTTGCTGAATGTCTTTCCCAGCCCATTGATAGAGTTCATCAGATTGGTAAATCGACGTTCGGATCTTCGATTTTGTCACCGGGCATGAGAGACAAGCTTTCCGGCTTTTGGAGTTCCAGGCGCTAGTTTATTCGCTTTAATCTTCTCGAGTCCCTCGACTCGGCAGCGCTAGAGCGTCCCGCAGTTCTTTTGCGGTCTTGCATTCCCGAACCCCGCCAAGATAAGAATCACTAAGGGTGGTCGGTATAGCGTTTCGGCAACACGGTCTAAGTTGTGAAGCTTCTTCTCCTCGGGAGTGAAGAGACTTCGTCTTTGGGAATCTTCTTCCCGGTCACCATTCCTCCTCCTTGAGCTTGGTCTCGAGTTACGACACTATCGATCATGGGAACGATAGGTCCATCTTCAAGCACTTCGATCATACTTGTCATGGAGGGATATCGGATGTGCTTCCATTCGACTCGCCATACTCCATAATTCTCCACCGAGAACATGGGTACCATCCTTATACCTGACATATCAGCCATGAAGAATATAGATATGAATGTAGAGTGATATGCAGTGAAAACGTTTTCCTCCGGATCCGTTCGAATAGACCAGTCTCAAAGTGACAAGAGTCTTAAAGAACTCAAGCTCTGATACCAATTGTTGGTCCCGAGTGTACGGTCAGGTGTAGAGGGGGGGAGGTGAATACACCTGATTCGATTTCTCAACTTCGAACACGAACAGTCCTATTCAGGATGGTGTCTGACTGAAACAGTTCAACAGACCAAACAGCTGTTCTGAATCGTGTGCGGCAAAGAGTTTGACTCTACTGAGACCTGCTAGCTGACTGAGTCAGAAATTCAGTATCTACAGTAAGAGTTCAGCGTGCGGAAATGTGTGTAGGCCCAAATCAATTTTTGTGAGAAAACGTTTTAAGTCTCAGTTCAGTAGATTAAAAGTTCAGTATGCTGAGACAGTTGATTGATTTTAAATATGATGTTCAGTATGAATAGTAAAATCAATGCAACAGTTAAGAAAGCAGTAAGAGACAGGATTTTTAAAGTGGTTCGGATATCGCTCAAATCCTACGTCCACTGTCCCGAATGATCAAGAGGCTATTTATTATCCTGAGTTAGTCTCAGTCAGCTTGCACACTGGGCAAAGCCGCGTCTTGGTTTTTATACTGATCCAAGTCTCAGTTTACAACACTATCAAACTTAAAGTGTTTGACAAACTTCTCCAACAGTGAAGGAGTCCTTATACAATAAGGATTGGGTTCAAATGTGAACTCCTTCGTCTAAGCTATGGATAAGAACAGTTGAGCTTAGGGTTAGAGGGATAGGGAATATGAGAGTAGCTTCTAGATCGACGAACAACTGAAGGTAAGCTTTGAGTTCGTGTAACGTCGATTTGGATACTAGAGGCTTTATATGTCGGATTAGCTTGATTCCCTATGAGCTAGAATGTAGTCTTTCGCCGGAGATTGTTCTTCAAGTTCTTGCTAAGACTTTGTTCTTTGGAATTCGCTCGTTTTTCGCGCTCTCTCGTGTTCTAGGTGAGCTTCAAATCTTGAATGATCCCTCTATTTATAGAGCAGAGATTGAAATAGATCCGTTGGAGACGATCTTCTTCTCTCTCTCTCTTTTTGGTAGCAAACGGCTCTTTTGGTGTAGGTAACAGTGTATTTTCCCACCTTTTTAGGTAAAAGGTTGACTGCAGCTTTAGCAGGTGAGAAGACACGTGTATGCTTGTCATTCGTCGAGGTGGATGGAGTGGTTGAGACATCACAAACTTCGAGACAGACTGAAGCTGACTTCTCTCTTCCTCGTACATGACAATGCTGATTGTCTTTCAAAAGATTCTGACGGGCCCCGAAGACTATCCGCCGTTCTTGAGTCGACCTTGTATTCGGTAGATAGGCTCGCCGAGATAAGTCCATCGAAGATCGGCTACGAGTTCGATGAACTACTCCCGCCGAGTTCGGTTCGGATCGACTCTCTCGATATCTTGCTCCCGCCGAGTCCAAGTATCACTGAGTCTTCTACACTGGTGCTGAGGCAAATAAGCTACTGAGCGCCTTGACCAGAGCAGAGTGTCTACTGAGTCTGAAACCTCAGAGACAAAACAGATAAAAGGGAATGGTTCATCATTCAGATAGGGTTTTGGGATCTTCAAATCTTCAGACAAGTACAGAGCACAAGGCTACTGAGCTTAAGATCAGTGTCTAAGACCGAATCATTTCCCACTAAGAGTAACAGTGCTGAGGATGGAATCATCACCCAACAGATAACCTCTTAGAAACATCACAGTTGGGTAGGGGTGGCAAAGTTGCGAGCCGGGCCGGCCCAGGCCCGCCCACCGGGCTTTTAGCTATTTATCGGGCTGGGCCGGGCCCACCCGAAAATCAGTCGGGCCTAGAAATTTTAAGCCTTGCCCAGCCCAGCCCCGGGCTTTCGGGCGGGCGGGCGGGCTTAACCCGATTTTTTTTTTTTAAATATAATCGAAATTCAAAAGTTGAAAGTTAAAACCAACAAAAATAAATTAAAAACAACTTTAAGTGAAAAATATGAGTCTTTTGATGAGTTGATATTTGATAACAATTAACAAAACAAGTTAATAGATTGGTCTATGATCGAAAGCTCAAACTATGAAAGACTTGAGACGTTCGAATTCTTTCTTTTTAGTCTTGATTTTTGACATACAACAAGATAGAATAAATAAGTTGGGTAGAAATTAATCATTCAAAAATCAAAACAAATAAAAACAAATAAAACAAATAAAAAAAATATAATTAACAATTAATTTCGGGCGGGCTTTTTTAGGCCCGAAACCCCGGGCTTTTTTAGGCCCGAGCCCGGTAAGCCCGGGCTTTTCATCGGGCGGGCTTTTGTAGGCCTCGGTTCATTTCGGGCTTCTATTTTCGAAGCCCAACCCAACCCCAGGCCCGGGTACCCCGGGCCGGCCCATCGGGCCGGGCTCATTTTGCCACCCCTACAGTTGGGATTCCTCCACGTACGATTTTTCTGTTGCTTGGAATAAATATTATGAGGTTTCGCTCACAAGCTTTGCTGCTCCGTTTCTGAAGGGTGCAGGAACCTACATGCAACTCTGTTGCATCTCCCCCTGAAGCCAGTATTTACAAACTTGATTGGCTGGATTTCCACCAAGTCGATTAAATGCCGAAACATTCCCCGCTGATTTGATCTCCATTGCAGAATACTAAAGGGAAACATAATTACACGATAATCAGAAAGTGAACCAACGCACACCAGTCTGTCTAAACCAAACCAGCCCACTGCTTCAACCACCGAGACTGAAGGAATCCATATGCAGTAAGTGAACAGGAATCACAGATGATGGAGTTCACAGATCCCAAACCCGATCTTCATCGCAGCGAAGATCATTATATTTGACATTAAGATCAGAAAAGCTCCAAAAATCAACTGCATCAGGATTTGCCAACTCAAGCGGTTCTTAATCTTGACCAAATCAATATAGTCGGCGTTATGTGGCTGAGTGAAACAATTTCCATAATTCTCGTTCTTGTATCGAAATATGTAATCCCAGCACAAATCAATCCAATATGTAAAAAAAAAATTAAAAAAAAATAGCACTACGATATTTGGGAAATTGCAGAAACCTTGTGCTTCAATTCCCAATTTAATATTCCAGAACTCTTGATCCGAAATCAAGATATATGTCGAAGCTTATACAAATAAACAGAAAACCCCTAAAGTTTGAAACCCTAAACAAAGCAGATGAATCCGATCTAATCATCGCCGATTCTTGTAAGCACGTGATCGTGACAGACCAACTGCTCATCAGAATTGCACCGCAAATTTAATGAGCAATCAAGAAAGAAAAACGAAACTGATCGAATAATAAATCGTCGGAATAAAAATACTGAAAAGAAGTGTGTTTTAATTTAATGTGCAATGAAATCGGGTATATATTAGAACAGAACTACCCTATTATGTACTCCGTCTTCTCGAGTCTACATTTGGTAATAATATGACTAAATTGTCATTTTGGTGTAAACTTTCAACTTTTTTCAGTTTTGGTGTCTTTATTTTAAAAATTGTAAATTTGATTCTCAAACTTAAAAAATGTTTGATATTTTAGTGTCTTCTATTAATTTAATAATTAAATAATATAAATGATGATTTAGAGAAGGGTAAAATCATAGAATTATGCGTAATATTTTCTTTAAATACAATTACCAATTAAATATTCTTAAGACTTAAGAACTAAATATGGTAAAAAAAATTGTAATACAATTTATTTTATTAAGAACAAAAGATTTATGTATATAATTCAATTTATAAAAAGATATAACTTTTAGACCTCATTTTAGCATTGTAAAATTTGTGTAATATAAAAAAATATTATTTATAAACTATTAAATTATTTTAAACGTTGAACATAAATTATTAAACTATTAAATAAAATTAAGATAAACTATTAAATTATAATAATCTATTATTTTAATAGTTTAAAATCATTATAATTATTAAAATAAAACTATATTATAAAAAATTGTGTTTTAAAAAAATAATCACATAATCTTACAATTTTACCCTTTTTTAAATCAAATTAATATTATTTAATTATTAAAATAATAAAAGACACCAAAATTACTAATTTCTTAAGTTTAGACCCCAAATATACAATTTTTTAAGTAAAGGCACCAAAAAAAGTTGAAAGTTTTTAGACAACAAAATGACTATCCACTCTAATAATATTTATATAAGAAAAAAGGTGTAATTACTAAACCGACTTAAAATAGAGTTTCGGAGACTATCTATACATGTTAACATAAAAAAAAGTATTATTTATAAAAATTAAACATAAATTGAAATTATTTATAAAAACTATTAACTTATTTTTTAAACGTTCAAAATAAAAATGTAAATTATTAACTATTAAATAAAATTAATATAAATTATTAGTTTAAATTTATTATAATTAAAAAAAACTATATTATAAATTATTATTTTTTAAAATGACATGATTTTACAAAATTATGTTTCTCTAACTCGCCATTAATATTATTTAATTATTAAAATATTAAAAGACACAAAAATTGCAAGTATTTCTTAACTTTAGGAATCAAGTTTGTAATTTTTGAAGAAAATGCATCAAAATTCAAAAAAAATGAAAATTTCAACAGCAAAATGGTTATTCAGTCAAATACAAAAGTATATAAAATCTATTTTTTATCCCTTAAAAGTGAGCCTAACGTATGGTTGTGTGCCCTCCTACTATATTTTTCTCTCTCTGACGTGCCCCTAAAATATGCCCGCTTCCACAAATGGATTAAAATGATCCACATGTATATTATTGCATTTATAGGAAAATGTATGCATTATTACATTTTTTTTATTTTAACAATGTACATTGTTAATATTCCTCACAACAATTTGCATACTAAAATCATATGTTGAGTAAAGAATAGTCTTAGAACAATGTATATAAAAAAAAGACGAAAATAGAAACATGAAAGAAAAAGGAAATTTAGAATATAAATCTCATACATAAATTACTTTTTTTGGAAAAAAAATATATTATGGGGTGGTTATTTAGAAGTTAAGCTCAGTTATTTAAATGGATTAATTTACCTGCTATAGATTGCAATATACTAGCGAAAATCATGTTCATAAATACACGAAAATAAAAAGATTTATGAACTAATGTGTTGCGTCAAACTACAAGTGCGTATAAACCATTTTAAGAATAATGTGATAAAGATATGAAGATTTTGACTACTAATATTTTTCATCTTTTTAATTCATGAGAACATAAATCTACATAACTTGATCCGACTCAAAACGTGCAATAGCTAGTTACATATTCTCTTAAAATAGATAATAAGATCATAAGATATGAGTAAGACTAGAGTTGTGTGGTACCTGGGGTTGTCAATTTGGTAGTTAATCAGTCGGACCTAATCAATTTTTTTAATCGAACCAAAGAAATTTAGTTTGGTATTCGAATTTCACTTTTCGTATTTTCGATTCTTGATTTGGTTTATTATTGAATCATATGTTAACCAAACAAAAAAAATTTTATTTTTTATGTCGAATTTTTTTAGTTCCATATTTGATTATGCAAAATAGATAACCTAACTTTTGGTTTGATTCCTTACCTGCTTGGTTTATTATTGAATCATATGTTAATCGAACAAAAAAAAATTATTTTTTTTGTCGAATTTTTTTAGTTCCACACTTGATTATGCAAAATAGGAGAAAAAAGTAGCAAAAAATTCGAACTGCCGGATTCGAACCAGCGACCTAAGGATTTCAGCAAACATCAACAAGTCCTCCGCTCTACCAACTGAGCTAAGGTCGGCCATGTTATTATTCATAAACAAACCATTACTTTCCTAAAGTTCCATATTAAGTCCAACGTCTTAGGATACCTTACTGAACGAGATATTGGTGGAATTCGAAATCCAAAACTTTTGGCTAAACTCCACTGCCAAGTGGGTAGAACAGAAGTCCAAATTGTGAGCCATTTTCTATTTATATAACACACTGCATCTGAGATGGATAAAACTCCAAAAGGTGTTTATAAACATAGTCGAAATCGTTTACAGTACACATTGCAAAGTTGCACTCCGGTTGAGTTGATAATACGAAATGGAGGAGACGGCGTTGTTTCAGATGGAACTACTCACTGGTCTTGCACCTCCTTCTGACAAATGGGGCATTGCTGCAACCAACCAAAAATGCTTAGCTTCTTCTAGTCAAGCAGTATATGCAGCCATGCTGGATTTCAAAATGAAACCGGAGAAGTAAAAACTTGTACCTTGTTCTGCTGCAACCAAGTGGTGATACAGTTTGAATGATACTGGTGTGCACAAGGTAAGGTGGTCAGCTTAGCACCATGCTTGTATCCGTCCCGACATATCACACATCTACAAGATGTAGCCATAAAATAAGCAAAACTTAATCAACAAAATTTTTCAGCATTTTTAATGATAAGTCCAGATATGCAATGCAGATTTACTCCCCTCTTAACAGCAAACAAGGATTAATATCTGTGCATTCATATAAGCACAAAGAAGAATTAGCATCTTTTCTCGACAAAATCAGCTTAAACATAACATGCATAGTACAACTGAATAGCTGCTCAAAGTTGCATGCACAAATACATCGTTGGAATTGAGGGTATACATAGATTCAATCTCCCAAAAGACTTCAAAAAGTTGTCGAAAATGGTAGTTGGATGGTGGGTGTTTTGGCCTTGGGATAATAAACTTGTAACCAAATTCTAAAAGATTCCAGATCGGAGGCAGTTATTTTTGTAATATCTCCTGATATATCTACACTAATTTCTAAGTACTATATATTTAATAACAGTGCTCTGGTCCAGCCCACTATGATAGGAAAGAGAATTCAAAGACACAAAAAGATGTACTCCCTCCGTCCCATTATTTATGTCCCATTGGGACTGGGCACGGTAATTAAGATAGTGGAGGTAAAAATGTAAAGTTGTGGTGGAAAAGTATAAAGGGGTGGGGTCCACTTGCTTAGGTTGATTGTGGTCCATTCATTTATTTCCTTATTTGGTATGGGACATAAATAATGGGACAACCAAAAAAGGCAAGTGGGACATTAATAATGTGACGGAGGGAGTATCTTTTTTAGAGGAGACACCGAAATGCAGTCGAACATATTACGAGATCTTTTATTGACATATTATCTACTAAAACTTGGTAGCAGGATTCTTAACTCTTCTTTTTCTCTCTTTTTCTTTGAGAACAAGCCAGATTTATATCTGAACGTTGGTAACCGTGAGATGAGATTTGCTGAAAGTCCTCTGCTCTGGCTTCCAACAGATTCTCCCAGCGATTGCAATTCCTTAAGATGAAAACGAGTTTAACAAAGAGTCATGTGTTGTGACAAAGAAAATAACTTCCAAGTTGAAGTAAAAAAAGTTGATGCAAAATTTACACGAGTCACATGACCAACCTCGTAAGTCAATGTATCAGGATCAATGTCATCTTGCCTGATGTTCTGACTTCCACCCTGCATATTAAACATATAATTACTACCATATGCAAAATAATGGCCAGGAGGTGGAGAGTAGGAAATTTACCCTGCTAGGTGTCGCTCTTAAAGTTGAGCTTGTGTTATCTGTAGATTAAGTTCGCTTAGTATTAACAGCACAGAAAATTCATATAAGGCAATAAATATAAAATACTTAATACTGTCTCTCTATCTAAGCCACAGATAAACTCCAATACAAATCTCAGGAATGAGTAACTTTTTTCAGGATCAAACCATTTTAATTTCCTTGTACCATAGAATGAAGGTTAAATCGGAAGAGAAGGAGAATTACATGTAGGACTGATAAAGGAGTGAAATAGAAACAAAAAGCTGAATAGCAAGCTGAAACCTTTACAAATCTATCAACTATTACAAGCTTAAAAGAGCACACTGGGACCTAGTTAACCAAGAAATTGAAGTCACATCTGCCAAGGAAATTCTTAGATTTCATTTCCAAATTAAAGAGAGGAACTTAAATAAAAAATGAACTGGAACTTTTTAGGAGGGGGTGTTTTACCAACTGCACTAACAGCGCCCTCATTAACAGATAAATAGTTGAAGTCATCCCCCAGGTCTAGGGCTCTTGCTAATGCCTCATCTAGAGCTAATTGGTGCTCAATACTTGCTCCGCACGATAGCCCATTCTCATGTTCCAACCCCGTACTGCCTTCACTAGTTTCCCCATAGCTGGAGGACGTATCCTTGTTTTGATTATTGTTTTGAATGTATTGAAAGGCACTTTCCTGTTCGGAAAAAAAAGTAAATGTTAGTGAATTTGTTAGAGAAACTTAGTCATCAGATATCCTGAAATTGAAGCAGCCTTCGACTGATCAGCCTACCTGCACTAAGAGAAGTTCTTGAACATCTAGATCACCAAATTCTGGGCAACTTTCCTTAAGATGTTCAGCAATTTCAGCCGCTGTCATGCCAGTCAAATAATGATTAAAGACTTCATTGTCCATCATTGGTGCTTCAGACATCATGGAATGATATCTCTTGCAATTAATTTTTCACAACTCCTAAATCAGTTCAGAAAAATACCATGGCATTCCTGAAAAAGTACAATAAATTTCACTATGAAATCATAAAAGATTATCCAAAAATTCATAATAGAGAGAAGTTTGAAACAGAGGATTCAACAACACCCTAAAGCTGTTTCCTAATGCTACTGAAGCTCTTTGACCAAGTTAATCAGAATTCACATCACATAAAAAATGATATAACGAAGGAGGAAATGAATACTCTGCTCGTTATAACCGAGCAAGAAGCACATATTACCTTGCACCTGAAAAGAAATCATATGAAGCAGAAAAATTAGACCAACCTCAAGGAATAGATGTCAGGGATTAGCCATAGCTTGGGGTTGAAGGGTAACAGTATCTTACTATCTTCTGCAGCCTCTACAATCAGAGAAAACAAGCTTGTTATCTTACAAGTATGAGAGACTGGGATAGCAACCTTGAGATAAAGAAACACAAAGGAATAGGTCAAATTTGGGAAATTTCTTATTTAAAGACATGAAGTTGACCCAGAGGTCTCTCTTCAAAGTTTGGAACATAGATTTAATTCAACAGCTTGGCTTTCTATATGATTAAAGCAACAAGAGATACATCATTGCAAAAAGGGCATAAATGCTAAAAAATATTCTACCTTAAATTAAACTGTAAATTTCACACTTCATTATCAGTATATATACAACAAAGTTAATGCAGTTCATTCACTAAATTCAACAATCATCAAGATAACATCGACCCTTTCTAAATCCCTCAATGCATTATATTTTCCCATTATAAAATAAGGGCTTCATAGGTTAGATTGACTTTACATCTCTAGATAACACAGTCACAAAAGGCAGGAATAGGCATTGGAACCACCATTAAAACGCATATAAAAGGAAATATGATATCTTGATAACATATTGAGCGGATCAGAATGCATAAAGAGGTTTCCCAAGCATGAAAAAGAAATTACCATAAAAAACAAATTACACCGCATATAATCCAAGAAATATGGGTTCTTGAAGTAAAACAAGCAATTGAAGAATATGATAGCAGAAAAGGAGTCACCTTTCAGAATTGACTGAAAAGGACGAAAGATGGGTTCTTGATTTTGCCCTTCTCTCTCTCTCTTTCTTCCACACTCAAAGTCCCCCTTCCTTACTCACTGCAGTAAAAACAGTGAAGTTAAAAAAAGAGGAGCAAAAGGCATAACTGAAGAAACATAAAAGAAGTCATTTTATATGTGGGAGCTGGTGGGAAAGTAAGAAGGAAGTGGGACCTACTTGACATCGCCTTTGAATTCTGCCACACTACTTTTTTTTTTTTTTTTTTTTTTTTTTCAGTCCTTACAAATCAATGTTAAAGAATGTCGGCATATCTTACTTCCGTCTATCTGGCTTTATCCTCTTTTTAATTAGGGAAAATAAACATCTTTATTCGCTCAAGGACAAAAATTGGCATTCTAATTATCTTGTTGAATCATTTATTTTGGCGTCAATCATTTTTGCTGAGATCGTTTTTGGTTTCTAAATCAATCATAAATAGTTTTCTTGTGATGGAAAATGAGGAATATATACAAATAGATTTACAAGTGAGGTTTCTCTTGGCCAGCAAGCACAATTCTCCTCCAAACGTCTTTGATTTCGGCCTACTCATTTCACCTAAATAAAACCCAAGCCCACTTTCTTGACCCAAGACTAAGACATTCTCTTACCTTTTCTTTCCTTGGTTTTCACTTTTCAGCCCCAAGTTTGTAGTTGTAAGTCAGTTACACACACATAATTGCTTTAGTTATTTGCACCTTGCATCTTTTATATAATTTGCAAATTATAAATATATGAGCAAGATTTATCGACTACACCTTAAATAATGTTTGCATTTTCTCTACTCAGCTATTGAAAAAAAATCTCCTACGTACAACTCAATATAACATGTACACATTTGAATTAAGTCTTTGGGATACCTAAGATTTATCAAGAACAATATGCAATCTTATATATATAAAAATCGAATGATTTTAATTCCAAATCAATTTCAATTTCAATTCAATTGAACTCAATTGAAATTTCATTAAATTGAGGGGTAAACATATAAGATATATAAGATTATGTCCCTCAATTTATGCTCAATCATGAAATAATTTTAGAATGTTTCTCAAATTACTCACATTAATTGTTAATATTAATATTTTGAAAATATCCCTCAATTTACGCCCAATCATACTAAATCTAATATTTTATAAAATATAATTAAAGAAATTCAAAGAACAACTTTATATGATAAATCAATTCCAAATCTATTAATTTTTAAAAGTTTTATGTTGAATAACTGCTCCTCACTTTACGCATATTGATGATGTTAAAAAAGATTAATTATATATTAAAATTATATATAAATAATTTTAATTTTAAGGAACAAATTAGACTAGATTATATTGCCCAATCATGCTAAATATAACATTTTATAAAATATAATTAAAGAAATTCAAATCACAACTTTATAAGATTAATCAATTTCGAATCTATAATTTGTTTACAAAGATTTTTTAAAAGTTTTATAATGAATAACTGCTCCTCAATTTACGCATAATGATGTTAAAAAAGGTTAATTATATATTAAAATTATATGTTAATAATTTTAAGGAATAAATTAGATTATATTATATCTTATATATTTACCCTCACATATATAATAAGTCATAGTCTAAAATCATTTCACACCATTTCAAAACTCACATATTTGAAAGAAAAAAAAAACTTGAAAGTACAAAATGCCTAATATTTGGTCCATCATTGAGGAGTTGGATGAATTCAATAAGTCATTTGCGATGAAACTTCGATGATTCGTGCATACGAGATCCAATTCATTCAACAAAAAAGATGTATCAAGTATAGAGTGTGTTTTCCACGATGCAAAGGTATGTCTCATTCAGTAGTTATATCAGTTTAACATTTCAAGTAACCCATATTGCATTGAATTCATATTCAAATGTTTCAGGAGGAGAGAATTGAAGCAACAATACCAAAAAAATTGATTTGGTTTGCATATTGAAACCACAACTTGAGGAAGGTCAGATATGTGGTGTAAAAAACTTTAAAGTTGTGCATGATAGTAGGACACACAAGGTCACCACAAGTACATATAGGATATTGATCAATGATAAAACCCGAGTCTTGAAACTCTTGCAAAAAGATTTTCCTAACACACGGTATTGCTTCAAGAACTTTGATGATGTTCAAAAAATAGAAATCATTAACAAAGTCACACCATTTGGTAGGTTACAAATATATGATTGTGCATATAGTTTTAAAATGTGCATGAGATAACATATATAATCAATTACCATATGCTTGCAGATATCATAGGAGCGGTTGCAGAAGTTGGCAATGTGGAGATCCGTACTATACCTAATGGACCAGATAAGAGGCTAATCAATATCAAACTTGAAGATACAAAGTATCAATTTTAATTTTAATATTATTGATTTTAGATTTTGTTTTAAAAAAAATCAATATATTTTTAATTAATAATGTTGCAATTCATATGTAGGGGGACATCTTTAACTTGCACTCTCTGAGAAGATTATGTTGATAAGTTTTTCAGCTTAATGAAAAATCAAACTTTGAATCCCAACATTTTGATTGTGCAATATTGTAAACCAACCATTTTCAAAGGTTTGCTCAACAAAAATATTTAGGAATTTACGCATACTATACAATGATTTATTTAATTGTTTATTGCTATTATTTTTTAATATTTAGGTGACAGAAAAGTTACCAATGTCTTCTATGCTACGAAATTGCTATTGAATGCTGAGTTAGATGAAGTTGTTCATTTAATAAATAGGTAAATTGCCTCCAAAAACAATATATACTAAATTAATTTCTATAGAAAATGATTCAAAATGAATTTATGTCTTTTTGAAAAATTTAGATTTGAGTTTTCTATTTATATGTTTGCCATAAAGAGTTTATAGATTCTTATCTTTTTTGGTGCAATGAGTTTTCCAAAAACTATTGTATAAGGTAGATCTATGTTTGAACTGTCCATATATATATATATATATATATATATATATATATATATATATAACTGAAAAAATATTATAACTTCGTTATTAATTAATATTTATATCCTTGCATCTATTTTTTTAAAGATATTTGCAAAATTTGTGTATTTTTATATCTAAAACATGTGTTGAACCAATTGGCTAAGATATTGTCTTTCTTTGTACATCATGGTAGAAATTGTTCTTAGATAGTTCTTTGAAATAATTTAAAAAACTGTCAAGTATTTAATGAGGCGATTTTTCAGACGGTTTATAAATTAAGATGAGTGACATTCTTTTTATCAGAGCAACAAGATATTTTAAAAATATATTATAATATGTAATCATGTGTATATATTCTACTTAATTTTTGAATAATCATATTAGCATGATTCTCAAAGTTAATATAAACCATCAAATTAAATTGTTTTTAGATATTAATTTAGTATTCTGAACTATAATATACATGATATAATATATATATATATATATATATATATTTATATATATATATAATTCAAAATTTTTTACTTTATAATGAATTTATAATATTATTTTTTCGTGCGTAGCACGGGTGCTGTTCTTGTTACACTAAAAGATAAAGAAGAAACATAGAGAGGTCACATTCGAAGACCGGACATCCCTAATAGAAGGTAGTATTCTACCGCTATTTAAAACTTTTTTTCATATTTTCTATACTATCGAAAATTATATAAAAATTTGAAGCTCAGCCCTAAAGGCAACGAGAGTTTTACTCTAGGCCAGATCTAAAGTGGAGTCTTTTATACCCGCATGTATATATCTTGTAAAATATGAGAATTAGTAATTCAAACCGAATTGTCTTTATATTGTCTTTATGTCAACCGTTTCACAAAATTACCCTATTTCTACTATTTTCTAGATCTTCCTACAGATCACATGAGTCATGACTTCTTTTTTTGGAAAATTCAATTTGAATTCCGTAGGGTTAGGAATTTTATGTATCAAACCGAACGGTAATCTGCACGCATTTCAAGATTTATAATAAATTTTACACGAAATTTACTCTCTTCCATGAAAGTAATGAATGAAATTCGTTGATGAGATTTATGAGAACGTGATTTGATATACCGGTATTAATTAACTAAACATCTTGGAATATATTTATAGCAAATCTTGCTGGGCCGCAACCTTAATTTAAGTAGGGTCAAGATCTATGCTATAGATAAAAATATATTTTAAACATCATATATACACATAAAGACGACTTTATCCAACATATAATTCCATATATTATGGTTGCAAATTGATCTCACATATTAACGTCTACCAATATAAAAAGTGTTAATATACAACTCTATCCAATTTGACTATTACAACTACAAAACTACCCATCCCCTTAAAAACTGTCTAGTAAATACCCAATTTGTCTAAAATACCCTCACTTTTTCAAATTTTTCACATGTGATAGGACAGTGCCGATCACATGGTCCTATCACATGTGATAGGGTCGTGCCGATCATATGTGATAGGGCCGTGCCGATCACATGTGCCGATCACACATGTGATCGGCACGAACCTATCACATATGATAGGGCCGATCCTATCGTGCCGATCACAAAAAAAAAAAAAAAAAAAAAGCGTGCCGACCCTATCGGCACGGCCCTATCTGATAGGGCCGTGCCGATAGGGTCGGCACGCTTTTTTTTTTTTTTTTTTATCGTGCCGATAGGGTCGGCCCTATCACATGTGATAGGGCCGTGCCGATCGGCATTAATGCTAAAATTTGACTTTATTGAAAAAGTAGGGATATTTTAGTCTTTTTGGGTATATAATGTAGTTAAATATAAGAATTGGATATAAATGTGTTTGACTTTACCCATTTGGGTATATAGCCGCCGGGCTCATATAAAAACCCACCACCATGTTCACTGTATATACATCTAAGTCAACAGACAACAGGTAAAAATGTTAATCAAGTTGGTGCATATGAAAACAACTCAGATAGGGCAGGGCCGAAATGTCTCTTTGAACTGATGCTCTCTATTTAAATAATTATAATTTAAACTGGACTTAATTATCAAATTACTAAATTTAATATTGAAAAATGATTGTTCATTTTATTTTCGTAATTAACTGTCAAATGTGGTATATACCTTGCTTGCGAATATATCTTTCAATTATCAATTCTGATTCAGTTGCCAAAATAGTCTTCTTAAGAAGAGTATTTTCCCAAAATAACAATATCGCCTAAAATAATAATAATAATAATAATTTTTTTTATTTCGTTTGACATAACATTTTTTATTCAATTTAACTTTTCGTTCGACAGTCTTCGAGTATCCTTAGTGGATTTCTGTTGAAAGTGTTTAACTTTTCGTTCTATATCTAACATACTTCTACAAAAACATCTACGACTCCAGGACAAAATTAAGATCCCAAATAATCTAGAATTGAAGTGCAGTTCATTAATGTGTTCATAATTTCATCCGAAAATCATAACACAACTCAAATTTGTTCAGGGAGACGTCGAACTCAGCAATACGATGTCGTTTTAACATCTTCCACATATTGGGGATATGAACATGCATTCAATTGCAAAAATTAGAAAGTTTCGAGATTAATTCGCCAAGGTTTAAAGATCATGTTAAAGTTGCAAATGACCTATAGTTCGTGTTTTATTTCACCAATAACCCTAAAATAAACAAAAAAACAAAATATTATGTTAAATAAGGAGGTCTTTACTTAAATAGGCAAACTAAAACATAAAAAAATAGCTAAGTGTTAAAGTTATATTCACCAAATAGCCATGTTTAAAAAAAGTGTCCTCAACGTTCCGTCAGAATTTACCATGGAGAAATAATTTTGAGTGTTTTTTGACGGATTTTGTCCACAAGTAATTAATTTTTGTGTCAAAAATAGATTTTTTTGGAAAAAAAGAGTGTTGATTGAGTGCCTATGGATGTCATCAAGTGCCTACAACCTCTTCTTAATAAAGATACTAGGCACTTGATTTCGAAAACACACCCAGTGCCAAGGGTGTGCCTTCGAGTGCCTATAAGTGGCCTCAACTTTCAAGATAGAGAAGACACAACTCAAAAGGCTTTATCCTTGAAATTCGGTTGAGTGCCAATGGCGTGCCTACGAATGCCTATAGGTTTTCTGACAAAAATGGCACGCCACTGAATTCTTGACTACATGCACATGGTTAAAACATAAATGCGTGCTTGTGGAGTGTCGAAGAGTGCTACGATGTGTGCAATACCTATTCAGTTTTTATTGTTGAGATGACTTGTCTGTAAAAGCCTACCTACCTGGCAACTTTCCTGTGCAACTTTCCTGTGCCTATAACTATCCTCGGTAACAAAGAGTGTCGTTGGATGCCGAGGCAGTGCCTATGGTTGAGAGAACATGTTTTGCTAAAGCCTAGATGTTAGCTTACTGCCACATCCAGTGTATCCCCTTCATTCTCTCGCGTGCCTACATCATGCTTGTGATGATGGTGTGCCTATACTAATTTGTCATGCTTGACTAATTGTTGATTGGACTACAGAAGATGGGAAAATTTTCATGCACTCTCTTTTGCGTATAAGAACGACAAACTCGACGTAATACATCACTCATTCACAGCAAAAGTTCTCAAATTACACTTACCCTCGTTCTCTTCTCAATCCCTCATGCATGTTTCTAAAATATGGAAGGTCGTTCTAAAATATGGAAGATTTTCGACATATTATTGTCAAACTCAATGACTCAATAGAATTATGTCTAATGCCATGACTTCATGGTTCATATTCCTTCGAACAGTATTTATCTCGCATATCTCTAACAGAGCATTGACATGATACTTGTTGTTTATTCTCTTCTGTCCAACTACTTCATCTACTATACCGCAACTTCATGATAAATTGGTAGGATAATGAATGTCATACTCGACAATGATATTGAACTAATGCATTTGTGAGCATCAACATAGAGCCGATTGTATTTCATGTTTATCCTGAACTGCAAAACTCTTAATTTTTACTCTCCAGCCGAAATCAATTACCTGAAGATATTTCACATTTCAGAGGTTTTAATTGGTTTAGGGAGCACAACACGGAAACAATCCGGGTGGAAGTGCTCCTGAAAGGTATGTTTATGTCGAGGCTGATGAAGACTGTGAGGCAGATCTCGACTCATCATTTGATGATGATGAGGATGAATATATTCCTGATGCCTTGACTAATTGTTCGTTAGATGATTTTGATGCATGGATTTGGCGAGAGGGTAACGTGAGCCAACTTATGTCTATGCTCGTTCTAATCAACCATCCCACCACGAGCGACAAGATTCTATACAACAATTCAGCACACAAGTATGACTTTATGCACTGGAATTCAGAAGAGTTCACGATACTCCTATGCTCTGGAGTTGTGGGAGGGTTTGTGGCACACATGCATTCCATGGCACTCTATCGGCTCGCTCTCAGCATAAAAACATGCATTTAGTTTTTTTTTTCAAATCCTTTGGCCGAAAACTCCCCTCGACTTTGGCATGCCTCCATGCTGAAGTGCAGTGTTCCAGTGCTGATGGCTAGTCACAGCACTCCTTCGGCTTCCTGAACATCATTTAAAAAAAACAAATCCTTCGGCCAAAAACAGTCCCCTCGGATTCATGCTGTTCAGGTGAGTGCTCTAGTGTTGAGGGAAATGAGTGTTCAAATGAGTGTTCTAGTGACGAGGGAGTGCTCTAGTGTCGAGGGAAAGTCGTGACACTCCCTCGTCACTTGAACACTCATTTGTTAAATTTTTTTCTTTTGAAAGCCCTTCGAACAAGAACTCCGCTCGTCTTTGGCATTACTTCGTGCAGAATTGGAGTGCTCCAAACAAGTAAATATCTAGTAAAAAGAATAATCAAAACGACTGAGTCCCCGGTAACAACGCCAAAAACTTGATGAACAAATTATAATTCTCGCAAGTGCACGAATCGGTGTAATACCTAATCTAGCAACTCCCGAGGTCGATCTTACAAGGACTCAGTTGAGTTCTAATTATCCTAATTATTTCACTATCTACTTGGTCCTAAACTAGGTTTGGTTTATTCCAAACTACGGAAGTAAAATAGCAAGAAAGTAAAAGAGCAAGTAAAAGCAAAGCAAAGTGGATTAATGGGTGTGGTTTCAAGATTTGATGAAGAGTGCGGAGGTTTAACAATCACTATGTCTAAGATGATCGATTCATTCCCATTCTCTAGCTAGCATTTATGAATTTATTTTGTTGGTTCATCCACTAAGGTTCTAGGGATTCTGTATGATGACAGGAGATCTCTAACTTATAATTCTAAGGGTCAATCAAGTGATCATATCATGAACTTAAAGATCGTATCATGCTCAAGGTTTTAAGGAACCATCTAAACTATCCCAAACCATTGGTGACAATCTAGACACTTAATTACGGGTCTAAATAAATAACCGGGTATGATCCGCAGTATTACCTATTACCTATATTCTCTACAATTATCTAAGATGATGGCCAGTCACATTAAAGAATCATAGAGAAATCAAAAGCAAACTCAACAATTAAGAAACAAAATAATCCATTCATTGAAAAACTAGGATTTGAATCAATTCATCAAAAATATAGATCCTGCTAAACCCCCACACAAGGGGATTTAGCCGCTCATATTCGTAGGAAAACAATCACAAAAGATGAAAAAAGAATCCATACAATTCAAGTATCAAAAATCCTAAACAAAATTGAGAAGAAATAATACAACTTAGAATCTAGCGGATTGATCCTCGCACTTGGTTCTCGGGTTGTAGTCTTCAATCTTCATCTTGAATCTTCAACGGAGGGATGCCTTGAGTTTTTCTCTCCTTTGGAGGGTGGAAGAGGTCGAAAATATGGTGTGTCGCTCGAAAGAATAAAGTCCGGAAGGGTTTATATAGATTTCGGGCCGTCGAAAAAGCGATTCTGGGCCTAAACAGACGCGGTCCGCGGTCCAGCACAAAAAGCGGACCGCGGTCCGACTCCCACGAAAAAAATAGTTTTTGGTTCAGAACAGTCGGGACCGCGGTCCGGCTGCTTTAGCCGGGACACAATTTCCTGCATTGGCCAGTTTTGGGAAAAACACGATTTCTCCTTCGATAACCGTTGGATCGTCACAAAACTTTTCCAAAATGTTCCTAACACATAGTAGTACAATGTGGACGGTGGAGATTGGACTCTAAGATCGTTAGATCCGTATGCCATGCGATTTTCCAACTGCCTTATTACAAGAGCTCCGAAATACGGTTTATTCAACATCCGGCTTCAAATCCTCTTCATTCTTCATCCAAATGACTTCATCTTTGCCAATAATGCATCAATGGTCATGGTTTCTTTTATTTAGGTGCAAAATACCACCAAATATGCTCAAAACGTCTAAGAAACCTACAAAACCAAAAACCATCGAAAGTATACAACTGCAAGCAAAACAAAAGCTAAAAATGGATAGAAAATGATGTAAATAAGCTTATAAAGAACACGATGAGATGGTCTAAAAACCACTCATCAACGGACCGGGAAGCGCCAAGCGGGATTTGAGCGCGAGCGGAGCGGGACTCGAGCGGATTTATCATTTACGAGCGGGATTAGTTACTATATATACACTCGTGTGTTGTTTTTATTTGTTTCTTGACTGAATTTGTCTCGAATTTCGGAAAATACCTGAAAATGATTGGTGTTAGTCAACTTTTTCTTAAGGTTAGGATAGTGTAAGTAAAATTGAGTATGTTGTGTAGTAAAGATAAGGTTTTGGTAAATTTGAGTTTTGTTATAGGAAAACTAGTATAAGAGAATAATACCACTTTAATAAATATGTTTGTATTTTTAGATAATATTGGAGTGTACCTTTAAATTTCGATATACTATGATATAATCAGTATACCGTCAAGATTCGATATACTGTAAATATTTAGTATACCGTTGGTGATCGTTGTATTACACCAAATAAATAATCATGCAAAATGTGAGAATTAATTCAGTATAGGCTACATAGTATCGAACACAGGGAACGGAGGACTAGACACATTATTTTCCTACTTATATTGAATTTTGGTTAGCAACCACGCAAGTTTTGAATTTTTACTAAGCTAAGAAATTGTAAAACTGAACTAAAATAAAAGCGTAATAACTGGGCAGTTGAAAGACCGGTCCAGTAGAATATTCCACACACACTTACTTAATCAGTAGCCGCTGTATTGGGCATCGAAACAACTACTTCCCTAATCTAGCTACAACCTACGTTGTTGGACAAATAATAGATTTAATAACTAGAGAATTTTATCGAACTAAGGAAGCCTAGTATAGGAGCCTACTCGTATGTTGGACATCTAATAGTCTCCTACCGGTTTAATTCAATTACTCTTAGGAATAACTTTGCTACTTACCTAGCCTTATTCCACGAGAAACGATGGAAGTACTAAGTTAGCTATAGACTGCGCAACCTAGGGTGATTAAGCCTAAATTACTAGCCAGATTAATTAATTCAGGGTTAATCCGAAACCCTTTCAATTAATTATAAGCACCTAAGCCTCATGTACTATTAACGTGTGTGTTTTACATCCTGCCGGACCACTAAAAGTTTTAGCTACTCATGAAATCGTCCTGACTGCGCAGGCTAGGCACTTCGCAAAACAGAATAGTAACCATTCGTAACCCTAATTCTAGCATGCACCGAAATTAAGAATAAAACAGTAAACACGAAAAGAACCTTTAAAACGAAGCACGAAATGAAATTAAATCAAAAAATAGAATTTAAGAACGAGAGTACCGATTTAGTCTTTGATCTCTCCAAACAATGAAAACTTAAGCAACGAATAGAAACTAAGCAATCCGAAAATCTGAACATCATAAAATGAAATAAACGGTGTTTGTTTCTTCCTCTCTACTCTCGAAATGCATGAAAACGTAAATGGAAATCGGATCTTCAGTCGTCTTCTTCTCTTCGGCAGTGGCGGGAATGGACGGCGGCGGAAGTCAGAGCGGACGGGAATGAATACGGGAATGAGAATGCCCGTCTTTGCTGCACCTATATCCCCTTTTATATTGCTCTCTCATGATCAACTTGTATCTAGGGTTTCAATCTTGGATAAGGAAAAAATTATTAGATAAGGAAAATATCTTACAATTTCCTTATTCACCAAATCCACCCCTTTCCTTTCTCCACTCTATTTTTGGCCAAATTCGATCATAATCACGCGAATACAGCTGGAATCCACGTTACCACCTCCTTTCCACGTCACATGCCAAATTAGCCATAATTTCTGCAAAACTGTCAAAAAAAGTTTTTCGCCTGCGCAGTTAAGTGACATTTCGGGCAGAAATAATAAGGTACGCAAATGACTCATCAAATCTCCTTACACTTGAACTATACTCGCCCTCGAGTATAAGTAGAACAAAAGATAAGTACCTAATTATTTCGGCCCTTCCCAAGACTCAAGTCTCAAAATTAAAAGACACAAAACTCAAACAAGAGCAAAACTCGACAAGGACGAAAGAAAGAAAAGAAACAAGGGACTCACAAACGAAGACAAGAAGTCATACCAATCAAATAAAAAATTTCCACACCAATCTACTAGTCAAGCAATGTCAAACCATGCAATCTTGATCTCATCAAGCAAGTAGACAATGCAAATTTAGAAACTTGGCACACATATATCAACTTGGTCAAAATCTAAATAATGTAGATCTCCTCAAGATTCACTCAACACTCAACTAGTCTAGCTTTGGTTCAAGCCACTCAAAGGAAAAGCAATACACGCAATCACGATAAGAGATCGTCACAATAGCAATATCAAGTAGGTTTTATCATTCGGTTGTAATGGGGCTTAGGACTTAACAAATTATTGTTGGTAGGGGTCCTAGGGATACTAAGTTCTATCAAAATTAGATTTAATGTTATGCATGTCAAACTCTCTCACTTGTGTAGTCAATACAGAAATTCAAACTCCTACCACTTAATATGATTCACTTGAATGCTACAATTTTAACACTATGCACCCATATTCTTTGTTATTCTGCCACGTTTTCTTCTCTCTCTCTCTCTCTCTCTCTCTCTCTCTCTCTCTCTTTTAAAAGCAAATTGGGCACAAACTATCTCAACTGTACAGACATGACACTTTGAATTATGCTTACATATAGCAGCCTTTACACTTAGATTTTTTATCCTATCTGTTTTTCTGCAGCACGTCTAGACTGGGCAGGTAGATGACATGTGTAACGATCCTAAAATACAAATATCAAGTACAAGAGAGTTCTTAAAACACGCAACAAGGGTCAAGAGAAAGTTTAAAAGACCTTGACTAAAATTTTACTAAATCAAATCAAAGAAACCGGTCAAGGCCGTGCGGCTAAAAATTCCTAGTGCCTTGTAATATCCCAAATTTTCATAGTAAATAAAATTAGATGAACTTTCGTAAAATTTAAGAAAGTTTGACCAACACCTTAAGGTTACAAAGAAAATTAAGGTTTAGTAATTTCAAATTATATATATATTATATAAGTATTCATACAAGTGAAGAACTTTTATATTAGAAAAAAAATTAGCAAGCTTATCTAATTATATAGTATCTTCTTCAATTGTGCATAAAATGATTAGAAGTGTGTGGTCATACATGAGAAATGACGGGTCAACTGTTATCTCTTAAATTCAATTTCCAACTAATAAAATATATGGTAGAATTATGACTAAGGAAGTCTATGCTATTGATGAAATCATTCCCCTAGCCTAAGAAAAGTATGAAGTCGTTAGCAAATTGTGCAAATTTGGATTTTATCTATGGGTATAAGTAACTTTGAATGATCTCCTCACTCCTCCACGTGGATGGCTTCATGAGATAGGTATGTATTAGATTTTTATTATTATTCTATTCTAAGGTAATAGATAAATGAGAAAAACTCAATAAACCATTTTTTATTTTTCTTCCACTTGTGGCACGCGTTGGCTGTATAGCAAGGCTACAACATAGCCTTGGTGACAAAGCAAGTGAAACTTTTCCTATAAATACCATGAGTTGACACCATTCTTTTTCTTTTCATAAGCTTTCTTCTTATTTTTTTCTCCATCATTTCGCAAGAGAATATTATTAGTTGAGGAAATTAAGTTTATTCTCGCAATGAGAATTTTAAGGTAAAACCCTTCTTTAATTAGATTCTTATAAATCATGTTTCATTATATTGCGAAATAATTTTGAGGAATTTCGAAGGTTATTACAATTATTTAGTCATGGTACTAGATTAAGAATTTTAGTATATAGTAGATTAATAATTTCAATATACAGAGATTAAAATTATAGAGATTAATTACATGAACTTTAAGAAATAATGCAACTGATTTGATCGATATGCCTTTATGTGTAAGAGCAAATACGGATTAAGTATAGTTATGATACAATGATTGGTGAAATGAACATATTTACTCATTATCGATGGTGTGGTTCTTTGAATAAACGAGGTGTTGAATATGGTTAAATGACCGTAAGTAATGTATCACATGAATTAATTGTCTGGCACTAGGTTTATTATTGGAGGATATAATAAATAAATTGAGGTTGTTTGGAAAAGAAACTATTTCTGATAGACAAGGGTAGACAGTATGGATACGGGGGTTTAGCGGTTAAGAGTAGTGAAGATCTTGATTATAGCTAAGTTTAAATTATCTCTTGTAGGGGCCTATTAAGGGAGAGATGTAGCACTTAATCCGAGTAAAGAAAGTTAATACAGTTATTATGACAACTGCAAGGTGGGTTTTTCTTTCTCAAAACTATTTTGAGTTATTAAGCTATATGAAATGTTATGTTTATCCATGAAAATATTTTTGTGCGTTCTACTTGTTTAATACGCTGAATTTAATCGATCGAGATTCTTGACTGGCCTAACACGCTAGTGAGAATTGTGTACATCATTGTTAGTAGTGCAATGGGTTGATCGCCATTGTGTGCTAACTAGTTGGAGAGGACCTATGGGCTTCGGCTTTAAGTCTAACGGTTGGGATCTCTGGGTCAAGACCCGAGATCAAATGTTTATGGGACTCACTGGGTTGTAGCCCAAAGTCCGAGAGTAAGGAGGTATAGAGTAAGAGTAACAGTAGAACGTGACAGTGCGCACACCAGGACATAAATGTTGGTATGATTGGGAGTGACTTTTGTTTCAAAACCTTCCAAGGCATACAGTTTATACATGGATAAACTATTTATAAAAATATTTATGAATTGCTTCACCCACTGAGTGCACTAGTGCTCAGCCCAAATTATTTTCAAAATATTTTTCAGGTTGGACGGATGGTGGTGACGAGCAAAGTTGAGGCGAGGGTTTTTGTTGGATATCTATATTATATATTGCTTCCGCTTAAGGTCAAATATTTTTTATTAAGAACTCTGATGAGCTTATCTTGTGTATTATTTTTGGGCCTTGTGATACTTGGTCTGACGATTAATTGCTTAAAGACTCAATTTGAGTCGAGGCTTTGAATATAAAATTTTTGAGCACTGTTTTCATCTTTGTTTTAGCATGATTCAATATTGAATGATTTGTAACACAATTTTATCGGGCTTTTCGCTTGATTTATTCCAGATAATACAAACCCTACTTCTTTCCCCACTTCTTTTCTCCAACCCCCAGTCGCACCCTGATGATCGTGTCCTTCTCCGAAAATCGGGGCTTGACATGCCTCCTATTATTTATCACAAGTGACTCAAACATTACGACTTTGCGGATAAACACTCCCAAAAGAATAGTTGTAAGTGTTCTACTTTAAAACTCAAATCCAATTTAAGTGAGTGGTTATAAAATTTCTATCCAACAAATTATATTTTTCCTAATCCCAAATTACATGCATATATGTGCCTAGATCTACTTTTCACAAAGACTACAAGCAAACATATTCAAACACAAATAAGACATGTTTGATCATAGAAAGCGACACTTCAAAAATAAAAATATTTGGCATGCTTCGACACAAAATACCCCCCTCCTTACACTTAAAACTTTGTTCACCCTCGAGCAAGAAAGAAAATACAAAACAAAGAGAGAATGCATGACAAAATAAACACAAAATACCCTCCTTACACTTGATCCCTAGAAGTGTAAGAACAAAATACGAAAGACAAAAGAAAAGACCCCCCCCCACACTGATCCCTATCAAGTGTAAGAACAAAAAAGACACACAAAAACAGACTCAAGACACAAAATAAAAACATAAAAATGAAAAATAAAAATTGAGGAAGAAAGTCATCGGTCGCCTCGCCTGGGCAGCCGAGGCAGTATGCTCATAACTGTGCGGCGAAGGCGATCTACTCTACGGCCAAGGGAATCCAAATCAGTCTGTAAGGTCTGCATGATATCCACACCTGCAGAAGCAACGACACTCGAGACACGAGGTCCTGGTGGATAAAACTGGATCTCCCGGTTAGATAGTTTATACAGTAGGCGAGTATGCCGCAACAGTCGTATCAAACAAAGGTGGAGGGTCCACCCTAGTCAAATAACGATCATCATAGATGACAAAGTTGTGCTCAATGAAAGTGCAAGTAAATGGCATAATGTTATGTGATGCATGAAATGACTCGCAATCGTGAACATGTTCTTAGCAATCCACCAACTTAGGTTAAGACGACACCTAGTAGTCATGCACCATAGAAAATATAATTCATTAGTGGACACCTAATCAAAAGAAGTACTCTTCCCGATTAGGTTATGGGCTAAGTATTGATGGCACATGCGAAGGGCGAGATTTTCTATAAAACTCACATAAGAATCCGACGTGACAAACTCATCTGGGTCGCTTGGGGCGAGAAGCCTCCACGCGGCCCGTATACCTATGTAATTAGGGTCCGTGTGCGGCAATGCATAAAATCCAATCTCAAAATAACCAAGATAAAAATCATCAAATGAAGATATCCTTAGCCTAGCATTCCACTCAGCCATCGAAATATGATAAGTACCCCCAAACAACCTAAACTCAATGCTAGGCACAACCAAGTCCTTGTCACCCTCAAAATGGAAAGTAATAAAGAACTCACTATCAACTTGCTTCTAACAAGGATAATGATGCGACTCAAGCAACCATAACCAACCAATATTTCAAAAATAAGCAAAGAATGGTTCGAGAATACCGGTCGCACGTAGGAAGTTACGATACAAGAGGCATCCGCTTCAGTAGTCCTTGCCCTCGCGTTCTTATAAACTCATAGTTAAGTACTCAATTCCAAATTGAGAGAAGGCATGCAAGGCTTCCGGAGTATCAAGGTGTACGATCATGCGGTTCCCATACTCCGTCGTTCTTGGAAAGGCCGAAGACGAATCCGGATCAACTAGAGATAAACCACTCAAGTTGAAATCCCCTTTGTCTTCCTCCTCTTAGCTCGACAATTCACCACGTAGGATTTCGCTCCAATTCACGCCATCGTAATAGTTGAGTGGTGGTTGAGGATGTTGAAATTCAAGGAAAGTCAACCACTCGTAGAGATCTTAGGGCGATCGAGGCGGTGAATTGGATGAAGAAGCATCGTCAACATGAGGCGCTCTCGGCTTTGGTGCCCTAGAATGACGAGGCGGAGATGGTGGTGGAATCGGCTCTAGCGTCGGATCGGGAGTAGGCTCGAGCGTCGGTTCCAGAGTTGGTTCCCATGGTGGTTGAACGGTTGGTTCTCAAAATTGAATTCCCACGTTGCTTCGTAACCATCTTCGAGGCGGTTTTGGTCGGGAAGATGACTCAGTGGCATAGTGCGAACCGGTGTCTTGATCTTCCGGTGGTGAATTCTGCTCCACATACACGAAATTCGACGGCGGTGTAAGTTCATGTTTCGCAAACAGAAGCGGTGGCGTTATGGCGGGGTTAGGTCTTCGGATCCGACTGGACGACGGCGAACCAATGGGCAGCAACGAGCAGCCCAATCTTCTTCTTGGGTGCCATGCGCGGCGATGTGTTGCTTGGGTAGGGAAGAGGTTGTTTGAAGAAGTTGAGAAATCTTGTAGAGAGAGAGAGAGAGAGAGAGAGAGAGAGAGAGTAGAGGGGCGGAGAGAGAGAGAGAGTAGAGGGGCGGCGGTTATGGAGAGAACAAAATTTGAATAGTGTCAAGTGGTAGGGTTCCCCCCCCCCCCTTCCTTATATAGAAGTGAAGATTTAATTAGGTCATTCCACTTGTGCAGTTAAGAGATGTGGTCCTTCATCCTTTTCAATTAAGTCCACTTCTTTTCCTCAACTTTAATTTGCCCTCATATATTGTCCATCTATGCAATTAAGTACCTCATAAAATTTCTTTCATTCAATTGGGTCCCCAAAAGTTGTGAGAATTGAAATTAAGCCCCCATAGTACTCTTCTCTCTATCTTTGCTCCTCCAAATTTCATCTCCTTACACTTTAGTCTCAATTCCATACTTAGCCAAAAATTTGAAAAAGAAAAGAAACAACACCAAGCGTGAAATCAAACTAAAAAACACGAAATCAAAGAAACAAAATAAATAAAAACACGGGTTGCCTCCCGGAAGCGCCTCTCTTTAGAGTCTTCGGCTAGACCTCCTCTTCAAAGAGTCAAATGTAAGAGGGAACAAACAAGCCTTGCTCGTCCACATCATCCATCATTGCAACAACATGATAAACTTTTAGGCGATGACCGTTAACGGTGAAAATTTTATCAGAGTCAAGTTTTTGTATCGCCACTGCTCCACCTGGCCAGACAAAATGCACCCGGAATGGACCTATCTATCTTGAGCGGAGCTTTCTAGGCATGATGCATAGGTGAGATTGGTAAAGTACTACAAGTTGGCCCACTTCAAAAGTCTTCAAACGGATCGCTTTATCCTGCAACAACTTTAGAGTCATTAGTTTTTGTAGCCTTTGCCTCAACCTATTTAGAAACCTAATCAACAACAAGTAAAATGTACACGTTACCCATTGAATTAGGAAACGGACCCATGAAGTCCATACCCCATACATCAAATATCTCATAAAATCTCAAAGGCTTTTGGGGCATTTCATCCTTCATGGATATATTTTCGGTCATTTGGCAACGTGAACATGACTTACAGTAATTATTAGCATCGAGGTGAATGCTTGACCAAAAGAATCCCGCATCTAACACTTTCCTTGCGGTTCATTTGGGTCCGAAATATCCTCCATAAGAAGATGAGTGACAATGGAATAGGATGTCGCATTGCTCTTCTTCCGGAATGCATCTTCGGATCACTTGATCGACTCCCATTTTCCAAAGGATTGGAGAGTCCCAAAAATATTGCTTACACTAGCTCTTCAATTTTGCTTGTTGAGCATGAGTGAACTAAGAAGGAAGCTGCTTAGAGGTCAAATAATTCACTATGTTAGCAAACCATGGTAATTTAGAAATCTTACCCACACTATCAGCCATTCTGGTACAGAATCGTCTTGACTGGGCAGCTGAGACACTTCTTCGACTCCAACCGTAAAACATTGCATGGGCAGAAGCTTAGCGAGGCTGGAAACAGTTTCTGGAACAGCATATAAATGCTCTTCGGTAAAAATTTTCCTTGATTGGCTCTCCATCATCTTTTTGATTTAATCGGCTCAAGTGGTCCGCCACATGGTTTTCAGCTCCCTTCTTGTCCTTTATCTCCCAATCGAATTCTTGTAAGAGTAGAATCCATCGGATAAGTCTTGATTTTGATTCTTTCTTGGCAAGGAGGTGCTTGACGGTGGCATGATCGGTATACATAATGATCTTCGAGCCGAGTAAATAAGAGCGATACTTTTCTAAGGCAAAAACGATAGCTAACAGCTCCTTTTCTATGGTGGAATAGTTGCATTGAGTTGGGTTTAACGTCTTTGATGCATAGTAAATCATGTGGCTTTCCTTTCCAAATTTCTGTCCCAGCATTGCTCCGACTGTGCGGTCAGAAGCATCACACATAATCTCGAACGACTTGTTCCAATTCGGGGGCTGCATCACCGGAGCTGTTGTAAGCATATCTTTAAGAAGGGTGAAGGCCTCCTTACACTTAGCATGGAAATCAAACTCAACATCTTGTTGAAGTAGCCTTGTTAGTGGTTGAGTGATCTTAGCGAAATTTTTTATAAAATGCCGATAGAAGCCGGCGTGACCTAAGAAACCCCGAACTTCCTTTCGAGTAATCGGATATGGTAGCTTGGCGATGGACTCCACTTTAGCCTTGTCGACTTCGATTCCTATTTTTGAAACAACGTGACCGAGCACAATCCCTTCGGTCACCATGAAATGGCATTTTTCGTAGTTCAACACCAAGTTCTTCTCTACGCACCGGGATATAACTTTGTCTAGGTTCTTCAAGCATGAAGTGTAAGAATCACCGTAGACGGTGAAGTCATCCATAAAAACCTCTTTGCAATTCTCGATAAGGTCCGAGAATATGCTCATCATACACCTTTGAAAGGTGCCCGACGCATTGCATAATCCGAACGACATTCGACGGTAAGCGAACGTTCCATAAGGGCGTGTGAACGTCATCTTGTCTTGATCTTCATCCCGCACATGGATTAGGAAATAGCCGCTATATCCGTCTCAGAAACTAAAGCAGACTTGCCCCGCAAGTCTCTCGAGCATTTGATCGATAAAAGGAAGTGAGAAATGATCCGTGCGTGTCGCCACATTGAGCTTCCTATAATCGATACACATGCGCCATCCCGTCACTAAGGGTACCGAAACCAATTCATTCTTCTCATTCTCAACAACTTGGAATCCGAACTTCTTTGGCACTACGTGTATGGGACTTACCCATTTACTATCCGATATGGGATAGATAATTCCCATAAGTAAGAGCTTTAATACCTCTTTAAGCACGACCTCCCTCATGTTCGGATTGAGTTTTCTTTGATGGTCTCAAAAAGGCTTGCTATTTGGCTCCATGAGAATATAGTGTTGGCAAATGTTGGGACTTATGCCGGTGATGTCGGCTAAAGTCCATCCTATGGCCATCTTGTGCTTCATCAAAATCTCCAACAACGCATTTTCTTGATTTTCATCAAGTTCTTTATTAATGATGACGGGCAGTGTCTCATTATCTCCGAGATAGACATATTTCAGATGTGTTGGAAGCTATTTAAGTTCCAACTTCGGCGCCTTGATGATTGACGGTAGCAGCTTTTCAGAAGCGTCTTGCCTGGGAAGTTGAGACATACTGCTGACAGTCGCCAACTCTGGAGTTGCGTATGAAGTCGTGATACTATCTCTAATCTCCTTGTCTCTCATATCCTCGAGATCTGATTCAGTTAGCTCTTGAGTCAATGTGACTTCCATCTTATCCTGCCTCACATACGTCTCAAAATATTCTTGGACAAAACTTTAAATGGAGTCAGTAGCTAAAGCATCTTTATTTTCATGATCAAATGGCCTCTTAAGTGCTTCAGCAATGTAATGAACATATATTTCATTATGATCTGCAACACTTATAGATCCCTCATCTACATTACTTATAGTCTTCACAGTTTTTAAGAACGGTCTACCCAATAAAACACCCGCAGTACCCTCAACTTGTCTATCATTAGTGTCTATAACATAGAAATCTGCTGGATAGATAAAATTGTTAATTATAACCAAAATGTTTTCGAGTAAACCTACCGGGGCAATGCTTGACCTATCCGCTAATTGAATTATCACCTTAGTGGATACTAATTGAGCTCCAGTTAATTGATTATAAACGGACAATGGCATAACATTTATGGATGCACCTAAATCACACATAGCTTGCTTATATCATAACATTTCCCATCAAACATGATAGTGTAAACATACCTGGGTCAGCACACTTAGCGGGTAGCATCCTTTGAATGATTGTCGAGACGGAGTGGTCCATGACAATTTTTCCGGACTTCGGGACTTTTCCAGCAATAAAGTCCTTCACGAATTTTCCAAATTTAGGAATTTTTACAACCTCAAGGAAAGGAATGTTAATCTCCAATTTCTCGAACAGCTTGAGGGAGTCCGTGTACTCCTTGTTAGGTGTCTTTTTCCTTTCTAAAGCTTTGGGAAATGGTGGAGGAATTAGATTTTCAGACTCCAGCTGGCCATTCAAGACGTTCTCCTTATCTCGTTCTTGCTATGGATCTTCAGCATACTGCTTCTTTAAGCCTTCTGATGGTATAGGTTGTTCTACATCCTTTTTCGTCTCTGCTGACTTCTCTGGGTGTCTTGCCTGTACAGTTGGGCCAAACAGTTCTTTCCCTCCATGCATTGTGATTTGATTGCAGTTCTGGGCATTCGGATTTTGCTGAGCTTGAGCTGGAAGCTGCCCTTGAGAGTTTTTCATTTCCTGCATGGTAGAATTCAGCTTATTCATCTATTTGGCTAGATTATCCATAGTAATTTGCTGATCTTTCTTCATCTGATTTATCTCCTTTTGCATTTGTTGTTGAAATGCAGTAGTGTCTCTCTGTCAAGAAACCATTTCGGCCAAAAGCGTTTATAAGGGGCTCTGTTACTCTGGTTGGGCATGCGGAACACTCTGCTGCTGAAACTACCTTTGGTACGGCTGCTGAAAGTTCTGCTATTGTGGATGCTGGTTGGGCTGCTGGAATTGTTGTTGTGGAGGTTGTCTTGGTTAAAATTGATCTTCCGACTGCCTCCATCTAAGGTTCGGATGACCCCCTTGTTGCCCACTCCAATTTTCGGCTGCGTTTACCTCCTCTCCCGGGCATTGTAAAGATGTCTGTCCTTTCTGGCTTCATGATGTAATACCCCTGAAAAAAAATTAAAAAAAAACTAATAATAATAATAGGGATTTAATCCAAATTAAATCCGGCTCGATGACGAATATTTAAGCTTAATTGATTTTTCACTACTTTAAATATTTCATCATGTAGTAGATTAAAATAAGATAATATATATATATTATATATATATATATATATATATATATATATATATATATAATGGATAGCCCATATTCTTATAATTCTTTTGTTGAAAAGAATTAGAAGAAGATGGGCTATCCATTTCCCTTCCGAAAACTTCCTTCCACATTGTAGAAATGGACTATTTATCCATTGTCTGAAATAGGTTTTTTAACAAGGATGAATGGGAAGGAGTTTCAGCATTCAAATGCCTTTGAATTTCTTGGGCTGGTTTGATTGAAAAAATTCATTTTTATCAAACACTTTTCCTTCTCCAAAGAAGTCTTCTTTAGGCCACCATTTAAGGAGTATTCTCCTTTGAAGCATATTAATGGTGAATTTCTGTTCTTTTTTCTCGAATCTTGTATTCTGCAGGATATAATCCCATCTAATGATCCATGAAATCCCATAATGGTTCATAAATTGGAGAGCAGCCGGATGATTGTCTAACTGGTTGTTTGTTTCAAGGAATTTTTCCCAAATCTTTTTAATAGTTCTAGGGAAAATGATAGGGGATGCCCCCATGAGAAAAAGAATGATAAAAACCAATTTGGAATAAATTGATTTGCATCGTCAAGAGTGAATTTTATCCACCATGAATGTTTACGAGAAGAATTCTCATAAATAAGGGTATTTTCCCATGCTTTAATATAATCATAATAATTATAAAAATTTGGAAGACCTTGATAGGTTTCAAGTTGTCTTCCTTGGTATAAAGGAACACCCCAATTTGAGGGTAATAAAATTCTCTTAAAAGGCAATTTCCTTTTGATTTTTTGTGGCGTGTTGAATTTCAACAGAGGCTGTTTCAATAAGAATTGCTTCAAAATATTCTCGGGTTTTCTTCCCAAAATGATTAGGGAGATCTTTATTAAGATAACTTTGTGCAATTTGTAATGGGGATAGACCTTTTAGATTTGTTTCAACAGGAAAACAATTAAGAACCCCAGAGATAAGATAAGGATATTTTATCTCATCTTTGTTTCCTTTTTGAAGGAAAATAGCATCTTTGTAGTAATTAAGATCATAAGATGTTTGATCATTTTTGAATTCCTTATTAGGATCAAATTTTGATAGATCTTCAACAGGAGTTTTACTCTCTTCAGCAATATTTTGCTTTAATTTCTGGTTGTTCTTATTGGATAATATTAACATTGGTCTTTTTGCAGGAACTGCAGGCTTTTTAGTCTGTGCTTGTTTTTTGACAATTTGCTTCCATTAATTGTCCCTGCAAAAATTCTCTTGTTAAAAAATCTGGTAAGGAATTTTTCTTCCCCGCAATATGCTCAATATCAAAATCAAAACATGCTAAAATAGATTGCCATCTAGCAAAGATTTGTTTTGATGCAACATTTTTAACGTCTTTAAACAATATGTCTTTAGCAGATTTGCAATCTACTCTAATTAAAAATTTCTTATTTAATATGTCACTTTCAAATTTAGTAACACATTTAAAAATAGAAAGCAATTCTTTCTTGACAGTTGAATAATTCTTTTGAGAATTATTCCAAATTCCTGAAGTGAATCTGACTAATTCTTCTTTAGAATTTTCAGAATTCTTTTGTTTAAGAATTCCACCATATCCAATTTCGGAAGCATCTGTTTCAATAATTTTGAAAGCTTCTGGATTAGATAATGATAAGCAAGGGAGTTCTTTAACTCTCTCTTTAATTTTTCTAACTGCTTCTGTATGAGCATCAGTCCAAGGAAGAGGATTCTTCTTCAATCTTTGAAATAATAGCTTACAATCTTTAGCTAAATCTTGGTAAAAATCTCCAATATAATTGAGACAACCAAGAAATCTTTGTAATTGATTTAAATCAGATATTTTATCTAGAAATTTTTCTGAAAATAGAATAACCCTTTCTATAGGAGTTATTATTCTATTCTCAATATAATGGCCTAAGAATTTTATTCTTGTTTGGAATAGCTTAACCTTTTTAAGATTAACAGCTAATCCCGCATGCTTAGTAGCATTTATAAATATATTAAGATGTTTAAAATGTCTATCAATTGTTTCAGAAAAAACTAAAACATCATCAATATAGACAATAATAAAATCCATATAAGGATTATAAATTTTATTCATAATATTTTGAAATTCCATAGGGGCATTTTTCAACCTGAATGGCATGACATTCCATTCATAATGTCCAAATGGAACAGTAAAAGCAGTTTTATATTTATCTTCTTCTCTTATCTATATTTCATAAAATCCTGATTTAAGATCAAAAGAAGAAAATATATTTCCTTTGAAAATTCTATTTAACAAATCTCTTTTATTAGGGAGTGGATGTTTTATCCATTTGAGCGCTTTATTAAGTGGTTTATAATTAATAACAAGTCTAGGAGCACCTCTTTCAATTTCTGAGGTATTTTCAACATAAAATGCTGGGCAACTCCAAGGACTATGACTTGGCCTAATTAAACCCTTTTGAAGAAGACCTTCAATTTCTTCTTGGCAATATTTTAAAAGCCTTGCTCCCATGGCGATAGGTCTAACTTTTGTACTAATTTTATTTTCTTCAAATTCTTCCGTATATGGAAGACTTACAGAATGTTGCTTTCTATTCCAAAATGCATTTGGAACTTCCGCACATATTTCTGTATTAATTTTCTGAAGTAAATAATCTATCTTCTCTTTAACTTTGTCTGTTTTAAGACTTTCATTTATTTTTTTTAAAAGTAATTTCTTCTTTTAAAGAATTTATGAAACTAATTTTATTATCAATAACCTGTTGTAATATATTGATTGATTTAAAAACAGGAGTGGTGGAAAATAGAAAGAAAATTTTTCTTCCTTTAAGAGTGGTGAACAAACCCTTTTCATTAATTTTATTAATAGGGAAAAGCATTTGAATAAATGGATTGCCTAATATTACAGGCGTAGAAATATTTTTTATCAAAATAAAAGTTGTATTGATACAAACTCCTGAGTTACAAATAGCAACATCAGAAAGCTTATAATTAACAATTAATGGCTGTTTATTAGCCGCAGTTATAAACTGTGTCGTTTTAGAATAACATTTTGAAGGTATAATTCATTCATTGATACAATTAACATCTGCTCCTGTATCAAGAAGAGCGTCAATTGTAATTGTAAACTCTTTATTAATAATAAGGGTTACTTTTGTAAACCATTTTTGTGATTTAATTTGATCAATTTTATTGATCCACACCAAATTCTTAAAATCAATTTGATTTATTTCAGGACCCTTTTCTTTAGAACAAGAAGCGTCCTCATCATTATCAACTTCTTCTTCTTCTGAAGAAGTGAAATCTTCATTCCAATTACTAGAATTTGTAATTGAAGTAACCTTTTCTTTAAGGATCTTGACTTCAGATTTTATCTGATTGATTTCATTTTGTAATTCATTTATAGTAGGTTCTCTTTCTTTTTGAGAAGCCCTATCAAGAATTTTAATATAGGAATATAATTCCTTCTCTTGATTAATTCTTGTTGATAACTTGGATTGATCCGTTTTAGGATCTTGTTTTGATTTAATAGCAAAAGAAAGATAATGCTCAATTCATTTTCTCTTTTCTAAAGGATCATTAATTTGATCAATTAGATCGAGAATAAAACTTTCTTCTGTAGAAATAACATTTATTTCTAATCCCATAAAATTTATGAGGCATTCATCACAATCGCAATCTGATTTGCAACTCTGTGCATCAGAATCGATTTCATTTTGTTCTTCTGATTCAGAAGATTCTATGGAATCAGTTGTTGCCCTGATAAAGATTTCTTCATTTGGTTCTTCTTCATTAAGAAGTATATTACAAAGAGATTCTTTTAAATCTCTATCAATATTAAGATTATTAATCTTCTTTTTAACATAACATTTGTTGGCTTTGTGGCCAATTTTACCACATTTCCAACAAACTGGTTGAGCTTCTTTATTAGAAGCCTTAGGATATTTATTCTTTATACCCTTAGGAAGCCCTTTTGTAGACTTTTTTCTCCTTTTAGAGAAATTTTTTGTTGGAAAAAACTTTTGCTTCTTTTTAAGCTTATGTCTTTTCTTAATTCTGTCTCTAAAGGACTCAGTTTCAAGCCCAATTTGATCACAGAAATTGCCAATGATATTCTTATTTTCATTTCTTCGTAATTCAAGTTGTTTTTTCAACTTGATATCATTACAAAGAATCATTCCTTCTGCAGTTATTTCTGCCGAAATATCACCATAAGAAAGATTTTCCCAAAGAATTTCTCCCTTGGCGCTTTTTGCTTTTAGTTTATTTAAAACCCTTTCAGCAAAAAGCGTTGGTAATCCTGCAATGAATTTTTCTTTCCAAAAATTCATATTGCAGTCATTCCTAGTTAAAACTTTAGACATAAAGACATCTTTATACCATCTAAAATCAGATAGTGTTCGGCATCTCAAATTTAATAATTGTTTATGTGACCTATCAAGTTGGAGAGTATTTGCTCCAATAAAATTTGATAGAATCGTATAGATGAGTGTATTAACAGCATCTGATTCTTCTCTTTGAGAGATGGGATCGTAAATAGTAGCATTAAGAATTTTATTCTTTGCTTCTTTTGATATATAAAAATCCCACCAACCTTGTAGTTGGCCAGTAAATCCCGTAACAATGGCTTGAGCAATTTGCCTATCATTATTGTCTTTAAGCTTTGCAGCTGACGAATAAATAAGCATTTGCTTTGCCATGGTTTTAATTTGATATTCAGATTTTCCATCAAGATTCCATTCAGTGATAGATTCTCCACTATAATTTACCAATTATTTTTCTTCTTCAATTTGAAGATCAATTGGTGTAGATCTTGTATAAAACGGTTTAATTACCGAAACCTTTTCAAGTTTATTAACTTGAATCTCATCTTCAGATATTTCTGAATTATTCTCTTTAGAGATCATTGATATAATTTCTGAACTAGAAGTTTCTGCTTTAATATTTACCTTTTGAAGCCTTGTAATAAGACCTTCAAGGAATTCTTCATCCTTTTTTGAATTTAGATGAAATTTTTCCTTTTTAAGATTAGGAGGTGGTTTTATCATAATTGTATCTAAACATTTTAGTTCATTCTTTTTAGGAGACAAAATTTCTTCTATTCTATTGGTTTGATTTCCAATAGTATGCAACGCTAAATTAGTAAAATTATTTTGTTGCAAAATATGATCAAAATCTCCTTTCCCTGTTTTTGATTTAATAGGAACAACATAAATATATTTTCCTCCTTTTTTAATTTGCAAGGTTGAGAAAGGGGGATGAATCTCTTTAGATTCTTCTCCTGTTTCATGAATAAAAAATTTATAATTATTTTCAAGAACAGAAATAAATTCTTTATCTGAGAAATTTGGAAATTCCTTTTTTCTTTCAGGAAAATTAAATTTCTCCAGCCAAATAAAGAAATCTATTTTTAAAGTAATAGTTTTTTTCCATTCTTCATATCTTTTTGAATACAAAGATCTTTGTTTAGAAGAAAGATTATACAAAAACCATTTTCTTTTGTTAACATTTTTGCTTTTATTTAAGCTTTTTTGAATTGTTTTTGAAATAAAATTTTCTTTTATCATGAATACATTGTATCCAAAATCTGAAAAAGTTGGTGATCTAGGATTTCTGGAACTTTGGCTTTTAGGCACTTCAACCTTGTATTCAGGCTGAGAAACTTGTTCTGGAGTTATATTAATTCCAGAAACAATTATTTTTTCATGATCAGTATAAGGAACAGATGATGTAGAGCTTCTAGCTTCTTCATCCATCTTGATCCTAAATCTTCTTTGAGAAGCGAATTTAATCTCAGCATCTCCATCAACGTATTGTATTATTCGTTCCAACTTTCTATTTTCTTGTTTAGTTGGAGGAGAAACATTTTCTAGTTTCCATGTTTCTGGGAGACTTATTTGGCTCCATAATATAGTTTTAGGAACAACAATATTACTTTTAGTAATATCTGTTAAGAAGAGAGTAGTTTCTCCTTTCTTTGAACAGAGTTGTTGAGAATTAATATTAAATCTCGAAATTGTTGTATTCATTACTTTGTAATAAATTCTATAAATTAGAACTATATTCTCTGATTCTTCTTTCATTTTATACCCAGACGTCTTAATATTAAGAGTAAGGGCATCCAAAATATTTGGATCTGAAAGAGATAAAGGATAATTTGGAAAACAACTGAAATATATTGGTCCTTCACAGAGTGTGGACTCAATTATTCCGAGAAGATAATCTTCTAAATTTAAATGCCTTTGATCTCTGACCATAATTAAGGCACAAACATTTAATCCATCTCTGGTTAATGACTTAATTCCAATTTGGACCATTACAAGATGTAAAAATTTATATTTTTCTTTATGAACTTCAATCATATTTTTTGAAAGAAGTGATAGAGAATCATATCCTCCTTTTAGAGGAATAGTTTCTTCAATTGTTTTTTTAACATAATCGCTTTGGAATTCAAAGCTTCCTTTTTTGTAAACTTTAAATTTTGAAACTTCTGGTAATTTCCAGTCTTGAAGACTTTTATCAAAATTTTCAGAATAAACAATTTCTTTGTTCTTATTAAGAACATTTTTGGAAGATTTCTCCATAGAAAGAGTATGGAACAATTTCTTCATTAGATCTAAAGATACTGTCAAAGCTTTACTCCTACCTTTTGCCTTCACACAAGGACTTACAGGCTTTACGGATACTCGACTTAGAGCAGGGCTCGTGTAGAGCTTTAGAATCTCAAGAATCAATTGCTTCAGACTCTTAATAGAGAAATTTTCTCTTAGCCTAACTTGGCTCTGATACCACTTTGTCGCGGATCGATATTTCCAGAGTTAGCGTTTTACGCTAAAAATATAGTACCTTGATTTTCGAAAGCTCTTAAGCTTCTCAAGGCCCTCTTCAATTGAGGTTGATAATATATTTCTTTTACTGAGTCAAGAATTTCTTGATCAGCAATTTGCTCTTTTAGATGATTGATTAAAAGATTAATCAATTTTACCTTATGTCTTAATTTTTGTTTATAAGTTGATTTATGAGTAAGTATGTAATCCAGAGGAGGATCCCAGATTTCTTCGTTTAATCTAAGGCGTCTAAGATAAGAACTGCCTACATTCCATTCATTCATGAATTATGAATTAAAAAGATATAATTTAAATGCAAACTTACATTGATTGAACTTCTTCACACCACAGGTACAAAGGTTTTTGAGAATACAATATTTCTAGAGAGGGGTTTCAGACTAGAACTCGATGCCCCTCGAATGAAATACAAGCACACTTATATAGACATAAAAGTAGGAAAACAGTAGATTACATTATTGAAGCTTTTAGCCTTTTGCTGACGTAATGACTTACGTTTCCTTAAGCTGACGTAATGGCTTACGTTTCTGGTCTTTGACAGCTGTCTTCCCTTAATGGGCTAAATTCGGATTTTCTTCTCCACTCATTAATGCCAAGGTAAATTTTTCAATCTCATCTTCAGTGATCGGCTCTTGGGCATCCTTCATGAGCTCGTTTTCTTTTATATATATATATATATATATATACATTACGCCAATGGGAATTAATTTATAACATAATACTTGATCTTTCTTTTATACACATATATATATACAATATACATATAGATATACTCCAACCCTCCCACTCTCTCTCTCTCTCTCTCTTCCGTTAGTTACCAAATAAATCTCTTAACACCAAATCTTAGGATCTATGATGATAGTGCAATTGGAATGCATCTCCTCCACGCAATTGGCTGAATTCAAATTGGAATTGGCTGAAGAGAGAGAGCAGCTGATGACGGGCCTAGGAGAGAGTGCAATTGGCTGAATTCAAATTGGAATGCATCTCCTCCACGCTACACGATTTGAGTGGGAAGACGAAGGAGCAATTGTATCCTAGATAGAAATCTTTTCAGAAATTTGGGGCCATATCTCTTTCTACTCTCTGCAGACTGACCCTCCTTGTCATTTCCCTCACACTAAGATTTTTCTATCTCCCCAAACCTTTTTTCAAACAGCGGATACATCAAACGAGCCCCTTAATCGTCACGAATCTTGCGCGAAGAATCCGACGGAACGCTTCACTTCCTCGCAGCGGAGCTTCGAGTTTGGTTTCTGTTCTAGTTCCGTAAGATCTTCCTCTCGTTGACGCTGTAATATACTCTGTGCATCTTCTTTTCTTTGTGCTGACAACATGGTTTAATTAATATAAGTTTTAATAAAATTCTTTGAAAGAATCGTGTGGGCTGAGTTGCAACTGAACCAATTCCTATTCTAATGCACTGTAGTAGATGCTAGGATCTTTGTTTTGGAGGTTATCATGTAACCTCTTTACTGGGATGATTTTGGTAGGATCGAAACATGTAAAAAGATGATAAACAATGAATAATCTCTGATGCCTGCAAAGTGTTCGACGAATTGCCGAAACCAACCTCTTGTTTAACACATGTTTTCTTTTAAGCCTACCCTCTGCTCCACACCCTCAATAATCTGAATCTTATAGATGCACATCACTGTATACATTATTCCCATGGCGTTACATAGCCAAATTTCCGTTCGAATCGAAAGGGGCTGAGCCAAAGGAAAACTTTGCTGGTCTAGCCTATCTATTTTTGAAGAACAGAACAACAAATGTCGGCGGATTTTTCCGGATAACATACTGAACTATAAACCCCCAAACCTAACACCACCGTGACCCTTGATCTTTTGGCTTTCCATAGCCTTTTTCCTCTCGCCAATCGGAGTTCATACCAGAAAGCTACGTACTCCGGAAAACCACCTGCCCGAAACTTCCGAATGTCTAAACGTGCTGACCAGCGAACTTGCGACTCAATTTCCGACCAGAATAATGAAACAAATGTGCCTAAGGCCTAACCACTATAAACCTTGTACTTTCAGCTTTCCAACGCCACTTTCCGTTCATTAAATGGTGTTCGGACTGAAGAGATACGAAGCTCGAAAGTTGAGCTGTTCGAAATGCGCTCGGCACAGAACAACAGTATGATTACGAAAATCTGTTATTCTCCAGTAACTTAAACCTAACAAAACCTATACTACTGAAAAACCCTTTCTTTAAGCTTTCCGAAAACACGTCTCACGTATTTTTTTGAGCCCGGGTCGAGGAGATACGAACCGCCAAAGTTGAGCCGCTGAAACTGCACCCTTACACGAAACAGTAAACTTCGGCCCGAAGTCTGCTCGTTTTCACCAACCTTAAGTCATCAAAAACTATATTGTTGGGAAGCTAAGTTCGTTGGCTTTCTAACAATACCCTCGGTTCGCAAAACGGAGTTCGAACGCGAAAGATATAAGTCTCCGAAGCACCGCTGGCGAAATTGCCGCGAGTCTGCCGAGGCAAATTCGGGGACTAATTTTCGATATTGAAACGGTACCCGATCGAGGCTTAAATTCTACAACTTGTACTTCATCTGGAGTAGAATCTAAAAACAAGTTCGACACTGGAAATTGATGGTCGGATCGTCCGAAAGTGAGACTATAAGTCACTGCGAAAACCGCTCCAAACCATCTCTTAAACTAAAATAATAATAATAATAATAAATAAATGAATAAGTGATATATATACATAATACCTTAAATTCCAGAAATTTTGCCTACCCTACGGAAATTATTGAAAGTACATGATTAATATCGATCCATATGAAATAGACATATTCGAGCAAGAATTTAATTAAGGCAAACTTAACGCCAATAAAATCAAGCGATTCCAAAGCCGATTGGAATAATTATAAAAACCCCCTTCTCGCCAAATTGTGTGCATTAGAAGTCAAATTTTAAGACGATTAGCTTGAGCTACGACTAAAATTAGGGTATCTCTTGTAGGACCCCAAGAAGGGCGATAACCCCGAGAATAGCTGCAACGATAAGATAGCACCACGAGGTGGGTTTTATTTTCCCGTGAAAATTTATCTTGAGTTATTAAGCTCTGCTACATATGCAATGTTGTTATCCATTGAAAATCTTTATGCGCGTTCAAATATGTTTAATGCTCTTGTATTGGTCGATCGAAGTTCTTGTTTTGACCTAACACGTCAATTCATGGATTGTGTACACCCCTGTTAGTCGTACAGTGGTTTGATCTCCACTGTGCGCTAACTCTACGGCTAGGGTAAGGATTATCTAGAGAAAGGTCCGATATCCTATTTTAAATGAGTACTCTGAGTAATGGCTCGAGACTCCAATGAAAAGGCTCTGACGTGGATTCGTTCCTGGATCACAAGAGTAACTGTTGAACGCTGCAAGCTTGCGCAAATGAATGAAGTAATAAATGTTTTGTATGCTTAGGAGATTCTTTTCGTTTTTAAAACCTCCTAAGTTATACGTTATGCTTTGGATAACCGCAAGTTTTAATAAAATATTTTATCAAATGCTAGCCCACTGGGTACACTAGTACTCAGCCCAAAAATTTTCCAAATATTTTCAGGTTGAGTGGCCGCTGCAGACGCGCGGAGCCGAGGGCGAGGGTTGCTGTCCGATACGCTAATTCCCACCGTGCTTAATCGATCTTTTGCCTATTCTGGGATATGTAATTATTTTTGCTACTCGTCATTTTAAACTTGTCTTCATGATTATTGAACCAGATTTCTTCTATGTGCTCAGACACTGGTTTCATTTTGATGAATCTCGGCGTTGAAATTTCATGAATTTAATTTTTTGAATTATTCTATATTATCTCTTAATTATAAATGATCTTTTGTTTATCCGTATTCACCACACTGTGTCACACGCCCTCTTTCGAAAATCGGGTTGTGACAAATTGGTATCAGAGCAGTTCGTTTCGCTCCGGACCTAAACCGTCTTTCAAGGAAATCTAGACTCGCTTCCCTAGATTTCAAGATTTGCTCCGCTTGTGAAAATCAAAAGGTGCATTTCATGTTAGTCTAGAATAGAACCTCTGGACTATTATGATATTCAACAACCCTCGGCTTGCCGTTGCAATGCCCTCGACTAAAGGTAACCTTCTGTTGGTCCCGAGTGTACGGTCAGGTGTAGAGGGGGGGGGTGAATACACCTGATTCGATTTCTCAACTTCGAACTCGAACAGTCCTATTCAGGATGGTGTCGATCAAATCAGTTCAGCAGACTGCATAACCGTTTCCGAATCGAGTTAAAGGCTAAGAGTATCGACTCACTGAGATCTCGCTAACCGACTAGGTCGAATTCGGTATCTACGGTAAGAGTTCGGTGCGCGGAATAGTGTAGGCCCAAATCGGTTTTTTGTGAGAAAACGTTTTAAGTCTCGGTTCGGTAGATTAAAAGTTCGGTATCTTTGAGACGGTTGATTGATTTTAAATATGATGTTCGGTATGAATAGTAAAATCAATGCAATGCTTAAGAAAGCAAGAAGAGCACGGGATTTTTAAAGTGGTTCGGATATCGCTCAAATCCTACGTCCACTGTCCCGAATGATCGGGAGGCTATTTATTATCCCGAGTTAGTCTCGGTCGGCTTGCACACCGGGCAAAGCCGCGTCTTGGTTTTTATACCGATCCAAGTCTCGCTTACAACACTATCAAACTTAAAGTGTTTGACAAACTTCTCCAACAGTGAAGGAGTCCTTATACAATAAGGATTGGGTTCAAATGTGAACTCCTTCGTCTAAGCTATGGATAAGAACAGTTGAGCTTAGGGTTAGAGGGATAGGGAATATGAAAGAGTAGCTTCTAGATCGACGAACAGCTGAAGGTAAGCTATAAGTTCGTGTAACGTCGATTGGATACTAGAGGCTTTATATGTCGGTTTAGCTTGATTCCCTATGAGCTAGAATGTAGTCTTTCGCCGGAGATTGTTCTTCGAGTTCTTGCTAAGACTTTGTTCTTTGGAATTCGCTCGTTTTCACGCTCTCTCGTGTTCTTGCTTATTGGTTAGCTTCAAATCTTGAATGATCCCTCTATTTATAGAGCAGAGATTGAAATAGATCCGTTGGAGACGATCTTCTTCTCTCTCTCTCTTTTTGGTAGCAAACGGCTCTTTTGGTGTAGGTAACAGTGTACTTTCCCACCTTTTTAGGTAAAAGGTTGTTAGCAGGTGAGAAGACACAAGTATGCTTGTCATTCGTTGAGGTGGATGGAGTGGTTGAGACAGACAAACTTCGAGACAGACTGAAGCTGACTTCTCTCTTCCTCAAAAGATTCTGATAGTCCTGAAGACTATCTGCCGTTGCTGAGTCTGACCTTGTATTCAGTAGATAGACTGCTGAGATAAGTCTACTGAAGATTAGCTCTGAGTTCAGTGAACTACTCCTGCCGAGTTCGGTCCGATCGACTCTCTCGCATATCTTGCTCCCGCCGAGTCCAAGATCACCGAGTCTTCTACACCGGTGCCGAGGCGGATAAGCTACCGAGCGCCTTGACCGGAGCAGAGTGTCTACCGAGTCCGAAACCTCGAGACAAAAGCATACAAGGGAATGGTTCATCATTCCGATAGGGTTTTGGGATCTTCAAATCTTTAGACAAGTACGAGCACAAGGCTACCGAGCTTAAGATCGGTGTCCAAGACCGAATCACTTCCCACCGAGTGAGACAAGGTGCGAGGATGGAATCATCACCCAACAATTTCCCCTATTTGATGATGCCAAAACCTATCATCTATGTCCTATCAACTATGCTAAACACTAACTTACTCAGAAATAGAGCTCCTTACAAATATTACAAGTAGGATCAGTGAAGTTGTCTGGTAAGTGCTAGACTACTGAGGGAGACAGGGCAGAACAATTTCCCCCTTTACAATAATTTCCCCCATGCAACAATTTCCCCCTAAGAGAAATAGTAACTCTATGAAAGTCTAGTCTATCAGAAATCTAACCGAGCAAAAACTGACAAGTAAATAAACAAAGTGAGTGTGTGTCAGTAATCACTTCAGTGATTCTGAGTGTTAAAGCATAAAGCAAACACGGCTATTTAGACAACAAGTAGTTGTCAGAGCCAAAAGAAGATTTGTATATATATGATAAACAGTTCAGTACATTACAAATCTTGCTAAGCTAAAAGGAGAACTAAGAAGGAGAACCCTTAAACTGCTGAATCCTATTCATGAAACCTTGGGATTTATCTTCAGGCAGTGGGACTCCATACATTCTGAACGTGTTCTTCCTTAGCTTCAGGTATTCGGCAAAGTCTGTTTGGTTCATCTTGTTCTAGACCTACTGTTCAACGCAAAGATTCTTCACTTCTTGTTCAATCATTCCGAGATGTACTAAGTCGTCTTGTCTTTCGGGTGGAGGAATGATCCTTGCTTCGAGAACGCTTACTACTACCCCTTCGCATTCTTGCTCGTGCATATATGGGTAAAGATCGGGTTCGGTAATGGTCATCCACTCGACATAGGCATCGGCCTTAGACATTTCGAGCCGAATCGCCGGAAATAATTTCTCTTGATAAACTCCATCTTGGCCGATTCCCATCTCTCGATTGAACCGAATAGGCATCCATTCGTCCGATCTCGGCCATCTATGTGTTTTCGGATCGTTTGGCTTCCCGAACCTTACGTATCGATAAGGAATGTCGCTTTCGAAGGAACTCTCGGCTGGCCTCTTGTTCGAGCACGCTTCCCGAGTGCCTCAAGGTCCGCCAAATGTATCCTCTCGCTCGGCGGCCTCTATTTGTCTAGCTTCCTCTCCTCGTAGAGATATCTATCCATCTCGAGCGAAGATTTCTTCAATTTCGCATCTTGCTCTTGAGGCTTCGAGGAGCTTGTTCGTGAGTCGCAGAGGTACTGGATTTGGTTTTGGATGTACCATGCTCGTTGAGTGCCTTTTTCTTTGTTGCCTCTCCCTATCTTCATCATCTTCAATTCGAGATTTACGGGAGGCAATCTAGCGGCGCCTTCTTTTTTCCACCGCGTCTTTGGTGCCTTAGTCTTTCCTTTAGCGAGGCTTAGACTTTGGTTTGTTGGCGGCTTCAAAGCATCGGGCGATCTCCTCCTTGCCGGCTTCTCATCGGCGGTAATCCGAGCCTCCTCCTCGCCGAGATGTATCTCTTGGGTTTCTTTCTTTGGAGGGGTCGGGAGTTTCGGAATTTTCTTACCTTTGCCTTGAACAGGTGGAGGTAGAGGGACTTCTTCATCATCATCTCGAGTCCTCGAGTCCTCTTTTCGTTCAAAGATACTCGCAACCTCCTTGATGATATCAATGGGAGTCCGGGTTGCATGAGTAGCCCGGGATCCTGAGCCACTTGGGCCGGTCTCGGTTTGTGCTCGCACTGGGACACCCCAGGCCTCACCCGTCCGAGTCGAGTCCGAGTCTGGGATGACTTCAGTGTAGCTTCCCCCTTAGATTTTGGACTTTTGGTGGGGGTCAGCTTCTCAGTACTCTGTTTCTTGCCTTTGGTCGGCTCAATACTCTTCCTTCTTCTACTTTCCCCCTTTTTGGCATCATCAATTGCGTAGGGGTAGGGATAAGTAATGTGTTACGAAGGCTGTTGAAGGAGGTTGACGGCGATCGAATTTGATTGTGGATGTCCGTCGAGCCTCATGCGGCTCGTTCCTCTCGTGGTTAGAACTTCATCATATTGCTTGTAAGAGAGTTCATTTGCAGCCTTTACCTCATTCAGCTTCTCAGTGATCTTGTCTTCCAAGGCCAGTTGGATATTCTCAAGTCTTTGTTCAGTGGCCTCGGATTGTTCAGTGATAGCATCAGTATGAGCCAGTTTAGAAGCCAAAAATTCATCAAGTAGTTTGGCTTGGCTCTCCCGAAAGATCTTGAGCCGAGCTTCGAATGGACTTGTTGCCGAGCCAACGCTTCGAAATAAGCGCGAAACATCGGGGGCGGCGATGGAGAGATAGAAGACTTCAGCCCACGAAGTTCTTTAGTCGTGGCTTGAGCAGTCTGCTTCCATGTCTTATGGATAGCCTTCGCAAGATCTCGATTTTTGATCCCTTGAGCAGTTAAGGCTTTTGCCACTGATCGAGATCTCTTTGCGGTCTGGCTGGGCGCTGCTTCGAAAGTCGATCGGCAAAGAAGAGCCGAGCGGGCTCTGCCGAGGACGAAGCACCCGGCCTTGGACTTCTCGGGACCAAGGATACCGAGAGGAATATCGGGAATGTCGGCATGTGTATCCTTGTCTCCGGAGTGATCCCTTATCAGGTTGTCCAGGGCCTGAATCCTTGGGTGGGTCCTGGTCGTCATGATCGGACCCATCTGAGGGTGCTGAGCCTTCTGCTTGTTTGTCATGTATCATCGCAAGCATAGCGGCCCTCAAATTCTCCATGGTGCTGAGGTCAGCAGGCTCTGAGTAGCCTATTTGCCGCCTCAACTTCATCTCTTCTTCATGGAGTTGCCGATGGGAGTAGTGGAGAACAAGGCGAAGTAGATGCGGCCACTCCCGAAAGCGAAGAAGCATGTGGAGCCTTGCTCGATTTGGCAATGATCATCAAGTCGAATGATCGGCAAGCTCCGATATCGTTGAAGGATCTCACGGGAGGCTCGAGATAAGATCATTGAAGCTTCCATCCCGATTGATTCACCTTCAGATGCAGTCTCAGACTCCAAGTCTATGTGTGAAGTCTGCTCTTCAGTTGGAGGGACAGAAAGGGGGGCCGTCCAGGCGGCCGAATATCTGCGCCTCGAGCTTCGAAGCATCCCCTTGGTTTCTTTCGGTGGAGACGATCTTCTCCACCGACCGAGTCTTCTCGGAAGACTCGGACTCATCAACCAGTGCAGGGCCGAGTAGTCCTCTCGAGGAGCCCGTTCGGCAGACACTTCGGAACCTCCTCGTGGCCGGCACCTCAACGGCTTTTTTCAGTTTCTTTGCCGGTGCCTTAGGATTTTAGCGGGAGGGGTTCTTTTCTTTGTAGGCGTAGCCTCTTGGAGGCTTTGATTGCGGAGAAACCGCCGAGGGTCCCGACCCTATCTCGCCGAAGCGCCGCTTTGTCTTGTTGTGAAATCTGACCTTCTTCACATTGAAGTACTCCTTGTCACTGTAGGTGATAGGCTCAGATCCACATAAATCTTCGATCATGATGGACAGTTTGAGTCCATACAGCAATTTGCCCTTTGCGCTCAGCATGTTCGATGCCTTGTCGAACTTAGCAGTCTGAGCCATGAATTCACGGAGAAAGAACTCCGTCCAGTTAATTTGGGCTCGGTCGTATATGGCCATCATCATCTGAATCTTAGGCCTCGACACCTGGTCAAACGACCCTGCTTGGCTTGTCAGTAGCTGCGTGACAATGTAAGCAAGTGCCCTGAACTGAGGCAACATGCTGTTCTTCGGAAAACCAGCTCTGAAAGTAGTGGGCTTTCCACAGAAGACGGTAAGATATTCATCAACTCGGTCGTCTCTGTACCCAACTGTACTAATTCCTTCGGAGGGCAGATCAAAGCTCCGCTTCAGGGCTTCCTTGATGGACATTTGCTTCAGCTCCGTAGTGGCGTCTTGGATAGAATGGACAACAAATCTCGCCAATATGTCTCCAGACACTTCGTCTGAATTCAAGTACAGTTCTGCAACCTGTCTCGGGAGGAAGTACGAAGGCCTCATAGACAGAAATTTCTCCAGCCCTGACTCGCGCAGAGCTGAGAAGATCTCATCCATATACTCCAGATCGCATGAATAGAAATCCATGGTGGGTTCAAACCACACGCGATCCTTCTCCGAATGTTCTCGCATATCCGCCGGAGATATCATAGAGATATTGGTTTCCGCCATTGTACCTATTACACGAAGTTGTTATCAGTATCGATTTTTAAATAAAACAGTTTAATACTAGATACTAATCAATAAAGATCAGCACATAAGTAACTTCATGTAGGCATACCGAGAATTTTATCGAAGAGAATGTAAGCAAATGAGGGTTTTTGCACAAAGGTATTCTCGGATTTTTAAGAGGTAAGATATGATCGAAATGTTAAGCGCGAATATGGCGGTTCTTAAGATTTGATCGAAATGTGTACATATCTAGAAGATGAACAGTTATCGATCTAAGGCTGAGTTTAAACCTACTTTATGAGATGGACGGTTAAGATTCAATATTATAAAAGGTAATGATCACAAAAGCCGTCTAAGTCAATGCAAGTTGTAAACATGCCTAAAGAGTAACTATGATAAGACATGCATTTAATGCGCACAGAGTTCAGCAAAGTTGTGCATAGAATGTCGTGTATTAAATGTAATATGTTATCAATAAATGACAAACTAAGAGATATTTAAATCATGCTGAATCTCCATAATAAATGCTTATCATTGTTGCATTAGAATCTATAGAGTAGAGATACGCAAACCTGTCAGCTGAACATAGTAGTCAGCTGATACCTCGTGTAGATGGTTTTCTGAGACTCTACGTACTGAACTTACTCAGTACTGAGTGATCATTCCCCCTCACTGGAATGTTCCTCTCTTGAAACCTTATTACTGACTGGGGTCAGTAGGGTCCAGCAGACCTAGCTCTACTGAAAGTTCTCTGAATCTGGGTTCAGCTGAGGCTTGGTCAGTATATCAGCCCTTTGTTTGCCAGTATGGATCTTTTCCATCCTGATATCCTTCTTTTCGACATGGTCACGAATGAAGTGATGTCTGATGTCCACGTGCTTGCATCTCGTGTGAAGAATAGAATTCTGAGTGATTGCAATAGCACTGGTACTATCGCAGAAGATCGGCACTTCATTCTGAATGACGTCATAGTCTCTCAGCTGCTGTCTCAGCCAAAGGATTTGGGCGCAACAACTTCCAGCAGCCATGTATTCAGCTTCAGTAGTCGACGTACCTACTGAGTGCTGTTTCTTTGAAAACCATGAGATCAGCTTGCTACCAAGGAACTGACACGTTCCTGAAGTTGATTTTCGGTCAATTCTACATCCTGCATAGTCAGCATCAGAATAGCCAGTTAGTTCAATATTATCATCAGCCGGATACCATAAACCTATGTTGGGTGTGCTTCGAGGTAGCGAAGAATCTTCTTTCTTGAGTCCGAGATGGCTCGCCTCGGATTCGCCTGAAATCGAGCGCATACACCTACAGCATAAGTTATGTCAGGACGAGTAGCTGTTAAATATAATAAAGAACCAATTATAGCACGGTATTCAGTTTGGTCTACTGATACTCCCTCTTTATCAAGATCGATCTTCATATTCGTGTTCATCGGGATCTTGATAGGTTTGCCGGATGTGCCGCCGAATCTTTTGATGAGGTCTCGAGTGTATTTGCTTTGATTGATGAACGTTCCTTTGTCAGATTGCTTGACTTGAAAACCAAGGAAGTAGTTCATTTCTCCTATCATCGACATCTCGAACTTGTCCATCATCATTCTTTCAAACTGCTGACACATAATGACATTCTTCGAACCGAAGATAATGTCATCCACATAGATCTGCACGAGTAATAGGTCGTCTTCCAGTCGTATGCTGAACAACGTGCGATCTACTGTGCCCTTCTGAAAACCTTTCTGAAGAAGAAACTCAAACAGGGTATCGTACCAAGCCCTGGGTGCTTGTTTTAACCCGTACAGAGCCTTTCTGAGTCTATATACTTGATGTCCCTGCTGAAAGCCGGGCGGTTGTTCCACATAGACTTCTTCTTTCCAGCACGCCGTTCGAGAACGCAGACTTCACATCCATTTGATAAACTCCGAATCTTTGATGTGTTGCGTAGGCCAGGAATAGTCTAATTGCCTCCAATCTTGCAACCTGGAGCGAAAGTTTCATCGAAATCTATTCCTTCGACTTGACAGTAGCCTTTAGCCATGAGCACTTGCTTTGTTCCCGACTATAACGTTGTTTTCATCTCGCTTGTTCTTGAAGACCCATTTGGTTCCAATGACATGTTGATGCCGGGTCCGTCTACAAGCTCCCATACTTCGTTTCTCGTGAACCGATTCGGCTCTTCCCGCATAGCAATAATCCGGTCAAGCATCTTTAAGTGCATCCTCAATATTCCGAGGCTCTTCGATAGACAAGAAGCGGGGAAAATAATGCGCTTTCTCCTTGACGAGATCTGGATCTTGTCTTGACATGTCTTGAAGGATCTCCAATTATAAGATCAGCAGTGTGAGCATCTAGCCACGATCTACGATGTTTTAACTCTTCATCTGAAATTTGTTCAACACAAGATAGTAGGTGAGTTAGGCATTTCGGTTGTACTATTCGAGATTGAAGAATTTCAGTGATAAGAGTATGATCTACCGAGTCTCCGGGGTTCGGGGGCATTCGGCTCGGGAACATTATTAGATCTTCCCCCCCGAGTTGTTATTCTCGGTAGTGGTCTCGATTACCTCTACGGTTTCTTCATCGACCTGAGTTACCTGGGATTGATTCCGTTCGGGAGAATCAATCGCTCGCCTACTTGCTCTTTGGTTGAGATTCAGTAGATTTGTCTTTAGTTTCTTCGTCTGAATCATCATCCCAACATAGCTGGATCTTTTCAGGTTTGTCCTTTAAGCTTAGATCCTGTAGTTGTCTACTGATGTCCTCAGATTCAGAATTTGAGTTATTGCTCCTGTCTTCAGTAGCAAACTCGTTAAACACAACATGAGGGCTTTCCTCCACGCAAAGGGTCCGATAGTTGAATACTCTGAAAGCTTTGCTGACCCGAGAGTATCCTAAGAACACTCCCTGATCTGACTTGCTATCAAAAGTCTTCAGCTGATCTTTCCCATTATTGTGGATAAAGCATGAACAACCAAAGATATGGAAATAAGATAGAGAAGGCTTCCTGGCGTTCCATAGTTCATATGGTGTTCTCTTATGCTGCTTTGTCAGTAAAGATCGGTTCTTAGTGTAACATGCGTATCGGTAGCTACCCGCCTGAATTTGGTTGGGAGTCCCGAGTCTGCGAGTAGAGTCCTAGCTGCCTCTTTTAGAGTTCTGTTCTTTCGTTCAGCAACTCCATTCCGCTGAGGTGTGCGTGCAGCTGAAGTCTCATGCTCTATTCCTTCTGCTTTGCAAAACCCCTCTACCATGGAATTAAGGAACTCAGTTCCTCTGTCTGAACGTATTTTTCTGATCTTGGTGTTCTTCTCGACACTGAGCTTTTTCAGAAGCGTTGGTAACTCTGTTTTGATGTCAGACTTGTTGGCAATGAATATGACCCATGTGTAGCGCGAGTAGTCATCTATGACCACTAATGCATATTTTCTGCCTCTGATCGTCACTGGGGAGACTGGACCAAACAAATCCATATGCACAGTGAAGGATTCCATCGTGGAAGGCGATGGAACCGGAGGATTTTGATTCCTTGTTTGCTTTCCCTTCGGACATGCTTCACACCGAGTGTCTTTCTTCGAACACCTCATTCGGCGAGTCCCCTTGCTAGAGTGTTTCTTGCTAGCTTGTTGAGCGTCTTAAAGTTGAGATGACCGAGCCTTCTATGCCATAGCCACCCCGTTCGTTTTCATTCTTCGCCAGCAAACAAGCTTCAGGTTCAGCTGAGTTCCGGATCCACCACGTATATGTTCTTTTTGCGCGAACCCGATAACACTCGTTTTCCCGTAGATTTATCAATAACATCACGTAAACCGGCGTCAAAAATTACTCTATTCGAGTTATCACAAAATTGACTAACAGAGAGAAGATTATTGCAAGTCCTTCAACATAGGATACTCTAGGAACGTTGGCAGTTCCTATGCTGAGTGTGCCGTATCATCTCGTGTAGCCTTTGGCATTATCTCCAAACTCGATTCTGGGTCCATCTTCAATAACATAATTCTTCGATGAGACTCCTTTGGTATGTCATATGTCTTGAGCATCCATTGTACACACATACCATGGGTCTCTGCGCACTCCGCAAAAACGGAATTATATTCGGGTACCCTTTATTTTTGATTTTGGGTCCTTAGATGTTAGTTTTCATAACCCAAATCTGTCTAACAACCCTGGTGGTTTCAGACATCTTCTTTCCACTAGAGTCAACATATCTTACCACTGGACTGGTCATAGGTGACTTCTGAGGCTTCTGAGGTTCAGGAGTCCTAATCTTCTGAGCTGGTGGACTGCTGACCTTAGCCTTCTGTGTGTCTTTCTTTTTCTTCTGACCTTTGGAGCCTCTTTTGACTATAGGTTCATAATAATATGACCCATACTGAGCTGGATGTGTCAGCTTTGGAGGTCCATACTGATCTGCCAATTTTGATTTGCTGGTTCCCCCTTGACTGAACTGGGGTTTCTTGGCACTGATCTTCTTGTCAGAATGCTGATGTGTGGGATGAGGTGCTTTCATCTTCTGTTTGTTCTTTGCTAGGGGGTTCAGTATATTTGCGTTCATAGTCTCCCCTTGAACAAACCTATCAGCAAGCCGTACTTCTGAGTGTACTGGGGCAGATGAGGAAGCTCCCTGGCTGAATCCAAGCAGTGCTTTGGCTTATTGCTTGCTAGCATAGCCTCTAATTTCTTCTCAGCACCCTTGTACCTCTCAGTCATCAGGTTCCTCCAGATATCATCACTTTTCTTCAATGTGTCGAGCTCGATCCGAAGTCCCGACATTTCTTGCTTGATGAGACTCACTTCAGTATCTTTCTGAGTCAAGTCATTGGTCAAAACTGAAATCCGATCTTCTTGATGCTGAGACTTGGCCATCAGAGAGTTTATCTCCTCCCTGAGTCTCAACACAAGTCCTTCGGCCTCAGTAGCAACCTGACTCTCCCGAGAAAGTCTCCGATTCTCTACTTTCGGGGTATCCAACTCCCGAAGAGTCTTGCCGAGCCGAGACTCATCCGAATTTGTTCGTCGAGCAGTTCTTCGTATGCGGTCGCGACGTCCAAATTCTCATCCGCACTGAAATAGTGTCGTGTGTGCAATGTGAAGAGGAATTGGACCGGTTCAAGAGAGTTTACCTCATCCTCTTCGCCTGCCATTAGGCACTTTTCAGTTGTTTCTTCAGCTTCAAGCTCTAAGGCCATGAAAGCTGCATCATCATCCGATGAATCCATAAAGGAGTCGACCTCTTCTGAGTCGTCCGAGATTTCGCCGCCTATGTAGGATTGTCTTTTCGGGCGAATTTCTCTCTCCTTGCCTTACGTCTTTGCGCGTTCAGCACTACTGAGCTCAGGACAATCATACTGATAATGTCCCGGCTTTTTGCAATTATAGCAAGTGATGACTTTTTCTTCTTTGCTTTCGCTATTCTTTGATGGTTCTGAGTCATCTTTCTTTCTGCATTCAGAAGATTGTGAGTCAGGAGTGTGTTTCGGTATATAATTTGACTTACCTTTCGTTTCCCGATAGGCTTTAGTCACTTTTCTTCGCTCCTTCTCCTTCTGATACTTTACAGCGAGTAGCGCATACTTCTGAGCGAGACTTCCTTCTTGTAGATCATTGAGTGAAGGCTCAGTCTTACTCGTCGTTTTGCTCGTCGCCGGAGACTTTGTCGTGGCCGACCGACGCTTTGAAAGCATGGTCGATTTTTGTGTCGGCTTCGCTCTCTGCTTTCTTTGAGGTCTGTCGAACTCAAACTCCTCTCGCCCGTAATTCGAAAAGATATGGTCGGGAGACACAAGCATCTAAGTCGGAATGTCGCAATAGAGTGGCAAAAGGTGTCCAGGTGTCCGTCCAGGCAGTGCCCTCGGAATCTTCGGATTCATCTCTCGGTTGTTGAATGTCTTTTCCGACCCATTGATAGAGTTCATCGATTGGTAAATCGACGTTCGAATCTTCGATTTTGTCACCGGGCATGAGAGACAAGCTTTCCCGGCTTTTGGAGTTCCAGGCGCTAGTTTATTCGCTTTAATCTTCGAGTCCCTCGACTCAGTAGCGCTAGAGCGTCCCAGAAGTTCTTTTGCGGTCTTGCATTCTTGAACCTTGCCAAGATAAGAATCACTAAGGGTGGTCGGTATAGCGTTTCTGGCAACACGGTCTAAGTTGTGAAGCTTCTTCTCCTCAGGAGTGAAGAGACTTCGTCTTTGGGAATCTTCTTCCCGCCACCATTCCTCCTCCTTGAGCTTGGTCTCGAGTTACGACACTATCGATCATGGGAACGATAGGTCCATCTTCAAGCACTTCAGTCATACTGGTCATGGAGGGATGTCGGATGTGCTTCCATTCGACTCGCCATACTCCATAATTCTCTACCGAGAACATGGGTACCATCCTTATACCTGACATATCAGCCATGAAGAATATAGATATGAATGTAGAGTGATATGCAGTGAAAACGTTTTCCTCCGGATCCGTTCGAATAGACCAGTCTCAAAGTGACAAGAGTCTTAAAGAACTCAAGCTCTGATACCAATTGTTGGTCCCGAGTGTACGGTCAGGTGTAGAGGGGGGGGGTGAATACACCTGATTCGATTTCTCAACTTCGAACACGAACAGTCCTATTCGGGGATGGTGTTCGATCAAAATAGCTTCAAGCGGACCAAACAACTGCTCGAATCGTGTGCGGCAAAGAGTTTGACTCTACTGAGACCTGCTAGCTGACTGAGTCAGAAATTCAGTATCTACAGTAAGAGTTCAGCGTGCGGAAATGTGTGTAGGCCCAAATCAGTTTTTGTGAGAAAACGTTTTAAGTCTCAATTCAGTAGATTAAAAGTTCAGTATGCTGAGACAGTTGATTGATTTTAAATATGATGTTCAGTATGAATAATAAAATCAATGCAACAGTTAAGAAAGCAGTAAGAGACACAGGATTTTTAAAGTGGTTCGGATATCGCTCAAATCCTACGTCCACTGTCCCGAATGATCAAGAGGCTATTTATTATCCTGAGTTAGTCTCAGTCAGCTTGCACACTGGACAAAGCCGCGTCTTGGTTTTTATACTGATCCAAGTCTCAGTTTACAACACTATCAAACTTAAAGTGTTTGACAAACTTCTCCAACAGTGAAGGAGTCCTTATACAATAAGGATTGGGTTCAAATGTGAACTCCTTCGTCTAAGCTATGGATAAGAACAGTTGAGCTTAGGGTTAGAGGGATAGGGAATATGAGAGAGTAGCTTCTAGATCGACGAACAGCTGAAGGTAAGCTATAAGTTCGTGTAACGTCGATTGGATACTAGAGGCTTTATATGTCGGTTTAGCTTGATTCCCTATGAGCTAGAATGTAGTCTTTCGCCGGAGATTGTTCTTCGAGTTCTTGCTAAGACTTTGTTCTTTGGAATTCGCTCGTTTTCGCGCTCTCTCGTGTTCTTGCTTATTGGTTAGCTTCAAATCTTGAATGATCCCTCTATTTATAGAGCAGAGATTGAAATAGATCCGTTGGAGACGATCTTCTTCTCTCTCTCTCTTTTTGGTAGCAAACGGCTCTTTTGGTGTAGGTAACAGTGTACTTTCCCACCTTTTTAGGTAAAAGGTTGACTGCAGCTTTAGCGGTGAGAAGACACGTGTATGCTTGTCATTCGGTTGAGGTGGATGGAGTGGTTGAGACAGCACAAACTTCGAGACAGACTGAAGCTGACTTCTCTCTTCCTCGTACATGACAATGCTGATTGTCTTTCAAAAAATTCTGATAGTCCTGATGACTATCTGTCGTTGCTGAGTCTGACCTTGTATTCAGTAGATAGACTGCTGAGATAAGTCTATTGAAGATTAGCTCTGAGTTCAGTGAACTACTCCTGCTGAGTTCAGTTCGACTGACTCTCTCAGTATACTGCTCCTACTGAGTCCAGTATCACTGAGTCTTCTACACTGGTGCTGAGGCAGATAAGCTACTGAGCGCCTTGACCAGAGCAGAGTGTCTACTGAGTCTGAAATCTCAGAGACAAAACAGATACAAGGGAATGGTTCATCATTCCGATAGGGTTTTGGGATCTTCAAATCTTTAGACAAGTACAGAGCACAAGGCTACTGAGCTTAAGATCAGTGTCCAAGACCGAATCACTTCCCATTGAGTGAGACAGTGCTGAGGATGGAATCATCACCCAACACCTTCTTTCAAAGGCTCGATTGAAAAATTATTTATGGAAGTGCGCGCAAAATGGTATTTGCTTGAAAGGAAGCATGAAATGAGAAAGTTTTCATGTTGAATCACTTTGAAATCACATGACTGGATAAGAAAATGTGATCGTATTAGAAAAGCCCACTCGACAAAATGAACTCGTGTTCATTAATTCTGTTTGAGCTCATATGATAAAGTTTTATGAAAAGAAAGGTTTTCATATCGGTTATCTATGAGATCCCTTGGCTATGCAAAACGACATCTTATGATTTTTTTTAATGGAAGGGTATATTTGATGGAGCCTGTTTGGCGAAGGTTTTATGTGAACCGATTTGACGATGGTGTGTTAATGACAATATGACTATCTTATGATTTTATGATGATAAGCTGCTATAGTAAATGATATGAATGAACACTAGTAGACTGCTTGAACATAAGATTAGTGCTCTAAGTGTTTACTTAGATGCTTGGAATGATGAGAACCTAGTCAGTACTATTGACACCACTGACATATTCGGTGCAATACTTTTGATGTTGGAGCTTCATACTCTCTTCTTTCGAATGTGGCCTAATGAACCTAGATGCTGCAAGAACAAATCGTGATCTAGAAATGGATAGAACTAATAGGACAGTGACTTCTAGGCTTAATTGCTTTAACTTAGAACTGAACTTCGTTTGCAAGAATTTATTAGGCAGATATATGTTACCTCCCTGAAATCTTAGGAATGGACCGGCTAACTGAAAATTATGCCACATAGTTTGTTATGATAGGAATGTTATTCCTCAATCCCTCGAAAGGGAAGAAATAATCTCTCGCGATGTGAAATTGGATGGAGGAGTTCCAGCCATCTCTGCTATGAGAGCCGCCAAGATGATCAAGGGACCGAATTGTCGAAATTTTCTGGTCAGCCCTGCAAGATATGACGTGGCACAAGAGGCCATAGAGGCAAGCCACAATCCCGTTTTATGGGACCTTTTGAAGTCCTTGAGGAGATAGACCCTGGCAAGTAGACAACAATAACAACATAGATATTATGCTCGATTTCCGTTATAGCAAAATATTTGACACCAATCAAGAGTCAAAACTTGCGTAGACGAGCAATCACAACATTTACTAATGCTTGAGATACAAGAAGACATGTGGACAAATAATTTCGCTTGATGCGGTTGACGAAAAGCAAGAGGGATGAGTTTGATACTATTGTCTCATAATACCTGATTATGTATCCATGCATACTCGTTCGCGAAAGATGATGTAAGGAAAAACTTTCGATAAAAGGAGTGAGAATGGAAGAGGTAATAATTCCTAGGACTCAATATTAGGATCTAAGTAGATGGTTATGATAAAATATCCTGTATCTCCTTGATTTGCTCAGTATGTTGTCAAAATTTTTCATTTGATACGAATCATCCAAACTTTTGACAGAGAAGTCGAGCCTTGTGTTTCGATGGTCCAGTGTCTCCTGGATATTCATACCACTTTCTTGAACATTGTAAAAGTCTTCTCATAGACGACTTCTTATAACAGTCATCCATGACCTTGTTTATCTTTTACTTGATTATGTGTTGTTTGAATGTTCTTTTCAACAATGCATATCTTTGTGACTATTGTTTCTTTTTCTTGAGTAGAAATTTGAATTTTACCATACAATTGTATTAGAGTAGTTTTGTTTCGCTTTGAACTTGAAGAAATCTTTCATGTAAGTCTAGACTAGAATCGCTAGACTTGAAAGATAGTAAGCTATTATGAGCACTTTACTACCCCCTCCTCAAAAGAATTTTTTGTGAAAACGTGAACATTACTTGAGTTTTCAAACGTTTGTATATTTGGGATTGTAAGCCCATTTTACTTAGTTTCAGAAATGTGTCCGTTTGATTTTTCCCATCCTTTTGACTTAGCTTCAGTAAAAGGGAAATAATTTTAATTTCTTAATTCCTTCGTAAAATAGCTCTACTTAATGTACAATTCAAATTGATTAAATGAATTTTCATATTAGACTCTCTCAACCTCTGCGATCATCTTATAGTTGGAGCAACATACTGGATAACGTCGTGTTTTGACTTTGTCCCTTATGAGTTTGAATTTTGTCTAAATAGGGGTGGAATGATTATGAATTAAAGGATCTAGATTGCTTATAGAAGATAGAGATTTAGTCGGACTTATCTTGCGAGTCACATTATAGATTAAGATCTTTATAAATGACGAGAACATTAACACGCTTAACAAGCACGTTGTGAGAACCAACACGTTAAGACAAACTAAGAGGTGGCAGTAAGGACCACAAGACATCACCAGTTGATGGAGTACCTCGGCAGTGGAAAGCTCGTGGAATGGCTCAAAAGCCTGATGTACTTATCTACAATCTACTAACATATTTTCTAGCAGTTAAACTTCACTCCAAACGATAACTTTTCAATTGCACTGTCTGCACAACTCTAAAATAAATGTCCTATCTAAGTACGTGATACCTCGAGTGCTACTTCCTCGCAGCTCAAAGCTTCACCTCTTCGCTAAGGAAGACGCGACTTTAAGGCATAACCTTCGAACACGAGTTAACGATTATATTAATGATATCATTGCAGACGATTCTTCAAGCCTACAGTCATAGTTAGAGGTAATCGTTGCGAAACAATTCCAAGAACTTAGTCTACTTGAGGTGGTAGATCAAGACCACCCGATGTTGAGGCAAACGATGCGAAGGTAAAGGAACGAGTAAAATACTACTAATTTATGATATGATACTATAAATCCCTAATGTATTTCTACACGCGATCGAGGAAAGACCGCTATGCCGCACCTGCCACTTTGGTGAATGTCGGAAGGCTGCAAACGTCTGTTACAGATGCGGACGTACTGGGCATTTTGCTAAAGACTACACGAATCAGGGTGGAAACCGCGGAGCCCCACAACAACAGAACCCTAGGAACCAGCAACAGAACCAGAGGGCACCCGACAACCAACAACCACAACCGCGAGCTAGGGCCTATGCCCTAAACCAGGAACAAGCCGCTCAGAATGATGGGAACTTAGCAGGTATTATCAATATCGCTGGAGTACCCATTTTAATACTTTTGATACTAGGGCATCTCACTCTTTTATATCGGATATGGCATGTAAGTTGTTGAACCTAGACACTGAAGGAACTGATAGCACTCTAGTGATTGATACCCCTAATGGGACAATTGTAGGGTTTGTATACTAAAAGCTGTCTACGTATTTGCTTGTATACAATGTTTCCTGTTACCATTATTATTATTCTCCTATCTGATTATTATAATCGCACAATTTAGTCCTTTATCTCACGTGAGTTAGGTCATACAGTGTGTTGTAGATCACAGAAGACTGTAGTGATTGGTTGAACTAGTGAGATATAAACAGTTATCACAGCCAAGACAACTTTAGGACAAGTTGCCGGTTTAGGCTGCAACGTAGATAAGAAGTGACTTGTCTTGGTCACTTGTCTATGTTGATACATTTTATGTATTGATGGATCGCAGTGAGACGTGTTCTTCTATCTGACCCGTGTGAAGAACCAAGGTCTCGGAGACTCAGCTGATCTTAAGCTTGATGAGATTTCAGCTGAGTGCACGCGACTAGCTATCACTTTGACTTACTATGGGTGAGGGTCATCGCGACCGTGTATCTCTGTATCTTGGGTGAGTGCTGTTACGTGTAGCTCAGGCTGGTTATCTGCATCATGCATCCGTATCCCATTATAGGGTTGATGATATCCCCTTGAGGAGCTCGAAAGGTTTATCATGTTAAACCCTGCAGGTTGATTAAGTTCAAGTATGATAATAAGGTCGAGGGGTACTACTCAAGGATAAGATATTAATTGTATTAAGTAGTCAGTAAACTTAATCAATTAATGGATATTCGATATCTTAAATACGGGGATTAACTGAAGTTAAAAATACAAGCACTGACTCAACATTTGGGATAAAGGGGTAAGTCAACATAGATTCTTTAGTGGAATGAATCTATGTTTGTGAATTAATAATACTCTGGGCTGAGTATGAAAAATTAATTCACTTGAGGCCCGTCTTTATTTCTTGTATTAGGTCCCTGGTCTGGCCCGAACATACGCCCAGTCATATGCGACATTTTCTCTCAGACTCACTAGGTCACTTAATTACCTGGAATTGTTTGGCCTATAATGGACCAAAACAATTGGTAATGGGAAAGTGGCCCCTTAGCTATTGGTTGGGCTTGGAGGTCAAAGGCCCATTAGGGTTTTTGACCAATCCCTTATAAATAGTGGGCAATGGGTCATTTCCAAATGAGATGAGCTTCTTGTTGTGTGTTCCGGAAAAAGTGAGTTCGAGTGTTTTGTCGTAAGCTTTCGTGCGTCTCCGTCCATCCGGAGTTGGAAGCTTGGGTACGGGAACAATCCAGAAGACCTTTTCTGGACCGAGTCGAAAAGATCGTATCTAGGACGATCGCTCAGGTATGAGACTCTTTCCCTACAACAATAACCTCTAGGCTTAAGTGCTCGGACCTAGAACTGAACATTGGTAGTGAGAACTTTAAGGCAGAGCTAAATGTCTTCACAATGGGAGATTTCGATGTAATCTTAGGGATGGACTGGCTTACTGAGAACCGCGCCACCATAGTCTGTCATGAAAGGAAGATCCGTTTTCAACCCCTAAAGAAGGAAGAAATGATTCTTCACGGTGTTAATTTGGGAAGACGAGTTCCAATTATACCTGCTTTGAAAGCTGCCAAAATTATCAAGAGAGGAGTAGTGCGTTTCGGTAAGAAAGGCAAATTACGTCCACGTTTTATCGGACCTTTCGAGATCCTAGAGAAGATAAGCCCCGTAGCTTATAGGTTGGCATTGCCAACTAACCTAGAAAGCATTCACGACGTGTTCCACGTATCCCAGTTAGGCAAATACGTTTTCGACCCTAAGCACATAATCAGCCACGATGAAGTAGTCTTAACTCCCGATTTGAGTTACGACGAGCGACCGATACAAATCCTCAACAGGAAGACTCACAACCTGAGGAGCAGACAGATTCCCTTTGTCAAAGTCATTTGGAATCATCACGGGCAAGAAGAATCAACTTGAAAATTGGAAGACACGATGAAGGCTCAATATCCCGACCTACAATACCTAGGTACATGAAATCTCGAGGACGAAATTTCCTTAAGGAGGGAAGGATGTAATACCCCTGAAAAAAAATTTAAATAATAATAATAATAATAGGGATTTAATCCAAATTAAATCCGGCTCGATGACGAATATTTAAGCTTAATTGATTTTTCACTACTTTAAATATTTCATCATGTAGTAGATTAATATATATATATATATATATATATATATATATATATATATATATATATATACATTACGCCAATGGGAATTAATTTATAACATAATACTTTGATCTTTCTTTTATACATATATATATATATATATATACAATATACATATAGATATACTCCAACCCTCCCACTCTCTCTCTGTCTCTCTTCCGTTAGTTACCAAATAAATCTCTTAACACCAAATCTTAGGCCAGAAGATCATCTGGCCAAAAATGGTGGCCCATTCGGTGGGCTACCAATCACGCCCCGTCACGCGTGCATTGGTGGATCACCTTTTTAAAATTAAAATATTTTTTTATTGCTAACATAGCCCACCAATGCACGCGTGACATGACGTGATTGGTGGGCCACCGAGTGGTACATCAATTTTGGGCCAGAAGATCCGGATTGAAATCTTAGGATCTATGATGATATCTCGAGAAAACTTGCACGTAGGAGAAAGAAACGTTCAGCGTGGCTCTTGTTATTGGCCGCCTATCCCTTCCGTCTCTCATACTTCCTATCATCTTCACTCACACGCAAGTGTGAAGCGTTTGGTTTACCAAGAGAAGAGAGAGAGCAGCTGATGACGGGCCTAGGAGAGAGTGCAATTGGCTGAATTCAAATTGGAATGCATCTCCTCCACGCTACACGATTTGAGTGGGAAGAAGAAGGAGCGATTGTATCCTAGATAGAAATCTTTTCAGAAATTTGGGGACATATCTCTTTCTACTCTCTGCAGACTGACCCTCCTTGTCATTTCCCTCACACTCTAAGATTTTTCTATCTCCCCAAACCTTCTTTCAAACAGCGGATACATCAAACGAGCCCCTTAATCGTCACGAATCTTGCACGAAGAATCCGACGGAACGCTTCACTTCCTCGCAGCGGAGCTTCGAGTTTGGTTTCTGTTCTAGTTCCGTAAGATCTTCCTCTCGTTGACGCTGTAATATACTCTGTGCATCTTCTTTTCTTTGTGCTGACAGCATGGTTTAATTAATATATGTTTTAATAAAATTCTTTGAAAGAATCGTGTGTGCTGAGTTGCTAATGAGAACCAATTCCTATTCTAATGCACTGTAGTAGATGCTAGGATCTTTGTTTTGGAGGTTATCATGTAACCTCTTTACTGGGATGATTTTGGTATGATCGAAATATGTAAAAAGATGATAAACAATGAATAATCTCTGATGCCTGCAAACTGTTCGACGAATTGCCGAAACCAACCTCTTGTTTAACACATGTTTTCTTTTAAGCCTACCCTCTGCTCCACGCCCTTAATAATCTGAATCTTATAGATGCACATCACTGTATACATTATTCCCATGGCGTTACATAGCCAAATTTCCGTTCGAATCGAAAGGGGCTGAGCCAAAGGAAAACTTTGCTGGTCTAGCCTATCTATTTTTGAAGAACAGAACAACAAATGTCGGCGGATTTTTCCGGATTACATACTGAACTATAAACCCCAAACCTAACACCACCGTGACCCTTGATCTTTTGGCTTTCCATCGCCTTTTTCCTCTCGCCAATCGGAGTTCATACCAGAAAGCTACATACTCCGGAAAACCACATGCCCGAAACTTCCGAATGTCTAAACGTGCTGACCGACAAACTTGCGGCTCAATTTCCGACCAGAATAATGAAACAAATGTGCCTAAGGCCTAACCACTATAAACCTTGTACTTTCAGCTTTCCAACGCCACTTTCCGTTCATTAAATGGTGTTCGGACCGAAGAGATACGAAGCTCGAAAGTTGAGCTGTTCGAAATGCGCTCGGCACAGAACAACAATATGATTACGAAAATCTGTTATTCTCCAGTAACTTAAACCTAACGAAACTTATACTATTGAAAAACCCTTTCTTTAAGCTTTCCGAAAACACGTCTCGCGTATTTTTCGGAGCCCGGGTCGAGGAGATACGAACCGCCGAAGTTGAGCCACTGAAACTGCACACTTACGCGAAACAGTAGACTTCGGTCCGAAGTCTGCTCGTTTTCACCAACCTTAAGTCATCAAAAACTATATCATTGGGAAGCTAAGTTCGTTGGCTTTCTAACAATACCCTCGGTTCGCAAACAAACTTAGTAATGGCTATTGGTCCGGAGACGATAGTCAGGTGTAGAGGGGGGGGGGGGGGGGGGTGAATACACCTGATCACAGTTTCTTTTTCTCAGAACGTGAAGGACAGCTGAGCTGTAGGTTGTGACTGATGAACAGTGTCAGATATTAACCTTCGATAACGGGTCAGAGTGTGTCAGCTACTGAGCTCTTCTACTGACTTAAGTCAGTTGTTGAAACTCAGTCGGAGACGTTGTGCGGATAAGTGTAGGGACCGGAGATTCGTCTCAGTTTGAAAACGTGTTTTCGCAAGTTAAAGTATTTTGGCTAGTGCGCTTTTATAAATACGTTTTATGCAAATATATGATTTTAAATCAGTTTGTATGCAATGCAATAAAACAGTAAATAACACTAGCAATTTAACGTGGTTCGGATACGCAAGATCCTACGTCCACGGTCCTGACAAGGCAGGAGAACTTGTTGATTAAATAGAGCAAGCCTCAGCAAGGATTCTGTACACTGGACAGACCCTTCTAAGTTATAGTCCTTAGCGACTTTACAATTCAAACCTAAGTTCGAAAGGGGGGGATAATCTCCAACTAAGGAGTTCTTACAATAAGAACAATTCACAAAAAGTGAACTCCTTCGAATTTCTAAGCTATAGATATAGCAATGAGCTTAGCTAGAGAAGAAAGGGATCTAAAGATAACTCTAGAGAGAAGAACTAATGATTTTCTATGAAGGCAAGTTCTTCGCTGGATGATCTTTAATTTGCTAGAGTGTTTGTGAGCTTAAGAGTTTTCCCTTGTGAATCCCGTGCGTAGAGCTCGGATTTTTTCTCTATTTATAGTTGTGAGCAGGCATATGTCTGTTGGAGAAGACGATGCCACGTGTCACAAGCTTCCAAAGAAAACGACCATAATGTTCGAATTGTTGCAGCAGGGTAGTTGACACTGTACATGAGAGCATCTTTAGTTGGTCAGAGCAGGTAAAGCGTTGTCTGCTTCTCATTGGTCGAGGTTTGTGGTAGGTGAGAATGTGTCAGAGATTAGAGTTGACTAGTCCACATCCTCGTATGATCTTCTCTGAACTTCGAAATGACTTATACGACTGTGTCGTTTTCCGTCGGATACAGTAGACTCAAGACAGACTCTGTCTTCTTCGGCTGAGTTGTCTGACGAGCTGATAAGACTTTGGTGGGTCAGCTGATGACTGTGAAGGTACTGAGCTTTGCATTATGTTCTTCTGCTGATAACTATCAGCTGATGGGGTATCTCATACTGATGTCAGATACAGCTGAAGTCAGAAGAATGCAAGCGATTACATTGATGACGTGGGGTTCTGGAAACTAACTTCGTCAGAAGATCAGTCCAACAGTTTACCCCGTACAGGACTTAGACAAGAGATAAACAACTACGAAAAGTCTAGCCTATACATCAGCTAATCCTATCGACATTACACTACTGATATCAGCTGGGTTTTGGGATCTTCAATTCCATAGTACTACTATGATTTCCCCCAATATTATTTTAACCACTAATCAGTTGAATACCATCTACTGACTCATAACCCAACAATTTTCCCCTAATTGATGATGCTAAAATCCCTATAAAATAATAAACAGGAATACTAGACTACTGACTATAATTTCCCCCTAATTGATCTGAGGATTCAGTTAAGATGAAGTGATTAGTTGACTTCAATAAGTTCAGTAGAGAGGTAGGCAAAATCCGAGAAACGGTTATGTGTGAGTGTGTGTCAGATCACTTCATCAGTCGTGAAGGAAAAACACAAACAAATGCCGTGAGACAATGAGTAATTGTCTGGCAAGCAATAGAAATTGATATATATGATCAGAGAATTACAAGGTTTCTATCACTATTACAGCAAATGAGATAAGAAGGTCAAGTCTGACTTCTGAATTTCTGCGTTCTGCTCTTGAAGTCAGCAGACCTGTCAGTTGGAGGATCCAGACAATAAAACTTGTATATTCTCTTCCGCAGAGTCTAGATTTCCTCGAGATCATCAGGCTGATCAGAACTGAGATTATGATGATAAACAACAGCCTCGATCTCATCTTCTATCTCTTTAGTACAAAGCACGCCGCGAGCTGTCATGGGTGGAGGGATTCTTCTGAATGTTGGAGCTCGGATGGGAATCTTCTCTCTCTCCATAATTGGCACAAGCTGATCCGCCAGCTGGGGAAAGTTATGATGAAGATATTCTTCAAAAAGTTGATCAGCAGGTACCCCCGACGGATAGAAGCCCCATACGTAGTATCCCTTGATAAAAGATTCTTTCAGTTCCTCCCATAGCTCATTTAGCTCGGCTGGTACCCATTTATCTGTGTGAGGAGTAGGCGCTTTCTTAATATGAGGTGCTCTGGGCGCTCTCCTGTAGTACTTTGAAGCTCTGGGTACTTGCTTTCTCAAGTGAGCTGCTGGCTTCTCGGATAAGCTAATCATTTTAGCCAGGTCAGCTAACCTTTTCTTCTCTCTGAGGGCCGCTGATCTAGTATCTCCACTCCGGAGACTAAGTTCTTTCAGCGTTGCCTCCCAGGTAGCTCTGTCTTCAGCCTCTTGCTCAGGAGTAAGAGTGGAAAAATAAGCACTCTGAGCCGAAGACTGGACTACAGTAGCTAGCTTCTTCTGAGCTTTCTCCTTCTGTTTGTCCAAAATTTTCTTAGCCTTGCCTTTTGCAGATTTGGCAGTTACTTTCTTAAGCTCTTTGACTTTCTTAGCTTCTTCCAGCTGATGCTCCTGATCCAGCTGGTCTTGCAGCTGTTGAGCAATTCTGGCATCATAAGCTTCATGCTCCGCTTCAGTTTTGAATTTGGGCGTCGGGGAGGATGGAGGAGTGGTTTCAGTTGTAGTCTACTTCCCGGGCCTTTACGGTGGCAGTTGCTGAGGCTCTTCTTCATCCTCCTGATCGAGGAAGCGAGCTATGTCCTCGATGTGCTTAGCAGATGAGATAGGAACTGCCTCAGTCACAGTCGGTCGGAGAGGGGTATACTCCAGGAGGAGTACAGCTGAACTGGTTTCCGCCTGAGCGGCTGAACCTTCTCCTTGAGGTGTAGAGCTGGTTCCTTCCCCTTTATTATCTCCCTCAATGATCTCTACTACGGCCCGGTTGCCTCGCGTTTCTTCTTTTACATCTTCTTCCCCCTTTTTGGCATCATCGGCCTGGGAGAGGTGAGTGCGGATGGCTTTCACGTCTTTTTCCAAGTTATATACAGAGTCTTTGATTTGGGTAGTAGTTGCCTCAAAATCCTTGACCAAGTTGCAATACTGCTCCCAGTCTTTCTCCTGATCAGCTCTGAATGTCTTCAGTTGAGCAGCTGACTCCTGACGGAGTTTCAGCAGAGCCGATCGTGAGACTCGTCATTTCTTTCCCGAATGGCTTTCAGTGCCTCAGCCTGTTGCGTAATGGCTGATTGAAGGCTAGAGGTAGCCAATTTGTTTCTCTCTTCCATGGTGGCCTGGACTGTCGCGAAAGTCTAAGTCAGCTGCTCAAAACAAGATTTCTGCTGAGCTAATAAGAGCTGCTGACTCTGAGCGGCTAAGTTCGCCTTCTGAGCTGAAAGGGCTGCCTCAACGATTTCCCTGAATATTAAGTTGAGGAGTAGGAGCTTCTGAGGCCTTCTTAACCCCTTCGGTCAGTCGGTCGACGCTCTCAGTCTGGGCCTTAGTGTATTGAGCTCATTTGAGATGCACGTCTTTAGCGAGGAGACGATTCTTGTCTCCTTGGCGCCTGATAGCTTTATTGACCGACTTGGAGGTCACGGAACCTATTGATTTTATCTGGTATGAGCTGGTTCCGAGCCTGTGCTCAGACATCGCGAGTTGTTGCGCTCGACTTGGCTTCGAGGCAACTTGAGCTTCACCTGATGTGGAGGGTGGTGGTGATTGGCCCTTTTCGCGGGGAGTGGAACCCTCAGCAGAACCTCCCAATTCGGCATCCTTGGGTGGTGCCTGTTCCATCTCTTGTCATCTTTATCATCGCCATGATGAGATAGAGGCGAATGGCTGTCACCGGGAACTGAGGAGCGGATGATCAGTAGATAAAGAATCGCTGCCCTCAAGTCTTCAAAGGAAGCAAGGTCAGCCGGTTCCCCGAACTCGATGGCTGACTGCAATTCCTGCTCCTCGGTAAGCAAAGACAAAACTGACTGAGTCCTGATAATATTCTCGAGAATGTCCCAGCTGAGGAACCTCAGCAGCATTTGTGTCCTAGCCCTTATGACTATATCCACTAAGTCAGGATGCTCAGAGATCTCAGGGATCTGAGCATGTACTTCTCCTGTAGCTCGGAGACGAGTGGAGTGTAAGGTTGTCCACTCAGAGGAAGTCTCCTGAGTCGGTACCCTGATGTCCGACTGAGTCTCCTCAGAACTAATGCACTGAACTTTGTCCTTTATTGTGGCACCCTCAATGCCGGTGTCAGAATCTAGGAGTTGTTCTTCTTGAGTGGGTGGAAGAGAGGCTTGTTGAGCTTGTACTGCTGGGACCTCAGACGGTCCAGTCTTAGTAAGCCTCTTCTTCTTAGGTGGGTCGGCGCGAGGGGGCAAATCAGAGACTACTCTCTTCGGTTCAGGCGGCCCTCGCCCGATAGACTTCTCAGCAGCGGCTCTCATCTTGAATTTAGTGAGCTTGCTGTCAAAGTATCTGGAGTCACCAAAAGCTGAACTCCTCGAGATTGATTGCTCGATAAGTATGGACATCTTCGTTCCATACAGCAGCTTCCCAACACTGATTAGGCTTCTCTGTCCAGTGGGCGAGGTTGTGAACTTCTGAGCCTGAGCCTTCAGCTCGGCTACATAATAGTCCATCCAATTAACTTGGACTCCATCATCAATAGCCATCATCAGCTGGATGCGCGGCTTAGACAGCTGATCGTAGGAACCCGCTGAGCTCGTGAGGATATGAGATACGATATATGCGAGCCCTCGGTATTGCAGTAGCAGAATGTTCTTCGGCAACGCTGTCTTGAAGGTTATATCCTTCCTTCCACAGAACTTCTGAACATATGAGTTCATCTCCTTCTCCTTATAGCCTAGAGGAGAGATTCCAGTCGCCGGAAGATCAAAGACTAGTTCCAGAGCATCCCTGATGTTGATGACGTGCTCACTAGCATCCCACGAGTTGGGTACTACTTCCTTCATGAAGGCAAATGAAGATTCCTCAACCCCTGAATCTAGGGTTCTCCAGTTGTACACTTCCGCCACTTGTCTGGGCAAAAATGCTCTGGGTTGCTTGGAGATGAGCAGTTCTAGTCCAGAACTCTCAATAGCAGTGAATACGGCCGCCAGATAAGGAAGATCAACTTGGCGAAGCGCCATGGTCGGTTCAAACTGGATGCGAGAGATTATGATTTCATCGATATTGGTGGGTGTCTGTACTGTCGCCATTAGAATTTGCAGAAAAACTCGTTAGCACTTGAAAATAGAGTAAGTTAGTATGAGTTTTAAGCAATATTAAATACATTACCGAGTGATTTAGAGCTTGAAGATACTAAAATGCAGAGCAATCTTAAGATTTGGAAGAAAACTGAATTGTAGTGGAAAAAACTCTAATATTTCGGAAAATGGCGAGAAGTGAGACGAAGACGGAAGATGAAAGATTTTATAAGATCATGCAAAATAAACCGTTTAGATCGAACGGCTAGGATTTAATCTTTCAATCTAATAGACAGTTGATTTTAATGATATAAAAGGAATGATTACCTAACCGGCCTATAATCTAGACCCACGAAGGATAATGCGCAGTTAAAGTAAGTGAAAAGACATGCATTAAATGCACTGCAGGCAGCATTAAAGACTAGGTCATTTTAAATAAGAACGGTTTCCTACTGACCTATCCTTAAAAAAAATTAATGGCGGGAAATAAATGCTCATTAACTACTGAGTGCAATCGACTGGTATAATAAATGCGAGCATGCTTATGAAAAAGTTTAAGTATGTAATACTACGCAAACCTCTTCAGCTGAACTTTTACGATCAGCTGGTTACCGTTAAGACTAAGGAGGATGGTTGACGTGCTGATGACCACGTTCCCCCTACTGTGTACAGTTTGATTCTCCCGACTGAATCAATGTACTGAGTTTTCTGACCTGTCATACTGGTTCCTTTCATTTGATACCAATTGTTGCCAATTGTTGTTATCAGTAGTTGTCTTCTACTGATGTGATTCAGTAGGATCTAGTAGACCTAGCTCAACTGATAATTCTCTGAATCTGTTCTCAGCTAGTGGTTTGATTAGTATATCTGCCCTTTGCTTGTCAGTATGGATTTTCTCCATTCTGATATCCTTCTTCTCGACATGGTCTCTGATGAAGTGGTGTCGAATATCCATGTGCTTGCATCTCGTATGGAGAACTGGATTTTGAGTGATTGCAATAGCACCTGTGGAGTCACAGTAGATGGGCACTTCATCCTGAACTATACCATAGTCTCTCAGTTGTTGTCGAAGCCAAAGGATCTGAGCACATCAACTTCCAGCAGCCATGTACTCAGCTTCAGTAGTGGACGTTGCTACTGAGTGTTGTTTCTTTGAAAACCAAGCTATCAGTTTGCTGCCTAGGAACTGACACGTTCCAGAAGTTGACTTTCGATCTATCATGCATCCTGCATAATCAGCATCATAATAACCTGTCAGTATAAGATTATCATCAGCAGGATACCATAACCCAGCGTCAGGTATTCCTCTTAGATATCGCAGAATCTTCTTTGCTGAGTCTAGATGACTTCGCTTAGGATCTGCTTGAAATCTTGCACATACACCTACAACATAAGTTATATCAGGTCGGCTAGCTGTTAAGTATAATAAAGAACCAATAATAGCTCTATAATCAGTAGAGTTAACAGAAGCTCCCTCTTTGTCTAGATCGATTTTGAAATTTGTATTAATGGGGATCTTGACTGGCTTGCTAGAGTCGCAGCCGAATCTCTTGAGAATATCTCGAGTGTATTTGGCTTGATTGATGAAAATTCCTTCAGGTGATTGCTTTACTTGAAATCAAATGAAATAATTCATCTCTCCCATCATGGACATCTCGAATATCTCTTTCATCATTTTCTCGAATTGCTGACACATAGTTACGTTTCTGCAGCCGAAAATGATGTCGTCCACGTAGATTTGCACCAGTAGAATGTCATCTCCTGACTTTATGTTGAACAAGGTGCGATCTACTGTCCCCTTCTGAAAACCTTTCTGAAGTAGAAAGTCTGATAGGGTATCGTACCAAGCCCTGGGTACTTGTTTTAACCCATACAGAGCTTCCTTAGTCTTGTACACTGATGTCCCTGCTGAAAGCCGGGCGGTTGTTCCACGTAGACTTCTTCCTTCAGTACGCCGTTTAGAAAAGCTGACTTTACATCCATCTGATATACTTTGAATCCTTGATGCGTTGCGTAAGCTAGGAAAAGACGAATGGCTTCTAATCTTGCGACTAGAGCGAATGTTTCATCAAAGTCGATTCCCTCTGATTGACAATAACCCTTGGCAACTAGTCGAGCTTTATTTCTGACGATGACGTTGTTTTCATCACGCTTGTTTTTGAAGACCCACTTAGTGCCAATCACGTGCTGATGTCTAGGTGTCGTGAACAAGCTCCCAAACTTCGTTTCGACGAACCTGTTTTCACTCTTCTTGCATGGCAATGATCCGGGCCAAGATCATTAAGTGCGTCCTCTATTGACTGAGGTTCTTCTTAGACAAGAAACAAGAATAGAGTGAGCTTTCTCCTTGACTTAATTTAGATCTTGTCCTTATAGTTGCCGATGGATCTCCAATGATGAGATCTTGAAGTATGAGCGTCAAGCCATGAACGCCTGAGTCTGTCTTCTTCTTCTGATACTACTCGCACGTCGTAGGTGTATTAGGCATTTCGATAGTCTTGTTTTGTGATCGTAGCTGATTCAAGAAGAAGGTTAGGATCTACTGAGTTTCCAGGTTCAGGGGCATTTAGCTCAGGAACATTAATCGTTCCCCCTGAGTTTATATTCTCAGTAGAGGTCTCAGTTACCACGGGGGCTTCCTCATCGACCGTTGTTATCTGTTGTTGATTCTGTTCAGTAGAATCAACCAGGTCAGCTACATTGCTTGTTGGCTGAGTCTGAATCTCTTCATCGCTCGACTCATCATCCCAACAATGCTCGGATCTTTTCGGCTTTGTCGGTTAGTGCGAGATCCTGTAGCTTGCTGCTGACATCTTCAGTATTTGTCTCTATAGTTTTCCTGTTCTCAGTAACAAACTCATCAAAAACAACATGAGGGCTTTCCTCCACACAAAGGGTCCGATAGTTAAAGACTCTGAAGGCTTTACTGACTCGAGAGTATCCTAAGAATACTCCTTGATCAAATTTGCTATCAAAGACCTTCAACTGATCTTTCCCATTATTATGGATAAAGCAAGGACAGCCAAAAATATGAAAATGAGAGATAGAAGGAATTCTCCCTTTCCATAATTCGTAGGGTGTCTTCATGTGTTGCTGTGTAAGTAAAGAGCGATTCTGAGTATAGCAGGCGGTGTCAGTAGCATCAGCCCAAAACTTTGAGGGTAGTCCAGAGTCTGCTAGGAGCGTTCTTGCTACTTCTTTAAGTGTTCTGTTCCTTCGTTCAGCAAGTCCGTTCTGCTGAGGGGTGCGAGCTGCTGATGTCTCGTGCTGAATTCCCTCTTTATCGCAGTACTCCTTAACAACTGAGTTGAGAAATTCTGTTCCTCTGTCTGAGCGAATTCTTTGAATCTTGATGTCCTTTTCCACACTGAGTTTCTTCAGCAGATTGGGCAGCTCAGTTTGGACATCAGATTTGTTGGCGATGAAGATGACCCAAGTATATCTCGAGTAGTCGTCAATAACGACGAGGGCATACTTCTTGCCTCTTATAGTCACTGGAGAGACTGGCCTGAATAAATCTATGTGCAGCAGCTGAAGGATTCCATCAGTGGAAGGTGAAGGAATAGGCGGATTACTACTCTTTGTCTGCTTTCCCTTCAAGCATTCTTCACAATTTCTATCTTTGATGAACGATTCGTTGGGCAGTCATCTGACTTTAGAGTTCTTGGCGAGCATGTTCATAGTCTTGAAGTTCAGGTGGCTGAGTCTCTTGTGCTATAGCCATCCTGACTTGTCATTAGATTTCGTCTGTGCAAGCAAGCAAGCCTCAGGTTCTGCGGTATTCCAGTTAGCAACATATATATTCTTTTTCCGCGAACCTGATAACACTGTTTTCCCTGTAGATTTATCAACAATATCACATAAACCAGCATCCAAGATTACTCTGTTAAGATTATCACAGAATTGACTGACAGAAAGGAGATTATGTTGAAGTCCTTCAACATATGTTACTCTTGGAACTGAAGCAGTCTCAATGTTCAACGTTCCATATCCCCTTGTGTAGCCTTTTGAGTTGTCACCAAACTCAATTCTGGGACCATCTTCTTGTACGTAGTTGGTCAGCAGGCTTTTCTGGTATGTCATGTGTCTCGAGCAGCCGTTGTCCACTATCCATGGGTCCTTATGCACCTGCAAAACAGAAGCATTTTTAGGTACCCTTTGGTTCAGTTGGGTCCTTACATATTAGTGGGTGATTTCGGAACCCATATCTGTCTAGGAACCTTAGAAGTCTGAGACTTTTTCTTCTGAACCTTGTCAGTTTTCTTCTCCACAGGACCTGGAGATACTGACTTTCTGATGATTCTAGGTTCATGAGCTTTCTTCTTCTGAGTCTTTGCGCTTCTCCTGACCCTGGGCTCATAGTAGTACGAATCGTACTGAGCCGGGTGCTCATACAATGGTTCATTGTACTGTTCCGCCCACCTGACCTTCTTAGTTCCCCCTGAGTTTGATCGTGGTGTCCTGGGGCTGGAACCATTGGTCAGCTGCTTCTTGTTGCTCGGCTGAGGTGCAACTAAGTTTTGTTTATTCTTCGCCTGAGGTGTGGTGTCAGTAGCTTGCACCTTTCCTCTGACGAACCTGTCAGCCAGCATATTTGAGCTTTTCGAAGTGGTAGCTTTGTGAGTATAGCCAAGACCTTTTTTCAGGACAGTTGGCTGTTGCGCTCTGAGCATACTTTCCAGCTTCTCCTTTGCTCTTAGGTATTGTTCAGTCATCAGCCCTCGCCAGACCTCGTCACTCCTCCTGAGTGAGTCATAATCATTTTGCACGTCGGTGAGCTTCTGACTGAGTTGGGCTATTTCAGTCTCTTTCTCAGAATTGTCCTTAGTCAGAACTGAGATCTGAGTCTCTTGAAGCTGAGACTTAGTCATAAGAGATTCAATCTCTTCCTTGAGTCTCGCTACCAGATTCTCTGACTCAGTAGAGACCTGACAATCAGAAGAAAGTCTCTGATTCACAGCCTTTACCTGTTCCAGTTCCTGAATCGTTCTGCTGAACTCTCTGCTCAGCTGAATTTGTTCCTCTAGTAGATCGTCATAGGTTTGTACCACATCTAGAGGATCATCTGTGACCGAGCACGTGTCGTGTGTGCTGTGTGAAGAAGAGGTTATATTAAGTTTGGAGTTTACCTCAGCCTCTTCACCGGCCATCGGACAAGTATTCGACCGTATCTTCGGAGAACCGTCTCTCCGATCTCAACTGCGACATATGCAGCTTCGTCCTCAGAGGAATACATGAATGTATCCTCCTCAATTGAGTTGTCGGATATCTCTCCGGCTATGTAAGTCTGCCTGCTTTTGGCAAATTTATCTCGTCTGGCCTGCCGTTCTGCTCGTTGAGCAGCTGAGAGTTCGGGACAATCGTACTGATAATGTCCCTCCTTCTTGCAGTTGTAGCAGGTAGATGTTCTGCTGCTTTTTCCAGCTGAGTCTTTGGATGGACTAGCAAGCAGGCTCGTGTTCCCGCATTCGAGTAGAAGGTTTAGATTCTTCCCTTTTCTGATAATCTTTCTTACCTGAGGGAGAATCTCTGTTGTATTTCCTCAGCTTTCTGACTCTCTCCTTTTCTCTCTGATATTTGAGAGCCATTAGTGCTAGCTGGTCAGGGCCTGGCGTCTTAGAGGACTTTGCTATTGTTGTGGCCACTGCCTTGCTTGAGGAAACAGGTTTGGCTCCAGTTTTGCTGACTGTTGCTTTGAAGGCATGGTCAATCTGAGTGTCAGTTGGAGCGCTGGAACATCGTTGGGGTAGGCTATGCTCAAATTCCTCCGTTTTCAGTTCTGAAAATATAACATCAGGACTTAAAGCATTAAGATCAGAGCAACGTAAATAAGTAGCAAAAGGAAGCCACTTCTGTCGAGGTAGCGCTCTCAAGATCTTGGTGTTCATCTCCTTATTGGTGAACGACCTCCCCAGCCCGTTGATAACATTGACTTGATTTGTGAATCTGACGCTGAGCTCGTCAATAGTCTCACTGGGCTCCATTGCAAAGGCATCGAACTTTTGTAGCTCTAACTCGAGCTTGTTCTCTTTGATCTGCGGGGTTCCTTGGCTCGGCATGCCTGGGGCATCCCAAAGTTCTTTTGCCGTCTTGCAGTCTTGCACCCTCCCGAGATGAGAGTCACTGAGCGATGTCAGTATTGGGTTTCGCGCAACTCGGTCGAGGTTGTGCAGCTTTTTCTCTTCTAGCGTGAAGGTTGATTTTTCTTTAGGGATCTTAGCACCAGTCTGTGCTCCTATACCTCCCACAGCGGCAAATTCTACGCTGTCGATCATGGGAATGATGGGTCCAGACTCAAGGACGTCCGTCATGCTGTCGTGCAGCGATGTGAGGTGTGCCTCCATTCTCACGCGTCATATCGTAAAGTTCTCTATCGAGAACATTGGTACCGTCCGAATACCTGACATGTCAGACATTATGTGAACAAGTATAAGAATGAATGAAGAGATGCTTGTGCAGAGAAAACGTTTTCAGGATCTGTTCGAGAAGACCAGTAGTACAGAACCGGCGATCAGAAGAACACCGAGGCTCTGATACCAATTGTTGGTCCGGAGACGATAGTCAGGTGTAGAGGGGGGGGTGAATACACCTGATCACAGTTTCTTTTTCTCAGAACGTGAAGGACAGCTGAGCTGTAGGTTGCGACTGATGAACAGTGCCAGATATTAACCTTCGATCACGGGTCGGAGTGTGTCAGCTACTGAGCTCTTCTACTGAGTTAAGTCAGTTGTTGAAACTCAGTCGGAGACGTTGTGCGGATATGTGTAGGGCCCGGAGATTCGTCTCAGTTTGAAAACTTGTTTTCGCAAGTTAAAGTATTTTGGCTAGTGCACTTTTATAAATAAGTTTTATGCAAAGATATGATTTTAAACCAGTTTGTATGCAATGCAATAAAACAGTAAATAACACTAGCAATTTAACGTGGTTCGAATATGCAAGATCCTATGTCCACGGTCCTGACAAGGCAGGAGAACTTGTTGATTATTCTGAGCAAGCCTCAGCAAGGATTCTGTATACTGGGCAGACCCTTCTAAGTTATAGTCCTTAGCGACTTTACAATTCAAACCTAAGTTCGAAAGGGGGGGATAATCTCCAACTAAGAAGGAGTTCTTACAATAAGAACAATTCACAAAAAGTGAACTCCTTCGAATTTCTAAGCTATAGATATGGCAATGAGCTTAGCTAGAGAAGAAAGGGATCTAAAGATAACTCTAGAGAGAAGAACTAATGATTTTCTATGAAGGCAAGTTCTTCGCTGGATGATCTTTAATTTGCTAGAGTGTTTGTGAGCTTGAGCGTTTTCCCTTGTGAATCCCGTGCGTGGAGCTCGGATTTCTTCTCTATTTATAGTTGTGAGCATGTATATGTCCGTTGGAGAAGACGATGCCACGTGTCACAAGCTTCCAAAGAAAACGGTCATAATGTTCGAATTGTTGCAGTAGGGCAGTTGACACTGTACATGAGAGCAGTTTTAGTTGGTCAGAGCAGGTAAAGTGTTGTCTGCTTCTCATTGGTTGAGGTTTGTGGTAGGTGAGAATGTGTCAGAGATTAGAGTTGACTAGTCCACATCCTCGTATGATCTTCTGCTGAACTTCGAAATGACTTATACGACTGGGTCGTTTTTACGTCGGATCTGATTAGACTCAAGACAGTCTCTGTCTTCTTCGGCTGAGTCGTCTGACGAGCTGATAAGACTTTGGTGGGTCGTGATGATCGCGAAGATGCGAAGCTTTGCATTATGTTCTTCTGCTGATAACTATCAGCTGATGGGGTATCTCATACTGAGGTCAGATACAGCTGAAGTCAGAAGAATGCAAGCGATTACACTGATGACGGGGGGTTCTGGAAAGTAACTTCGTCAGAAGATCAGTCCAACAGTTTACCCCGTACAGGACTTAGACAAAAGATAAACAACTACGAAAAGTCTAGCCTATATATCAGCTAATCCTATCGACACTACACTATTGATATCAGCTGGGTTTTGGGATCTTCAATTCCATAGTACTACTATGATTTCCCCCAATATTATTTTAACCACTAATCAGCTGAATACCATCTACTGACTCATAACTCAACAATGACTTTCTAACTCTGAGTAATGGCTCGAGACTCCAATGAAAATGCTCTGACGTGGATTCCTTCCGGGATCACAAGAGTAACTGTTGAACGCTGCAAGCGCGCGCAAATGAATGAAGTAATAAATGTCGTATGCTTAGGAGATTCTTTTCGTTTTTAAAACCTCATATGTTATACGTTATGCTTTGGATAACCGCAAGTTTTAATAAAATGTTTTATCAAATGCTAGCCCACTGGGTACACTAGTACTTAGTCCAAATTTTTTCCAAATATTTTCAGGTTGAGTGGCCGTTGCAGACGAGCGGAGCCGAGGGCAAGGGTTGCTGTCCGATACGCTAATTCCCACCGTGCTTAATCGATATTTTGCCTATTCCGGGATATGTAATTGTTTTTGCTACTCGTCATTTTAAACTTGTCTTCATGATTATTGAACCAGATTTCTTCTATGTGCTCAGATACTGGTTTTATTTTGATGAATCTCGGCGTTGAAATTCCATGAATTTAATTTCTTGAATTATTCTATATTATCTCTTAATTATAAATGATCTTTTATTTATCCGTATTCACCACACTCTGTCACACGCCCTCTTCCGAAAATCGGGCTGTGACACATGCCCCACATGTGTGATCAACAATTGATTTGCTTGAAGCAGAAGTGTTCTGCTTAAGCAGTGGATCTAGTTTATCTTCAAGTTGGCTGAACTTCGCTTTCACCTTCGTGTCGATCTCGTCCATATAGTCGGAATGCGACCAATCGACAGATCTTCTTGTTGCTCTCGGTCCCTTATACTGTGAAGTGGATTCGGCTAGTCCCTCAATCATATTTTTGGCATCCTCGTAGAGATTAGTGTGGAAATTACATTTCAAACCAATATCAACCATGGCTTTTTCTTCATCGATCATTCCTTGATAGAAAATTTGCAAAAGCTCCACTTCCGAGTAGCAATGGTTAGGACAACTATCGACAAGTTGTCCAAATCTCTCCCAATATGCGCCGAAAGTCTCGTTGATTTCGTGAGCAATCCCAGATATCTGCTTCTTGAGTGCATATGTCTTTGATTATGAGAAATACTTCTTCAAGAATTCCGTACGCATTTGGGTCCACGTCGAGATCGTATTTGGCTTAAGACTCGAGAACCATGTTTATGCTCCATCTTGAAGTGTGAATGGAAAAGCCTTAAGCTTGAATGCATCCAGATTGTCTTGCCTGTGCAAGTTATAGACTTGGTTGAATGGTGATCGTTGTTTCGCACCAAATAATCCTGCAAAATCTGAGAATTAATTCAGTATAGTCACAGGGTATTGAACATAGGGAACGGAGGACTAGACACATTATTTTTCTACTTATCTTGAGTTTGGTTAGCAACCACGCAAGTTTTGGGATTTTATCTTAGCTAAGAAATTGTAAAAACTGAAAACTGAAATAAAACTGTTTTAACTGGGCTATTGAGAGATAGGTCCAGCAGAATATTCAGCACGCACGTAATTCTAATCATCGGCACTTAAAGTTAATTAATTTCTTGAATCTACTAGTTATAGATTGTCGTAATTAAACTGACACAACCCTCACTCCCACTTACTTATTCGGTAGCCGCCATGTTGGGCATCGAAACGAATACTTCCCTAATCTAGCTACAACCTGCGTTGTTGGACAATCAATAGATTTAATAGCTAGACAATTTTATCGATCTAAGGGAGCCTAATATAGGAGCCTACTCGTATGTTGGGCATCTAATAGTCTCCTACCGGTTTAATCCAATTATTCTTACGAATAATTTTGCTACTTACCTAGTCTTGTTCCACGAGAAATGATGGAAGTACTAAGTTAGCTACAAACTACGCAACCTAGGGTGGCCAATTCAAAATTACTAGTTAGATTAAATAAATCAAAATTAACCTGAAACCCTTTCAATTAATTATTAGCACCTAAGCCTCATGTATTGTTCACGTGTATGTTTCACATTCTGCCGGACTACTAAAAGTTTTAGCTACTCATGAAAACGTCCTGACTGCGCAGCTAAGACACTTTGCAGAACAGAATTATAAGCATTCGTAACCATAATTCTAGCGTGCACGGATATTTAGGAATAGACTGTAAACACAATCAAAACTAAGATAACGAAACATAATCTGAAATTAAGACAATAACGGAACACGAACGAGAGTACCGATTTGAGTCTTCGATCTCTCAACACCAACGAACGGAAATTTTAAAGCTGCTAACTACGATACTCAAAATTAAACCCTAAGTGATTGTTTCTTCTTCTCTACTTCTTAAATCGCATGGAATGGAATGGGAAACGGTCTTCGCACGTCTTCTCCTCGGCGACGGCGGCGGTAAATTCTCGGCAGCGACGGCGGTATGAATTCGGGAATGAGATGGATCGGATGTGAAGACATTATGTGTATGAGGAGGTGATGATTTCGTGCCTCTCTTCTCCTTTTATATGGTTGCTCCTTTGATCAAGATAAACTAGGGTTTCTTTTCGGATAAGGAAAGGATTCATGATATAAGGTAAATATCTTATCCTTCCTTAAATATCCACCTTCTTCCCTTCTCTTCTATTCTTAGCCAATTTCGATCATAGTCACGCCATTCCAACTAGAAAACGCATTACCACATCATTTCCACATCACATGCCAAATCAGCATTAATTCCTGCATAACTGCAACAAAAGCGTCTCGCCTGCACAATTAAGAGACTTTTCGGACATATCTAATTAAGTACGAAAATGACTTATCATTGAACAACGCCAAAAAGAAATTTGGGTTCTCGTTCGTCCTCCTATAAAATTTGGGCACCATATTCAGCTTGACATCTATTTGTTAAGTAGTTGTGATTTGGATTGGACCGGGTAGGTCTGCTCCCATGTCAAGCGATCCGGCATTCATTCTCAAGGGTAGCGTGGATTGGCTCCGTCTGCCATCTCTTCCTCTTCAGAGTCTGAGATATCTGCTAGAGTTTTCTGCCTTGTTTCGTCGAACACGACAATCTCTGGTTCTGACTCGCTGTTCTGATCAACGACGCTTGTTTTATCTTTTGACTGGGCAGTTAAGATGTTTCCTGCCCCAGACAAAATTTGTTGCTTTTGCAACTTTGCCTTCTTCCTATTCCTCTTTGTTGTTTTCTCGATCTCATGATCAAATATCAGATTAGGGTTGAAAGACCTGCTCATGCAACACTTAAAAAGACTACAGATTAGTAGAAAATATAATTAAACTAGATAACATCGTTCCCCGGCAACGGCGGCAATTACGTGATCACTGTATTGCACCAAATAATCCTGCAAAATCTGCTAATGAATTTAGTATAGTCTACAGGGTATCGAACACAGGGAATGGAGGACTAGACACATTATTTTCCTACTTATCTTGGATTTTGGTTATCAACCACGCAAGTTTTGAATTCTTACTAAGCTAAGAAATTGTAAAACTGAACTAAAATAAAAGCGTATTAACTGGGCAGTTGAAAGACCGGTCCAGTAGAATATTCCACACACACTTATTCCAATCTTCGGCACACAATAAGAATTAATCTCATGAATCAACTAGTTATAAATCATCGTAACTTAAACTGCATGATCCTCACTCCAACTTACTTAATCAGTAGCAGCCATATTGGGCATCGAAACAACTACTTCCCTAATCTAGCTACAACCTACGTTGTTGGGCAATCAATATATTTAATAACTAGAGAACTTTATCGAACTAAGGGAGCCTAATATATGAGCCTACTCGTATGTTGGGCATCTAATAGTCTCCTACCGGTTTAATCCAATTACTCTTACGAATAATTTTGCTATTTACCTAGCCTTATTCCACGAGAAACGATGGAAGTACTAAGTTAGCTACAGACTGCGCAACCTAGGGTGATAAAGCATAAATTACTAGTCAGATTAATTAATTCAAAATTAACCCAAAACCCTTTCAATTAATTATAAGCACCTAAGCCTCATGTACTATTAATGTCTGTGTTTTACATCCTACCGGACCACTAAAAGTTTTAGCTACTCATGAAACCGTCCCGACTGCGCAGGCAAGACACTTCGCAAAACAGAATAGTAACCATTTGTAACCCTAATTCTAGCATGCACAAAAATTAAGAATAAAACATTAAACACAAACAGAACCTTAAAAACGAAGCACGAAATGAAATTAAATCAGAAAAATAGAATTTAAAAACGAGAGTACCGATTTAGTGTTCGATATCTCCTAACAACGAAAACTTAAGCAACGAATATGAACTAAGCGATCTGGAAATTTGAACATCTTAAACTGAAATAAACGGTGTTCGTTTCTTCCTCTTTACTCTCGAAATGCATGAAAACGTAAATGGAAATCGAATCTTCAATCGTCTTCTTCTCTTTGGCAGCGGCGGGAAATGAACGGCGTCGGAAGTCGGAGCAGACAGGAATGAATACGGGAATGAGAATGAACGTCTTTGTTGCGCTAATATCCCCTTTTATATAGCTGCTCTCATGATCAACTTGTATTTAGGGTTTCAATCTTGGATAATGAAAGATTTATTAGATAAGGAAAATATTTTATCCTTTCCTTATTCACCTAGTAATCCACCCATTTCCTTTCTTCACTCTATTTTCGGCTAAATTCGATCATAATCACGCCAATACAACTGGAATCCACGTTGCCACCTCATTTCCACGTCACATGTCAAATTAGTCATAATTCCTGCAAAACTGCCAATAAAAGTGTTTCGCCAGCACAGTTAAGTGACATTTCAGGCAGAAATAATAAGGTACGAAAATGACTCATCAACCATATTTTAAGATATACGGAAGATCGGTGCGGTATACCGACAAGACGGTTAGGTATACGGTTTAATCAATTTCAATACCGAACATTCAGTATACCTCACAGTACAGTACGAAATGGTATGAAAAATCTTCATACCGCTATTTTCAGTATGGTACACTTTTGTATTTTTTTAATGAGTTTGACTACGTTCATATATTAACACTTAATTAAAATACAATAAAAAAAAGTAGTTTTCATGTGACAGAAGATTAGTTTTATATATTTTATATAGATGATTAATTTGAAAATTAATTTTGGAAGATAACTAATCTAAGACATAGTTTTTTGAAGAGATTAGTTTGGAAATTCACTATAAATTCCGTTTAATATCCCAATTTTGTGCAAATATTTTAATTAGTAGTACTCGATATGTGAAAAGATTAGTCTGATATGAAACTATGGAAGAAAATGTGGAAATTTTGGGCAGCGGAGAAGCGAGAAGCTACTGAATCTTAGAGGAACAATCGTGACAACGACATGGTATACAACTACTAACATAGGACATATCTATCTATTTTAACACTGCCTTCTAGGCCCTACCATTTCTCTATTCATTTAATTTTTTTCTCGAACTTTGTGTGAGGACCATTTCTTACTAGGGGTATAAGTGGTTCCAGTCCGAACCGCGAAATCGACGGAACCGAACCGAACCAAACCGAAAAATGCGATTCGGTTCGATTTCGTGGTTTAGTTTGATTTATATTTTCCGAAACCGTTTACAATCGGTTCGGTTCACGGTTCCTAAGGTTTAGAAACCGCTCAAACCGAACCGAACCAATGGAACCGAATGAAAAATAAAGATTTTTGTTAATACTACATACTACTTACTTACTAGGTAGTATACTAATATGTGATTACTAGAGGTATAGTAAGTAATTGATACATATGTAAATATGTAATTAAAAAAATTAAAAAAGAGATGTTCATACTACTATTACACTAGGGCAGTAGGGCAGTGTGCACAACTGAGTCCTGACTACACCACTCTTTTGTCTTCTCAATTCTCATTTCCATCTTCTTTCTCATTTCTCAATTAATTCTCAATACTATTTTCACTTTTTCTACCAAAACGTAAAAGTTGAACAACAAGTCCTCCATTCGTAGGAATTTTTTTTGGGAGTTCTTAGTTCATCCGTTTACGTGGAGTCATGAAGTTGTTTCATTTTGCTACTGCCTATGTGGCTTGTGGAGTCATGAATTTGTTTCCCCTAGTTGGAGATTAACTATTGTAATTATGTTAAGTATATTTATACTTTATTAATATTTTGGAGCCTAGTTGGAGATTAACTTTTGTAGTTATGTTTAGTATATTTATATTTTGTTAATATTTTGGAGTTGTCGTGCTTGAATTTCATTCACGTTAAGCATGTATGGAATATTATGGTCAAATAATCTATTTAGGATTTAAAAAGGTAGAACCGATGAACCGAACCGAACCGAACCATTTCTAAGCGGTTCGGTTCGGTTCCAAAAGTAAAGTACACCTTAAACCGAACCGAACCAAACCACTTTCATATGTTCGGTTCGATTCCTAAATTGTACTAAAAACCGAACCGAACCGAACCTTTACACCCCTATTTCTTACATGTATTTTATATTTTATCCTCAAATTGCAGTAATTAAATCCAAGAGAAAATGGTATAATAAATTAGTATTCTCACCCTTATAGACTTATAGTTGTACGTTCATAAATTAAGAATTGATATATAAATAATTATTTTCTATATAGTGTTTGCATTATTGAGGAATTGATCTATAATAATTATTTTCTATATAGTTTTTGCATTATTGAGGCCAAATCCAAATCCAAACTCACTCTTCAATTTTCATCTTGCATCCCCAATTTTTTCTTGAAACTCCATTTCAATTCACCCTTCAACTTCAACTAGCGTTATTATATACTCTTCCTCTCTCACACACACACCCTTCACCAGTTAGTACTCTCTTTCCCCCATTCAAAACTCTTCACTATTCAAGGATGATTCTATTTCTACTGCTATAAACTCACACAAAACAAAACTCTATCCAAACACACAATACTACACTCCGCTCGACAAACCCACGCCCAACGCCGCCGCCTCCTCCTTCCTCAAAAAACCGAAGCTCTACTCCTTCGCCGCCGTCACCATCCTCTGCTCCCTGTTCTACCTCCTCGGCGTCTGGCAACACGGCGCCGCCAACTCCCCCTCCACCACCTCCAACCTCGACGCCGCCGTCCCTTGTTTCTCCATCACCCAAAACAACACCACCACCGCCGCCACTGCCACGAACGCATCCTCCTCCCTCTCCTCCGCCGTACAGCTCGACTTCAACACCCACCACCCCGCCGACGGCGGCGCCGTCACCCTCTCCTCCGCCGCCAAAGCGTACCCGCCATGCAGCAGCCAGTACAGCGAGTACACCCCATGCGAGGACCAGAAGAGATCGCTCAAATTCCCTCGAGATAGGCTGATATACAGAGAGCGTCATTGCCCCTCCAAAACCGAGCTGCTCAAGTGCCGGATTCCGGCGCCGTACGGCTACAAGAACCCCTTCAAGTGGCCGCAGAGCCGGGATCTGGCGTGGTTCGCCAATGTTCCCCACAAGGAGCTCACCATCGAGAAGGCGGGACAGAATTGGGTTCGGTTCGAAGGCGACCGCTTCAGATTCCCCGGCGGCGGCACCATGTTCCCCAAGGGCGCCGGTGCCTATATCGACGACATTGGAAAGTTGATCAATTTGAAAGATTGCTCCATTAGAACTGCCATTGATACTGGCTGTGGGGTAATTATATTCTTGTTTATTTCCTACTTAAGTTGGTATTTGCAACTGCTTAACTTATTTAATTTCTAGCTTAATTTAAGGAAACATTATTTTTTGGTATTTTCAAGAGCTTAAATTCAGAAAAAATGTCTACATTTAAGTTGAATAAGTTGAAGTTGGTTAAATTGAATAAGTTGAAGTTGGTTAAGTTAGGTAATTACTAACTTCTTCAACTTAATGTTATATTTATAATTTCGGATAAGCTATGATTTGATATTTTAATTATAAATCACAAAATAAGCTACTACAGTATGCAAACACTAACTTTTTTTTTTCTTTTAAGCAATTTTTGGAAACACACTCTAAATTCTCTAATAAACCACTTTATCCAACATTTTTCTTAATTTAAGCACTTAAACAAAGTTTAATCTATTGCAAGTGATAAATCTTTTCCAATATTAAATGTTTATTGTTGGAAGTTGGAACTATTTTTACTTTCTTGAATCAATAATATTGAAATGATTGTTCTTTTCCGTGTATGCTTTTATTACAGAGCTGGATTTCCATACCCTTTCTTTATTCAATGCTTTTCTCTCTCTCTCCCATTTCATGTGATCTTTTCTCTCTCTAGTTTAGTATTCATGGATCTATTGGATAATTAGGGACAGAATTATGTTGCCAAAATTATGTGTGTAAATGATATGCCCTCCATATTATAAAACTTTATGCACAGAATCTTCTTTAAAGTGTTTCTGTCTTTAGAAAGAGGCCATCATATATAGCTTCAGAGACACATGGCGCCCATGCATATAAGCTTTTGAGTGTATATACCGGTCCCAGAATTTTCAAGTCTCTTTTTTCTGACATTTTTCAGATTTTCTTGACTAATATTGCAAGTCTATTAGTTATAAGATTCTCCAGTAATAAAAGGGAGAAATTGATTAAAATCTAACATATATATCTAATTACAACATTCTAGTTACCAGAACGATGATGTCAAATTATTGTGAGTTTTATATTTTGATGTTGAGATTATGATATTCTTGGTTGAATAGTTTTGTAAATTCTGAAGTAACTTTTGGTGGTGTAAACTTATAGGTAGCAAGCTGGGGAGCTTATCTTTTATCTCGAAATATCCTTCCAATATCTTTTGCCTTTGATACACATGAAGCGCAGGTTCAGTTTGCTTTGGAGCCAGGTGTTCCTGCATTGATCGGTGTGATCGCATCCAAGAGGCTTCCGTACCCATCAAGGGCCTTCGACATGGCTCATTGTTCTCGTTGCCTCATTCCGTGGGGCCAGCATGGTAGTCCCAATTCATAATCATGTCATGATCTTTCTTGCTTTCACCTTGTCCCATTTGAAAATTTGAATTGGTTTTTAAATGGTTAACTTTAACTTGTCATGTAGATGGAGCCCTACTTGACTGAAGTTGATCGCGTTTTGAGGCCGGGTGGTTACTGGATCCTCTCCGGTCCACCAATTCAGTGGAGGAAATACTGGAGGGGGTGGGAAAGGTCTAGAGATGATCTGAATGCAGAGCAAATGCAGATTGAGAATGTCACCAGGAGCCTATGCTGGAAGAAGTTGGTTGAGAAGGATGACATTGCCATATGGCAGAAACCAGCCAATCACTTGAAATGCAAAAACTCCAAAAAATCTGTCAAGAACCGGCCTTTCTGCAGCGCTCAGGACCCTGATAAAGCTTGGTTGGTTATCATCAACTACTGCAGTAGTGCTACACTACCCTTATTTTCTGCGTTTTCTAATTGAATCCCTTTTGTAGGTACACTAAGTTGGAAACTTGCTTGACTCCTCTGCCCGAAGTTTCTGACAGTAATGAGGTTGCTGGTGACGAATTGAAGAAATGGCCTACAAGATTGAATTCTGTACCTCCTAGGATTAGTAGCGGAAGTATAAATGGAGTAACCCCAGAAATGTTTCAGCAAGATTTGCAGCTTTGGAAGAAAAGAGTGTCTTATTACAATAATGTTAATAACCAGCTTGCCCAGAAGGGGAGATACCGAAACATCCTTGATATGAATGCTTTCTTGGGTGGATTTGCTGCTAACTTGGTTCAAGATCGGCTTTGGGTAATGAACGAAGTCCCGGTTGAGGCCAAGTTCGACACACTTGGTGCTATATATGAACGAGGATTGATTGGAACATACCAGAGCTGGTATGTATAAATAAGACATAAAATTAATCTTTGATGATTTATAATATGATCATGACTTGGGATGTGTTGCAGGTGTGAAGCTATGTCTACATACCCTAGAACTTATGATCTCATCCATGCTGATTCAGTCTTTACGCTCTACAAGGATAGGTAGATATATCAATATATCATATATGATATATGACATTGACATCTCTTTGGCATTTTTCGAGTTGTATTTTGATATGTTGTTGTGATGTAGGTGTGAAATGGAAGATATCATGTTGGAAATGGATAGAATATTGAGACCGGAAGGGAGTTTGATAATCCGGGACGACGTGGATACGTTGGTGAAGTTGAAGAGGATAGCTGATGGATTGAACTGGGAGAGCCAGATTGTAGACCATGAGGATGGACCACTGGAGAGAGAAGCTACTATTTGCAGCGAAGCTGTATTGGACATCTCCAGCTGATCAAGAATCTTAACCAGTTTAGTCATTTAGACAATTTTCCCGTCACATTTTACTAATTTCATTCTACTTTCCTCAAGTTATAAAATGTATGATAATTCTCCAAACTATCAATATTCATTCAAAGAATCACTTGTCAAGGCATGAATGTGATGACACACACATAGAAGCTAGGTTGGTCATGCAACACACCCTTAATCTCTTGCTATAAATGGGACTAATCAACCATCTTTGATATCATCTTTCACACAACAAAAATCAAGAATCAAGAAAAATAATTTAGCAGCAATGAAGTGTGTTTTCTATATGGTGGTGGTGTTGGTGGGTCAGAGGCAGGCAAAAAAAAAATAATTATTACGGATTTTTCTCTTCACATCTTGTATACGTTATCTTCTATCGTTAATAGTTGTGTTCGATGATTTGACATTTGGGAATTTGTTGTGTTTTGCAGGAAACTGAAATTAGGAATATATGGATCATGATGAGTCATTGATCGTCAATAAAGCTAAGGAAGCAAGAGTCTTGGTGATCGATGTATTACATCAAAAAATCCTGCAAAATTTAAGAATGAATTCAGTATAGTTAAAGGGTATCAAATACAGGGAATGAAAGAATAATTACAATATTTTCATACTTATCTAAATGTTGGTTAACAACCACGCAAATTTTAGAATTTTTACTAAGCTAAGAAAAATTAAAAATTAAAAACTGAAATAAAAACTGTATTAACTGGGCAGTTGAAAGACATGTCTAGCAGAATATTCAACACACACAAATTTCAATCATCGGCACATAAAGTTAATTAATCTAATAAGTCAACTAGTTATAGACCATCGTAACTTAAACTACTTGATCCTCACTCCCACTTACTTAGTCGGTAACCGCCATGTTGGGCATCGAAACAACTACTTCTCTAATCCAGCTACAACCTACGTTGTTAGGCAATCAATAGCTTTAATAACTAGACAACTTTATCGAACTAAGGGAACCTAGTATAAGAGCCTACTCGTATGTTGGGCATCTAATAGTCTCCTACCGATTTAATCAAATTACTCTTACGAATAATTTTGCTACTTACCTAGCCTTGTTCCACGAGAAATGATGGAAGTACTAAGTGAGCTACAGACTACGCAACTTATGGTGATCAAGCCTAAATTACTAGCCAGATTAATTAATTCAGAATTAACCCGAAATCCTTTCAATTAATTATTAGTACATAAGCCTCATGTACTGTTCACGTGTGTGTATTACATTCTGTCGGACCACTAAAATTAGATACTCATGAAAACATCCCGGCTGCGCAGGTAAGACACTTTGCAGAACAGAAAAATAATTGTTTGTAACCCTAATTCTAGCATTCACGAAAACTGAGAATAAAATAGTAGACACAAAATAGAACTGAAAAGGAAGTTCAAACTGGAATTAAAACGATAACGAAAATTAAAGAACAAGAGTACCGACTTGAATCTTCGATCTCTCAACATCAATCGAAAACGAAACTACGAACGGAAATAAGAAATTTGGAAATTCGAACAACATGAACTGAAATAAATGGTGTTTGTTTCTTCATATCTACTTCTTGAATTGCATGGAACAGAAATGGAAAACAGGATCTTGATCGGCTTCGGAACTCGGCGGCGGACTCGGAAGTAACGACGACGGCGGCGGTGGTTTGATGAATTGGATGAGATGGATTGGAAGTGAATACGTGTATGTAGGCTCTCTCTATTTCGTGTCTCCTCTCCCCTTTTATACGGCTGCTCCTTTGATCAAGAGTATCTAGGGTTTCTATTCGTATAAGGAAAGGATTCATAAGATAAGGTAAATATTTTATCCTTCCATATATATCCAACTTCCTTCCTTTCTTTTCTTGACCAATTTCGATCATAATTACGCCATTCCAGTTGTAAAACGCGTTGCCACATCATCTCCACGTCACATGGCAAATCAGCCTTAATTCTTGCATAACTGCCAACAAAAGTGTCTCGCCTATACAGTTAAGAGACATTTCAGACATAAAATAATAAGGTACGAAATTGACTCATCAAATCTCCTTACACTTGAACTGTACTCGCCCTCGAGTATAAGAAGAACAAAAGATAAGTACCTAATTATTTCGGTTATCCCCAAGACTCAAGACTCAAAGCAAAAGACACAAGACTCAAACAAGAACAAGACTCAACATGGACAAAAGAAAGAAAAGAACAACGGACTCACAAACAAAGATAAGAACCCATACCAATCAATTCAAAAATTTCCACACCAATTAACTAGCCAAGCAATGTCAAACCATGCAATCATGATCTCATCAAGCAAGTAGATAATGCAAATTTTGAAACTAAGCACACATATATCAACTTGGTCAAAATCTAAACAATGTGGATCTCCTCAAGATTCACTCAACACTCAACTAGTTTAGGTCCAGTTTAAGCCACTCAAAGGAAACAATCCACAATCACGATAAGAGATCGTCACAATAGCAATATCAATGATGTCTTTCTCATTTGGTTGTAATGAGGATTAGGACTTAGACAAATTGATGTTGGTAGAGGTCCTAGGGGTACTAAGCTCCATCAAGATTTAGATTAAATATTATGCATGTCAAACTCTCTCACCTGTGCAACTCCCACCCCTTAAGAAAATTCACTTCAATGCTACAACTTCAATACTCTGCACCCATACTCTTTCTTATTCTGCCATGTTTTCTCTTTTTTTATTATTATTCTTTTTCGTGGCATATATTTTCTTCTTTTGAACAAACTGGGTACAAACTGTCTCAATTGTAAAGACAAGACACTTTGAATTCTTCTTATATAGAGCTGATTTTACTCTTAAACTTTTTATCCTATCTGTTTTCCTGCAGCACGTCTAGACTGGGCAGGCAGGAGACAAATGTAATACTCCTCAAATTATCACTATCATGTACAAGAGAGTTCATAAAACAAGCAATAACATGGGTCAAGAGAAAGTTTAAAAGACCTTGAATAAAATTTTACTAACTCAAATCAAAGAAATCGGTCAAGGCTCAACTTGGTTCACTACGGGATAATGTACGGTCAGAAATATTTTGTCGCGGCTGTGTGGCTAAAAATCCCTAGTGCCTCCTATCATCTATAACATAGAAATCTGCCGGATAGACAAAATTATTAATTCTGACCAAAAATTTTTCGAGTAAACCTACCGGAGCAATGCATGACCTATCCGCTAAATGAATTTATCACCTTAGTGGGCACTAATTCGGCTCCAGTTAATTGATTATAAACGGACAATTGCATAACATTTATGGATGCACCTAGATCACACATAGTTTGCTCAATCATAACATTTCAAATCAAACACAGTAGTGTAAACATACCTGGGTCAGCACACTTAGCGGGTAGCATCCTTTGAATGATTGCTGATACGAAGTGGTCCATCACAACTTTTCCGGACTTTGTGACTTTTCCAGCAATAAAGTCATTCACGAACTTCCCGAACTTAGGAATTTTAACGGCTTCAAGAAAGGAATGTTCATCTCCAATTTCTCAAAAATTTGAGGTAGTCCATGTACTCCTTGTTCGGCATCCTCTTCCTTTTCAAAGCTTCTCGGAATGGTGGAGGAAGAAGATTTCAGACTCCGACTGGCCAGTCTGAACGTCCTCCTCAACTTGTTCTTGCTCTGTATCTTCAGCATACTGCTTCTTTAAGCCTTATGATGGTATAAGTTGTTCTGTAGCGTTCTTTGTCTCTACTGACTTCTCTGGGTGTCTTGCCTGTACAGTCGGGCCAGACAATTCTTTTCCTCCACGCAGTGTAATTTGGTTGCAGTTTTGGGCACTCGGATTGGGTTGTGTTTGAGCTTGTGAAGGTAAACGCTCTTGACCTCCCTTTAGATCTTGGAGTGAACTGGCCATCTTAGACACTTGCTCGGATAGATTTTTCAAAATAACTTGTTGATCCATCTTCAATTGTTGCATCTCTCTCTTTATGGCTTAGATCTCATTTTGATTTGAAATTATCTCCTTCTCCATCTGCCTTTGATATGTAATTGCTTCCTTTTGAGAAGTAATCTTCTCTCCCATCAATTCTTCAAACGAAGAGGATCCCTGATCTGCCTGGCCAGGCGATTGACCTTGTTGCTGATATATTCGATGTGGCGGAGGCTTGTATGTTTGAGACGGTTGTTTAGCACAGTTTGTATTATTAGTAGGTGTTTGGTACAAATTATCATAGCGGTGGATGAGTTGTTGTACTTGACTTTCTGAAAATTCCACTCGCAGGTGCAGTCGGGCACCCTTCTCTCCATCAGTTTCCTTTTTCCCACACATACTTATTTGACTTACGTTAACCATAGCATTCAGATTAGGCTGAGTCTGAGTTGGAAGTTGTCCTTGTGAATTCTTCATCTCTTGCATTGTAGAATTCAGCTTAGTCATCTGCTTGGCCAAGTTGTCCATAGTAGCTTGCTGGTCTTTCTTCGTCTGATTTGTCTCCTGTTGAGTCTGGATCATACCCTTCTACATTTGTTGTTGAAATGAAGTGGCGTTGTTGAAATGAAGTGGCGTCCTTCTGCGAAGAGACCATTTCGGCCAAAAGCTTTTCTAATGGATTTTGCTGCTCTGGTTGGGTAAGCGGGACACTCTATTGCTGAAACTGCCTTTGATGTTGGGGCTTGTACGCCTGCTGATAGCTATGTTGCTGCTGGTATGATTTCTGAAATTGTTTTTGAGGCGGATTCCTTGGTTGAAATTTCTTTTCCGGTTGTCTCCATCTAAGGTTCGGATGAACCCCCTTGTTGTCCGCTCCAATTCTCGACTGCGTTTATCTCCTCTCCCGGACATTATAGGGACGTATGCCCTTTCTGTCAGCATGCCCCATATGTGTGATCAACAATTGATTTGCTTGAAGTAGAAGTGTTCTGCTTAAGCAGTTGATCTAATTTGTCTTCAAGTTGGCTAAACTTCGCTTCCACCTTCGTGTCGATCTCGTCCATATAGTCGGAATTCAAACAATTGACAGATCTTCTTGTTGATCTTGGTCCCTTGTACTATGAAGTGGATTCGGCTAGTCCCTCAATGATATTTCTTGCATCCTCGTAGAGACTAGTGTGGAAATTTTCTTTTAAACCAATATCAACCATGGTCTTTGTGTCATACCTTGTGTTGGTACCGAATTAAACGTTCAGGTGTAGAGGGGGGGGGAGGGAGGATGAATACACCTGAAAATCTTTTTCTCAAACTAGAACGCAAACAGTCCGATTAACGGAGATTGCCTACTGAATGAATTCAGTAGACCAAACAAGTTGTTCTTGATCGCATGGACAGAGTGATTGAAGATGCTGAGCTCTGCTAGCTGACTGATGTCAGAATTTAGAAGCGTTCAGCAGTGTTCGGTAGCGTGCGACAAGTGTAGACCCAGTTTAGTTTGGTTTGAAAACGTTTGTTTATAAAAACTGTTTCAGTAGATTAGTGGAGTCAGTTAAGTTTGTTACTGAAACTCACTTGAATGATTTTGTAAATAGTTTTTCAGTATGTACAGTTAAATCAATGCAACAGTTATGAACACAGAGACTTTTAAAGTTGTTCGGATACGCAAGATCCTACCTCAACTGTCCTGAACAAGGCAGGATGCTATTTTATTATACTGAGTTAGTCTCAGTCGGTTTGTGCACTGGACAAACACAGTCTTGTGATTATACTGAGCAAGTCTCAGTTTACAGGGTCAAACAAAATATGTTTAAATGTATCTCCAACGATGAAGGAGTTCTTAACACTAAGAACGGTTTAATAAATTGAACTCCTTCGGTCTAAGCTATAGATAAATATAGTTGAGCTTAGGTTAGAGGGAAAGGGAATAAGAAAGGCTTCTAGAGTGAAGAACAGTGAGGAATAATCTCTCTGGGTTCGTGTTCTTCACTTGGATGCTAGAGGCTTGAGTTCTATGTAAGCTTGTGTTCCCTTATAGCAAGTTGTATGTTTTTCAGGCTAGGATTGAGCTCTAAAGTTCATCGCGTATAAGCTTGTGTTCTTGTTTTCTTGTTGCTCTGTTTGTATGTTGTTGTGTATCTTCAATTTGATTTTCCCTCTATTTATAGACGTGAGCTATGGCTAGATCCGTTGGAGACGAACTGTCCACGTGTCACTCTATTGGTAGCTAACGACTCTTTTGGATTTCTGTAGAGTCCACTAACTTTTTCAGGAAAGTGGTTGACTTGCAGTTTTTAACAGATACTTTTATAGCTGACTGCTTTTCATTGGTCGAGATACAGAAAGTGGTTGAGACATGTTCAGACTTCAAGGCTTACTGAGTCTGACTTCTCTGATGTGCTACCTCGAACAACTTTACTAATTAATTCTCCCGAAGTCCACCTTGTCGGCTAAAGTAATCGGACCGACCATTCTTGAGTCGACCCCAAGGTTCAGTAGTATACTCCTGTTGAGTTCAACTCTACTGAAGGTCAAGACTCTGAGTTCAGTAGACTGCTCCTGCTGAGTCCAGTTCTACTGACTCCTGAACACCTTTTAGTATAATGCTCCTACTGAACAGTTGAGCTTAGGTTAGAGGGAAAGGGAATAAGAAAGGCTTCTAGAGTGAAGAACAGTGAGGAATAATCTCTCTGGGTTCGTGTTCTTCACTTGGATGCTAGAGGCTTGAGTTCTATGTAAGCTTGTGTTCCCTTATAGCAAGTTGTATGTTTTTCAGGCTAGGATTGAGCTCTAAAGTTCATCGCGTATAAGCTTGTGTTCTTGTTTTCTTGTTGCTCTGTTTGTATGTTGTTGTGTATCTTCAATTTGATTTTCCCTCTATTTATAGACGTGAGCTATGGCTAGATCCGTTGGAGACGAACTGTCCACGTGTCACTCTATTGGTAGCTAACGACTCTTTTGGATTTCTGTAGAGTCCACTAACTTTTTCAGGAAAGTGGTTGACTTGCAGTTTTTAACAGATACTTTTATAGCTGACTGCTTTTCATTGGTCGAGATACAGAAAGTGGTTGAGACATGTTCAGACTTCAAGGCTTACTGAGTCTGACTTCTCTGATGTGCTACCTCGAACAACTTTACTAATTAATTCTCTGAAGTCCACTGTCAGTTAAAGTAACTGACTGACCATTGCTGAGTCTGACCCAAGGTTCAGTAGTATACTCCTGTTGAGTTCAACTCTACTGAAGGTCAAGACTCTGAGTTCAGTAGACTGCTCCTGCTGAGTCCAGTTCTACTGACTCCTGAACACCTTTTAGTATAATGCTCCTACTGAGTCCAACCATACTGAATCTTCACTCCATGGCACTGCGGTAGATGGTCTACTGAGGACAGCAGACGGAACTACTGAGTCGGAACCATGCTGAAGGCAAGTCTGCTGAGTCTGAAACACTGAAGAGACAAGGGTGATTAACTTTTACATAAAAACGGTTCATCAATCAGAATAGGATTTTGGGATCAGTTAAATCAACAATTGAATCATATCCCAACACCTTGATAGAAAATTTGTAAAAGCTCCACATCCGAGTAGCCATGGTTAGGACAACTATCGACAAGTCGTCCAATCTCTCCCAATATGCGCTGAAGGTTTCATCAATTTCTTGAGCAATCTCGGATATCTGCTTCTTAAGTGCATTCGTCTTTGATTGCGGGAAATAATTTTTAAGAAAACCGTATGCATTTGGGCCCATGTTGTGATCGTATTTGGCTTAAGACTAGAGAACCATGCTTGTGCTCCATCTTGAAGTGTGAATGGGAATGCCTTGAGTTTGAATGCGTCCAGAGTGCCTTGCCTGTGCAGGTTACAGACTTGGTTGAATGATGCCAAAAAGGAATGTGGGTTCTCGTTCGTCCTCCAATAGAATTTGGGCATTGCTGCGACCATAATAAGCTTGACATCTATCTGTTCGGTAGTGGTAATCTGGATTGGACCGGGTAGGTCCGCTCCCATGTTAAGCGATCCGGAATTCATCCTCAAGGGTGGTGGATCGTTTATGTATGCCATCTCTTCCTCTTATTCGGGACCCTCTGATGGAGTATTCTACCTTGTTTCGTCGACCACGAAAGTCTCTGGTTCTGACTCATTGTTCTGATCAACGACGTTTGTTCAGTCTCTTGACTGGGAAGTTAACACGTTTCCTGCCCCGGACAGAATTTGTTCCTTTTGCAGCTTTGCCTTCTTCCTATTCCTCTTTGTTGTTTTCTCGATCTTAGGATCAAATATGAGATTAGGGTGGGAAGACCTGCTTATGCAATGCTGAAAAGCACAAAAGATTAGTAGAAAAAAATAATTAAACTAGATAACACCGTTCCCCGGCAACGGTGCAAATTTGGTGATCATTGTATTGCACAAAATAATCCTGCAAAATCTGAGAAGTAATTCAGTATAGTTACAAGGAACGGAGGACTAGTTAAAATATTTTCCTACTTATCTAAGGGTTGGTTAGCAACCATGAAAATTTTAGAATTATTACTAAGCTAAGAAATATTAAAAATTGAAATAAAAATAAAAACTGTATTAACTGGGCAGTTGAAAGACATGTCCCGCAAAATATTCAACACACACAAATTTCAATCATTGGCACATAAAGTTAATTAATATAATGAGTCTACTAGTTATAGACCCTCGTAACTTAAACTTCATGATCCTCACTCTCACTTACTTAGTCGGTAACCGTCATGTTGGACATCGAAACGGCTACTTGTCTAATCCAGCTACAATCTATGTTATTGGGCAATCAATAGATTTAATAACTAGACAGCTTTATCAAACTAAGGGAGCCTAGTATATGAGTCTACTCGTATGTTGGACATCTAATAGTCTCCTACCGGTTTAATCCAATTACTCTTACGAATAATTTTGCTACTTACCTAGCCTTGTTCCACGAGAAACGATGAAAGTACTAAGTTAGCTACAGACTACGCAACCTGGGGTGATCAAGCCTAAATTACTAGCCAGATTAATTAATTCAGAATTAACCCGATATCCTTTCAATTAATTATTAGCACCTAAGCATTATGTACTGTTCACGTCTGTGTATTACATTCTGTTGGACCACTAAAATTTTAGCTACTCTTGAAAACGTCCCGACTGTACAGGTAAGACACTTTGCAAAACAGAAAAATAATCATTTGTAACCCTAATTCTAACATGCACGAAAATTGAGAATAAAATAGTAGACAAAATAGAACTGAAAAGGAAGTTCAAACTGGAATTAAAACGATAACGAAAATTAAAGAACAAGAGTACCGACTTGAATCTTCGATCTCTCAACATCAACCGAAAACGAAACTACGAACGGAAATAAGAAATTTGGAAATTCGAACAACATGAACTGAAATAAATGGTGTTTGTTTCTTCATATCTACTTCTTGAATTGCATGGAACAGAAATGGAAAACAGGATCTTGATCGGCTTCGGAACTCGGCGGCGGACTCGGAAGTAACGACGACGGCGGCGGTGGTTTGATGAATTGGATGAGATGGATTGGAAGTGAATACGTGTATGTAGGCTCTCTCTATTTCGTGTCTCCTCTCCCCTTTTATACGGCTGCTCCTTTGATCAAGTGTATCTAGGGTTTCTTTTCGGATAAGGAAAGGATTCATAAGATAAGGTAAATATCTTAGCCTTCCATATATATCCAACTTCCTTCCTTTTCTTGAGCAATTTCGATCATAATCACGTCATTCCAACTGTAAAACGCGTTGCCGCATCATCTCCACGTCACATGCCAAATCAACCTTAATTCTTGCATAACTGCCAACAAAAGTGTCTCGCACGTACAGTTAAGAGACATTTCAGTAGGCTCTCATAGCATGTCCAGTGGAATTTGAACCCATGACCTTTCGGTCCTGGCCACCCACCTTCACCGCTATGTCATCCCATGGGGACAATTTTTCTTTTGTGTTTTGTTTTTACGCATGTTTGGTGAAGGACTAGTAAAATGTCGTGAATAATGAGGAATAAAATTATATTTTATTAATTGCTTAAATTACATTATTACTACTCTGTTTAATAATTATTATTTTTTTATACTACTATACAATAGAAAAAAATGGGATAAGGCCAATCCGAATCACAGAATGAGTAATCACAGAACAAATGGGTAAGGGTCGAAATCAAGCAAACTTAATCAGATCGAGATTTTAGATGGCTTCAATTTTATTCATGAGATAGTATCCGTCCAAGACTCAGAGTCCGGTAAAGAGGATGCGACTCTGATAGACAAAGTCAAAAGGATACACTCAGAGGAGACTCAGTCGGATCTTCCTACTGACATACCTCAGACTGAGGTCTCCATATCTGTCCCAACTTCAGTGCTAACAGCTTAGCTCAGAGCTACTGAAGAGGTCGCGGATCAGATTCCTGAGATACTGGATCACTCAGATCTGGTAGACATAGCGGTCAGGGCAAGGGTCCAAATGCGTCTCAGATTCCTGGAATGGGATCTTTTGGCTGAGACCATTGACCTAAGGACAATCCCTGTACTGGTACAGGAGGGGAAAACACTGAGAGAGGAGATAGGCTATGGAAAGCCAGCAGATATAGCTTCTGTGGTTATGCTCCTGAGTCAGAAGGGGACTACTGAACAACCTATTCAGCCCTTCGACTCAATCTGACTCACCTCATGACGAGTCACCCAAGGATGCAGATCAGGGAGGATCTGCTGAGGGAAAATCTCTCCGAGATGATGACTTACCACCTCCGCCGCTATCATCAGGTGCAATCATCTCTACACCGTCTAAGTCTTAGTCCAAGCCTAAGCAGTCCAAATATCAAGCTGCTGAGGTTAAGGACATAAATGTGGCGTCAATCAATAAGTGCCTTAAGCGGCAGGGTCATAAAAACCATCTACTTGCTCAAGACGTGAACGCTAAATGGAGCCGACTCTCTAAGGCTCAAACCTAGCAACTAGGTAACTTGACATATGAAATGTAGAGGATCAGTACACCCACTATTGTTAAGACGAGATCCTCAGCCAAGCACTTGACGCACAGAGGACTGATCTGATGACTCACTTTCAGACTATCCTGCAGACTCAAGCCGATGCATTTTCTCATAAAATGGCATCTGCATTGGATCGGTACTCAAAGTCGTAGAAGAGCGTAACAAGCTTATCACTGAAAGTGTTGCCGAAGCACTTGTGGAACAAACTCACACCGACCAAGCTATACAACAAGAAACTACTGAATTGGTTGAAACATTCCTATGATGGGCTGAAGCTTCAAAATCTAATATACTCAAAGCCGTTCAGTCGGAGCATGATAAGCACTGGACTGAGTATACTGATGCCGCCAGGAATGTTGGGGCTAAACTAGAATCTATCAGTCTTTCAGTAGCAGACCTTACTGCGAAGGTCACTACCTTGGTTAATCAATTAGATGATTCCAAAAAGGGGGAAGGAAGTAGGAACAAACAACTACTAATCCTCTTAAAAGTTGAAGATGCAGGACCTAGCAAAGAGGTAGAAGAAAAGGGTGAAGGAGAGAAGGGAGAAGGCTCAGGAGAGCCAACTGATGAGGCAGTCATTGAAGTGACTCAGTTCTTTGAAGAACTGACTAAAGATGAGCCAGTCAGGTCAGTTGCTAAACGCAAAGGAAAAGTCTTAGCCCCTCCTAGTCCAGCCAAAGCTAAAAAGCTTCAGCTCAGAACGCCAGATGAGCATATTGCATATGATGAAAAATTGGCGAAGAACTACAAGAACAAGAAGAAGGAAAGAAGAGAAAGGCCAAGAAAGGCATACAGATCAAATCTCCAGTGTCTACCAGAACTAGATCTGTAGTGCACAAGAAATCCAAAACTGCTAATGAGAAGTCTGAAGCTTCTAAGTCCAAGTCAGTTGGACCAAGTGACTCAGAAGCAAGACCAGAAGACTCAGAAGCTAAGCAGACTATCCCCTCCACTGAACTTTCAAAGAAACAAGAAGCTAAGATGAAGGAGTTATGGGATGCCTGCGAGAGAGGCTTGGACATGACTGCTGAGGCTCGCCAGATTCAAGCTGCTAAGGAGAGATTGAGACTAGAAGATATTGAGGCCCTCAGGCAGAGGACTGAAAAAGAGGCAAGAGAAAGGATACATGAGAAGGATAGGAGCGTCCCTACTACATCTAAATTCTTCAGATGCAGACCTCAGGGTAACAATATCAAAAGAATTCTCTATCCAAGGGTGGATACATGGGTCCCTTGGAAAATTAACCCGAAGTGGGAGCTGATCATGATCGATTTTATCAAAAGTTTCTACATCTGCCAGACAGTAGCTTGATCGATCTAAAATTCAAATCGATCTCCAACAGTCCAATAAAATTCTCAAGGCACCAGAATTCAGGAATCTCCCTCCTCCTTTTACTCTTGATGGTAATATCTGCACCAAGGAAATTGAGGAAGAGATCGGATATGCCGTGGCGAGAAAGGGACTAGATATCAGAGATTTTGAAGACCAAGAAGAAATCAGAAAGCTCAGAAGAAGAGTCTACAGAGCTTATGGACTTGAACCTCCAGAGAAGAAATCTACTGACTTTAAGGCACAACTGCAACAATTCAAGAAGTCATGCTGATTTTCTTTGTTTCTTTGCTCTGTTTTTCTCTTGTAGCTCTGATAGTTCTTAGTCTATATTGGATAGAATTTTGTACTTGTAATCTCTTGATCATATATGAAATTCTATTCTTTCGGCCTTCGATAATCACTCATTGTCATTTGGCTTTGCTTTACGTTTCAACACTACTAATCACTTCATAGACTAGGACACACACACTTGTTCTCTTTATCTGTGTTTGTTCCTCGTGTTCAACTGATTCTAAATTTGATATCTTCTTGAGTATAGATAGATATAATTTATAGGGAGGAGGAATTTTTCTTTGTCAGCTGCTTAGTGTTGATTTGTATAAGTTTGATGTAAAATATTTTGGCATCATCAATTAGGGGGAAATTATTGGGATGAGATTCAGTATGATAAGATTTGAAGATCCCAAAACCCTAGTTGAATGATGAACCTTGTATAATGTAATATCTTAGATGATTTCGGCATGTTAGGAATTCAGTAGGCTAGCTGATAGGGTTCAGTAAATTATCTGCCGTTCAATCAGAGAACTCAACATCAATAAGTCAATTGGGATAGCTACAACCCACTGAATCAGCATAGGGATTCGAGCCAAGAGCTGATGTCTCAGATGAATGAAGTACGAGACAATTCTCAGAGGAAGTCAACTATGTATGGTATTGGAGTTTGAACAATCCTCACCTATTCGCTAAACCTCGACCAATGAGAAGCCGCCAACACTGTACCCGCTCTGACGAAAAGCCGCTTCCATACTGAAAAAGAGGGAATTTCTATAGTATCATTCAAAATAACGATGGTTGTTTTCCTTGTTATTTTCGACACGTGTCTAGACTTCCCCCAACGGATCTATTCATACGTCGAGGCTATAAATAGAGAAGAGTCTTCATGCAGGATCGCATGAATGAACGACACAACCGGGAACACAAGCATTCAAGCAATCAAACACTCTAGCATACTTACAGTCTATTCCAACAAAGAACTTGCATCCAGAGAGAATCCTTCTAGTTATTCACTCCAGAGTTTAATCTGTTCTCTTTCTCTATTCTAAGCAAGCTTATTGTAAAATTTTTAGTTTTTAAAAACTCGAAGGAGTTCAACTTTCTGAACTGTTCTTATTGTAAGAACCCCTTCATAGTTGGAGAAAACATAACCTTCACGGTTGAAATTGTAAAGTCACTACGACTATAAGTAGATATATGTCCAGCGTACAGATTTAACTAAGACTTGCTCAATATAAGCAAACAAGAACGTATATGTCCAGTGAAGAGATCAACTGAGACTTGCTCAGTATAATTAATACAAGAACTCCTGATTAGTTCAGGACAGTGGACGTAAGATCCTGAATTTTAAAACTTTTGAGGAAGCTAAAGGTCCTTGTGCTTCTGATACTGAACTAGCTAATGTCATTCTTGATATAAATGACTTTGAGGATCCGGATGTTGGTGTGATTAATGGAAATGCCGAAGCAGAAAGTATCGTACCTCATAAAGATAGACTGAATCTCTACAGTGAATAGATCCCTGACATGAGTTCTAGTCTAAATGTTTGTCCATCTCCACCTGTGACAATTATGTCTGTTGCAGCCGCTCCTATATATATTCCTCCTCCAAGTCATGCGCCTGCATTGAGTCCACTTACACAGGTGAATTTGTTACACTTTGAAAATTTCCTAATAGGTTATTTTCTCTGACTTCTATTACAATTAAAAGTTTTACAATGTATTTTTATTTCTATTGAAGGGCTTATACACCATAGAATCCAGTCATATGGTGCAGAGCACGTGTCCAACATCTAATATAACCATTAACCAGCAAGCTAATTTGAACATGTATGAACCTCCAAGCTTTTACTCTAACCAACATCATTCACCTAGCTATGCACAATTCCTCCAAGTAAGTTCATTTGCAACTACCATTGAGAATCTCTTGCATAGTCTTCATAAAATGCTTTGACTGAGATGCTCTTGTACTTCTTTCATACAGGAGTCGTTGATCCATAACCAGTTTCAGGATCATGTATCCAATGGTAACCAATTCAAGCAGGTAATTTCTAGTTGCTATGAAAAAATGGAACTTTACTTTCCGCGGCAATGATGTTTTGTTGACAAGATTAGCTTCATGATGCATGCTTAGGAAATGAATGACAGCCAGCACCCACATTCATCTTCGTTCATGCATTATAATCATAGATACAGGGCTGCTGGAGTTTAGAATATAGATCGGGAGATATTGCATTAGCGCTACCCAACAAATCACATGTATTGTATGTTGTAGCCGTATCTGATGTATCTTCGTAAACATAGTTCAAAATTATCTACTGATATTTGAGATCAAACCAGTTTTTCCTTAGTGAGACGATCATCATAAGGTGATATACAGGGAAGAGCAGTCATAGAAAGAAATGCATTATATGAGGTCACTTCTACTCCTCGGGATTCCTAAAGGCTATTCTCTTTTTGTCCAATTTATTTTTCTTCCTTCTTTACTGTTCTTGAGAGCCTGATTTTCTCAGTTCTGATTTTCTCAGTTCTGATGGTGCAGGATTGAATACTAGCTAGGTTGACTTGACACTAAGTGTACATGATGAAGGGACCGGAGTTAATGTCGATCAATTTTTGTCGTGGCATTTTCCTGCGGTCCAGATTGTGCCCCCACCAATATGGAACTATTACAAAATCAGGCTGCTGCTGGTGCTTCGTGCTAAAAATGGTCTGATAATACATAAATGCATAACAGTTCTTCGGTTGGTGAAAGGAGCAAGTATATAAAGCACCTAACCACGAGAGAATTGTGTACTGGGGGCACAATCCTTCTAAATATGAACTCCCACCACTTCAATTATCTCAAGTTGTCAAGGTAACTCCAAATAGCCAACTATAGGCTTATATTATTTACTTTGGGATTATTTCATAACAACAGGGCTGCCATTGAAGATGTTAATTTCGAGTTTGTATTGCATATTTGCATTGGCTGTTGTGTTGATATTGTGGGAGATGGAGGGTGATTTTTTTTTATCAAAATGCCCAGTGTGGGCGGGGAGTTAGGCAGACTCCCAACCCGTCCATATCATAATGAAAATAGTACAATGTTCGAGGCCTGCCCAAAAGTGACATCCTCTACAAATCACAAGGAGTAAACCATGAAAGCAAACAAAAGGCCTAACAGATGGCCCAAACAAACGAAACACGAACAATAGGAAAACAAAATAGGTCCAAAATATATGCAAAATCTCAAACTGTCTGATAACGAAACTTGAAGTTAGGATAGCCAAGCTGGTCCATCCTAACCAAACTCTGTAAGTACCTCGGCTCAGAAACAACATCGTATGTAGTAAGCTCCAAAATGATGACCACGCCGTGTAAGAAAATCAGCTAGTTTGTTCCCCTCACGATGGATATGAGAGATACGAAACCGGACACCTCGGAGAAGAAGTCTGATACGCACCAAAGTGTGCCGAAAGAAAGAAGAGTAACCACCGCTGCAGCATCCAACTCGATCCAAATGTCTGAAGATAACTGAGTGGCCAGCCGAAGACCCTGAAGAAGGGCTAGAAACTCCGCGTCGAAACTCGAAGAAGCGATCACCGGCAAGCAGAAAGCTGTCAAGAGCGACCCGAAATGATCCCAGACCAAACCTCCACCTATCGCCGATCCAGTACCCGCATCAAAAGTACCGTCTGTATCCAGCTTAACCCAGGGCACCTCCGGGGGATGCCACAAGACCATGAGATACCGAAGGACTCTCCTGATCGGCTGATAAGGAGGCATGAAGGGCACCCTAGGCAAGCAGCCAACCTACTGCGCAGGAAGAAGCTTCCCAGCAGCCACCAATAAGTGCAGATGATGCTCCACCTGCCAAATCACGTGAGACGAAAGGAAAGGAACACGGCGATGCTTACTACTGTTCCTCTCCGTCCACAGGAACCAAAAAATCAAGCAAGGAATCAAGAAAGCAATATGGTTGGCGGAGGCTCTCGGAAGAGCTGACCGCCAGTGACTTAGTCTACGTGCAATGGCCATGTTCGTGTGAATAGTGTGTGCTGAAGGAAACCAAGGCTCAAAGTAAGTCCAGACAACCCTCGTAGAGACACTAGACAGAAACACATGCACAATCTACTCAATAGAACGAGAAGGACAACACACGCACACAGAAGCCAACATAATCCCCCTCCTCTGTAAATGAGTATCCACCGGCAAATGATCATATAACAACCTCCATAAAAAGATCGACATGGTAGGGAGCAGACAAGGGCCCCAAATAGCCCCGAACAGAGGCCGCTTAGGCAGCCGATGTCTGACCTATGTTATCAAAACCGGACCGGACCGGCCGGTTGAACCGGTTCAACCGGGACCCGGTGACAAATCCGATCCGATCCAATCGAAAACCGTTTTTCACCTTTGACTCGGTGTCACCCGGCAAAACCGGCCGGTCGGACCGGTAACCGGTGACCGGTCGAACCGGTTGACTCGGTTAAAAAAATTAATTTAATTTTTTAATTCAAATATATGATTAATTTAATTTTTAATTTTTTAATTCACTATAAACGAAGAGTATACAAATTCGGATCTCCGGAATAAGTTCCTAGACCCAAAATACTCTTCTATGAGGTGCAAATAACAACTAGAGGGTAACAACCTATTTATAGGGAAAAATAATGAGAGACTTCATTATTTTTCCAACGTGGGATATGAGACTCTTCAATATTTGAGCCAAAAACTCTAACAAACCAAGAGAAAGATGTTGATGTGGAGATGATTAATCATTAATGAACAAATTGATTTGAATCAATTGGATGATACCCAATTTCAACATGAAACATATCCAAATACTTATGGATTTGATGAATGAAGAGTGGATTTCAACCTTTTTTTCAATTTGTTTCTAGTTTTATAGGTTAATATTTTTATTGTTATTTTTATTATGAAATTTGAAGTTTGGACATGAAAAATGATAGGTTAATTTTTTACTATAAATTATTTTAATATTTATTATGTTATACCGGTTCGACCGACCGGTTCAATCGGTTCGACCGGTTGAACCACTAAAATCTACTTGACCGGTTCAATGACCGGTCCGGTTTTGATAACATAGTGTCTGACACGATCCCATGCGGAGGAAAGAGAGAACTCACCGTGGGTAGTAAGAGTCCAACGCAACACATCATCCCCATCTGACATCACAGTCTGGCTAATAGTATCAATCAACTCAATAGGCAAGCCACATGTCACATGCATATTCAACAAACGATCATGCAACCATGTATGCTCATGTACATGCAAAAAATGGCGTACCTGATAGCAACCAAGATTAGCAACAGGAGGATAATAGGAGGAAAGGGGTCGGTCACCCATCCAGCAATCGTCCCAGAAACTTGCCCTACCGCTACACAAGGACCACTGCACGTACTCATGAGTAGGCCTACCGTGCCTCAGGAGCCGCTTCTACATGTTTCAGGGTTTTACACGTTGGTGGCAGCCGATTGTGGAGGCGGTTACTGGATTTCGGCGAGGCACCCTACCCTTTGTCTACTTGGGTATGCCGATGTATAGGGGTGCTCAGATGGCTTCATTGTTTGATGGTTTGCGTGCGCGGATGAGTGCGCGTATTCACAGCTGGTTTCATCGTCATCTCACCTTTGGTGGGCGGTTGGCTTTGATTCACAGCACCCTCTCCACGCTCCTGCTCTATATCTTGCAGGTGATGGAGCCCCCTCAGACGGTTTTGCATCGTCTGGAGCAGATGATGGCGAGGTTCTTCTGGGGATCCATGGGTGAGATCCGGAAGACTTACTGGGTCGCATGGGAGACTGCGTGCCTGCCTCAGGATGAGGGAGGCCTTGGGCTATGCAGATTATCTGACGTGCTGTCGACTTGTAGTTACCAGCTGTGGTCGAGGTTCCAGTCCCGTGACTCTATCTGGGCTCGCTTCATGTGGGCTAAGTACTGCATGCCTTTTTATCCGGCTACATTGTCTGCTCCCCACTATGCCAGTTGCCCGTGGGAGATGGAGGGTGATGAGAGATGGAAGTAGAAATATTTGGTATGTGGTGCAATAAGGTAGGGGTGTATTTTTTTGTGAAATTTCGGTTTCATGAGGGGAGAGGTGGTAGGGTTCGGATGATTCGTAGGACTTGCGTATCTGCAACATGTTTGAGGTTAAATGCTGGTGGCCCTTGTTGGTTTTACCTCTAAAACTCACCATCTTGGAATACACCTTTCATCTTTGTTTCGTTGAGACGGGAGTGGGAGAAATCGGGCCGATTTCAAACCTCCGTAGATCACTCTTATAGAAGTGAGAAATTGATCAATTTAGAATGCTTGTGGTTGCATATTCTGCGTTGGTGCATATTGCGTGCATTAGCTAAATGTGAATCATTCTGAGTACCAGAAATATCACCTAATTGTTATAACGATGCTAGCTATCTAATCTACTTAACGTGTGAGTCAATTTGTTTTTTGATGTGAAATAATCACCAAATTTCTTCCTATCATGACTAATCAATACTACTTCAAGTATAAGACTTTTGCCAGCTAATCTATTTATGACTTTGTTTTTCACCAATTTTTATTACTATTTTTTATGTTTTCCATTAGACTTTTTTGAGTTTTTTCATTTTTTTTTCCTTCATCTCGAAATGTTGTAATGCATAACAATTCTATTGGATATTATATGTAAGTCCAAGTGAAGATTATCCCTTCTCGAAACTGGAACAAATCATTTACATTATCATTTTATTATATTTCAGTAACTGAATTAAGGACTAGTAAATACGCACGAAACTCCAACTGAAAAAACATATCACGTGATACGATTTCTTTAAAAAGAAAGAACCATGGTATTTAATAATCACGTACATAAACCCAGCTGATTTTGCTACTAATTGTATATAATCTTTAAGTTTTATCACAAAAACTCGTGCAAGAAATTAATGTTTGTATGATGAGAATTTAAGTGATACTTTTCAATATAATGTGGTGTTTTATCCATATAATATTACTCTTGATATACTAACATAATTTGATTCCCAAACAATTTACTATCTCTATATAAGGGGCATCCAATCCTAGTTTAAAATTGTATATGAATTTCAAAATTTATAGGAGTTTGAAAAATCTAACTTTTTAAATGTAATTTTAAAATATTCTAATCCAAACGTCTTATATAAAATGTATACAAATTTCTGTGGATTCAGAAACTTTTTACCTATTGCTTATCACACATGAATTTACATGAACACGATACACTAAAAGTAGTCTTTTAGTTTCAAATAGTTCAACAATAAAATCTAACTATCCAAATATCAATCTTACAAGATTTTATCTAGATACATTTTTTTCACATTTCTTGAATTTAACATCTATAATTTTATTATTACCCATTTACTTTGGCATTTTCACTAATTTCACCGAAATCTAATCATTACTATCAATTTATTGATCCTTGCACTAAAATGTTGTTCATGAATTTAAAGATACGGTTTCCCCCTTAACTTTCAACCTCTAAATTATTCCCAAACTTTTTAAACTCCCGGCCCCAAACACCACTATAACAGCAGCGCGCGTGGTCGCTACTCTCTCCTCCCTAAAATTTTTGAACCTCCCCCACTCCAATAAATAGCCGCGACTAATCCAGAATCTGGTGCTCTCCTCATCAAAATGCTCAATCTTTCTCAACCTCAATTCAACCCTTTAACTCCAATTCCTATAATGCGCCATGGGTAGGGCGGCAAAGTGGTTCCGTTCGCTTTTCAGTTCCAAAAAACGCTCGGGATCTTCGTCGGCGAACGATAACAAGTGGCCCCCCTCCAATTCCGCTCATACTTCATTCAAGTTCAAGGATTATGTGGAAAACCCCTTAGCCAGTCCTTATGCTGAGGGAATTGACGCAAATAAGCATGCAATTGCGGTCGCCGCCGCCACCGCGGCGGTTGCCGAAGCAGCGCTGGCGGCGGCCCAAGCCGCAGCTCAGGTGGTTAGGTTGACCAGTGGAGGGGGGAGTGGGAGGACGGCGCCTTACGTTGCTGATAGGAGGTCCGTATTGGCTGCCGTCAAGATTCAAGCGGCGTTCCGAGCTTATTTGGTTGGTAATTTTTGTTTAATTTTGCAAAATTCTTTTATCATTCTCAAATACTTTGGTTAATTTCCGTGTTTTATATTCTAATTAAGCATTTAATTTTTTTAATAACCCAAGTGAGTGCGAGAGGGCTTGAAGCATTAATAAATTTTGGACTTAAATTCATCACCGAAGAGTTTGGGGGACACGATGTTATCCTTTAGGATGAGATCACTTCTACTGTTTCTTGGATTATGTGATGAAGTCTTTGTTATCACTAGTTTGATCACACAAGCTGACAATATGTCGTTATTGTTAGATGCTCTGCAACTTTCACCTCTAATTAAAATAAAAATAATGTTTTTGGGGGAAGTAATGTTTGATGTTAAAGGACATGAAGAAGGGAGTAGTAAAGTGGAAGTGGGACTAATCCTACCAAGCTAGTGGCTGTGACACCTCACTATCACTCAGAATTGGTTGCTTTGTCCTAATCTGTTATGTGTATAAGTTGTAAAGGATATATCCTTTTCATTTTCCTTTTCATTGGGAGTTTTGGATGCCATCTTGTATCAGTAGTTTATCGTTTTATAATGTAAAAGGGAATGGTGTGCATTTCTTGATGGTAAAGTTTGCGAGTGTCTTTTTATCTCGCCAGTATGAGACATGGAAGCACGGTCTTTTGGATAAAGGCCATGTGATGCAGCACATGTGAGGTTGAATTGCTTACAGTTTTAGTAGCAGCCTCTCTGCTTTTCCATCCTACCAATCAACAGCCGATTTTTTTGAACGACAAGTTTCTCTTGCTCGCCTCTTGCACAATGTGAAACTTTTCTTTACCTTTGTGCGGATGAAAACTTTTAGTGGTCCGACTCTTGGTGTCACTGTGACAAATTTTAAATGGAACGAATTGAATGATAAACTCTCACTTTTCCGTGCAGTTACAGCTGCTTAGTGAAGTGATTAAAGTGTGCTTTACAGATCAAGAATCTTGAATTTAAAAGTTAAACAGTTGCTTGTAAATATCTGGTGATCATGTCTAGTAAATGGTTCTAGGTTCATGTGATAGCACGGGTTCATGAACTCCCGCTGCATGATTTAGCAAAAGCAATGGCAAATTTTGATTCATAATTTAGCAAAAGCAATGGCAAATTTTGATTCATAAGTACTTGGCTCAACTCAGTTTCTCTTTTGTACTTTCTTGGTTATTCACTGCTTGTTATAAATTATAATTACCCAGATAAGATTGTTGGCAAAGAAACATATATTTATCATGTGACGATGGGAAGAAGGTAATGATATCTAATGCATATTTTGTAGGCTAGAAGAGCTTTGAGGGCCCTTAGGGGACTAGTTAAGCTTCAAGCCCTAGTGAGAGGCCGCATAGTCCGAAAACAAAGTGCAGATATGCTCTACCGCATGCAAACAATGGCCAGGATCCAGGCTCAAGCCTCTGCACATCGATCTTACTCAACAGAGTCTTCTGAGGCCAGAATCAAGTTCTCTAATTCTAATCAGAAAGTGAGTCTGATTCTCCTTCAAAGAATTAAGTACTAATGCATCTTCTTCAGACAAAAAAAAAACTTATGTTATTCTATGACTCATGGTTTCATTTACTAGCAGGGCGTTTCAAATCTTGGAAGAAAAGAAGAGAGGTCAAATACTGGGAAACATGGTGCACCTCTTCTCAAGGTAGTTTGCTTATTCTAAGTTGATGAATCCATTACACCAAGTACTAACTAAGCGAGGAACATTCGTTTGACGTGCCTTTTGCTTTGTTAAAATGCAGCAGCGTCATTCAAGATCTCATATTGGCAATAATGTGAACAAAGAAAACCCAAATGTAGCTTCCAGATGGTTGAGTCATTGGATGGAGCAGAGCGCGTGGAACAACCTCCACGAGGCCTCTGCTGATAATATGCGCGGTGATGATGAGAGGAACGACAAGATACTTGAAGTTGACACATGGAAGCCTCACCAGAAGACCAGTGGAAACGACCGATCAATTCCCACTTCCCACTACTTTTCGGCATGGAAGAATGAGGAGAAACCAAAGACTGGCCTCTCCTCAAAACTCCAAAAACCAAACCCTAGTATATCATCCGAGGAAGCAAGAACTGCAGACAACAGCCCGAGAATACACTCAGCTTCTTCCAGACCGACCAGCAACCTAAGAGGACCGTTCACTCCTGCTCGGAGTGAGTGCTCTAGAAGTGTATACGGTGATTACCTCGGCCACCCAAGTTACATGGCGAATACTGAATCCTCGCGGGCTAAAGTCAGGTCCCACAGCGCGCCCAAGCAGAGATTGCAATACGAGGAGGTCGGGTTGAGCAGTAAATGCAGCTGTGATCCTTGGGATTTGGATACCATCTCAGAGAAGGGGTCTTTAGCAACTAACATTGGAAGTAATATGTATTTGTACTCTGGTCTTGTGAAGACGCAAGGGACTCCCAGACACAATGCAGCTCTAGGTTTGAGCTCTGTCTATGGCCGTACAGCCTACAGATGAACTTGGACAAGGTTCTTCACATGGATGAATATGAATGCTAGCTTGATAACTTGTGGTAATTAAGAAGTAAAAGGGTACAAGATTTTCTTGTTTCTTGAGTTGGCTTTTGTTTGTGATCTGGCAATTGTGTTAAGCACTTTGTCCTAGATATATATTTCCAACCATCTTAATCATTTGCTTGCTTATATGGTTTAATGATACATATTCGTTATATATGATGAACATTATATATTTTGCGATGATCAGTTACTAGTTTAAAAGAGAGAAATTATCATCTAAGCTACCAGATGATGTTGTGTTTGTTTATTTTGACATAAGAAAATTTGATTGCTTTTGTTACTTGTTTTAATTACTACTTGTAAACAAATCATTATTCCATGACTAAGAAATAAAGCCAGCATCGCCACTTCATCTTCCTCCAACCTTAGCATATTGATCGATGCTGCACCAAATTAATAAATATTAAGAGAACAGTAATAATGTGTGTGTGTGTGTGTGTGTGTGTGTGTGTGTGTGTGTGTGAGAGAGACAGAGAGTACTATTCGCAGTCGGTGTTGGGATCAATAGCGAATCCAAGAGAAACGCCGCAGAAGCCAGGCAAGGTGGCGATAGCGGTGGCGTTAGAGTTGTTGGAAGTAATTAGGTCCATGATGCAGCGACAGACGCTGCGGCGGTTGTCGCCGGAGTCTGCGACGTTGTTGAGGGTGGTCATGGCCGTGCAGCAGGGGGATCCCAGAATGGGATCGGGTGTCCCGTACGTCACGAAGCTCGAACATGACGACACCAACGCCGTCACGGTGGTGCAGTCGGTGGTGCAACCACCCGGGAAACTTGACAAAAGTATCACCGCCGCTCCCATTGCAAGAGCTGCCTTCATCAGATAGTTGGGTTTCATCTTGTGAAACTCCTCACAATTTTGTTTATTATTTTCTTGAAATTTTTTTAAGTGGAATATTGGGTTGGTAGGAAATAAAATTAATGAGAAATTGGTTGTTATAATTTGGTAATTCTCTTGTCTGGTGCAGAATGTGAATCGTGTGGCATCATTAACCTCAAAATTTGCATGAGTTTTTGACGGTATTCGGTGAGATTCACAATTTGCATTTTACCACCAAAACACGTTATTATGACTTGGAGAACTATCTGTTAACGGAATGGTGTCGTGGTGTAGTTGGTTGGGTGTAACGGTTCGGTTCGGTTCGAATTTTTATGTATTTTAGGAATCGATCCAAATACATAGAAATGGTTCGGTTTGATTCGGTTCGATGTGTTTTTAAATATCGGAACCAAACCGAACCGAACCGCTTCTAAATGGTTTGGTTCGGTTCGGTTCATCGGTTCACCTTTTTATTTTTTATTTTTTTAAAATCTTAAATAATGCAAGAATAATACTCCTTCCGTTTCTTTATTGATGTCCACTTGGGAATGGACACAGAGATTAAGAAATTTTATTTGGAGATATATTTAATTTGTTTTAATTGTATTAATAAATTGACACGGTTTTCGATGAATAGTTGGTGGGAATGAATGTGAATTTATCTAAATGTTATTAAGGCATAATTTAAGCATTTGATTTAATTTTTTTTATTTTTTTATGTTGTAATTAAAGAAATAATCTAAAGTTTTCAAAAAGTTAAAAATCAAAACTTTCTACGTTCGGAGCGGAGCGGAATCGTGTAAGAGAGAAACTTTTGGAGAGAGAAAGTGTATAAGAATATGAGGTGGGTAATGAATAATGAGGGGCCCACCTCATATGGGGTGGATAGTGAGTAATTTGCCATTTTAGGAAAGTGGACATTAATAATGAAACAATCTAAAATGGTATAGTGGACATGAATAAAGAAACGGACGGAGTAGTTTATATGATGTCTTTCGTTCCGAACTCATAAGTATAGAGTTGTTACTCATTTCTCTTCCTTTGTATAGATTAGAATTGATCTTAACTTAAATCTAATATCTAAATCCAACTAATGAGTGGTTTTTATATCATCTCATCGTGTTCTTTTTAAGCTTATTTACATCATTTTCAATACATTTTTAGCTTTTGTTTTGTTTGGAATTGTATACTTTCAATGATTTTTGGTTTTGTAGGTTTCTCGAGCGTTTTGAGCATTTTTTGTAGTATTTGGCACTTAAATAAAAGAAACCATGACCATTGATGTAGTTTTGGCAAAGATGGAGTCATTTGGATGAAGAATGAAGAAGATTTGAAGCCGGATGTTGAAGAAACCGTATTTCAGAGCTCTTGTAACAAGGCAGTTGGAAAATCGCGTGGCAGACGGATCTAACGATCTGATATTCCGATCTTCACCCGTCCACATCGTACTTCTATGTGTTAGAAACATTGTGGCAAAGTTTCGTAACGATCCAACGGTTATCGAAGGAGATACGCTTTTTTCCCAAAACTGATCAGTGTAGAAAATTGCAGTCGGGAGTGTCTCGGCCGAAGCAGTCGGACCGCAGTCCTCGTTTTGTGCTGGACCGCGGTCCCGACTGTTCTGACTCAAAAATAGTTTTTTTCATGGGAGTCGGACCACGGTCCGCCTTTTTGTGCTGGACCGCAGTCCGCGTCTGTTTAGGCCCAAAATCATTTTTCTCGGCCCAAAATGTATATAAACCCTTCCGGACTTCTTTCCTTCGAACGACACACCATATTTTCGAGCTCTTCCACCCTCTAAAGCAGAGAAACACCCAAGACATCCCTCCGTTGAAGATTCAAGACGAAGATTGAAGACCATAACCCGAGAACCAAGTGCAAGGATCAATCCGCTAGACTAGGTTGTATTATTCCTTCTCAGTTTTGTTTAGGGTTTTTGATACTTGAATTCTATGGATTTTTTATGCATATCTTGTGATTATTTTCCTACGATTATGAGTGGCTAAATCCCCTTCTGTGGGGGTTTAGCAGGACCTATTTTTTGCTGAATTGATTCAAACCCTAGTTTTTTCAATGAATGAATTGTTTTGTTTCTTAATTGTTGAGTCTGTGTTGGTCCCGAGATTAAACGTTCAGGTGTAGAGGGGGGGGTGAATACACCTGAAAACAATTTCTCAACTTTAAACACGAACAGTCCTTTTCAGGAGAGTGTACTAAATGAGTTCAGTAGACCAAATAAGTTGTTCTGGATCGTGTGGCAGAGTGGCTGACTTCACTGAGGCCTGCTAGCTGACTTGAGTCGGAATTCAGTACCGTTCAGTTGAAGTTCAGTAGTGCGGAAATGTGTAGGCTCAAATTTAGTTGAGTTTAGAAAACGTTTTTAATAAAGCAGTTTCAGTATGTTAGTGCGATCGATTAAGCTTTGCTGAAACTCAGTTGAATGATTTTATAAAAGTTTTCAGTATGCACAGTAATCAATGCAACAGTAAAAAGAAGACAGAACACATGCAATTTTTAAAGTGGTTCGGATCCAACAATCCTACGTCCACTGTCCCGAAAGATCAGGAAGCTATGTATTATACTGAGATAGTCTCAGTCGGTTTGTACGTTGGACAAACACTGGTCTTGAGATTTATACTGAGCAAGTCTTAGTTTACAAAGGATCAAACTAAAGCGTTTGATAAATTCTCCAACTATGAAGGAGTCCTTTACAATAAAGATCAGTTCAGATATGAACTCCTTCGTCTAAGCTATGGATAAGATCTGCTGAGCTTAGGTTAGAGGGATAGGGAACAACAAAGTGGCTTCGAGAGCGACGAACAGTTTAAGTATGGACTTGGGTTCGTATTCAGTCGCTTGGATACTAGAGGCATTATACTCGGGTTCAACTTGGTTCCCTATGAGCAGGTATGTTGTCTTTCGCCGGAGATTTCTCTTTGAAGTTCTTGCGGAAGACTTAGGTCGGTTTTTAGTTGCTCGTGTATGCTCTTGTGTTCTTCGATTTTCTAGGTGTACTTCAATTTGAATTGTATCCCTCTATTTATAGAGCAGAGATAAGGATAGATCCGTTGGAGACGACAATCCTTGTGTCTCTCTCTTTTGGGTAGCTAACGGCTCTTTCAACGATGGTGGCAGAGTCCTTTCCCTCTATTTCTGGAAAGTTGTTGACTTGCAACTTTAATTAGAAAGTGGACTGCTGGCTGCTCGTCATTGGTCGAGGCTGAAGAAAGTAGGTGAGACAGAACAAACTTCAAGGTTGATCTGAAGCTGACTTCTCTCTTCCTCGTATGACTCTGCTGATTTTACTTAGTAAATTCTGACAGTTAGAAGACTGTCCAGCCGTTGCTGAGTTTGATCTATATTCAGTAGCATGCTCCTGCTGAGTTAGCTCTACTCAAGATCAACTCTAAGTTCAGTGAACTATTCCTGTTAAGTTCAGTTCCACTGACTCCTTTCAGCATACTGCTCCTGCTGATTCCAGTATCACTGAGTCTTCTTCTTCTGGTACTGAGGTTGGTAATCTACTGAGTGCCTGAAACAAATGAAGAGTGTCTACTGAGTCTGAAACCTCAGAAACAGAACAATACAGATTACAACGGAATGGTTCATCAGTCAAAGTAGGGTTTTGGGATCTTCAAATCTTCAGCAAATATTTAGAGCACTAGGCTGCTGAGCTATCTCCCAACAAGTTGTGGAGCGACTGAATCATCTCCCAACATTTTACCCCTATTTGATGATGTCAAAACCTAACACTATAACTATCAGAAACAGAGCTTCTTACAAGTATTACAAGTAGAATCCGTGGAGTTGTTCTTCAAGTTCTAGACTACTGAGGGAGACAGGGAAGAAATATCAGAACCTATACAGAAAAACTAACAGCAATTTCTCCCTTTCTAACAACATTTTCCCCCCATCAATGCAATCTAACAGACTAGAATCTAACAAGGTAAAACTGACAGATAAATATATTCAGTGAGTGTGTGAGTCAGTAATCACTTGAGTGATTCTGTGTGTTAAGCATAAAGTAAACAAGGCCATATACACAATAAGGAATTGTCAGGGCCGAATAACAATGATGTTTTATATATGAAGAGTTCTCAGTACAGATACATCAGACTGCTATTCTAAGAAAACAGAACATAAAAGAAATACAGAAGCTATCTATCATCTGAACTGTTGAATCCCATCTTTGAAGTCCTTTGATTTTGCTTTAGGAAGTGGCAGTCCATACATTCTGTAAGTGATCTTCCTCAGCTTCAATATCTCTGGCAAATCAGCAGGCTCATCTTCATCTAAATGTCTTGCTTGGGCAGCATCCTTAATCTCTTTCTCAATCACCCCATAATGAACAGAGCCATCAAGCTTCAGTGGGGGAGGCATGATCCTTGGAGCTGGGACCCTGACATCAATTTTATCTGCTATGACCTTCTGAACTCTAGCAAATATCTTTGGGTCAGTCTTCAGAAGCCATTCAGCAAATGCAATGGACTTGTGCATTTCAGGCCAGTATCTCCAGAAGTAGTATCTCTTGATGTAGTTTTCCTTCAGTGACTCCCACCTCTGTGTCCGTTCCCATGGCATCCATTCATCAACTCTGGGACATCTGTGGATCTTAAGGTCAGTAGGCTTCCTGAGTCTTCTGTATTTATAAGGGATATCTGCCTTCTCAGGAATCCTTTGGCTTGCTTCCTTCTCAGCCTTCAGCCTCAGAGCTTCTAGATCTGCTAGTCTGAGCCTTTCTCTTGCTGCTTCTATCTGCCTTGCTTCAGCTCCTCTGTCTAGATACCTCTCCATCTGATCTCATATCTCTTGCATTTCTAGCTCTTGTTTGTTTGAGGGGACATAGGAGGGTACATGCTCTTCTTCTTCTAAGTCAGCAGGAGTAGAGGATTTTTCTTTTGAGGTTCCCTGCTGACCAGATGTATGCTGTTGTTGCTGCTATTCTTTTTCTTTCTCTTTATCAGCCTCATCACTCATCTTTAGTTTCCTTGGAGGCAGCCTTGTCTAAGGCTTCCTACCTCCTGTTGGGGCCTTAGTCTTGCCTTTGGCTGGCTTTTTCTTTGGCTTCTTGGCAGCCTCAGCCTCGACAATCTCTCTGGCAAGCTTCTCATCTGCAGCTATCTGAGCTTCTTCCTCAGGAGTGATGTATCTTTTAGTTTTCTTCTTGGGAGGAGTGGGAAGCTTCAGTACTTTCTTGCCCTTCCCTTGCACTGGAGGAGGCAAAGGAACCTCTTCCTCTTCTGAGTCCTCCTCTGCATACTCAGCAATTTCCTTGATTATATCACTAGGTGTCTGAGTTGCTTGAGTAGCAGAATCCTTGGGTCCTGAGCCACTTGGGCCGGTCTCAGCAGACACTACATCTCCTGTTGCTAAGACATCCTGGGCCTCGCCTTGTGCAGTCTGAGTGTAGGAACCAGTGGGAGCAGATTGCTGAATCTGAGTTGCTCCAGCCAGTGTCCTTACTCCTTTAGGTACTCTCAGTACCTTCTCCTTCCCTTCAGTTATCTTCAGCTTTCCTTCCCCCTTTTTGGCATCTGTTATGATGTGGCTCAAATCCTAATCCTTAAAGAAAATTGACTCTCATCCCACATCGGATAATTAATGAAGTTTATCATTAATTTCACCTATAAATAGATAGGTTCTCTAATTGTTTTAAGTGTGCTTCCACGCATCATAGCCCACATGTTATGGGATTAGTTAGTTGGACTAATTGACCATGTTTTTGTGGGTACGTGCTTTTGGGCCTAGAACCATATTTCGGAGGCCCATTTTGTATTATCCTCTTTATTAGTGGATTGTTTCTCCTCCGCCCGTGGATGTAGGTCGATTGACCGAACCACGTTAAATTCTCTGTGCCTATTTCTTTTTCTCTTTGTGTTATTCTTTGTTATTGTCTCGGTTGGGTTCCGTTATCCCATTCGTCACATTTTGGAGGGTCTGAAGATCCTAACAGCATCAGCAAATAAGCCAGGGGTGGGAACTTGTACCTTCTTATCTAGACTCTTGTAAGCTGCTGAAAGATCATACAATGCGTACTGCAGCTTTGTGAGTCTCTCATGCAATTCGTTTCTCTCATCAGTTAGCTGTTCGCTGTACTTCTTGTGAGAGGTGTCTACTGCCGTCTGAATATCTTGCAACTTCTGATCCACCTTATCTTCCATAGCCTTCTGAATTGTTTGGATTATGAGCTCGAAGGCCTGAGAGATAGAGGAGATGGATGCAGTGTGAGCTGATTGGGCGGCCTTGTATTCTTCCAGAAGTTTCGCTTGGCCAGCCTCCATCAACTTCAGTTGCTCTTTGAAGTTGGCTCGTTGAGTAGCGAGTGCTTCAGTCAGTATGGTTGAGAAGTCGGGGGCAGGAGTGTTCTGAATAGTCGTTCTGAGCCCCTTGATCTCCGCACTCTAAGCCTGAGTGTTTTGCCTCCACGTCTTGTGGACGGCACGGGTAATGAGTCTGTTCTGAGTTCCTTGACTCCTCAGGGCCCAAGCCACTGACTTCGATCGTCGGCTTTTAGGGCTGGGCGCTACCTCGAACGCAGACTCAAGCAGAAGCTGAGCTGGTTCTGTTGACTTCGAGGTACCAGCCTCCGACAGACCTGGTCCAAGGATGCTGAGAGGAGGTTCAGCTGTAGAAGTTGGCGCATCCTTGTCCAGTTGAGTTCCCTCATCAGGCTTCTCAGGGCCTGAATCACGCGGTGGGTCCTAACCATCGGGGTCAAACCCACCTGAGGGTGCCGTTGCTGAGATTGGTTGGTGATCATTCAGCATGGCTAGCATGGCAGCCCTCAAGTCATCTAAGGAACAGATGTCAGATGGCTCTGAGTAGCCAATCTTGTTCCTTATCATCAGCTCCTCCTCGTGGAGCTGTTCGCAGGAGTGGTGTTTGATTAGCTTGTTCAGAGTCGACCACTCCTGGAACCTGATCAAAGTATGGAGTCTAGCCTGCCTTGCCAGTATGATAAGATCAGCGTGGCTGGCTATCTCCAGGATATGTTCAGCAATCTCTCGAGAGGCTCTTGATTGCAGAGCAGATGCCTCCATCCCGATCGATTCTGACTCAGAAGTAGTCTCAGAATCCTCTACTTCAATCGGAGACTGTTGCTTCTATGCAGACGGAATGCTGCTAAGTGGAGGAATGTCCAAGGGGCTCTCAATTGTGGGAATCTGTTCATCTTCGACCCCTTGGTCCACTGTCTCATCTCGTTCAGTGGAGACGGCCTTCTCCACTGACTGAGTTTTCTCCGAGGACTCAGCCTCGTCCCTCAGCTGCAGAGGTGGTTCAGCAACAACCTCTGTTATGACCTCACTGACTTTCTTCAGTCTCTTGGTCGGCGTCTTGGGAATAGACTTGGGAGGTGACCTCTTCTTCATAGGAGTGGAGGTCTTCTGAGCTCCGGTCTTGGGATCAGCAGGCCCTGACACAATCTGCTGAAGGGCCGCTGCCCTGCTCTGGAATCGGACTTTCTTCGGGTTGAAATATTGCTTATCAGCATACACCACATTGTCCGATCCGCAGAAGTCTTCTATCATGACTGACAGCTTCAGTCCATATAGTAATTTTCCCTTCACTGCTAGGCGTTGAGATAATTTGTCGAATTTGGCAGACTGCATCATGAATTCTTTGAGGAAGAACTCAGTCCAGTTGATCTTCGCGTGATCGTATATGGCCATCATCATTTGTATCTTTGGCCTAGATACTTGATCAAAAGATCCGGCCTGACTCGTCAGAATCTGGGTGACAATGTAGGCGAGGGCTCTGAATTTTGGGAGCATGGCGTTCTTTGGGAATGCTGCTCTGAAAGAAGTTGGCTTCCCGTAGAAGATCTCAAGATATTCATCCATCGGGTCATCTTTGTAGCCCACTGTACTGAATCCCTCCTTGGGAAGTTTGAAGCTGCGCTGAAGAGCTCCCTTCACAGACATTATCTTGATCTCGGAATAGGCTTGGGAAGGGTCGACAACTGTATGAGTTATGAATTTGCATCTGATGTCCCCTTCAGCTGACTCGAGTTCAGATACAACTCAGCATTTTCTTCGAGGGAGGAAGTATGACGGCTTCCTCGACAGAAATCCCTCTAAGCCGGTCGCTTTGAGAGCGTCGAAAATCTCCTCCATGTAGTCAAGCTCGCAGGCGTCGAATTCAATCATGGGTTCGCACCAGACTTGATCCTTCTCAAGGATCTCCTTCATGTCCAGGGGAACGTTAACGAATGATCCTGCCATGTTTAATATTCTGCAAAGAAGAAGTATCAGTATCGAGCGAAAAGTATTAAAGATATCATATACGATGCCGAATATTCATTAAAGATTTACCAAAGAGTTTTCTGAGAGATTTGAAAATAAGTTTGCAAGGAGTCGGAAGAAATTCTAAGAAAATCTAGGGTTCGTAAAGATTGCAGAGTGAAAATGGCGGTTTCTAACTTTGAACGTGTTTATATATGTTAAAGAAGATGAACAGTTAATAATCCACGGTTCAGTTTGAAATAGCTTTTTGAGATGGACGGCTAGGATTTAATGTTATAAAATAGGTAATGATCAATTTAGCCGCCTAAGTCAAAATATAATTGTAAATAGTCAAAGAAGTAACTTGATACGACATGCATTTAATACGCCGCAGAGTTCAGCATGCTTTACCAGGGGTGGGAATCTGTACGTTTTTATCCAGACTCTTGTAAGCTGTTGAAAGATCCTCCAATGCATATTGCAGCTTTACAAGTCTCTCATGCAGCTCATTCCTCTCATCAGTCAGTTGTTCGCTGTATTTCTTGTGAGAGTCGTCTACTGCCGTCTGAATATCCTGCAACTTCTGATCCACCTTATCTTCCATAGCCTTCTGAATTGTTTGGAGTCTGAGCTCGGAGGCCTGAGAGATAGAGGAGATGGATGCAGTGTGAGCTGACTGGGCGGCCTTGTATTCTTCCAGAAGTTTAGCCTGGCCAGCCTCCATCAGCTTCAGTTTCTCTTCGAAGTTGGCTCGTTGAGTGGCAAGTGCGTCAGTCAAGATTGTTGAGATGTCGGGGGCAGGTGTGTTCTGAATTGTAGTTCTGAGCCCCTTGATCTCCGCACTCTGAGCCTGAGTGGTCTGCCTCCACGTCTTGTGGATGGCACGGGCGAGGAGTCTATTCTGAGTTCCTTGACTCCTCAAGGCCCTGGCCACTGACTTCAATCGTCGGCTTTTAGGGCTGGGCGCTACCTCGAACGCAGACTCAAGCAGAAACTGAGCTGGTTTTGCTGACTTCGAGGTACCAGCCTCCGACTGACCTGGTCCAAGGATGCTGAGAGGAGGTTCAGCTGTAGAAGTTGGTGCATCTTTGTCCAATTGAGTTCCCTCATCAGGCTTCTCAGGGCCTGAATCACGGGGTGGGTCCTGACCATCGGGGTCAGACCCATCTGATGGCGCCGTTGCTGAGGTTGGTTGGCGATCATTCAGCATGGCAGCCCTCAAGTCATCTAAACAACAGATGTTAGACGGCTCTGAGTAGCCAATCTTGTTCCTTATCATCAGCTCCTCTTCGTGGAGCTGTTCGCAGGAGTGGTGTTTGATCAGCTTGTTCAGGGTAGACCACTCCTGGAACCTGATCAGCGTATGGAGTCTAGCCTGCCTTGCCAGTATAATAAGATCAGTGCGGCTGGCTATCTCCGGAATATGTTCAGCAATCTCTCGGGAGGCTCTTGATTGCAGAGCAGACGCCTCTATCCCGATCGATTCTGACTCAGAAGTAGTCTCTGAATCTTCGACGTCAATCGGAGACTGTTGCTTCTATGCAGACGGAATGCTGCTAAGTGGAGGAATATCCAAGGGGCTCTCAGTCATAGGAATCTGTTCATTCTCGACCCCTTGGTCCACTGTATCACCTTGTTCAGTGGAGACGGCCTTTTCCACTGACAGAGTTTTCTCTGAGGACTCGGCCTCGTCCCTTAGCTTCAGAGGTTGTTCAACTACAACCTTAACTACGACCTCACTAACTTTCTTCAGTCTCTTGGTCGGTGTCTTGGGAGTAGACTTGGGAGGTGACCTCTTCTTTGTAGGAGTAGAGGTCTTCTGAGTTCCTGTCTTGAGATCAGTAGGCCCTGAACCCATCTGCTGAAGGGTCGCTGCCCTGCTCTGGAATCCGACCTTCTTCGGATTGAAGTATAGCTTGTTAGCATATACAACGTTGTCAGCTCCGCAGAGGTCCTCTATCATAACAGAGAGCTTCGTGCCGTATAATAATTTTCCTTTAACTGACAGGCAGTTGTCGGATGATCAAACTTCGTAGCCTGAGTCATAAACTGCTTCAGGAAGAATTCAACCCAGTTAATTTTGCATGATCGTGAATGGCCATCATCAGCTGAATATTCGGTCTCGACACTTGGTCAAACGAGTCGGCCTGACTCGTCAGTATCTGAGTCACTATAAATGCAAGAGCTTTATACTGGGGAAGCATAGCGTTCTTTGGGAAGGCAGCTCTGAATGTTGTAGGCTTCCCGCAGAAAACTTCCAAATATTCGTCCATAAGATCATCCTTGTAGCCCACTGTACTGAAGCCTTCGCTCGGAAGTTTGAAGCTTCGCTGAGGCGCTTCCTTGATAGACATCATCTTGATTTCTGGTATGGCGCGGGCGGGGTCTCCTAGAATATGAGTGATAAATCTGCATTGGATGTCCCCTTCTACTGACTCTGAGTTCACATATAACTCAGCTATCTATCGAGGGAGGAAGTATAACGGCTTCCTAGACAGAAATCCTTCCAATCCAGTCGCCCTCAGCGAGTCAAAGATTTCCTCCATGAAATCTAGGTCGCAGGAGTCGAACTCCATCATCGGCTCGAACCATACACGGTCCTTCTCGAGGATTTCTTTCATGTTCACCGGACCAATAACATCTCTTCCTGCCATATTTTATAATTTGCAAAGACAAGAAATCAGTATCGAAAGAAAAATATTAAAAATATCATATACGATGCTGAATGATCATGAAAGATTTACCAAGGGTTTTTCTGAGAGATTAGAAAATAAGTTTGCAAGGAAACAAAAGCTTTTTCTCAGAAAACTAGGGTTGTGAAATTGCAGAGTGAAAAATGGCGATTTCTAACTTTGAACGTGTTTATATATGTTAAAGAAGATGAACAGTTAAAAATCCACGGTTCAGTTTGAAATAGCTTTATGAGATGGACGGCTCGGATTTAATGTTATAAAATAGGTAATGATCAATTTAGCCGCCTAAGTCAAAATACAATTATAAATAGCCCAGGTAGTAACTTGATACGACATGCATTTAATGCGTAGCAGAGTTCAGTATGCTTTATATAGAATGTCGTGTATTTAATGTAAACCGTTATATTAATTGACATTTTCTAAGGCATTGAATACGAAGCTGAATCTGAATCATAAATGCACAGAATATTTCATTGGCTTACCGAGTAGAGATACGCAAATCCGTCGGTGAACATCGTAGTCGGTGATACCTCGTGTAGATGGTTGCTTGAGTCTCTACGTCTTGAATTTACTCCGTGCGAGAGTGAACATTCCCCCCTTGCTGAATGCTCCTCTCCTGAATCCACTTCTGGACCGGAGTCGGTAGGGTCCAGCAGAGACCTAGCTCTGCGAAAGTTCTCCGAATCTAGCTTCAGCTAGAGGTTTGGTCAAAAATATTGGCCCTTTGATGGTCGGTATGGATCTTTTCCATCCGGATATCCTTCTTTCCGACATATTCCCGAATGAGTTGTTTTCGATGTCCACATGCTTGCATCTCGTATGAAGTGCTTGGGTTACGAGTGATTGCAATTGCACTGGTGCTGTCGCAGAAGATCGGCACTTCATTCTAAATAACATCATAGTCGCGTAGCTGCTGTCTCAGCCAAAGGATTTGGGCGCAGCAACTTCCGGCAGCCATATATTCAGCTTCAATTGTTGATGTCGCTACTGAATGTTGTTTCTTTGAGAACCATGAAATTAGCTTGCGCCAGGAGCCGACACGTTCGAGGAAGTTGACTTTCGGTCAATTCTACATCCTGCATAGTCAGCATCAGAATAACCAGTTAGTTCAATATTATCATTAGCTGGATACCATAAACCCATGTCAGGTGTTCCTCTGAGATAGCGGAGAATCTTCTTTGCTGAGTCCATGTGACTCTGCTTAGGATTCGCGTGAAATCGAGCGCAGACACCTACAGCATAAGTTATGTCAGGTTGAGTAGCTGTTAGATATAATAATGAACCAATAATAGCACGAAATTCAATATGGTCTACTGATTCATGTTCGTGTTCATCGGGATCTTGATTGGTTTGCCGGATGTGCAATCGAACTTCTTGATGAGGTCTCGAGTGTATTTACCTTGATTGATGAACGTTCCCTTCTCATATTATTTGACTTGAAAACCGAGGAAATAGTTCATCTCTCCCATCATTAACATCTCGAACTTATCCTTCATCATTTTCTCAAACTGCTGACACATGATGACGTTCTTTGATCCGAAGATTATGTCATCTACGTAGATCTGCACAAGTAGGATATCATTTTCCAGTTGAATGCTGAATAATGTGCGGTCTACTGTGCCTTTCTGAAAACCTTTCTGAAGAAGAAACTCAGACAGGGTATCGTACCAAGCCCTGGGTGCTTGTTTTAACCCGTACAGAGCTGAGTCTGTAGACATGATGTCCCTACTGAAAGCCGGGAGGCTGTTCTACATAGACTTCTTCTTTCAGCACGCCGTTCAGCAGTAGCCTTTTGCCACGAGTCTTGCCTTGTTCCTTACTATAACGTTGTTTTCATCTCGCTTGTTCTTGAAGACCCATTTAGTTCCAATCACATGTTGATGTCGGGGTCTGTCAACAAGTTCCCATACTTCGTTTCTCGTGAACTGATTCAGCTCCTCCTGCATGGCTATGATCCAATCAGCATCCTTAAGTGCGTCCTCAACTGACTGAGGTTCTTCAGTAGACAAGAAGCAGGAATATAATACGCTTTCTCCCTGACAGAATTTGGATCTTGTCTTTACGCTTGCTGAAGGATCTTCAATAATCAAATCAGAAGTGTGAGCGTCCAGCCACGATCTACGATGTTTCAACTCCTAATCTGAGATTTGTTCAACACAGATAGTAGGTGAGTTAGGCATTTCAGTTGTACTATTCTGAGATTGAAGCAATTCAGTTACTAGAGTTGGGTCTACTGAGTCACCAAGTTCAGGACCATTTAGCTCAGAGAACTTCATTTGTTCCCCCTGAATTATTATTCTCAGTAGAGGTCTCAGTTATCACTTGGGTTTCTTCATCGACCTGAGTTATCTGGGATTGACTCTGTTCAGTAGAGTTAATCTGTTCAGCTACTTCTGGCGTGGTGAGATTCGATAGACTTATCTTCAGTTTCTTCATCTGAATCATCATCCCAACACAGCTGGATCTTTTCAACTTTATCTTTCAGGCTCAGATCCTGTAGCTATTTACTGATATCCTCAGATTCTGGTTTAGAGTTCATCTGTCTTCAGTAGCAAACTCATTAAAAACAACATAAGGGCTTTCCTCCATGCAAAGGGTCCGATAGTTAAAGGCTATGAAGGCTTTGCTGAGCCGGGAGTATGCTAAGAAGACTCCCTGGTCTGACTTGCTATCAAAAGTCTTCAACTGATCCTTCCCATTATTGTGGATAAAGCACGAACACCCAAAAATATGGAAATAAGATAAAGAAGGCAACCTGCCATTCCATAATTCATATGGTGTTGTTGGTCCCGATAGCACGTTCAGGTGTAGAGGGGGGGGTGAATACACCTGAAACCGATTTCTCAACTTGAAACATGAACAGTCCTATTCAGGATGGTTTCGTACTGAATGAATTCAGCAAACCAGACAGCTATTCTGAATCGTGTTAGACAAAGAGATGCGACTCTGCGAGACACGCTAGCGGCGAGTCGAGTCGGTATCTTCAGTTGAAGTTCAGTGGTGCGGAAATGTGTAGGCCCAAAACAGTTGAGTGGAAAACGTTTTATCAAAACAGTTTCAGTTCAGAAGAGTAAGTAGTTAAGATCGCTGAAACTTAGTTGAATGATTTTAAAGGATAATTTCCAGTATGAACAGTTAAAATCAATGCAACAGTAAATAAGAGAACAAGCGAGAGACACAGAGATTATTAAAGTGGTTCGGATACACAGGATCCTACGTCCACAATCCCGAAAGATCAGGAGGCTATTTATTATACTGAGTTAGTCTTAGTCAGCTTGTACACAGGACAAAGCCGCGTCTTGAAATTTATACTGAGCAAGTCTCAGTTTACAAAGGTATCAAACTGAAGCGTTTGACTAACTCTCCAACTATGAAGGAGTCCTTTTACAATAAGGATCAGGTTCAAGGATGAACTCCTTCGTCTAAGCTATGGATATAACGGTTGAGCTTAGGGTTAGAGGGATAGGGAACGAGAGTGTTGCTTCTAGAACGACGAACATCTGAGTTAAGCTTTAAGTTCGTGTAACGTCGTTTGGATACTAGAGGCTTTGTATATCGGTTCAGCTTGGTTCCCTAAGAGCTAGATTGTAGTCTTTCACCGGAGAAGTGTTCTTCGAGTTCTTGCGGAAGACTTAGGGCTTTTCGGTTATGCTCGTTTGAATGCTCGTGTGTTCGTTCTCTTGCTTGTATGCGTTCTCGTGTTTTTTTTTGTGTTTTTCAAATCTTGAATCATCCCTCTATTTATAGAGAAGAGATTAGGAAAGATCCGTTGGAGACGATGATCCCTTTATCTCACTCTTTTGGTAGCTAATGACTCTTTTTGAAATATGGTGACAGTGTCCTTTCCCTCCTTTTCTGGAAGGTTGTTGACTTGCAGCTTTAGTAGGTATAGGACAGGTGCCTGCTTGTCATTCGTCGAGGTTTACAAAGAAGTTGAGACAGAACAAACTTCGAGGCATACTGAAGTTGACTTCTCTCTTCCTCGTATTTGACTATGCTGATTGTCATTCAAAAGATCTGACATTTCAGAAGACTGTCTGGCCGTTGCTGAGTCTGATCTTCGATTAAGTAGCAAATATGCTGAGATGGCTTTACTGAAGATCAGCTCTAAGTAAAGTGAACTACTCCTGCTGAGTTTAGTTCTACTGACTCTATTGAGTATACTGCTCCTGTTGAGTCCAGTATTTACTGAGTCTTCTACATCTGGTGCTGAGGCTGATAATCTACTGAACGCCTGAACCAGAGCAGAGTGTCTACTGAATTTGAACCCTCAGAGACCAAAACAATTACAACGAAATGGTTCACCAATCAAGATAGGGTTTTGGGATCTTTAAATCTTCATAGATTCACTTAGAGCATAAGCCTACTGAGCGCGTATCAGTACGGAAGATAGAATCATTTCCCACTAAGTATTACAGTGCTGAGGATAGAATCATCACCCAACAATTTCCCCCTATTTGATGATGCCAAAACCTAATACCATCTATGCTAACTAACACTAAACTACTCAGAAACAGAGCTCCTTACAATTTTACAAGTAGGTTCAGCGGAGTTGTTCTTCAAGTTCTAGACTACTGAAGGGAGCAGAGCAGGGAGTCAGAATATAGAGACTAAGCATATCCCTATCTTAACAATTTCCCTTATTACAAGGAAGCAGTTTCCCTTTATATCACAATAACTAGTCTATCAGAATCTCAGCAGCTACTGACAAAGAATATACACAGTGAGTGTGTGAGTCAGTAATCACTTCAGTGATTCTGAGTGTTAAGTATAAAACAGAACATGGCTTATATAGATAATAAGATGTTGTCGAAGCCAAAAGAGATATATATATATATATATATATATATATATATATATATATATATATATATATATATATATAATGTGAGAAAGTTTAGTACATTACATCTCTTTCTAAGCTAGGAAAGTTAAAGAAGAATCTAAGATCTAGGAGCGCTTGTACTGCTCGATCCTACCCTTGAAATCTTGCGATTGAGTCTCGGGAAGGGGCAGTCCATACATCCTGTAGGTAAACTTCCTCAGCTTCAGAAATTCAGCTAAGTCTGCTGGCTCGTCTTCTTCGAGAGATCTGGCTCTGGAGCATCCTTTACTTCTTTTTCAATCACACCATAGTGAATAGAATCATCAAGTCTTCTCGGTGGTGGCAGAATTCTGGGTTCAGGGACTCGGACTTCAATATTCTCTTTCACAGCATTCTACATGTAGACATAGAAGTCAGGTTCAGTCCTCATCATCCATTCAACATAGGCATCAGCCTTTGCCTTGTCTGACCAGAATCTCCAGAATAATTCCTCTTGATTAACTCTATCTTCAGTGACTCCCATCTCTGAGTGTATTGAGCTGGCATCCACTCATCAGTCCTTGGCCATCTATGTATCTTCAGATCTGTTGGTTTCCTGAACTTCCTATATCTGTATGGAATGTCAGCTTTGGAAGGAACCCTCAGTCTGGCTTCTTGTTCAGTTCGGACTCTGAGTGCTTTTAAGTCTGCCATATGGATTCTCTCTCTGGCAGCTTCAATCTGTCTCGCCTCATCTCCTCTGTACAGGTACCGATCCATCTGAGCAAAGATGGCTTCTATCTCAGCATCCTCTTCTTTTGAAGTTATGTAGGAGGGCTTGTGAGGCGACTGATCTTCTGAGTCAGCAGGGGTACTTGATTTTTCTTTGGACGTACCCTACTTCTCAGTGTCCTTCTGCTGTTGTTGCTGCTCCCTATCATCATCATCTTGAAGTATCAACTTTCTGGGAGGCAACCTAGTCGTTGTTGACTTCTTTCTGCCGCGAGCTGGGGCCTTGGTCTTTCCTTTTACAGTTTTCGCTTTAGGCTTGTTGGCTGCTTCAGCTTCGGCTATCTCCCAAGCCAACCTTTCATCGGCTGCTATCTGAGCCTCCTCCTCCTTACTGATATACCTCTTAGTCTTCTTGGAGGGAGGGGTGGGGAGTTTTAAGATCTTCTTACCTTTTCCTTCAACTGGAAGTGGGAGAGGTGCCTCTTCCTCTTCAGAATCCTCCTCCTCAGCATACTCAGCAACCTCTTTGATTATGTCTAGAGGAGTTTGGGTTGCCTAAGTTGCTTGTTCCTTGGATCCTGAGCCACTTGGGCCAGTCCCTGCTGAGATTCCAGCTGAGACACCCTGGGCCTCACCAGTCGGTTCAGTAGGAGCAGTTGTCTGAACTGAGCTTGCTCCTTCTACTGACCTTGTCTTCTTCGAAGACTTCAGTACCTGCTCCTTGGACTTTTGAGCTTTCTCTTCCCCCTTAGATTTATCCTCCTGGGACTTAGGTACAGTTGTTTGGGACTTCTTTTCCCCCTTTTTGGCATCAGCAACTCCAACCGGGGTAGGAGCTAGTACCTTGGTGTTCAGGCTTTTGTACGAGGCTGACAGCTCATTAAGTGCAGGTGGATTTTAGTCAGCGCCTCGTGCAGCTCATTCTTCTCAGTAATCAGTTCATCCTTGTATAATTTGTGAGAATGGTCAGCTGCGGCCTTGAACTCGTTCAGCTTGGCCTCAACCTTATCTTCCAAGGCCGTCTGGATAGAGTTGAGTCTGAGCTCATGGGCCTGGTATATGTTTGTGACAGATTCAGTATGAGAGTTTTGGGTGGCCTTGAATTTGTCAAATAGTTGATTCTGGCCTTCCTGAATCTGTCTTAGCTGAACCTCGAATTCAGTTCTCTGCTTAGCCAGCGCTTCAGATATAATGGTGGAGATATCAGGGGCGGCTGATGATGTCACTGAGGTCCTCAGCCCCTGAATCTCTGCGCTAGTGGCTTGGGCAGTCTCTTTCCACACTTTGTGGACTGCTTTGGCAAGGGCACGGTTCTGTGTCCCTTGGCTTCTAAGAGCCTTCGCCATTGCCTTGGATCGTCGGCCTTTGGGGCTAGGCGCTACTTCGAACTTAGATTCAAGCAAGAGTTGTTCAGAAGTACCATCCGCCGACTTCTCAGGAGCAAGGATTGTGAGAGGAAGATCAGTCTGAGTAGAGGTATCCTTGTCCTGGTGAGTTCCCTCATCAGGCTTCTCAGGGCCTGAATCACGGGGTGGGTCCTGACCATTAGGGTCAGACCCATCTGAAGGAGCTAAGCCAGCGACCTGCTGACGGTCATTCAGCAGGGCCAGCATTGCTGCTCTTAGGTCCTCCAGAGTGCCAAGGTCAGCAGGCTGTGAGTAGCCTATCTGCCGCCTTATGATCAGCTCCTCTTCATGCAGTTGCTCGAAGGTGTAGTGAAGAATGAGGCGTAGCTGATTGGGCCACTCCTGGAACCTCAGAAGCATATGGAGTCTGGCTTGTTTGGCAATAGTCACCAGATCAGGGTGGCCAGAAATCTCCGGTATATGCTCAATAATCTCCCGGAATGCTTGAGATAGGATAGCTGAAGCTTCCATTCCGACAGATTCTGTTCAGACGCCGTCTCCGAATCTTCAATGTCTATCGGAGACGTCTGTTTCTCAGCAGAAGACAGACTGCTGAGTGGTGGAACGTCAAGGGGGCTGTCCAGGGTTTCCAGGTCACCACTGCGGGGCTGCCGGTTGGAACCCCTTGGTCCACTTCTCTTGCTGTTCGGTGGAGACGGCCCTCTCCACTGACAGAGTCTTTTCTGAGGACTCTGACTCATCAACCAGCTGCATTGGCTGTCGAGTCTGTTCAGCAGTGGCCTCTGGGACTTCAGTAGTGGCCTCCGGTACTGCCTCTTTTTCAGTAGGCATGACGGGAATAGATTTCCTCAGTCGCTTTGCTGGTGCCTTAGGAATTTTGCCTTGAGGAGACCGCTTCTTAGTTGGCGTGGTCTTCTGAGGCATCGTCTGCTGAACTGAGGGCCTTGTCCCTATCTGCTGAAGGGCTGCTGCCCTGTTTTGGAACCTGACCTTCTTCACGTTAAAATAAGCCTTGTCGTTGTACGTGATTTGGTCACCTCCGCAGAAGTCCTCAATCATTACTGACAACTTCAGACCATACAGAAGCTTACCTTTCGCTCTCAGTCTGTAGGAGGCTTTGTCAAATTTCGCAGCCTGGACCATGAATTCACGGAGAAAGAATTCAGTCCAGTTGATCTTGACTTGGTCATAAATTGCCATCATCAGCTGTATCTTGGGCCTCGAGACTTGATCGAATGAGCCAGCTTGGCTCGTCAGCAGCTGCATAACAATGTACGCTAGAGCGCGGTACTGAGGCAGCATTACGTTCTTAGGGAAGGCAGCTCTGAACGCAGTGGGCTTCCCGCAGAATATCGATAGGTAGTCGTCCACCATATCATCGTTGTACCCAACGGTGCTGACACCTTCAGACGGTAGGTTGAAGCTTATCCCCGAGCTTCTTTAAGCGACATACGCTTTATCGCAAAGCGGCTTCGCCGGTGTATGGACGGTGAATCTCCCAATGACGTCGCCGGCCCTGCGAGTCGGAGTTTAGGTAGATCTCAGCAACTTGTCTGGGAAGAAAGAACGTCGGCTTCTTGGAGAGAAATCCCTCCAGTCCAGATGCCCGAAGAGCGTCGAAGATCTCTTCCATGTAGTCCAGATCACACGCACCGAACTCCATGACTGGTTCGCACCAGACACGGTCTTTTTCAAGAATCTCCTTCATGTTTGAGGGAGCGGTTACTGAGACGTTTGAACTCGCCATTATATCTGTCACAAGAAGAATTTATCAGTATCGAGTTTGATAAAATAGTTAGTATACCGATGTTGAAAAATAAGGTTATCGTGACAGATCTAATAATCATACCAAAGAAAAACTGAGCGTTTAAGAAATATGCAATTAGGGTTTGTTAGAAAGATCTCAGATTTTTCGGAGTAAAGTATGCTAATGGCGGTTTCTAAGATATGATCGAAAATATATATCTACGTGAAGATGAACAGTTATCGATCAATGGCCGAGTTTAAACTTGCTTTAAGAGATGAACGGTCAAGATTAAATAGTATATTATGGGTAATGATCACAAAGCCGCCTAAGTCAAAAGCCAGTTGTAACTTGCCTATGTAGTAACTATGATACGACATGCATTAAATGCGTGGCAGAGTTCAGCATACTTATGCATGGAATGTCGTGCATTAAATGTAAGTCGTTAATATTTAATGACAATCCTTGACATATTAAATACGATGCTGATTCTGAGCAATAAATGCATATTACAGTTCTATTAGTTACTACTGAGTAGAGATACGCAAACTGTCGTTGAACATCGTAGTCGGTGATACCTCATGTAGATGGTTCTTTGAGTCTCTACGTCTTGAATTTACTCGATGCGAGAGTGAACATTCCCCCCTTCTTGAATGCTCCTCTCCCGAAACCTCTTCTTATCCGGAGTCGGTATGGTTCGGCAGAACCTAGCTCTACTAAAAGTTCTCTGAATCTGGATTCAGCTAGAGGCTTGGTCAGTATATCAGCCCTTTGATGGTAAGTATGGATCTTTTCCATCCTGATATCCTTCTTTTCGACATGGTCACGAATGAAGTGATGTCTGATATCCACGTGCTTGCATCTTGTGTGAAGTACAGGGTTCTGAGTGATTGCAATGGCACTGGTACTATCGCAGAAGATTGGCACTTCATTCTGAATGACGTCATAGTCTCGTAGCTGCTGTCTCAGCTAAAGGATTTGGGCGCAGCAACTTCCGGCAGCCATGTATTTAGCTTCAGTAGTTGACGTGGCTACTGAGTGCTGTTTCTTTGAAGACCATGAGATCAACTTACTGTCAAGGAACTGACACGTTCCTGAAGTTAACTTTCGGTCAATTCTACACCCTGCATAGTCAGCATCAGAGTAACAAGTTAGTTCTATATTATCATCAGCTGGATACCATAAACCCATGTAAGGTGTTCCTCTGAGATAGCGGAGAATCTTCTTTACTGAGTCCATGTGACTCTGCTTTGGATTCGCTTGAAATCGAGCACAGACACCTACAGCATAAGTTATGTCAGGACGAGTAGCTGTTAAATATAATAAAGAACCAATTATAGCACGAAATTCAGTTTGGTCTACTGGTACTCCCTCCTTATCAAGATCAATTTTCATGTTTGTGTTCATCGGGATCTTGATAGGTTTGTCGGATGTGCAACCGAATCTTTTGATGAGGTCTCGAGTGTATTTGCCTTGATTAATGAACGTCTCTTTTTCAGATTGTTTGACTTGGAAATCGAGGAAGTAGTTCATTTCTCCCATCATTGACATCTCGAATTTGTCCTTCATCATCTTTTCAAATTGTTGGCACATAATGACATTCTTAGATCCAAATATAATGTCATCTACATAGATCTGCACAATCAGTAGATCGTCTTCCAGTCGAATGCTGAATAGAGTGCGGTCTACTGTGCCTTTCTGAAAACCTTTCTGAAGAAGAAACTCAGATAGGGTATCGTACCAAGCCCTGGGTGCTTGTTTTAACCCATACAGAGCCTTTCTGAGTCTAAAAACCTGATGTCCCTGTTGAAAGCCGGGCGGTTGTTCCACGTAGACTTCTTCTTTCAATACGCCGTTCAAGAACGCAGACTTCACATCCATTTGATAGACTCTGAATCTTTGATGTGTTGCGTAGGCCAGGAATAGTCTAATTGCCTCCAATCTTGCAACTGGAGTGAAAGCCTCATCGAAATCTATTCCCTCAGCTTGACAGTAGCCTTTTGCCATGAGTCTTGCTTTGTTCCTTAGTATGACGTTGTTTTCATCCCGCTTGTTCTTGAAGACCCATTTTGTTCCAATAACATGTTGATGTCGGGGTCCATCAACAAGCTCCCAAACGTCGTTTCTCGTGAACTGATTCAGCTCCTCCTGCATAGCTATGATCCAGTCAGCATCTTTCAGTGTATCCTCAATCGTCTGAGGTTCGTCAGTAGACAAGAAGCAGGAATATAAGGCGCTTTCTCCTTGACAGAATCTAGATCTTGTCTTTACTCTTGCTGAGGGATCTCCAATAATCAGATCAGCAGTGTGACCGTCAAGCCATGATCTACGATGTTTCAGTTCTTCATCTGAAATTTGTTCAACACAGATAGTAGGCGAGTTAGGCATTTCAGTTGTACTATTCTGAGATTGAAGCATTTCAGTAATGAGAGTGTGATCTACTGAGTCACCAGGTTCAGGGGCATTCAGCTCAGGAACATTAATAGATGTTCCCCATGAGTTGTTATTCTCAGTAGTGGTCTCAGTTACCTCTGGGGTTTCTTCATTGACCTGAGTTACCTGGGATTGATTATGTTCAGGAGAATCAATTGGCTCAGCTACATTTACTGTTGGTTGAGATTCAGTAGACTTGTCTTCAGTTTCCTCATCTGAATCATCATCCCAACAAAGCTGGATCTTTTCGACTTTGTCTTTTAGGCTTAGATCCTGTAGGCGCTTGCGATGTCCTCGGATTCGGAATTAGAGTTATTGCTCCTGTCTTGATAGCAAACTCATTAAAAACAACATGGGGGCTTTCCTCCACGCAAAGGGTTCGATAGTTGAATACTCGAAAGCTTTCTTGACCCAGAAGTATCCTAAGAATACGCCACGATCGACTTGTTATCAAAAGTTTTCAGCTGATCTTTCCCATTATTGTGGATAAAGCACGAGCACCCAAAAATATGGAAATAGGATAGAGAAGGTTTCCTGCCGTTCCATAGTTCATATGGTGTTCTCTTATGTTGCTTTGTCAGTAGAGATCGGTTCTGAGTGTAACAAGCAGTATCAGTAGCTTCTGCCCAGAATTTGGCTGGGAGTCCTGAGTCTGCGAGTAGAGTTCTAGCTACTTCTTTGAGAGTTCTGTTCTTTCGTTCAACAACTCCAATTTGTTGAGGTGTGCGAGCAGCCGATGTCTCATGCTCTATTCCTTCTGCTTTACAGAACTCCTCCATCATAGAATTAAGGAACTCAGTTCCTCTGTCAGAACGGATTTTGATAATTTTGGTGTTCTTCTCGACACTGAGCCTTTTCAGAAGCCTTGGTAACTCTGTTTTGACGTCAGACTTGTTGGCAATGAATATGACTCAAGTATAGCGCGAGTAGTCATCGATGACCACTAAAGCATATTTCTTGCCTACGATCGTCCTTTGGAGAGGCGGCCCGAACAAATCCATATGTAGCGGTGAAGGATTCCATCGGTGGAAGGAGATGGAACGGGTGGATTTTGATTCCTTGTTTGCTTTCCCTTCGGACATGCTTCACCATCGAGTGTCTTTCTTTGAATACTTCATTCGGCAGTCCTCTTGCTAGAGTGTTTCTTGCTAGTTTGTTGAGCGTCTTGAAGTTGAGATGGCTGAGTCTCCTGTGCCACAGCCACCCCGTTCGGTTGTCGTTCTTCGCTAACAAACAAGCTTCAAGGTTCAGCTGAGTTCCAGTCAGCTACATAGATATTCTTCTTACGCGAACACGATAACACTTGTTTTCCACAGTGGATTTATCAATGACATCACGAAACCGGCGTCAAATATCACGTATTCGAGTTATCACAAAATTGACTAACGAGAGAGAAGGTTGTGCTTGAAGTCCTTCAACATATGATACTCTTGGAACTTTGGCGGTTCCAATGCTTTGAGTGTTCCAAATCCTCTTGTGTAGCCTTTAGCATTGTCTCCAAACTCCATTTACGGGTCCTTCTTCGGGGGATATAATTCTTGACGAGACTCTTTTGATATGTCATGTGTCGTGAGCATCCGTTGTCCACATACCATAGGTCTTTGTGCACCTGTAAAACAGAATTATATTCATGTACCCTTTATTTTGATTTTGGGTCCTTAGATGTTAGTTTTAGTAACCCATATTTGTCTTACGACCCTAGTGGTTTCAGACAACTTCTTTCCACTTGAGTCAACGTATTTGACCCTTTGGGTGAGTCGACTCCGACTTCTTAGGCTTTTATGGTTCAGGAGTCCGGATCTTCTGAGTTGGTGGACTGCTGACCTTTGCCTTTTGTGCGATTTTCTTCTTCTTCTAACTCTTGGATCCTTTTCTGACTATAGGATCATAATAGTATGACCCGCATGCGAGCGGGATGTGTCGGTGAGGAGGTCCATCTTGATCGGCCCACTTTGGCTTCTTTGGTTCCCCCTTGCGACCGACCGGGGTGTTTTGGTGCTGATCTTTTGGCCAGAATGCTGATGTGTGGGATGAGGTGCCTTCATCTTTTGTTTGTTCTTGGCTAGAGGGTTCAGTATGTTTGCATTGATTGTCTCCCCTCGAACAAACCTATCAGCAAGTCGCACTTCTGAGTGTACGGGGGCAAATGAGGAAGCACCCTGGCTGAAACCAAGTCCTTCCTTGCAGTGCTTGGGCTTGTTGCTTGCTAGCATAGCCTCCAGCTTCTTTTCAGCGCCCATGTACCGCTCAGTCATCAGGTTCCTCCAGACATCATCACTTTTCTTCGGTGTGTCGTGCTCGGTGCGAAGTCACGATAGTTGTTGCTTCGGTAGAGCTCGGTTCGGTATCTTTACGAGTTAAGTCCTTGGTCGAGCGAGATCGATCTTCTTGATGCTTGAGACTTGGCCATCAGAGAGTTTATCTCCTCCTTGAGTCTCAACATAAGTCCTTCAGAATCAGTAGCAACCTGACTCTCCTGAGAAAGTCTCTGATTCTCCACTTTCAGTGTATCCAACTCCTGAAGAGTCTTACTGAGCTGCAGACTCATCTGAATGTGTTCGTCTAGAAGTTCTTCATATGTTGTACTGACGTCCAGATTCTCGTCTGCTCCTGAAACAGTGTCGTGTGTGCAGTATGAAGGAGTAAATAGTTCATGAGAGTTTACCTCATCCTCTTCTCCTGCCATTAGACATTTTTCAGCAGTTTCTTCAGCTTCAAGCTCTAGGGCCATGAAAGCTGCTTCATCATCGGATGAATCCATGAAGGAGTTGACTTCTTCTGAGTCATCTGAGAGTTCACCAGCTATGTATGTTTGTCTCTTCTTGGCGAATTTCTCTCTCCTTGCTTTTCATGCTGCTCGTTCAGCACTACTGAGCTCAGGACAATCATACTGATAGTGTCCTGGCTTCTTGCAGTTGTAGCAGGCAATGACTCTTTCTTCTTTGCTTTCGCTGTCTTTTGATGGAGCTGAGTCATCCCTCTTTCTGCATTCAGAAGTATGCGAGTCAGGAGTGCGTTTAGGCGTGTATTCAGACTTACCTTTCGACTCTCGATAGGCTTTAGTCACTTTTCCCATCATTGACATCTCGAACTTATCCTTCATCATTTTCTCAAACTGCAGAAACATGATGACGTTCTTTGATCCGAAGATTATGTCATCTATGTAGATCTGCACAAGTAGGATATCGTTTTCCAGTCGAATGCTAAAAAATATGCGCTCTACTATGCCTTTCTGAAAACCTTTCTGAAGAAGAAACTCAGACAGGGTATCGTACCAAGCCCTGGGTGCTTGTTTTAACCCGTCTGAGCCTTTACGAGTGCCGCAGACGATGTCCCTCTCGAAAGCCGGGAGGCTATTCTACATAGACTTCTTCTTTCAGCACGCCGTTCAGGAATGCAGACTTCACATCCATTTGATAAACTCTGAATCGCTGATGTGTTGCATAGGCTAGGAATAGTCCGATTGCTTCCAATCTCGCAACTGGAGCGAAAGTTTCGTCGAAATCTATCCCTTTAGCTTGACAGTAGCCTTTTGCCACGAGTCTTGCTTTGTTCCTTACTATAACGTTGTTTTCATCTCGCTTGTTCTTGAAGACCCATTTAGTTCCAATCACATGTTGATGTCGGGGTCTGTCAACAAGCTCCCATACTTCGTTTCTCGTGAACTGATTCAGCTCCTCCTGCATGGCTATGATCCAATCAGCATCCTTAAGTGCGTCCTCAACTGACTGAGGTTCTTCAGTAGACAAGAAGCAGGAATATAATGCGCTTTCTCCCTGACAGAATTTGGATCTTGTCTTTACACTTACTGAAGGATCTTCAATAATCAAATCAGAAGTGTGAGCATACAGCCACGATCTACGATGTTTCAACTCCTCATCTGAGATTTGTTCAACACAGATAGTAGGTGAGTTAGGCATTTCAGTTGTACTATTCTGAGATTGAAGCAATTCAGTTACTAGAGTTGGGTCTACTGAGTCACCAAGTTCAGGACCATTTAGCTCAGGAACTTCATTTATTCCCCCTGAATTATTATTCTCAGTAGAGGTCTCAGTTATCACTTGGGTTTCTTCATCGACCTGAGTTACCTAGGATTGACTCTGTTCAGTAGAGTCAATCTGGTCAGCTACTTCTACTGCTGGCTGAGATTCAGTAGACTTATCTTCAGTTTCTTCATCTGAATCATCATCCCAACACAGCTGGATCTTTTCAACTTTATCTTTCAGGCTCAGATCCTGTAGCTATTTACTGATATCCTCAGATTCTGGTTTAGAGTTCATGCTCCTATCTTCAGTAGCAAACTCATTAAAAACAACATGAGGGCTTTCCTCCATGCAAAGGGTCCGATAGTTAAAGACTCTGAAGGCTTTGCTGAGCCGGGAGTATCCTAAGAAGACTCCCTGGTCTGACTTGCTATCAAAAGTCTTCAACTGATCCTTCCCATTATTGTGGATAAAGCACGAACACCCAAAAATATGGAAATAAGATAAAGAAGGCAACCTGCCGTTCCATAATTCATATCGTGTTGTTGGTCCCGAGAGCACGTTCAGGTGTAGAGGGGAGGTGAATACACCTGAAACCGATTTCTTAACTTGAAACACGAACAGTCCTATTCAGGATGGTGTCGTATTGAATGAATTCAGCAGACCAGACAGCAGTTCTGAATCGTGTTAGACAAAGAGATGCGACTCTGCGAGACACGCTAGCGGCGAGTCGGAATTTAGTATCTTCGGTTGGAGTTCGGTGGTGCGGAAATGTGTAGGCCCAAAACGGTTGAGTGGAAAACGTTTTATCAAAAGCGGTTTCGGTTCGGAAGAATAAGCGGTTAAGATCGGCTGAAACTTAGTTGAATGATTTTAAAGGATAATTTTCAGTATGAACGGTTAAAATCAATGCAACGGTAAATAAGAGAACAAGCGAGAGACACGAGAGATTTTTAAAGTGGTTCGGATACACGGGATCCTACGTCCACTGTCCCGAAAGATCGGGGAGGCTATTTATTATACTTGAGTTAGTCTCGGTCGGCTTGTACACGGGACAAAGCCGCGTCTTGAAATTTATGCGAGCAAGTCTCAGTTTACAAAGGTATCAAACTGAAGCGTTTGACTAACTCTCCAACTATGAAGGAGTCCTTTTACAATAAGGATCAAGTTCAAGGATGAACTCCTTCGTCTAAGCTATGGATATAATCGGTTGAGCTTAGGGTTAGAGGGATAGGGAACGAGAGTGTTGCTTCTAGAACGACGAACATCTGAGTTAAGCTTTAAGTTCGTGTAACGTCGTTTGGATACTAGAGGCTTTGTATATCGGTTCAGCTTGGTTCCCTAAGAGCTAGATTGTAGTCTTTCACCGGAGAAGTGTTCTTCGAGTTCTTGCGGAAGACTTAGGGCTTTTCAACTTTGCTCGTTTGAATGCTCGTGTGTTCGTTCTCTTGCTTGTATGCGTTCTCGTGTTTTTTTTGTGTGTGTTTTTCAATTCTTGAATCATCCCTCTATTTATAGAGAAGAGATTAGGAAAGATCCGTTGGAGACGATGATCCCTTTATCTCACTCTTTTGGTAGATAACGGCTCTTTTTGAAATATGGTGACAGTGTCCTTTCCCTCCTTTTTTGGAAGGTTGTTAACTTGCAGCTTTAGTAGGTATAGGACAGGTGTCTTCTTGTCATTCGTCGAGGTTTACAAAGAAGTTGAGACAGAACAAACTTCGAGGCATACTGAAGTTGACTTCTCTCTTCCTCGTATTTGACTATGCTGATTGTCATTCAAAAGATCTGACAGTTAAGAAGACTGTCTGGCCGTTGCTGAGTCTAATCTTTGATTCAGTAGCAAATATGTTGAGATGGCTTTACTGAAGATCAGCTCTGAGTATAGTGAACTACTCCTGCTGAGTTCAGTTCTACTGACTCTATTGAGTATACTGCTCCTGCTGAGTCCAGTATTTACTGAGTCTTCTACATTTGGTGCTGAGGCTGATAATCTACTGAACGCCTGAACCAGAGCAGAGTGTCTACTGAGTCTGAACCCTCAAAGACAAAAACAATTACAACGAAATGGTTCACCAATCAAGATAGGGTTTTGGGATCTTCAAATCTTCTTAGATTCACTCAGAGCATAAGCCTACTGAGCGCGTATCAGTACGGAAGATAGAATCATTTCCCACTAAGTATTACAGTGCTGAGGACAGAATCATCACCCAACAGGTGTCTTCTTATGCTTCTTTGTCAGTAGTGATCTGTTCTGAGTGTAGCATGCAGTGTCAGTAGCTTCTGCCTAGAATTTGGTTGGGAGTCCTGAGTCTGCGAGCAGGGTTCTTGCTGCTTCTTTGAGTGTTCTATTCTTTCTTTTAGCAACCCCATTTTTTTGAGGCGTGCGCGCGGCAGACGTCTCATGCTCTATGCCTTCAGCTTTGCAGAACTCCTCCAGCATCGAATTAAGGAACTCAGTTCCTCTGTCAGAACGTATCTTGATGATCTTGGTGTTCTTCTCGACACTGAACTTTTTCAGAAGCGTTGGTTACTCTGTTTTGACGTCAGACTTGTTGGCAATAAATATGACCCATGTGTAGTGCGAGTAGTCATCAATGACCACTAAAACATACTTTTTACCTCTGATCGTCACCGGAGAGACTGGACCGAATAAATCCATATGTAGCAGCTGAAGGATTCCATCAGTGGAAGGAGATGGAACAGGATGATTTTGATTCCTTGTTTGCTTTCCCTTCAGGCATGATTCAGACTGAGTGTCTTTGCTGAATACTTCATTCGGCAGTCCTCTTGCTAGAGTGTTTCTAGCTAGCTTGTTGAGCGTCTTGAAGTTGAGATGGCTGAGTCTTCTGTGCCAGAGCCACCCCGTTCTGTTGTCGTTCTTCACCAACAAACAAGCTTCAGGTTCAGCTGAGTTCCAGTCAGCTACATAGATATTCTTTTTGCGCGAACCTGACAACACTGTTTTCCCTGTAGATTTATCAATGACATCATAGAAACCAGCGTAAAAAATCACTCTATTCGAGTTATCACAAAATTGACTAACAGAGAGAAGATTATGCTGAAGTCCTTCAACATATGATACTCTTGGAACTGTTGCGGTTCCAATGCTGAGTGTTCCATAGCCTCTGGTATAGCCTTTTGCGTTGTCTCCAAACTCGATTCGGGGTCCTTCTTCAGTAGTATAATTCTTCAGTAGGTCCTTTTGGTATGTCATATGTCTTGAGCATCCGTTGTCCACAAACCAAGGGTCCTTGTGCACTTGCAAAACAGAATTATATTTAGGTACCCTTTATTTTTTATTTTGGGTCCTTAGATGTTAGTTTTGGTAACCCAGATCTGTCTTACGACCCTGATGGTCTCAGACAGTTTCTTCCCACTTTGATCAACATACTTGACCACTGAATTGGTCGATGCTGACTTCTGAAGCTTCACAGGTTCAGGAGTCCTGATCTTCTGAGTAGGTGGACTCCTGACCTTTGCCTTCTGCACGACTTTCTTCTTCTTCTTCTTCGAGCTAGATGTGTCAGCTGCGGAGATCCATACTGATCAACCCTCTTAGCTTTGCTAGTTCCCCCTTGACTGAACTGGGGTGATTTGAAACTGATCTTCTTGTCACAGTGCTGATAGCTGGGATGAGGTGCCTTCATCTTTTGTTTGTTCTTGGCTAGGGGGTTCAGTATCTCTGCATTGATGGTCTCCCCTTGAACAAATCTATCAGCCAGTCAATTTTCTGAGCGTACGGGGGCAGATGAGGAGGCTCCATGGCTGAATCCAAGTCCCTCCTTGCAGTGCTTAGGCTTGTTGCTTGCTAGCATCGCCTCAAGCTTCTTTTCAGCGCCCATGTATCACTCTGTCATCAGGTTCCTCCAGACATCATCGCTCTTCTTCAGCAGTTCATGCTCGGTCTGAAGTCCTGACAACTCTTGCTTCGGTAGACTCAGTTCAGTATCTTTCTGAGTCAAGTCATTGGTCGATGCGAGATCGATCTTCTTGATCTTTGAGACTTGGCCATCAGAGAGTTTGTCTCCTCCCTGAGTCTCAACACAAGTCCTTCTGACTCAGTAGCAACATGACTCTCCTGAGAAAGTCTCTGATTCTTCACTTTAAGGGTATCCAACTCTTGAAGAGTTTTACTGAGCTGCAGACTCATCTGAATCTGCTCGTTGAGTAGTTCTTCAAATGCGATTGCGACGTCCAGATTCTCATCTGCACCTGAAATAGTGTCGTGTGTGCAGTGTGAAGAGGAGTTAAATGGAGCGTGAGAGTTTACCTCATCTTCTTTTCCTACCATGAGACACTTTTCAGCGTCTTCTTCAAGCTCTACGGCCATGAATGCCGCTTCATCGTCGGATGAATCCATGAAGGAATCGACTTCATCTGAGTCGTCTGAGAGTTCACCAGCAATATATGCTTGTCGCTTCTTGATGAACTTCTACCTTTGAGCTTTGCGTGCTGCTCTCTCAGCAGTACTGACCTCAGGACAATCATACTAATAGTGTCATGGCATCTTGTAGTTGTAGCAGGTAGTGACTCTCTCTTCTTTGCTTTCGCTGTCTTTCGACTGAGCTGAGTCCTCTTGTTTCCTGCATTCAGAAGTATGTGAGTCAGGAGTGCGCTTAAGTGTATACTCAGACTTACCCTTGGAGTCTCTGACGACTCTTGAGAGTTTTCTGCGCCTCTCCTTCTCTTTCTGATACTTCACGGCAAGTAGCGCGTACTTCTTAGCCAGGTTTCCTTCTTGTAAGTCACTGAGTGAAGGTTCAACCTTGCTAGAGGTTGGAGATGATGTGCTGACAGATGCTTTGAAGGCATGGTCGACTTGGGTGTCAGCTTCAGCTAGCTGCTTACTTTGAGGTAGACCAAACTCGAACTCCTCAGCCTTAAGTTCTGAAAAGATATGGTCAGGAGTAACAATATCTATATCAGAATGTCTCTATAAAGTAGCAAAGGGAGTCCAATGACCGTCTGGCAGTGCCCTCAAAATCTTGAGATTCATCTCTCGGTTGGAGAATGTCTTTCCCAGCCCGTTGATAGAGTTCATCAGATCCGTGAATCTGACGTTAAGATCTTCAATGGAGTCACCAGGCATGAGAGACAGTCTCTCCAGCTTCTGAAGTTCCAGCGCCAACTTGTTCGCTTTGATCTTCTGAGTCCCCCGACTCAGTAGCGCTAGAGCATCCCAGAGTTCCTTCGCGGACTTGCAGTCCTGAACTCTCCCGAGGTAAGAATCGCTCAGAGTGGTCAGTATGGCGTTTCTGGCGACTCGGTCTAAGTTGTGAAGCTTCTTCTTCTCAGGGGTGAAGAGACTTATGTCTTTAGGGATCTTCTTCCCGGTCACCATTCCTCCTCCTTGTGTTGGGTCCTGAGTTACGACACTATCAACCATTGGGACGATAGGTCCGTCCTCCAGTACCTCTGTCATGCTGTCGTGGAGGGAAGTCAGATGTGCCTCCATTCTGACCCGCCATACCCCGTAGTTCTCTACTGAGAATATGGGTACCATCCTGATTTCTGACATATCAGACATAGTAGATAATGATATGAATGAAGAATGATATGCAGTGAAAACGTTTTCTGAATCAATTCAAGTAGACCAATTTCAGAATAACAACAGTCTTAGAGAACTCCCGCTCTGATACCAATTGTTGGTCCCGAGATTAAACGTTCAGGTGTAGAGGGGGGTTGAATACACCTGAAAACAATTTCTCAACTTTAAACACGAACAGTCCTTTTCAGGAGAGTGTCGTACTAAATGAGTTCAGTAGACCAAATAAGCTGTTCTGGATCGTATGGCAGAGTGGCTGACTTCACTGAGGCCTGCTTCACTTGAGTCAGAATTCAGTACCGTTCAGCTGAAGTTCAGTAGTGCGGAAATGTGTAGGCCCAAATTCAGTTGAGTTTAGAAAACGTCTTTAATAAAGCAGTTTCAGTATGTTAGAGCGATCGATTAAGCTTTGTTGAAACTCAGTTGAATGATTTTATAAAAGTTTTCAGTATGTACAGTAATCAATGCAACAGTCAAAAGAAGACAGAACACAGAAATTTTTTAAAGTGATTCGGATCCAACAATCCTACGTTCAATGTCCCAAAAGATCAGGAAGCTATGTATTATACTGAGATAGTCTCAGTCGGTTTGTACGCTAGACAAACACTGGTCTTGAGATTTATACTGAGCAAGTCTCAGTTTACAAAGGATCAAACTAAAGCGTTTGATAAACTCTCCAACTATGAAGGAGTCTCTTATAATAAGGATCAGTTCAGATATGAACTCCTTCGTCTAAGCTATGAATAAGATCTGTTGAGCTTAGGTTAGAGGGATAGGGAACAAGAAAGTAGCTTCTAGAGCGACGAACAGTTTAAGTATGGACTTGGGTTCCTATTCAGTTGCTTGGATACTAGAGGCTTTATACTCGGGTTCAGCTTGGTTCCCTATGAGCAGGTATGTTGTCTTTCGCCGGAGATTTCTCTTTGAACTTCTTGCGGAAGACTTAGGTCGGTTTTTAGTTACTCGTGTATGCTCTTGTGTTCTTCGATTTTCTAGGTGTGCTTCAATTTGAATTGTATCCCTCTATTTATAGAGTAGAGATAAGGATAGATCCGTTGGAGACGACGATCCTTGTGTCTCTCTATTTTGGGTAGCTAACGGCTCTTTCAAAGATGGTGGCAGAGTCATTTCCCTCTATTTCTGGAAAGTTGTTGACTTGCAGCTTTAATCAGAAAGTGGACAGCTGACTGCTCATCATTGGTCGAGGCTGAAGAAAGTAGGTGAGACAGAACAGACTTCAAGGTAGATCTGAAGCTAACTTCTCTCTTCCTCGTGTGACTCTGCTGATTTGACTTAGTAAATTCTGACAGTTAGAAGAGCATCCCGGCCGTTCTTGAGTCGATCTATATTCGATAGCATGCTCTCTTTGAGTCGGCTCTACGAAGATCAACTACGAGTTCGATGAACTACTCCTGGCGAGTTCGGTTCATCGACTCCTTTCGATATCTTGCTCCTACTGAGTCCAGTATCACTGAGTCTTCTTCTTCTGGTACTGAGGCTGGTAATCTACTAAGCGCTTGAACTAAATGAAGAGTGTCTACTGAGTCTGAAACCTCAGAGACAGAACAATACATATTACAACGGAATGGTTCATCAGTTAAAGTAGTGTTTTAGGATCTTCAAATCTTCAGCAAATATTCAGAGCACTAGGCTGCTGAGCTATCTCCCAACAAGTTGTGGAGCGACTGAATCATCTCCCAACAGTCTGCTTTTGATTTCTCTATAATTCTTTAATGTGATTGGCCATCATCTTAAATAATTGTAGAGAATATAGGTAATAGCTAGGTAATACGGCAGATCATATCCGGTTATTTATTTAGACCTGCAATTAAGTATCTAGATTGTCACCATTGGTTTGGGATAGTTTAGATGGTTCTGTAAATCCTTGAGCTTGATACGATCCTTAGGTTAGGATTATAAGTTAGAGATCTTCCGCCATCATACGGAATCCCTAGAGCCTTAGTGGATGAACCAACAAAATAAATTCATAAATGCTAGCTAGAGAATGAGAATGAATTGATCATCTTAGACATAGTGATTGTTACCCATTAATCCACTTTGTTTTGCTTTTACTTGTTTTTTTATTTTCTTGCTATTTTAATTCTGTAGTTTTGAATAAACCAAACCCAGTTTAGGACCAAGTAGATAGTGAAATAATTAGGATAATTAGAACTCAGCTGAGTCCTTGTGAGACCGACCTCGGGAGTTGCTAGATTAGGTACTACACCGATTCGTGCACTTGCGAGAATTATAATTTGTTCATCAAGTTTTTGGCGCTTTTGCCGGGGAACGAACTCGGGTCACCCGTGTGCAGGCGGGAATACTTACCACTATACTATAATTTGTTCATCAAGTTTATAAGATGTCACTCGTTCCGAACTCATAAATATAGAGTTGTTACTCCTTTTTCTTCCTTTGTATAGATTAGAATTGATCTTAACTTAAATCTAATATCTAAAACAACCAATATTCACATATAAGAAGACAAATATTAAATAAAAAAATTTAAAAAATAGGATATTGGTTCGGTTCGATTCGAACCGTTCAAAAATTCTTGAAACCGCGAACCGAACCTAATGTAAACGGTTCCTAAAAAAATAAGCCGAACCAAACCACGAAGTCGAACCGAACCATATTTTTTGCTTTGGTTCGGTTTGGTCCGATTGGTTTCGCAGTTCGGAGCGAAACCACTTACACCTCTACACGTCAGTCTAACACACTCAAAGTCTCCAGTTCCAATCCGGGCGACGCCATGTTTTTTATGTTACATATATATTCCAAACTAAGACAAGTACGAAAAAATCTTTTTTAGCCATAAATAGTGTTGAAGATATTATCAAATTTCAATATGCATATCTCATCTATAAAGAAAAGAGACTGTCAAAATTTATCTGCTTATTGATAGCATAAACAGTTTTTTTTTGTGTTCGGTAAATTTGCTTACTGCAGCAGCTTCTCTAAAATTAAGCAATTAAATTACTTAATTAAGCAGTTCTTTTAAGCATATATTGAGATGCTTTTGAGTGCTTAAAGCACCATAATTTCTGAAACTACCAAATATATCTCATTTTTATTATTGATACCAAAAACTACCTGCTTTTGCTTTAAAACAATTATTTTCAACTTTAAGCAAAAACAAATAAAAAATGTTTATGATAAGTAGTTGCAAACACCCACTAATAAGAAAAGTATGAAAAGATTATGTTGGATATGAGTCAGTAGATTGATACTCAGCTGTTCTAGGGTTAAAAGAAATTGGGGGAAATCATAGTAGTACTATGGAATTGAAGATCCCAAAACCGGAGCGATATCGGTAGATTAGTGTGTCGATAGGATTAGGCGATGTATAGGTTAGACTTGATGTAATGCTTATTATTTTGTCTAAGTCCTGTACGGGGTAGTTGTTGAACTGATCTTCTGCTGAAGATACTTTTCAGAACCCCACGCCATCAGTGTAATCGCTTGCATTCTTCGTCGGCGGTGATATCAAACTCGGTTGAAGATCCCGCATCGGTGGCCCGGACCTCAGTAGAAGCATTCTCTACAAGCTGATGGTCATCAGTAGAAGAACCAGTGCAAGAAGTATACCTTCGCAGACTACCAACTGACTATCAGAAGCTCACTTTATCAGTCAGACGACTCAGCCGAAGAAGACAGACTTTCGAGTACTGTATCCGATAGAAAGCGACCCAGCACTTAAAGTCCCTTCAAATGTTCAGCAGAAGACATACGAGGTAGTTTGAACGGTCAACTCTGACACTCACCAACTACAAACCTCGACCAATGAGAAGCCGACAACGCTTACCTACTCTACACGGTAAAGTTTGCTCTCATGAACGGTGCATTAAGCGCCTGCTTTGCAACAAAGTTGAATAGTGGCCGTTTTCTTTGGATGCTTGTGACACGTGGCATCGTCGTCTCCAACGGACATATGCCACAACTCACAACTATAAATAGAGAAGGATTTGAAGATTTCAAAAAGAGGAATACACGCGAAATCAAGGGAAATCATTCAAGCTCACAACGCTCTAGAACCTTCAAGCTTATCCAGAGACGAACTAGTTTTCATAGAACACTTCTTGTAGTTCATCTCTCTAGAGCACTTTGATCCCTTTCTTCTCTAGACTAAGCTCATTGCTAGATTCATAGCTTAGATCCGAAGGAGTTCACATTTAGTGAATTGTTCTTGTTGTAAGAACTCCTTCTCAGTTGGAGAATATTCCCTCCCTTCTAAACTTAGGTTTGGATTGTAAAGTCGCTAAGGACTATAACTTAGAGGGAACCGTCCGGTGCACGGTATCCCCGCCGAGGCTTGCTCGAGAATAATCAACAAGTTCTCCTGCCTTGTTCGGGGACCGTGGACGTAGGATCTTGCGTATCCGAACCACGTTAAATCGCTTGTGTTCATTTCTTGTTTTATTGCATAGCATACAACCGACTTGAAAATCATAAGTCCGCATAAAACGTATTTTATAAAGTGCATGACCAAAAGATTTAACTTGCAAAAACGCGTTTTCAAAAGAGACGACTCGGGCCTAACACTTATCCGCACTACGGTCTCCGGCCGAGTTTCGTAATCCGACATCGGTCGGTAGAAGAGCTCGAAGCCGACTCACTTTGACCCCAGTGATCGAAGGCTTACTTGGCCTTTGTTCATCGGTTGCAAACATCGGCCTTGGTGACCTTCACCGAGAAAAAGAAACGAGCTCGGGTGTATTCACCCCCCCCCCTCTACACGACTTTTCGTCTCGGACCAACAATTGGTATCGAGCTCACGGTGTTCAAGCGATCGCCGGTTACGAAATCTTGGTCCTCTCGAAGCCGATCACGAAAACCGTTTTACCTTTGCATAAGCATCTTTTCCAGCATCCTTATACTCTTACTCTTACAATGTCGATATGTCGGGTATTAGGATGGTACCGATGTTCTCAATAGAGAACTACACGGTATGGCGCATACGTATGGAGGCACACCTAACGTCACTCCACGACGGCATGTCGAGATGTCCTAGAGTCGGGACCGATCATTCCTATGATCGACGGCATAGTATTTGCTTTGGAGGAGGCGTGGGAGCACAACCGGGTGCTAAGGTTCCCAAAGACAAATGCGCCTTCACGCCCGAAGAAAAGAAGTTGCACAACCTTGACCGAGTTGCACGCAATGCCATACCGACTACGCTCGGTGACTCACATCTCGGAAGGGTACAAGATTGCAAAACGGCAAAAGAGCTATGGGACGCCTTGGGCAGTCTTGAGCCATGGAACCCCTCAGATCAAAGAAAACAAGCTCGAGCTAGAGCTTCAGAAGTTCGACGCCTTTGCAATGGAGCCTACTGAAACCATTGACGAGCTGAGTGTCAGATTCACCAATCAAGTCAATGTTATCAATGGGCTGGGGAGGTCGTTCACCAACAAGGAGATGAACACCAAGATCTTGAGAGCGTTGCCCCGATAGAAGTGGCTTCCATTTGCTACTTATTTACGTCGCTCTGATCTAAATGCTCTAACTCCTGATGTTATATTTTCAGAATTAAAATCGGAGGAATTCGAGCATAGCCTACCCCAAAAGTGCTTAAGCGCTCCAGCTGACACACAGTTCAACCACGCCTTCAAGGCAACAGTCAGCAATACCGGAGCTAAGTCTATTTCCTCAAGCAAAGCTGTGGCCACATCAGTAGCAAAGTCTTACGAGACTTCGGGCCACGACCGGCTAGCACCGATGGCTCTCAAATATCGAGAGGGAAAAGGAGAGAGTCGGAAAGGCGAGGAAATACAACCGAGATTCTTCCTCGGGTAAGAAAGACTATCATAAGAAAGAAGAATCTAATCCTTCTGCGAATGCGGGAAATCGGAGTCTGGCGCCGGTCCGTCTAAAGACTTCATTGGTAAGAGCAAAGCAGAACATCTACCTCGCTACAAGCGCAAGAAGGAGGGACACTATCGATACGATTGTCCCGAACTCTCGGTACCGCTCAAAGAGCGAACGGCAAGCCGGGAGAAAGAAATTCGCCGAGAGACGGCGAGCCTATATAGCCGGAGAGATATCCGACAACTCAATTAAGGAGGATACATTCATGTATTCTTACGAAGACGAAGCGCAGTTGAGGTCGCAAAGACGGTTCTCTGATGAGTCGGCCGAATGCTGTCCGATGGCGAGAAGAGGCGAGGTAAATTCTAAACGCATTATTACCTCTTCTTCACACAAGCAAACAAGATACGTGCTCGGTCGCGAGATGACCCTCTAGATGTGGTACAAGCCTACGACGATGCGCTAGAGGAACGCATTCGGTGAGCAGAGAGTTCAAGTGAGAACCATCCGGGGAACTTGAACAGGTAAAGGGCGAGAATCGGAGACTTTCTTCGATTGTCGGGTCTCTGCTGAGTCGGTGGATCTAGTTGCGAGACTCAAGGAAGAGATTGAATCTCTTATGACTAAGTCTCGGCTTCAAGAGACTCGAGATCTCGGTTCGACCAAGGACAATTCGAGAAAGAGACTGAAATAGCCAAGCTCGGTCGAAGCTCACGGAGCGTGCGGGAATGACTATGACTCACTCGGAAGGAGTGACGAAGTCCGGAGAGGTTTGATGACCGAACAATACCCGGGAGCGAAGGAGAAGCTTGAAAGCATGCTTAGAGCACAACGGTCAACTTACGTGAAAGAAGGCCTTGGCTATACCCACGAAGCTTCTACCTCCAAAAGCTCGGCAACCACGGGCGATAGGTTCGTCGGAGGAAAGGTGCAAGCTGCGACACCACACCTCGGGCGAAAAACAAACGAGAAAATGATTACACCTCGGCCGAGTAGCAACAAGCGGTGACCAAAGGTTCCAGCCCCGGGACACCGCGATCAAATTCGGGGGGGAATCAAGAAGGTCGGATGGGCGCGAAAGTACAAGGAGCCATTGTATGAGCACCCGGCTCGATGACGGCTCGTACTACTATGAGCCCGGGGGGGGGAGAAGCGCTAAGACTCGGAAGAAGAAAGCGCTGAACCCAAAATTATCGCAGAAAGTCGGTATCTCCAAGTCCTGTGGAGAAGAAAGGCGATAAGGTTCGGAAGAAGAAGTCCGGAACTTCTAAGGTCCCGAGACAGATCCGGGTTCCGAAATCACCCACTAACTCTGTAAGGACCCAACTGAACCAAAGGGTACCTAAAAATGCCTCCGTTTTGCGAGGTGCATAAGGACCCGTGGATAGTGGACGGCCGTGCTCGAGACACATGACTTACCGGAAGAGCCTGCGACCAACTACGTACAAGAAGATGGTCCCAGAGTGAATTCGGTGACAATTCCAAAGGCTACACAAGGGGATACGGAACGCCGAACATTGGGACCGCCAAAGTTCCAAGAGTAACATATGTTGAAGGACTTCAACATAATCTCCTTTCGATCGATCAATTCACGTGATAATCTTAACGAGTAATCTTTGACGCTAGTTTACGTGATATTGTTGACAAATCTATAGGGAAAACGGTGTTATCAAGTTCGCGGAGGAAGAACATCTATGTTGCAACCGGAATACCGCGGGAACACGAGGCTTGCTTGCTCGCACGGACTAAATCGGGTGACAAGTCGGTGGCTATGGCACAAGAGACTCGAGCCACCTGAACTTCAAGACCATGAACAAGCTTGTCAAGAACTCTAAAGTCGGAGGACCGCTCAACGAATCGTTTATCAAAGACGAGAAATTGTGAAGCGTGCACGAAGGGAAAGCAAACAAAGAGTAGCAATCCACCTATTCCGTCACCTTCCACCGATGGAATCCTTGGTACCGCTTCACATGGACTTATTCGGGCCGGTCTCTCCGGTGACTATAAGAGGCAAGAAGTATGCCCTCGTCGTCATAGACGACTACTCGAGATATACTTGGGTCATCTTCATCGCCAACAAATCGATGTTCGGGACCGAGTTACCTAATCTACGAAGAAACTCGGTGTGGAAAAGAACATCAAGATTAAGAAGATACGCTCGAGACAGAGGAACGAGTTTCTAAACTCGGTAGTTAAGACATCTTTGCGATAAAGAGGGAATTCAGCACGAGACATCAGCTGCGCGCACCCCCTCAGCGAACGGACTTGCTGAACGTAAGAACGAGAACACTCAAAGAAGCAGCAAGAACGCTCCTCGCAGATTCCGGACTACCCTCAAAGTTTTGGGGCGATGCTACCGACACCGCTTCGTTACACTCGGAGAATCGCTCACTACCGACACAAAGCAACACATGAAGACGCCTTACGAGCTGTGGAAAGGGAGAATTCCTTCTATTTCTCATTTTCATGTTTTCGGTTGTCCTTGCTTTATCCACAACAATGGGAAAGATCGGTTGAAGGTCTTTGATAGCAAATCGATCAAGGAGTATTCTTAGGATACTCCCGAGTCGATAAAGCCTTCGAGTTTTTAACTATCGAACTCTTTGCGTGGAGGAAAGCCCTCATGTTGTTTTTGATGAATTTGTTGCGATAACGGGAAAGATACAAAGTCAAACACGAGGATGTCGGCAGCAAGCTACGGGATCTCGAACTAAATGACAAAGCTGAAAAGATCCCGAAGCATTGTTGGGATGATGAGTCGGAAGATGAAGAAATTCGGACTCAACCAACAAACAATGTAGCTAACCTAGTTGATTCTATCGAACGGAATCAACAACGGGTAACTTCGGTCGATGCGGAAGCCCCCTGTGGTAACCGAGACCTCTGCGAGAATATAAACTCGGGGGGAACGATTAATGTTCCCGAGCTAAATGCCCCGAACACGGAAACTCGGTAGATCCTAACCTTCTTCTTGAATTACTACGGTCACAAAAACAAGTACTACCGAAATGCCTAATACACCTGCGGCGTGCGAAGTAGTATCGGAAGAAGAAGCCCGACTCGGGCGTTCGTGGCTCGATGCTCATTCTTCGGATCTTATCATTGGAGATCCATCGGCAACTATAAGGACGAGATCAAGATTAAGTCAAGGAGAAAGCTCACTTTACTCTTGTTTTCTCGTCTAAGAAGAACCTCGGTCGATAGAGGACGCACTAAAAGATCTTGGCCCGGGTCATTGCTATGCAAGAAGAGCTGAACCGGTTCGTCGAAATGAAGTTTGGGAGCTTGTCGACGGACCTGGACATCGGCACGTGATTGGAACTAAGTGGGTCTTCAAGAACAAGCGAGATGAAAACAACGTCATTGTCGAAATAAAGCTCGACTAGTTGCTAAAGGATACGATCGGGCGAGAGGGAATTGACTTTGATGAAACATTTGCTCCGGTCGCCCGATTGGAAGCCATTCGTCTTTTCCTAGCTTATGCAACACATCGGGGATTTAAGGTATATCGGATGGATGTGAAGTCGGCTTTTACGAATTGCGATCGAAGGAAGAAGTCTACGTGGAACAACCGCCCGGCTTTCAAACGGGGACATCGAGTGTACGAGACTTAGGAAAGCTCCGTATGGGTTAAAACAAGCACCCGGGGCTTGGTATGATACCCTATCGAGACTTTCTACTTCGAAAGGTTTTCAAAAGGGGACGATAGATCGCACCCTATTCAGCATAAAGTCGGAAGATGACATTCTACGGGTGCAAATCTACGTGGACGACATCATTTTCGAGCTGCGAAACGAAGTCATATGTCGGCAGTTCGAGAAGATGATGAAGGAGAAATTCGAGATGTCCATGATGGGAGAGATGAATTATTTCCTTGGATTTCAAGTAAAACAATCGGTGAAGGAATCTTCATCAATCAAGCCAAATACACTCGAGATCTTCTCAAAAGATTCGGTTGTGATTCCAACAAACCGGTCAAGATCCCCATGAACACGAACTTTAAAATCGATCTAGACAAAGAGGGAGCTTACGTTAACTCTACCGATTATAGAGCTATTATTGGTTCTTTACTTTATTTAACAGCTAGCCGACCCGACATAACTTATGCTTTGTAGGTGTATGCGCAAGATTTCGAGGCGAATCCCAAGCGAAGTCATCTAGACTCGGCGAAGAAGATTATGCGATATCTAAGAGGAACACACGAGGTCTTGGGTTATGGTATCCTCGCTGATGATAATCTAATACGACGAGGTTATTCGATGCCGATTATGCGAGATGCGGGATAGATCGAAAATCAACTTCCGGAACATGTCGGTTCCTAGGCGGCAAGGCGATATCGTGGTTTTCAAAGAAACAGCACTCGGTAGCTACGTCCACTACTGCGAAGCGAGTACATGGTTGCAGGAAGTTCTTTGTGCCCGGATCCTTTGGCTTCGACAACAATTGAGAGATTATGGTATAACTCGAGATGAAGTGCCCATCTACGTGACTCCACCAGGTGCAATAGCTATAACTCGGAACCCGGTTCTACATACCGAGATGCAAGCACGTGGACATCGGACACCACTTCATCGGAGACCATGTCGAAAAGAAGGACATCGGGATGGAGAAAATCCATCCCGACAAGCAAAGGGCAGATATCTCGACCAAACCACTAGCCGAGAACAAAGGTTCGGAGAACTATCGGTTGAGCTAGGTTTGCTAGATCCCTCCGAGACAAGTCGGTAGAAGCCGACTACGATAATGATATACTTAGCAACAATTTGTATCGGTATGGAATCAGCACGACGAGTCGGAAAACTTAGTACAGTGACTCGGTTGGGAGATGCACACTGCATACGCGGCAAGGGGGAACATGGTCATCGGCACAACCATCCTCCCGATAAATGATGGTAACCGGTGATAAGTTTAGTCGAAGAGGTTTGCGTAGTATCGTTACTTAATTTGTTCGAAGCATGCCGCGTTTAATGCATCGGTCGCTTGCATTCGGTTGCTTAGGAGCATTTATTCCTTACCATTTATTATGTTTAAGGTTTGAGGGAAAGGTCGGCGGGACTCCTTCGCCTGCGTAATTAATGCTCTCGTCGCGCATTAAATGCATGTCTTCTCCATTAGCTTTATTACGTATATCTATATTTTTGGCGGCTATTGTAATCATTCCTTTATAACATTTAATCTTAGCCGCCCCTTGATTTTGAAAGATTAAATTTGAACCGTGCGATTCAAACCGAAGATCAAACGTAATATACAAAATCTTTTCATCTTCTATCAACTCCTCATTTTTCGCCATTCTTCATTTTCTCAAAGAGCTTATCTCGCAACTTTGTTTTCTTATCCAAATCTCCTAAACAACTTTGCTTTCGCATCTCTTAAAGCTCTTATACACGGTAATGTATCGGATATCCGCTAGCAACTACTAACTTACTCTATTTTCAAGTGCTAATATGTTGTTTTGCGAGATTTGAATGGCGAACGTTCAAACTCCTGACAACATTGAGGAGATTGTAGCCTCCAGAGGTTCTGTTTGAACCTACTTTGGCCTTCCGCCAAGTGGAGATCTCTTTCCTTGAACCCGTGTTTGGCGCTTTGGAGCGTTCGGGGGTTGGAGATCTTTGGTTTCGAAGCACCCCGTTGCTTATCTCCCTCGGCAAGTTGTCGGGAAGTTTATTTCAACCGGAAATCTCTAGCGTCGGGAGGAGAGGAATCGCCCTTCTCTTATCGAAGGAAGTCGATCCAAGATGAGTGGGAGTCTACTGTTCTTACCTTCGATATTCAAGATGCTCTAGCTCTCTCATTCGATCTTCCCAACTCCCGGCATTTCTCCGATTGGATACAAGGAGAAGGAGATCAACGCATATGTGCGTAAATTACGTGGACGCAAGGATGTGGCGTTCAAAACGGCTTTACCGAGGAATATGTTGCTACCGCGATGCGGAGGTCTAGCTTACGTGGTATCGCACATTCGACAAGTTCACTGGATCATATGATCAACTTGTCCAAACCTAGGATTCAGCTGATGATGGCAATAGATGATGGGGTTGAAGTGAGCTCGGGCCGAGTATTATACTACTCGGATGAAGGCCGAGCCTCGGAAGTTCACCACATTACCCTTCGGCGAGAGGAGGATAGCCGGTGTGGGTAAACTTCTAGTCGGAACAAAGATGTCGTTCGATAGAATGCATAGTTCGAGGAACTCATTGTTGAGAACTCGGCCTTTGAGGACTCCAAGTACTTTGACAAGAAGTCTATCAAATTCCATGACGAAAGTTGGAGCCGAGAAATCCGTAGGCAAGGGGCCGCCCTGGGCCTAAGAGAGCGGCGTCGCTTCCGCCCCCATCCGTCCAAGTGCCAAAGAAGAGGAGGTTGGCTAAGACTCGACCTGCTTGAGGTCACAGTGGCTCGGCCACTTACCATTATTGAGCCGGCTCCTCCTTCTACTCAAGAGGAGCAACTACTCGATTCGAATCTTGGAATCGAGGGAGCGACGATCAAGGACAAGGTCCAAGTGATCAGCTACGAGGAAACAGAGTCCGACAAGAGGGAACCGTCACCCGAACCTACTGCTGAGTGGACAACAAGCGACACCACTCGATCGCGTCTTGCAGCTGAGATTCAAGAAGAGATACCGAGAAATTGCGCGAGCACGCAGATCCGGTTGAAATAGCAAGTAAGGACAAGAGCTCGAGATGCTCTTAAGGTTTTACTGACTGGGACATTCTTATTGACTTTGCCAAATCCCAGCGGTCACCGGATGAGCTACGATAGAGGTGCAAGAGCTCCAAGCCAAGATTGGATTCGGAGAGCCGACCGATGTGGCGTCTTTCGAAGATTTGAGAGCTGCAATGCTCTATTTACCGAGCTTGAGAGCTCCGATCGAAACCGACTTCGCCCCCATCTCCACCTTCGATAAAGGTGATAATGATGATCAAGATGAGGAGATGGATGGCAAACCCAAGGAAGCGGATCGGGGAGAATCTGCGAGAGGGACAAACTCCCCAAGAGAAGAGCCCAACACCACCCATAGTCACATCGGGTGAGGCTACAAGCGCTCCGGGGTACAGTAGGGAGCGGTTGATCTCGTTCTACGAGCGAGAGGCTCGGAACCAGCTCTTATCACATACAACCCATCGGTTCCGTGTCCTCACATTACGTCAACAGGGCTATCAAGCGTCAAGGTGAGAAAAATCGACTCCTAGCCAAAGATGTTCATTTCAAATGGGAGAAGTACACCAAGGCTCGAACGAAGCTCTAAGTAAGTTGGCCGCCGACATCTCAACTCCTAAAGAGGCTTCCCGGCCCGGATTTCAAGGAGATAGTTGAGCGAGGCCCTAAGTGCTCAAAAGGCCGATTTATCGGCACGAGTCGGCAAGCGCTTGCCGCCACAGCATAAAACTTTCTCGGAGCAGTGACTCGAGCCATGAAAACAGTTCAAGGCTTCATAGATGAGAGAAACAAGATAGCAACCACCTCTCTTCAAACGGCCATCAAGCAAGCGGTGAGGCCTTAAAAGCCATTCAGAAAGAAATGACAGAATCAAATGATCAAGCTCTGCTGAAACTCCGACAGGAGTCAGCCGCTTAGTTGAAGAAATCTAGAGCTGATCAGGAGAAAGACTGGGAAAACTACTGCAACTTGGTCAGTGATTTTGATGACACGATTACCCGGATCAAAGATTTCGTGCATAATCTGGAGCGGGGACGTAAAAGCTATCCGCACCTCCACGGCAAATATTGCCGATGCCAAAAAGGGGGAAGATATTGTGAAAGATGAACCCGATACGGATACGGGCGACGTCCGGATCCTTGAGGGACGAGGCTCGGGAGGCGGGACCCTCCTCGGCAGCAGAGCCCTCGGCCCAGAGATTCGGGGGGAATAGGCTCGGGAGGCGGGACCATCTACTCGAAAGGTACATCTATGCGAGGTCCTTCTCCTTGATTTCCCACTACAAGCCACCCCCATCTCCTCTTCGATTGCGCACATAGACGAAATCGCTCAATTCCTTAAAGAGCCGATGAAGAAGAAGAGTCTCAACAGTGCCGCGAGAGGTCTGGGAAGGAAATCGCTATCGAATCCACTACTCCTTCCTCCCCCGGTCAAGAAGTTTAAATCAAAAGCGGAGCAAGAGGCATTCGACCTCGGAATAGCCCAAGAGCCGCAAGACAAGTCTGGACCGGGAGCGTCGGCTAGAGGAGGAGGCGTGAAGGCGGGAAAAAGCCTAAGGGCAAAGGCGTCGGGGCAAAGGAAAGAGAAAGGTCATTAATACAGTCGAAGAGCAAAAGAAGAAAGCCCAAGAAGATTTTGCTAAGGCTCTTCCGACTGAAATCAAAGCTACTGCTCAGAGTATTCCCATATCTACTCTTACACCTGAGCAGATAGCAGAAGATCAAGCGACCTGGGAGGCGACGCTGCAAGGACTGAGTCTCAGACGAGGAGACACTAGAGCAGCCGCTCTCCGTGAGAAGAAAAGGATGGCTGACCTGGCAAGAATGAAAAGCCTATCTAATAAGCCAGCGGACGATCCGAGAAACAGAGATACCCCGGAGGAGCGAGGAACAGGAGGACTACTATCAGAACTCCTCGTATGAAGTTGATTCCTGCACCTCATGAGGACAAATGGGTACCTGCTGATCTGAATGATCAATGGGAGACTCTCAAAGAAATGTTTGTTAAAAATCTGTATGTATGGGGCTTCTATCCGAAAGACATTCCGGCGATCAAGCTGTTCGAAGAGTGTTTTAATGAAGTGTTTCGAGAACTCGGAGAAGCGGTTCTTGCCTATCATGAAAGAAGCCGAACATTCCTGTGAAAGCACCGCATTCGGAAGATATCCTCCTCCCATGACTGCTAAAGGCATTATCATCACAAACTCTATCGAAGAAGAAATCGAATCTGCAGCCTATCAGCATAAGTTACATCCGCATAGACCAGAAGATCAAGAGGAAATCCAGGTTTTGCGTAAAAGGATTTATAAATTTTCTTGCTGGACCCTCTAGGCGATCGCTCGGCCGATTTCAAGAAGAAGACTCGAGCTTCAGACGACAGCAGTGATTTCTCCTCTTTTTTTTTGATAATTCTTTGTAATAGCATAGGAACCTTGTACTTTGACGATCTATCTATAAGAGTTCCTATCGCTTGCTAGACAATCGCTCATTGTCTTTAAGCTTTTTAGTGTCATGCTTTCACTACGATCACCAAGTGATCGACACACACTCACATCGGTTTCTCGATCTTGCCTTTCTCTCACCTTTGAAGTTCATTTACTATTATCGGTTTTTCCTCGGATGCTTTAAGGGGGGAAATTGTTGTCGGTAGGACAAGTATCTTTAATAGATGTTAGAGTATAGAGGTTTTGGCATCATCAATTAGGGGGAAATTGTTGGATATGAGTCGGTAGATTGATACTCGACGTGTTCTAGGGTTAAAAGACATTGGGGGAAATCATAGTAGTACTATGGAATTGAAGATCCCAAAATCGAGCCGATATCGGTAGATTAGTGTGTCGATAGGATTAGGCGATGTATAGGTTAGACTTGATGTAATGCTTATTATTTTGTCTAAGTCCTGTACGGGGTAGTTGTTGAATTGATCTTCGCCGAAGATACTTTTCGTAACCCCAGCGTCATCGGTGTAATCGCTTGCATTCTTCGTCGGCGCTGATATCAAACTCAATTGAAGATCCCGCATCGGTGGCCCGGACCTCGGTAGAAGCATTCTCTACAAGCCGATGGTCATCGGTAGAAGAACCCGGCAATGGTACAGTATACCTTCGCGATCGACCAACCGACTATCGAAGCTCACTTTATCGGTCGGACGACTCGGCCGAAGAAGACAGACTTTCGAGTCATCGTATCCGACGTAAAGCGACCCAGCACTTAAAGTCCCCTTCAAATGTTCGGCAGAAGACATACGAGGTAGTTTGAACGGTCAACTCTGACACTCACCAACTACAAACCTCGACCAATGAGAAGCCGACAACGCTTACCTACTCTACACAGTAAAGCTGCTCTCATGAACAGTACATTAACTGCCCTGCTGCAACAAAGTTGAATAGTGGCCGTTTTCTTTGGACGCTTGTGACACGTGGCATCGTCGTCTCCAACGGACATATGCCACAACTCACAACTATAAATAGAGAAGGATTTGAAGATTTCAAAAAGAGGAATACACGCGAACTCAAGGGAAATCATTCAAACTCACAACGCTCTAGAACCTTCAAGCTTATCCAGAGACGAACTAGTTTTCATAGAACACTTCTTGTAGTTCATCTCTCTAGAGCACTTTGATCCCTTTCTTCTCTAGACTAAGCTCATTGCTAGATTCATAGCTTAGATCCGAAGGAGTTCACATTTAGTGAATTGTTCTTGTTGTAAGAACTCCTTCTCAGTTGGAGAATATTCCCTCCCTTCTAAACTTAGGTTTGGATTGTAAAGTCGCTAAGGACTATAACTTAGAGGGAACTGTCCAGTGCACAGTATCCCTGCTGAGGCTTGCTCAGAATAATCAACAAGTTCTCCTACCTTGTTCAGGACCGTGGACGTAGGATCTTGCGTATCCGAACCACGTTAAATCGCTTGTGTTCATTTACTGTTTTATTGCATAGCATACAACTGACTTGAAAATCATAAGTCTGCATAAAATGTATTTTATAAAGTGCACAGCCAAAAGATTTAACTTGCAAAAACGCGTTTTCAAAAGAGACGACTCCGGGCCTAACACTTATCCGCACTACAGTCTCCGACTGAGTTTCGTAATACTGACATCGGTCGGTAGAAGAGCTCGAAGCCGACTCACTTTGACCCAGTGATCGAAGGCTTACTTGGCACTCGTTCATCGGCTTGCAAACATCGGCCTTCACTGACCTTCACTGAGAAAAAGAAACAGAGCTCAGGTGTATTCACCCCCCCCCCCTCTACACCTGACTTTTCGTCTCCGGACCAACAGATTATAACCATTAATTGCTAGGAACAAAGACAACGAAATAGTATGTTATTTTAAAAGTTGAAAATTTCAAAACATCAACCCAAATTAACACTTTTTCGTACAAATTTGGGGCTATTCTTTGGAATTTCCTCTTTAGTAAGTTCATAAACATATGAACTGAAAATACTAGATACTACTATTTGATAGTGCTTACTAAATGAGTTCTTCATCTACATACACAATATTGTGATTTATCTAATACGCCTCAAATCACAATTGCATATTTTCCTTGATGGAAAATAGATTTCTTTTTCTAGATTCTGGTGCTCTATATTTGGCCAGCCACCTATCAATTTTTGTACCTCGTGTTAATTTCTAACACTATATATAATAGTAGTATTATTTTCAGACATAATGACTAGGGGTGTGCACCGGACAGCAGTCCACATGGCGAACCCAACCGAACAATAATCTTTTAAGCAAAATCAAACCAAATAAAAATATTTTGGTTCGATATTCAATTTCAATTTTTTTGATTTTCGGTTTTCGGTTTGTTTTTCAATTTAGCTATCGAATAATCGAATCAAACCGAATAGTAAATATTTTAATTTTTTAAGTTTAATTAATATTGTATTAATATTTATATTTTTAAAAATAAATTTAACTTGGACTACAATATAGATATTTTTTTATTGTATATAATTGGATTTATGCTTCAAATCATCCTCTATCTAATTAAACATCGACCAAATTTGTATTTTTTAATTTCTTTTACCAAAATGTGAGACATATTGAACTTCATCGGCTCAATTACAATGGTTGTTTTTTATTTTCGATTTTTGGAATGACAGTAATACATTGCATTTTACATATTACTTCTCTACTTGTCTGTATTGTTTTTTTTATTTCTTTTTTTTCTCCTTTGAATTTTGGGTCAAAAAACCGAACCGAGCCGAAGTTTTCCAATTTGGTATTTGATTTTATAAAATGAAGAATAGAATTTTCCGTTAAATCAATTTTTAGTTTAGTTTAATTTGGTTTAACTGAACTTGCATCCCTAGCCATAAACTCAAATAATTGATCTTTAATAGCCAATTTCAAGTCAAAGGTACGTAATTGGGGTCTAGGTGCAATTTTTTAAATAAAACTGGACACAAAAAGTTTAATAATTATATCATGAATCGACCAATCTGTTAAGCCTCGCGTTATCTTTAATTTGATTGCACTTTGTTTTTCAGAATTATGTCACTTTTGGCACTGATATTGTTTATATGGAGAGTCGTCAAAAATAAAACACCCAAAAAATAATTCTTCCCAAAATCCCGACCAACAATACAAGAAAGTCAAATATTTACCATCGTTCAAAAAGTTGGAGTTTGAAAAGTAAATTGATTGGATTAGACGACAAAAGGACATATAAATATAATAATAATTGAAGAAGAAGCACGCTATTCATTTGACTAAGAAATTCCTCACTATAATATGCAAATATACGTATCTCCTCTTAATTATTTTTAGAATTAAAATAACAAATTAAAAAATTATTCATATTAATGGAATATATTCAAATCTCATTCATAACAATGGATTTATTAAAGAGGTACTGACCTCGTATTAAAAAAATTACTAATACATATAAATATAAAATTTGTTTAAAATAAAAAAGTTTTGGGAAAATATACATTGATTGTCCTCTGGCGCTTTCCACTTGTACTTGTTATCCAAAAGTCAAAACTCGCGACCCCTTTGCGCACGTTCCAACTTTGCAAGTCCTATTTCTCTCCAGTCAAAATATACAATAATTCCCTGCGCCGCCGTCTACCATAACATTTATTCCCCATCATCCAACGGCTCATGCTTAATCTCTCTTCCCGGGAGCGCAAGATCTAATTCCATCTCATCCTCCGCCGACGTACCTTCATCCTCCCTCCACCGTTTCCCACCTATCGGTACACCGAACAATCTCGCGCTCATTTCATCCGCCGCCGATCTCGCGTCGCTTCCCTCCCCGCCAACATGCGCCGCCGCCATTTCCTCACAAAATCTCGTCATCGGCAGAAGCTCCAAAGGCTTCACAATCTCCGTCATAAACAATTTACAAGGATGCATATGTTCCGGAAAACCGCCGCTACCACTGCTGCCGCCGTAGTTCGACATTAAAACGCGAATGTTGTTGCATAAATCCTTCATATTGCTTAACTCCTTGTTTAGCTGCAAGTTTTGTTGCCTCAACCGCTCGTTCTCGCCGATCAGATCCGCCATGCTGCCGATTAAATTAGAGGATGAGAATAACTGCTCCTCCGCGGAGACAGATGGAGACGCCGCCGTGTTTAGCGGCGCTGCCGCCATTTTCCTTCGCTGAATGTCGCGCAGAAGCTGCTTCTCGCCTCTGCGGAAGTACTCGTTCGAGAATTCCCACCGATCCGTCGCAACCTTCCTAAATCCCTAAAATTCAAGGGGAAAACACTCAATCAATATCTACAACACAAATCTCACGCGGAATAGGAAGAATTCAACGATTGCAGCTTAATTAGATTACTTACGTATGTGTTGAGTTGGCGAACAAAGCTGCAGAAATTATTGTGCTTGAAATACTTTGGGAGCAAATCTCTGGCGAACTCCGCCTGATTCCAGACGATAAAACTGGATCCGTCGGCGTTCCAGGAGATAACGTCATCGACGGCGCGATCGTCGACCAGCTGGTAAGTTTTGGTCAAAAACGGCGTCGGAATCAACCTCGGCATGTCTTCACCCGATGATTTTCCACCTTTCCTCTCCGCCGACGGCGACGCCATAAAGCTCGCCTTCCCCGACTAAATCAACAGCGAAAAATCAATCACACAAGCTGAAACGGAGAGGGAAAATAGTTACAATCAATTGAACACGAGACAATTCTAGAAGGTTCTGATGATGGATGAATCCAATTAAGAGGGAGAGAGGGAAGGAATTTTGGAATGGCAGAAGCAAGCAGCTGAATGTGAAGAAGCTTCTCCGCAGGAACAGAAATGGGAGTGGGAGATTTTATATTTAATGTAAATCAGTCCATATTAAACACCAAATTGCAGATTGAATTTTATTTATTACATGGATTTCAAGCATCTGGAAATTTCAACATTCAACAACGAAGAATATTTTAGGGCAGAGTATTCTATTGTTTGTCATTTTTTATTTTTTGCGACTGCAATTTTCAGAATGTTCATGTAATGTTTCACACTGGGTTAAATTTATAGGCCTCCGTCCCACTATTACTGTCATACTTTTTTAATCGATTGTCCCACTATTACTATCATTTTTCTAAAATAGCAAAAATTATTATTAAACAAAAAATGAAGTGGGTCTCTCCTACTTAATACTCATCCCCACATTATCATACTTTCTCTCTCCAAAATGTTATCTCTCACATGATTTTCGTTTCACTCCATACTCAAAAAATTATGATTTTTAACTTTTTTGAAACTTAAAATTATTTCTTATAATAGAATATGAAAAAAAAGAAAAAATTTGATTGTCTTAACTATGCCCGCAAAAATTTGAATAAATTTTCATTTCTTCCGTCAATCACTCCTCAAAAATTGTGTTCATTTCTTAATACAATTAAAACTCATAAAATACACATTTAAACAAAATTTACTAATCTTCGTGCCGATTCCGAAGGAGACAATAATAGCGGGACCGATAAAGTATATTTTAATAGATTTAGCAAATAGGTTAGTCAAACTTTACCAATTCAAATGAAGTTACCTTAATTACGAAATTAATTCTGCTGAAAGAATTAGGCTTCTACAACATCTTCTAACTTCTAAGTTCCTAGAATTATATATCCAATTAAATGCGGCTCAATTTGAATATAATTAAATGGTCTGGTTGGATAACAGCAGACGTTTTTACAAAATTAAAAGCCAAGACCAAGTCTAATGAACTAATGAGCATCTCATACGGCATGTTAAACAGATTCATCTTCTCCAATACAAATAATGAAATCATATTTTAATTTTTATTATTGCTTAATAACATCAAATACTTAAATCTATGACTTAATTCATATGGTCTCAAAAATCAGATTACGGGACAACCAGAAATCTTGTAAACCATGAGGCTTAACGCATGTATTATCATCATAAATTGAAGATTTTAATTAAATCCTCTTCCATGTTAGTAGGGCCGTATACACAGATTGATATAAGGTGGACCCAAAACTTCCTTTTGCTAGACTAAATATGATTTTAGTATGAGTCTAGTATATGGACAAAATATAGGAGCAAATAACATGTCCAATTTTTCATGTTCAATTTATGCCTACTGAATATTGACAATTTTCTCAGTTTAACTTAAAATACATAAACTAGCCTTCATCGGCTAGGTCAATATGTTCCGACTTCGGTTATTTTCCAATTTATATAAATATTTTTACAATTATATATCATGATTGAGATTTGTTAACTCTACAAACGTGAATTACTATTTTAAGTTTTTTGATTAACTGAGAATACATGTAACTATTTATGAATGAGCACGAATTGAACAAAAAATTAGACAGCAAATACCATGCGTATCAGAAAGAAGTTTGTTAAATTAGTCTCTCTTAAAGATGTTGAGAAAAAAGACTTCTAGTAGATTTTTTTGGTAGAATTAGATAAAGATTGCTATTCGGCAACATTAGTTTGCTTTATTTTTTTTTTCTTATAATAATTTAATTCATTTCATTTCTTGTCGTTGACTACTTGAGCTAATCACTAATCACCAAGTATCTGCTACTTTTTTTTTTTTTCCTAAATCAAATGCATTTAGTGTTTTTCTCTTAAATTACCTATAGTGTTCGTATTCTTAATTTACTAATTGATTCTAAGTATTTTTAAAAAATTCAGAATACAAACAGTTTCCTAATATTTTTAAACAATGCCAAAATCTATCATCGAAAATTCGAAATCATATTACGCAAAACCAGTAAGTCTCTAACAATATTACCTTCCAAAATCAATTTTCTCAAACAAACTCTCCAAACAACTAAAGACGCCCATCAAGTATTATAATGGTCCTTGTAAGGGTTTTCAACTTTTCATTACAACAGATAACATATCCAACGTGAATTATATAATAAGAAAAAGATGGAATTTCCCCAAACGGATAGGTCTCTACTCCAAGTTGGTGTGGCGTGCCCGAACTTCATCGGGGCTCCGACCCAACACCTCACCCAACTTGTATACCACCATCTCAAACAGCACAAACATCGCCCCCTCGTACACGCTCCCCATCGGCAGCAGAGCCCGACCCGACCCGCTCCCACCCGCCCCATCGTCCGCCATGGTCTGCGCCGGGATATGCGCCACCACGCTCGCGTACTTCACAGACGATCCCGTTTTGGGCTGAGCCGTCACGAGCACCACCCGAGCGCCGCCGCTCCTGGCTACCCCACATATGGCGTCCACGGTGGAGAACCCTCCCGGCCCGGCGGAGGCGATGAGGAGGTCCGGTGATGCGATCGGAGGAGTGGTCATGTCGAATACGCAGTGGGCCGAGAGGCCCAAGTGGAATAACCTCATGCATAGGGCCTTCATCATTAGGCCTTCTCGGCCCACGCCATAGACGAACACTTTACCGCCTCGGCGGGAGACGGCGGAGATTTCGTCGACGAGTATAGTGAGGGGCGGTGATGTGGAGGTGGGGGTGGTGAAAACGGAGGAGAGGTGGTTGCAGATTTGAGCGGCGAAAGCCGCTGACGCGGTAGCGTCGACTTCTTTGGAGTCGGCCATAAAATTTAATTCTCTCTCTACTCTTCGTACACTTGTACCTTATCCTTTCGGTTTTTTAGTTGGTGTTGTGAAGATAGCATTACTAAAAATAGCATGAGTTAAACTCCACGTCACCTCCTTTATCAAAAGATTGGCTACTATTTACATTTTCTATATTGATTGAAAACTATTATAGAGGAATAATATTTGTTCACTATGCAATTTTATTAACGGTTGCAAATTTCCATCACAAAGGAAGTACCTAAATTGACTTAATACCGACTAAGCTATTCTCATTCATCAAATAAATATATACAAAAACCCAATAATAGAGTCCAATTACACAAGAACATGTTTATCTTAAGTGTGATTTAAATAAATCGTAGGTTTCCCTCGTCCGAGAAAAAAAAAATAGAGTAGATTTCAAACACTAACTATATCAAAATATCTAGTATAATAATAATGATTAAATAGAGTAGATTACAAACACTACAAGTCTACAACTATATCAAAATATCTAGTATAATAATAATGATTCAACCTTGTTGCAAACATCTCAAAGAGTAAGATGATCAGATTACAGAAGATAAGTTGTGGAAATACCAGTGAACGTATCATGCAGGAGAGAGTTATGAAGCAGCAAGACTGTAGCAGATTATTAAGATCCATTTGCTCGCTGTGATGGTTCCTTAATATTGATGTCGTTGACGCCAGAAGTTATTGATGTTTCATCCTCAGTCTCGTCTTCAAGATTGGATCCCTTTCTACGCAGTTCTTTAATTTTCAGATACTCGTCATAGTGATCTTTCCTATGCTCTTTAAAGCTCCTTCGCCTCTCAGAATCAGAATCTGGTACGAAAAAGCAAAACATCACACAATGCAATGTTTAAGAGGAGGGAGGAAACGTAATACTCCTTCCAAAGTTCAACATTGTCAAGCACTTATTATCATTCTTAAACTTAAACCTATTGTTTGTAAAGCAATCAGAGCCTATGCCACCTAAATATTCAAACAATTAACCAATTCATGTGGTAAAAAAGCAGCAGCAAAGTTCAAGCCTGAATCAGTTTAACAAAACTTAAGTGGGGATAGTATCATACAAAATCTAAACAAGTGCATAATTGGACAACTACATGGAGTCATGACAGACCTTCTTCGCCTTGACACATTGTATCCGTGTCATCATCAGATGATGTCCAGCCTGTGTGATACGAGTTGCTCTTACCAGAGGAGCCTACACCATTCACTTTAAAAGATGTTGATTCTATATTCATTGCATCTTCATAATATTGGCCGAAACTTCTTCTGGAAGGAGATGCTGAATCTACAAAGATCAGGAACGGTTACAAGCCAACACAAAGCATATGCAAACTAGTAAAGCTATGCAGTTCAACTCTCTTTAGTCACATGTACAACTCGGATACAATGCAAGCATTTCCAAGCAAACTAGTCATGCTCTCCCAATCGACTATCTCTAATTCACATGAATAACTAAGACATAATCCAATAATTATTAATTCAGTTTTGGACCTATACACTTCAATATTTACAAAGTGATTTAATATACATATACATACCATCATTGTCATCATCAACCATGGGATGGAATGGTGTCTTTGGTTCAGTTATTTTCTGCCTCACAGGTTTATTTGCCTCAATTTCTGATAAGTTATTCTCATTCCATTTCACTCTTGCCCTAGCACCGGAAATAAATAGCCAGCATTAGCAGAAACGGAGGATAAGTGAACATTTCTGTATCATTAATAACCAGTATTCATGCAGCTAAAATGGCATTACTCAGTTTCAAGAAGTATAATAACTTCAAGAGTATCATATTTGATACATGAATAGTCCAATTAAACAGACTATTTTGACACTATTGACACAACACAACCATGTTTAATGTTTCCAATCTGGACATTCCAGATAACTTGAAAGAAAAGGGAAAGAAACAAGAACCATCTTCCAATAAACCTTTCATTCAAGAATCTTGTTATCCTCATGCATCATCACAAGTTGAACTGAAAAATAAAAGTCAGTGACATAATGCCAACATTTCAGACACCAAAACCAAAATCTACATATCATATGGAGAATCATTATGAAAACAATCATTCAGCAAAAAATATCATCTGACACAAAGAAAACACGCCAAAGGCCTCAATTTTTTAATAGAGAAATTTGATAAATCGTCTAGCATTCCCAAATCATAAAGAGCAACAGAGCACCTCCTCATATATATTCATCTCACACATTTGAACATAAATAAAAGTAACACAATAATCCAAAGGCATACTATCAACAACATTCTATAAGATCTTATTTAGCCCATAGTTCTGAGACGAAACGGAGAATTCCAGTACCAAAATTTCCCAAACTAAATATGAGAACAGTAAACAGGAGAAAATTCATGATCAACGGCACACAATCTGTTAAGGAAGGGGAAATAAATAAATAATTATAAAAACGGTGATGATCCCAAGCCAAAAACGACTTTTTTCTCAAAAGGAACGATGATGCCAAAACCAATCATTTTCACGAGGCTAAAACTGCAAATTGATGAAACGTAAATCACTTCGGAAAGGAGAAGAAAGATCTCCATACATTTCCTGAATAAAGAAACGATTTCCTTCGCGGTTCTACCACTGCTTCGCTGTGAAAATGGAAACAAAATTATGAGCCTCATTTTTCGCCTCTTTCACTGGATTTTATTTGCTTCCACGTAAATGACAAATTTACCCCAGTAATTGCTCTCTTAACTACGCGGATCGGGTGGGTTGAAACGGTCTCACGTTCGTTCAAATATAGTAAGGAATAAAAATAAAAATAAAAACAAAAATAAAAAATTAAATGAAACAAAAACAGAGTAGAACTTGTTATGATTCAAAATCCAGCTCAGCATACAACCCATCTTCTTCTGCCATGGAAGACATGCCACGTATTGACACAAAGGAGGGACCGCATAATGATCAATACCCAATGGATGAAGTCTTCTGTTGAAGCTAGTTACAGATTTGTTGTAGATATTTATAAATTCCAATAGTAGCTTAAGTCTCACAACTCATATTCTGTATAAATAGCTAGGAGGTACTGTGTTGGGAGATGATTCAGTCCCTCCATAACTTGTTGGGAGATAACTCGGTGCCTAGTGCTTCCGAATATTTCTTACAAGATTTGAAGATCTCAAAACCTCTATTGGTGATGAACCATTCCGTTGTAATGTGTTGATTCTGTCTCTGAGGTTTGAAACTCAGTAGACACTCTTTATTTGGTTCAGGCGCTCAGTAGATTACCAGCCTCAGTACCAAAAGAAGAAGACTCAGTGATACTGGACTCAGCAGGAGCAGTATACTGAGTGAAACTGAACTCAGCAGGAGTAGTTCAATAAACTTAGAGATGATCTTCAGTAGAGCTGACTCAGCAGGAGCATGCTACTGAATATAGATCAGACTCAGTAACGACTGAACAGTCTTCTGACTGTCAAGATTTACTAAGTCAAATCAGCAGAGTCATACGAGGTATAGAGAAGTCAGCTTCAGATTTACCTTGAAGTCTGTTCTGTCTCACCTACTTTCTTCAGCCTCGACCAATGACGAGCGACTAGCTGTCTATGTTCTGATTAAAGCTGCAAGTCAGCAACTTTCCAGAAATGGAGGGAAATGACTCTGCCACCATCATTGAAAGAGTCGTTAGCTACCCAAAAGAGAGAGACACAAGGATCGTCGTCTCCAACGGATCTATCATTGTCTCTGCTCTATAAATAGAGGGATAAATTCAAATTGAAGCTCAGGACCGAACAAGAGACCAAGAACACACGAGCATTCACGAGCAACTCGAAACGACCTAAGTCTTCCGCAAGAAGTTCAAAGAGTAATCTCCGGCGAAAGAAGACATACTTGCTCATAGGGAACCAAGCTGAACCAGATTATAAAGCCTCTAGTATCCAAGCGACAGAATACGAACCCAAGTCCATACTTAACTTTCGTCACTCTAGAAGTCACTTTCTCGTTCCCTATCCCTCTAACCTAAGCTCAGCAGATCTTATCCATAGCTTAGACGAAGGAGTTCATATCTGAACTGATCCTTATTGTAAATGACTCCTTCATAGTTGGAGAGTTTGTCAAACGCTTTAGTTTGATACCTTGTAAACTGAGACTTGCTCAGTATAAATCTCAAGACCAGTGTTTGTCCAGTGTACAAACCGACTGAGACTATCTCAGTATAATACATAGCTTCCTGATCTTTCGGGACAGTGGACGTAGGATTGTTGGATCCGAACCACTTTAAAAATTGCATGTGTTCTGTCTTCTATTTACTGTTGCATTGATTACTGTTCATACTGAAAACATTTATAAAATCATTCAACTGAGTTTCAGCAAAGCTTAATCGATCGCACTAACATACTGAAACTGTTTTATTAAAAATGTTTTCTAAACTCAACTGAATTTAGGCCTACACATTTCCGCATTATACTGAACTTCAGCTGAACGGTATTGATTTCTGACTCAAGTCAGCTAGCAGGCCTCAGTGAAGTCAGCCACTCTGCCACACGATCCAGAACAGCTTATTTGGTCTACTGAACTTGTTCAGTATCACATTCTCCTAAAAATGACTGTTCGTGTTTAAAGTTGAGAAATTGTTTTCAGGTGTATTCACCCCCCCCCCCTACACCTGAACACTTAATCTCGGGACCAACAATTGGTATCAGAGCATGAGTTCTCTAAGACTCTTGTTATTCTGAAACTGGTCTACTTGAACGGATCCAGAAAACGTTTTCACTGCATATCATTCTTCATTCATATCATTATCTACTATGTCTGATATATAAAGAATCAGGATGGTACCCATGTTCTCAGTAGAGAACTACGGGGTATGGCGAGCCAGAGTGGAGGCACATCTGACTTCCCTCCATGACAGCATGACAGAAGTATTGGAGGACGGACCTATCATTCCGATGGTTGATAGTGTCGTAACTCAGGACCCAGCAAAAGGAGGAGGAATGGTGACCGGGAAGAAGATCCCTAAAGACAGAAGTCTCTTCACCCCTGAGGAGAAGAAGCTTCACAACTTAGATCGGGTCGCCAGAAACGCTATACTGACCACTCTGAGCGATTCTTATCTCGGGAGAGTTCAGGACTGCAAGTCCGCGAAGGAACTCTGGGATGCTCTAGCGCTACTGAGTCGGGGGACTCAGAAGATCAAAGCAAATAAACTTGCGCTGGAACTCCAAAAGATGGAAAGATTGTCACTCATGCCTGATGACACCATTGAAGATCTCAACGTCAGATTCATGAATCTGATGAACTCCATCAACGGGCTGGGAAAGACATTCTCCAACCAAGAAATGAATCTCAAGATTTTGAGGGCACTGCCAGATGGTCACTGGACTCCTTTCGCTACATTACTACGTCATTATGATTTAGATATTGTTACTCCTGACCATATCTTTTCAGAACTTAAAGCTGAGGAGTTCGAGTTTGGTCTACCTCAAAGGAAGTAGCGAGCTGAAGCTAACACCCAAGTCGACCATGCCTTCAAAGCATCAGTCAGCACAGTGGCTCCAACTTCTAGCAAGGCTGAACCTTCACTCAGTGACTTACAAGAAGGAAACCTAGCTAAGAAGTATGCGCTGCTTGCCGTGAAGTATCAGAAAGAGAAGGAGAGGCGCAGAAAACTCTCAAGAGTCGTCAGAGACTCCAAGGGTAAGTCTGAGTATACACCTAAACGCACTCCTAACTCACATACTTCTGAATGCAGGAAACAGGAGGAATCAGCTCAGTCGAAAGACAGCGAAAGCAAAGAAGTGAGAGTCACTATCTGCTACAACTGCAAGAAGCCAGGACATTATCAGTATGATTGTCCTGAGCTCTGTACTACTGAGAGAGCAGCACGCAAAGCTCGAAGGGAGAAGTTCATTAAGAAGCGTCAAACATATATAGCTGGTGAACTCTCAGACAACTCAGATGAAGTCAATTCCTTCATGGATTCATCCAATGATGAAGCGGCATTCATGGCCGTAGAGCATGAAGAAGACGCTGAAAAGTGTCTCATGGCAGGAGAAGAGGATGAGGTAAACTCTCACGCTCCATTTAACTCCTCTTCACACTGCACACACGATACTATTTCAGGTGCAGATGAGAATCTGGACGTCGCAATCACATATGAAGAACTACTCGACGAACAGATTCAGATGAGTCTGCAGCTCAGTAAGACTCTTCAGGAGTTGGATACCCTGAAAGTAGAGAATCAGAGACTTTCTCAGGAGAGTCAGGTTGCTACTGAGTCAGAAGGACTTGTGTTGAGACTCATGGAGGAGATAAACTCTCCGATGGCCAAGTCTCAGCATCAAGAAGATCAGATCTCAGTACTGACCAATGACATGACTCAGAAAGATACTGAACTGAGTCTACTGAAGCAAGAGTTGTCAGGACTTCAGACCGAGCATTAACTGCTGAAGAAGAGCGATGATGTCTGGAGGAACCTGATGACAGAGCGATACATGGGCGCTAAAAAGAAGCTTGAGGCGATGCTAGCAAGCAACAAGCCTAAGCACTGCAAGGAGGGACTTGGATTCAGTTATGGAGCCTCCTCATCTGCCCCCGTACGCTTAGAAAACCGGCTACCTGATAGATTTGTTCAAGGGGAGACCATCAACGTAGAGATTCTGAACCCCCTAGCCAAGAACAAACAAAAGATGAAGGCACCTCATCCCAGCTATCAGTACTGTGACAAGAAGATCAGTTCCAAATCACCCCAGTTCAGTCAAGGGGGAACTAGCAAAGTTAAGTAGGCTGATCAGTATGGACCTCCGCACCTAACACATCCAGCTCAGTATGGGTCATATTACTATGATCCTATAGTTAGGAGAGGACCTAAGGGTCAGAAGAAGAAGAAGAAATCCGTGCAGAAGGTAAAGGTCAGCAGTCCACCTACTCAGAAGATCAGGACTCCTGAACCTGTGAAGCCTCAGAAGTTAGCATCGACCACTCCAGTGGTCAAGTATGTTGATCAAAGTGGGAAGAAACTGTCTGAGACCACCAGGGTCGTAAGACAGATCTGGGTTTCCAAAACTAACATCTAAGGACCCAAAATAAAAAATAAAGGGTACCTAAATATAATTTTGTCTTGCAGGTGCACAAGGACCCTTGGTATGTGGACATCGGATGCTCAAGACATATGACATACCAAAATGACCTACTGAAGAATTATACTACTGAAGAAGGACCCCGAATCGAGTTTGGAGACAACGCAAAAGGCTATACCAGAGGCTATGGAACACTCAACATTGGAACCACAACAGTTCCAAGAGTATCATATGTTGAAGGACTTCAGCATAATCTTCTCTCTGTTAGTCAATTTTGTGATAACTCGAATAGAGTGATTTTTGACGCTGGTTTCTGTGATGTCATTGATAAATCTACAGGGAAAACAGTGTTGTCTGGTTCGTGCAAAAAGAATATCTACGTAGCTGACTGGAACTCAGCTGAACCTGAAGCTTGTTTGTTGGCGAAGAACGACAACAGAACGGGGTGGCTCTGGCACAGAAGACTCAGCCATCTCACCTTCAAGACGCTCAACAAGCTAGCTAGAAACACTCTAGCAAGAGGACTGCAGAATGAAGTATTCAGCAAAGACACTCAGTGTGAAGCATGTCTGAAGGGAAAGCAAACAAGGAATCAAAATCCTCCTGTTCCATCTCCTTCCACTGATGGAATCCTTCAGCTGCTACATATGGATTTATTCAGTCCAGTCTCTTCGGTGACGATCAGAGGTAAAAAGTATGCTTTAGTGGTCATTGATGACTACTCACGCTACACATGGGTCATATTTATTGTCAACAAGTCTGACGTCAAAACAGAGTTACCAACGCTTCTGAAAAAGCTTAGTGTCGAGAAGAACACCAAGATCATCAAGATACGTTCAGATAGAGGAACTGAGTTCCTGAATTCGATGGTGGAGGAGTTTTGCAAAGCTGGAGGCATAGAGCATGAGACATCTGTCGCGCGCACGCCTCAACAAAATGGGGTTGCTGAAAGGAAGAATAGAACACTTAAAGAAGCAGCAAGAACCCTGCTCGCAGACTCAGGACTCCCAACCAAATTCTGGGCAGAAGCTACTGACACTTCATGTTACACTCAGAACAGATCTCTGCTGACTAAGCAACATAAGAAGGCACCATATGAATTATGGAACGGCATGAAGCCTTCTCTATCTTATTTCTATATTTTTGGGTGTTCATGCTTTATCCACAATAATGGGAAGGATCAGTTGAAGACTTTTGATAGCAAGTCAGACCAGGGAGTCTTCTTAGGATACTCCCAGGTCAGCAAAGCCTTCAGAGACCGGACCCTTTGCGTGGAGGAAAGCCCTCATGTTGTTTTTAATGAGTTTACTACTAAAGACAGGAGCAGGAACTCTAAACCAGAGTTTGAGGACATCAGTAAGCAGCTACAGGATCTGAGCCTGAAAGATAAAGTTGAAAAGACCCAGCTATGTTGGGATGATGATTCCGATGAAGAAACTGAAGATAAGTCTACTGAATCTCACCCAGCAACAGAAGTAGCTGAACAGATTGAATCTACTGAAAAGAGTCAATCCCAGGTAACTCAGGTCGATGAAGAAACCCAAGTGGTAAGTGAGACCTCTACTGAGGATAATAATTCAGGGGGAACAAATGAAGTTCCTGAGCTAAATGCCCCTGAACCTAGTGACTCAGTAGACCCAACTCTAGTAACTGAATTGCTTCAATCTCAGAATAGTACAACTGAAATGCCTAAATCACCTACTATCTGTGTTGAACAAATCTCAGATGAAGAGTTGAAACATCGTAGATCGTGGCTAGACGCTCACACTTCTGATTTGATTATTGGAGATCCTTCAGCAAGCGTAAAGACAAGATCCAAATTCTGTCAAGGAGAAAGCGTATTATATTCCTGCTTCTTGTCTACTGAAGAGCCTCAGTCAGTTGAGGATGCACTTAAGGACGCTGATTGGATCATAGCCATGCAGGAGGAGCTGAATCAGTTCACGAGAAACGAAGTATGGGAGCTTGTTGACAGACCATGGCATCAACATGTGATTGGAACCAAATGGGTCTTCAAGAACAAGCGAGATGAAAATAACGTTATAGTAAGGAACAAAGCAAGACTCGTGGCAAAAGACTACTGTCAAGCTGAAGGAATAGATTTCAACGAAACTTTCGCTCCAGTTGCAAGATTGGAGGCAATCAAACTATTCCTAGCCTACGGAACACATCAACGATTCAGAGTTTATGAAATGTATGTGAAGTCTGCGTTCCTGAATGGCGTGCTGAAAGAAGAAGTATATGTAGAACAGCCTCCCGGCTTCCAGCAGGGACATCAGGTCTACAGACTCAGAAAGGCTCTGTACGGGTTAAAACAAGCACCCAAGGCTTTGTACGATACCCTGTCTGAGTTCCTTCTTCGAAAAGGTTTACAAAAAGGCACAGTAGAACGCACATTATTCAGCATTCGACTGGAAGACGACATCTTACTTGTGCAGATCTATGTAGATGACATAATCTTTGGATCGAAGAACGTCATCATGTGTCAGCAGTTTGAGAAAATGATGAAGGATAAGTTCGAGATGTCAATGATGGGAGAGATGAATTATTTCCTCGGTTTTCAAGTCAAACAATCTGAGAAGGGAACGTTCATCAATCAAGGCAAATACACTTGAGACCTCATCAAGAAGTTCGGTTGCACATCCGGCAAACCAATCAAGATCCCGATGAACACGAATATGAAAATTGATATTGATAAAGAGGGAGTATCAGTAGACCATATTGAATTTCGTGCTATTATTGGTTCATTATTATATCTAACTGCTACTCGACCTGACATAACTTATGTTGTAGGTGTCTGCGCTCGATTTCAGGCGAATCCTAAGCAGAGTCACATGGACTCAGCAAAGAAGATTCTCCGCTATCTCAGAGGAACACCTGATATGGGTTTATGGTATCCAGCTGATGATAATATTGAACTAACTGGTTATTCTGATGCTGACTATGCAGGATGTGGAATTGATCGAAAGTCAACTTCTGGAACTTGTCAGTTCCTTGGCAGTAAGCTGATCTCGTGGTTTTTAAAGAAACAGCATTCAATAGCGACGTCAACTACTGAAGCTGAATATATGGCTGCCGGAAGTTGCTACGCACAAATCCTTTGGCTGAGACAATAGCTACGCGACTATGATGTTATTCAGAATGAAGTGCTGATCTTCTGTGACAGCACCAGCGCAATTGCAATCACTCAGAACCCAGTACTTCATACGAGATGCAAGCACGTGGATATCAGACACCACTCCATTCGCGATCATGTCGAAAAGAAGGATATCAGGATGGAAAAGATCCATACTGACCATCAAAGGGCAGATATTCTGACCAAACCTCTAGCTGAAGCCAGATTCAGAGAACTTTCAGTAGAGCTAGGTCTGTTGGACCCTACTGACTCCCGGTCAATAAGTGGATTCGGGAGAGGAGCATTCGGCAAGGGGGGGAATGTTCACTCTCGCATCGAGTAAATTCGATGCGTAGAGACTCAAAGCAACCATCTACACGAGGTATCAGCTGACTACGATGTTCAGCTGACAGGTTTGCGTATCTCTACTCAGTAGCCAATGAAATATTCTGTGCATTTATGATTCAGATTCAGCTTCGTATTCAATGCCTTAGAAAATGTCAATTAATATAACGGTTTACATTAAATACACGACATTCTATATAAAGCATGCTAAACTCTGCGACGCATTAAATGCATGTCGTATCAAGTTACTTCTTTGGCTATTTATAACTGTATTTTGACTTAGGCGGCTAAATTGATCATTACCTATTTTATAACATTAAATCCTAGCCGTCTATCTCATAAAGCTATTTCAAACTGAACCGTGGATTTTTAACTGTTCATCTTCTTTAACATATATAAACACATTCAAAGTTAGAAATCGCCATTTTTCACTCTGCAATTTCACAACCCTAGTTTTCTGAGAAAAAGCTTTTGTTTCCTTGCAAACTTATTTTCTAATCTCTCAGAAAAACCCTTGGTAAATCTTTCATGATCATTCAGCATCGTATATGATATTTTTAATATTTTTCTTTCGATACTGATTTCTTGTCTTAGCAAATTATAAAATATGGCAGGAAGAGATGTTATTGGTCCGGTGAACATGAAAGAAATCCTCGAGAAGGACCGTGTATGGTTCGAGCCGATGATGGAGTTCGACTCCTGCGACCTAGATTTCATGGAGGAAATCTTTGACTCGCTGAGGGCGACTGGATTGGAAGGATTTCTGTCTAGGAAGCCGTCATACTTCCTCCCTCGACAGATAGCTGAGTTATATGTGAACTCAGAGTCAGTAGAAGGGGACATCCGATGCAGATTTATCACTCATATTCTTGGAGACCCCGCCCGCGCCATACCAGAAATCAAGATGATGTCTATCAAGGAAGCGCTTCAGCGAAGCTTCAAACTTCCGAGCGAAGGCTTCAGTACAGTGGGCTACAAGGATGATCTTATGGACGAATATTTGGAAGTTTTCTGCGGGAAGCCTACAACATTCAGAGCTGCCTTCCCAAAGAACGCTATGCTTCCCCAGTATAGAGCTCTTGCATTTATAGTGACTCAGATACTGACGAGTCAGGCCGGCTCGTTTGACCAAGTGTCGAGACTGAAGATTCAATTGATGATGGCCATTCACGATCATGCAAAGATTAACTGGGTTGAATTCTTCCTGAGGGAGTTTATGACTCAGGCTGCGAAGTTCGATCATTCCGATAACTGCCTGTCAGTTAAAGGAAAATTATTATACGGCACGAAGCTCTCTGTTATGATAGAGGACCTCTGCGGAGCTGACAACGTTGTATATGCTGACAAGCTATACTTCAATCCGAAGAAGGTCGGATTCCAGAGTAGGGCAGCGACCCTTCAGCAGATTGGGTCAGGGCCTACTGATCCCAAGACAGGAACTCAGAAGACCTCCACTCCTACAAAGAAGAGGTCACCTCCCAAGTCTACTCCCAAGACACCGACCAAGAGACTGAAGAAAGTCAGTGAGGTCGTAGTTAAGGTTGTAGTTGAACCACCTCTGCAGCTAAGGGACGAGGCTGAGTCCTCAGAGAAAACTCTGTCAGTGGAAAAGGCCGTCTCCACTGAACAAGGTGATACAGTGGACCAAGGGGTCGAGACTGAACAGATTCCTATGACTGAGAGCCCCTTGGATATTCCTCCACTTAGCAGCATTCCGTCTGCATATAAGCAACAGTCTCCGATTGAAGTCGAAGATTCAGAGACTGCTTCTGAGTCAGAATCGATCGGGATAGAGGCGTCTGCTCTGCAATCAAGAGCCTCCCGAGAGATTGCTGAACATATTCCGGAGATAGCCAGCCACACTGATCTTATTATACTGGCAAGGCAGGCTAGACTCCATACGCTGATCAGGTTCTTGGAGTGGTCTACCCTGAACAAGCTGATCAAACACCACTCCTGCGAACAGCTCCACGAAGAAGAGCTAATGATAAGGAACAAGATTGGCTACTCAAAGCCGTCTGACATCTGTTCCTTAGATGACTTGAGGGTTGCCATGCTGAATGATCGCCAACCAACCTCAGCAACGGCGCCCTCAGATGGGTCTGACCCCGATGGTCAGGACCCACCCCGTGATTCAGGCCCTGAGAAGCCTGGTGAGGGAACTCAATTGGACAAGGATGCACCAACTTCTACAGCTGAACCTCCTCTCAGCATCCTTGGACCAGGTCAGTCGGAGGCTGGTACCTCGAAGTCAGCAAAACCAGCTCAGCTTCTGCTTGAGTCTGCGTTCGAGGTAGCGCCCAGCCCTAAAAGCCGACGATTGAAGTCAGTGGCCAGGGCCCTGAGGAGTCAAGGAACTCAGAATAGACTCCTCGCCCGTGCCATCCACAAGACGTGGAGGCAGACCACTCAGGCTCAGAGTGCGGAGATCAAGGGGCTCAGAACTACAATTCAGAACACACCTGCCCCCGACATCTCAACAATCTTGACAGACGCACTTGTCACTCAACGAGCTAACTTCGAAGAGCAACTGAAGCTGATGGAGGCTGGCCAGGCTAAACTTCTGGAAGAATACAAGGCCGCCCAGTCAGCTCACACTGCATCCATCTCCTCTATCTCTCAGGCCTCCGAGCTCAGACTCCAAACAATTCAGAAGGCTATGGAAGATAAGGTGGATCAGAAGTTGCAGGATATTCAGACGGCAGTAGACGCCTCTCACAAGAAATACAGCGAACAATTGACTGATGAGAGGAATGAGCTGCATGAGAGACTTGTAAAGCTGCAATATGCATTGGAGGATCTTTCAACAGCTTACAAGAGTCTGGATAAAAACGTACAAATTCCCACCCCTGGTTTATTTGCTGATGCCAAAAAGGGGGAAGGAAAGCTGAAGGTACCTGAAGGGAAGGAGAAGGTATTGAGAGTACCAAAAGGAGTGAGGACAGTGGCAGGAGCAACTCAGACTCAGATTCAGCAATCTGCTCCTACTGGTCCCTCTATTCAGATTGCACAAGGCGAGGCCCAGGGTGTCTCAGCAGCAGGAGCTGTAATGCCTGCTGAGACCGGCCCAAGTAGCTCAGGACCCAAGGATTCTGCTACTCAAGCAACTCAGACACCAAGCGATATCATCAAGGAAATTGCTGAGTGTGCAGAGGAGGAATCAGAAGAGGAAGAGGTTCCTCTGCCCCCTCCAGTGCAAGGGTAAGAAAGTACTGAAGCTTCCCACTCCTCCCAAGAAGAAAGGAACTAAAAGATACATCACTCATGAGGAAGAAGCTCAGATAGCTGCAGATGAGAAGCTTGCCAGAGAGATTGTCGAGGCTGAGGCTGCCAACAAGCCAAAGAAAAAGTCAGTCAAAGGCAAGACTAAGGCTCCAGCAGGAGGAAGGAAGCCTGGGACAAGGATGCCTCCAAGGAAACTGAAGTTGAGTGATGAGGCAAATAAAGAGAAAGAAAAAGAACAGCAGCAGCAGCAGACATCTGGTCAGCAGGGAACCTCAAAAGAAAAATCTTCTACACATGTGGACTCAGAAGAAGAGCATGTGCCCTCCTATGTCCCCTCAAAGAAACAAGAGCTAGAAATGCAAGAGATATGGGATCAGATGGAGAGGTATCTAGACAGAGGAGCTGAAGCCAGACAGATAGAAGCAGCAAGAGAAAGGCTCAGACTGGCTGATCTAGAAGCTCTGAGGCTGAAGGCTGAGAAGGAAGCAAGCCAAATGATTCCTGAGAAAGCAGATATTCCTTACAAATACAGAAGACTAAGGAAGCCTACAGACCTCAAGATCCACTGATGGCCCAAAGTTGATGAGTGGATGCCATGGGAACGGACATAGAGGTGGGAGTCACTGAAGGCAGACTATATCAAGAGATTCTACTTCTGGAGATATTGGCCTAAAATGCACAAGTCCATTGCATTTGCTAAATGGCTTCTGGAGACTGACCCAGAGATCTTGCTAGAGTTCAGAAGACCATAGCAGATAAGATTGATGTCAGGGTCCCAGCTCCAAGGATTATGCCTCCCCCACTGAAGCTTGATGGTTCTGTGCATTATGGGGTGATTGAGAAGGAGATTAAGGATGCTGCCCAAGGACATTTAGATGAAAATGAGCCTACTGATTTGCCAGATATACTGAAGCTGAGGAAGATCACTTACAGAATGTATGGACTGCCACTCCCTGAAGCAAAATCAAAGGACTTCAAAGACAGGATTCAGCAGTTCAGAAGATGATAGATAGCTTCTATATTTCTTGTATTTTTACGTTTCGTTTTTCTTAGAATAGCGATCGATGTATCATCTTGAAATTTCCTCATATATAAAACATCACTGTTATTCGGCCCTGACAATTCCTTATTGTCTATATGGCCTTGTTTACTTTATGCTTAACACACAGAATCACTCAAGTGATTACTGACTCACACACTCACTGAGTATATTTATCTGTCAGTTCTTACCTTGTCAGATTCTGATCTGTTAGATTGCTTAGAAGAGGGAAAATGTTGTTAAAAAAAGGGAAATTGCTGTTAGTTTTCTGTATAGGTTTTGAAATTTTTTTTTTCTCTGATTCCCTCAGTAGTCTAGAACCTGAAGAACAACTCCAATGATTCTACTTGTAATACTAGTAAGGAGCTCTGTTTCTGATAATTATAGTGTTAGGTTTTGGCATCATCAAATAGGGGGAAAATGTTGGGAGATGATTCAGTCCCTCCACAACTTGTTGGGAGATAACTCAGCAACCTAGTGCTCTGAATATTTGCTGAAAATTTGAAGATCCCAAAACCCTATTTTGACTGATGAACCATTCCGTTGTAATGTGTTGATTCTGTCTCTGAGGTTTGAAACTCAGTAGACACTCTTCATTTGGTTCAGGCGCTCAGTAGATTACCAGCCTCAGTACCAGAAGAAGAAGACTCAGTGATACTCGGCGAGAGCAAAGATATCGAAAGGAGTCGGTGGACCGAACTCGACGAGGAGTAGTTCACTGAACTTAGAGATGAACTTCAGTAGAGCTGACTCAGCAGGAGCATGCTACTGAATATAGATCAGACTTAGCAACGGCTGAACAATCTTCTGACTGTCAGGATTTACTAAGTCAAATCACCGGAGTCATACGAGGTATAGAAAAGTCAGCTTCAGATTTACCTTGAAGTCTGTTCTGTCTCACCTACTTTCTTCAGCCTCGACCAATGACGAGCGGCCAGCTGTCTATGTTCTAATTAAAGCTGCAAGTCAACAACTTTCCAGAAATGGAGGGAAAGGACTCTGCCACCATCTTTGAAAGAGCCGTTAGCTACCCAAAAGAGAGAGACACAAGGATCGTCGTCTCCAATGGATCTATCCTTGTCTTTGCTCTATAAATAGAGGGATAAATTCAAATTGAAGCTCACGACCGAACAAGAGTCCAAGAACACACGAGCATTCACGAGCAACTCGAAACGACCTAAGTCTTCCGCAAGAAGTTCAAAGAGTAATCTCCGGCGAAAGGCGACATACTTGCTCATAGGGAACCAAGCTGAACCAGATTATAAAGCCTCTAGTATCCAAGCGACTGAATACGAACCCAAGCCCATACTTAACTGTTCGTCGCTCTAGAAGCCACTTTCTCGTTCCCTATCCCTCTAACCTAAGCTCAGCAGATCTTATCCATAGCTTAGACGAAGGAGTTCATATCTGAACTGATCCTTATTGTAAAGGACTCCTTTATAGTTGGAGAGTTTGTCAAACGCTTTAGTTTGATACCTTGTAAACTGAGACTTGCTCAGTATAAATCTCAAGACCAGTATTTGTCCAGTGTACAAACCGACTGAGACTATCTCAGTATAATACATAGCTTCCTGATCTTTCGGGACAGTGGACGTAGGATTGTTGGATCCGATCCACTTTAAAAATTGTTTGTGTTCTATCTTCTCTTTACTGTTGCATTGATTACTGTTCATACTGAAAACATTTATAAAATCATTCAACTGAGTTTCAGCAAAGCTTAATCAATCGCACTAACATACTGAAACTGTTTTATTAAAAACGTTTTCTAAACTCAACTGAATTTGGGCCTACACATTTCCGCACTATACCGAACTTCGGTGAACAGTACGATTTCGACTCGAAGTCGGCTAGCGAGCCTCGGTGAAGTCAGCCAGTCTGCCACACGATCTAGAACAGCTTATTTGGTCTCCTGAACTTGTTCAGTACGACACTCTCTTGAAAAGGACTGTTCGTGTTTAAAGTTGAGAAATTGTTTTCAGGTGTATTCGCCCCCCCCCCCCCCCCTCTACACCTGAACGCTTAATCTCGGGACCAACATACTGCATTATGTAATTTACACATTTCAAATCTCATTTTCAAATACACAAGTTAGATTTTTTCCCAAATTCATTTTTGCTATGTTTCTCTTGTTCAATCTTCTCTGTTTGATCATAGAGTTAGTTCATTGCTTGCTTTTTGTAATTTATGATTCATAATCTGGTTTTCAACTTGGTATCAGAGTCTGGCTTAGCGAGGTGATGCACCAGGTTTTCAATTGATCGATCTTGATATCATTTTTTCTTATTTTGAAAATCTCTCTTTGTTTTTTGCGAATTCTTCAATCTTGGAGTCGCTCTATGTGAATTGCGCTCGACGCTAAGAACAAACTACATATGATTTTGCCGACTCTTGCACAACTCACACAAATACTGGCGGTTATGCACGCAGATCATGCGGCTTGGCAACGATGTGATCTGATGATACAATTGTGGATCCTCACTTCATGTGCAAAAGAAATAGCTCCGTGCATACTATATGTTGATTCTGCAGCAGATATGTGGAGGATCTTGACGGAGCGATACTCACAAGACAAGTATGCTACGATCTTTGAGTTGCAGAAGGAGATTTATGCTACAGTGCAAGGTAACCTCTCGGTGACTCAATATTTTAAAAAGCTTGATGGCTTATGGAAGGAATTTCATCAGTATAGTCCTATATCTAAGTGCACTTGTGGTGTTATGAAAACTTGTACATGCAATTGCTTGAATTTGGTGGCTAGACAAATAGAACAAAATGTTGCAATCAAGTTTCTCATGAGTCTAAATGATGTATACTCACCTGTTCGTGGTCAAATCTTGATGATGAAGTCATTTCCCAATTTACACCAAATTTATGGCCTTATAGTACATGATGACAAACAAAGAATGGTAGGTCATATTCCTCATGCTGCTCCACTTGAGTCTATGGCCATGGTTAGTCAGCAATCATCTTCGGATAATCAATCATCATCTGAGAATGTAATGGCCTGCTATGGGGCTGGAGGTTCTAAGCTACTTTGCACATATTGTGGAAATTCTGGCCATGTGAGGGACAAATGTTTTAAGCTTCATGGATTCCCTAATGCTGCTCCTAAGAAGGATAAACCCACTTGCTCTCATTATGGAATCACTGGGCAATTGAAGGACAAATGCTACAAACTTCATGGTTACCCTCCCAGGTTATAAGTTCAAATCTAAAACTGGACCAAGTTATCCAGCTGTTGCTCATGCGGTTTATGTCCACCAAGGAGTTAATGATGGGCCGAGTTCTAGCCTCTCCAGAGAGCAGTACTCTCACCTACTAAGCCTCATTCAAAATTTGTCTCAGTCCTCAACCTCGTTATCTTCTTCTGAACCACACACAAGTATCAAATTCTGTAGTTTTTCAGCACATATAAGTGTTTTTCTACTTCGTTTCATCCACTTACCTGGATTCTTGATACTGGTGCTACTGACCACATGGTGTCAGATTTGTCAATGCTTATTAATCCTCTGCCTGTTTCTCACACTACCTGATGAAACACAACTTCCTGTCACCTACATAGGTGAAGCTCGTGTCAATGATAGTTTGGTTCTGCCTAATGTACTTTATATACCATCTTTCAAGGTTAATCTGATCTCAGTTGGAAAACTTATCAAAGAATCCAAACTAATACTTGTGCTTCATGATGAATATTGCTTGATTTAGGACCTTGCCAAGGACAAGAGGATTGGCATTGCTAGACTGCTACAAGGGGTTATTCCTCATCCAGCCTTCATTTGTTTCAATTCCTCTTCCAGTTATCCCTACTTCTGCAGTTGCCAAGTTGTTTGATAGCTCTCTTCTATAGCATCAACGCTTGGGACATGCTGTAGATTCCACACTTAGTTTGCTTAAGCATAGAATAGACAGTGTTTCTACAACTAGTAATAAGGATTGTACTGTGTGTCCACTAGCTAAATTTCATAGACTTTCTTTTCCCCAAAGTTGTATTAAAATCAAAGCACCTTGTGAGTTGATTTATTGTGATATATGAGGCCCCTTTTCTGTCCTAACACATTCTGGTGAACAATATTTTCTAACAATTGTAGATGACTACACTAGAACCACTTTGTGTTGTTTGATGCATGTTAAATCTGAAACAGCTACACATCTTAGATCTTTTTACTCTTTTGTCAAAACTAACTTGTCAACAACTATTAAAACTCTCAGATCAGATAATGGGATTGAATTCCTAATTCCTGATTTCTACTCCACCAATGGCATTGTTCATCAGTCATCATATGTGTATACTCCTTAGCAAAATGGAGTGGTTGGAAGAAAACACCAATCCCTTCTTAACATTGCTCGTGCTCTTCTTTTTCAAGCTCAATTACCCCTCTCTTTCTGGGGACAAGCCTTACTTACAGCAGCCTATATCCTAAACATACTTCCCACCTCTGCTCTGAATAATAGAACCCCTTATGAAACCTTACATTCTATTCCCCCTTATTATTTTGCTTTCAAGGTTTTTGGTCATTGGTCATAAGTGTTGGGATTTTGTATACTGAAAGCAGTTTTTATGCTTGTATACAATGTGTTTTTTGTCCTTACCACTATTTTATTCTCCTATATGATAAATATATACTTGCACATGTAATCATTTATCTTGTATAAAAGTTAGATTTGTTTAGTGTGTCGGGTATCACAGAAGATTACACAATTGGTTGAACTAACAAGATATAAATAGTTATCACAGCTGAGACGACTTAAGGATAAGTTGTCGATTTAAGCTGCAGTTTAGATAAGAAGTGGCTTGTCTTGGCTGCTTGTCTATACTTATACACTTAAGGTGGTGTATTGATGGATCATAATGAGATGTGTTCTCCTGACTCACCTTAGTGGAGAACCAAGATCTCAGTGACTTAACTAGTCTTAAGTTTGGTAAGACTTCACCTAAGTGCATTTGGTTATCTATCACTTTGACCTACTATGATGAACGTCATCGACCGGATCTACGTATCTTGGGTACTAGTAGTCATTTGTGGCTCGGGTTGGTTGTCTGTATCTTGCAACCGTATCCTACTAAAATTGGTTGATAATATCCCCTGAGGAACTTGTAAGGATTAACACACTAAACTCGACTGGTTGATTAAGTTCATGTGTGTTAATAAGGTCAAGTGGTACTACTCCGGAATATAATAAGATGTTAACTAATTTAAGATGTCAGTAGGCTTAATTAATTAATGACTATTTTTGTCTTAAATACGGGGATCGATTAAGTCTAAAATACAAGCCCATGCTCAAGTTGGGATAAAGGGGTAAGTCAGCACGAATTCTCTAGTGGAATGAATCTGTATTTATTAATTAATTTTGTTCTGGGCTGAGCATAGATAATTAATTAATTTGAGGCTCGGCTTTATTTTTTATATTAGATCACTAATCTGACTCAATTAGTTGTCTAGTTATTTATTGTCTCTCAGAAATTATTATTAATAAATTAATGTATTTTGCACTATTTAATAATGTTATTTATCATGAATTAATTGGTTGGGCTAATTAATTGATAAATAAATGTAGCCCAATAGATTAATTTATTATATTATAGGCTAACTGATATAGAAGTCCATTAGAAATATAATTAAATTAATGGGCTACAAATATTAATATAATATTGGCTTTTGAAGCCTATATTTACTAGTATTCTGTTTATAAACAATATATACACGTTCATATTCTCAAACCCATACCGCGATTGAGAAAGAGAGACAATGTTTTTTTCTCAGTTCTCTGACCACACGGAGGAAGAAAAGCAACAATCAAAGCCGCAACAACATACGTCGAGGAAGATAATCAATTCTTTTCCTTCTAATTCCATCAATAAGCCCAAATTTGATCCTAGAGCTAAGAAGTGTATCATGGTTGGTTATTCTGATACTTTAAGGGATATAAGTTGTTTGATATTCAATCTCATTCTTTCTTTGTGTCTAGAGATGTGGTTTTCAATGAACACATCTTTCCATATCACACTTCCCCCTCTTCTGATCAAACCTCTGAATCTCCCTCCCTCACCCTTCCTACTATCTTCCCTCATGTTCCTACTCCTTCCTCTGTTGTTCTTACTCCTTCTTCTGAATCTCCTTCTAATACTTCCTCTATGCCTTCTGTTCCTATTGGTCTTACACGCAAAAGTACTAGGGCCAGACATTCACCATCTTATATGAAGGATTACTCTTGTGACACGTCTACCAGGACTTCATCTCAGCAATCTAATTCCTCTTGTTCAGCTTCTCGGTCGGGTAAATCTCACCACCATCTTCATAAGTATCTTTCTTATTCTCTTCTTTCCACCTCACATAAAGCTTACTCCCTTGCCCTTTTTATTCTTATGAACATAAAAATTACACTCAAGTTGTTCCTCATGCTCATTGGCAAAAGGCCATGGCAGCTGGAATAGCTGCATTAGAGGTTAATGGCTCTTGGCTCCTCGCTGACCTTCCTGCTGGTAAGAAACCAATTGGTTGCAAATGGGTCTACAAGATTAAATTTCATGCAGATGGGAGTATCGAACGTTACAAAGCTAGGCTTGTAGCTAAGTGCTACACTCAACAAGAAGGCATTGATTATGAGGAGACTTTCTCTCCTGTAGCTAAGCTCACTACGGTTGCAGTCTAATTGCCCTATCTGCTTGCAAAGGATGATTCCTTGAACAGCTTGATGTTAATAACGCCTTTCCCCATGGCGATTTACATGAGGAGGTCTATATGACACCTCCTTCTGGTTATGCTGCATCTCATCCGAACAAGGTTTGCAGACTTCTCAAAAGCCTATATGGCCTTAAGCAAGCTAGTAGGCAGTGGTTTTCTAAGCTCTCAGATTCTTTGCTTACATATGGTTTTTCAATAATCTAAATCTGACTTTCCTTGTTTACCATACTTCCTCTGTTACTCTGATTCTACTGGTCTATGTTGATGATATTATTGTTGCTAGTAATAATCTGGAGCAAGTTCAGCGGGTGAAACAGTTTCTTGATGACTCTTTCAAAGTAAGAGATCTTGGTCCCTTGAAATTCTTCATTGGCATTGAAATAGCTAGGAACTCCATTGGTATCTCTTTATGCCAGAGGAAATATGTTCTGGATTTATTACAAGAGGAGGGCTACACTGACTGCAAGCCATCCAAGTTTCCCATGGACAATAAGCTTAAACTAAGTGCTGCTGATATTCACTATCTCAGTGACCCCACACCCTATCGACACCTCATTGGCAAATTGATGTACCTCACTGTTACTAGACCTGAACTCAGTTTTGCAGTTCATACTCTGGCTCAGTTCATGAATAAGCCTGGCCTTTCCCACCTCAATGCAACTCATCGAATTTTGAGATACTTAAAGGGTACTATTGGCAAGGGCCTTTTCTATTCTGCTTCTTCCATAGTCACTCTTAAGGGATTCAGTGGCTCTGATTGGGCTTCTTGTGTGGATACTATACGTTCTGTTAGTGGCTATTGTATGTTCTTAAGCCAGTCTCTTATTTCTTGGAAATCCAAGAAGCAAGTAACAATCTCCCGTAGCTCAGCAGAGGCTGAGTATAGAGCTGTTGCAGCTGCTACTTCTGAAGCTATGTGGCTAATGTAGATTTTCAAGGACTTTGGTTGTTCCTTACCTCCTCCAACTTTATACACTGACAATAAATCTGCTTTTGCCCTTGCTTCCAATTCAGTCCACCATAAGAGGACCAAACATATCGAAATTGACTGTCATTACATCCGCGATTGTCTTTCTACTGGGCGGCTTCTTTTGTTGTATGTTCTTACCCAGCATCAGCCTGTTGATTTACTCACCAAGGCCCTTGGCCGAACTCAGTTTGAATTTCTTATTGTCAAGTTGAGAATACACAACTTGTATTCTCAACTTAAGGGGCTGTTATGATTCAAAATCCAGCTCAGCATCCAACTCATCTTCTTCTGCCATGCATGACATGCCACGTATGCACACAAAGGAGGGACAACATGATGATCAAAGAAAGCCACGTGTACCCAATGGATGAAGTCTTCTGTTGAAGTTAGTTACAGATTTGTTGTAGATATTTTCAATATTAGCTTGACTCTCACGGCTTATTCTGTATAAATAGCTAGGAGATACTTCATTACGTAATTTACACACTTCAAATCTCATTTTCAAATATACAAGTTAGTTTTTTCCGCAAATTCATCTTTGCTCTGTTTCTCTTGTTCATTCTTTGTTTGATCATGGAGTTAGTTCATTGCTTGCTGTTTGCAATTGATGACTTATAATCTGGTTTTCAACAGAACTATTTCACCACCTTCGTTCTAATTCAATGTTTGAGGCTAAACAAATTTCGACTAGTTGAAAAAAAAATTATAAACCTAAAGCACCTGCAGATTTCGGAGCTCTTCAATTCAATGCATTCTTTAACTGATAACAAACAGAGGTACGAATTCCTTTTTACCAATCCATTCATTTTTTGCCTGTTCCATCCTTTCTCAAATTTGCGGCTTAATTATGATAGTCTTTTCCGGATTAGCAATTTATGCTTGATCCGGGCGATTCGATTTTTTGTTTCTTTTTTTGTTTTCTGGAGAAGGTTATAAACCGAGACTTACTCGAATTGATAACTATTTTGATTATTTGCTGGATTAGTTTGTTTTTGAATTATTTGGATTGAGATCTAAGTGATCAATATGCTGACGGGAAGTTTTCATGTTTTTTTTTTCCTGTTTCCTTCATCGAGTTTGGACAAGATTTGGATTGATTTTCGTCTTACATTTTGAATCTTTATTCTGATGTTTCTGTTTAGGATCTATAATCTAAGTAATAGTAAGTTTTACCCCCTTCCACTCTATATTCCATTATACACAGAATTATTTATTGATTAGGTGATGAAGGAAGGTGTGTTCTGGCAATTTCTGGTTATTTTCACAATTAGTAATTTTGGGGGTGATATATAATACAGGTTGGTACACTGGTTAAATAAATCACAAATATGTGTTGCAATGCTGTTGGCATATTAAGAATGCATATTTTGTTCAACTAACATATCTTGATAACAATGCACATAAAACACAATTTTCTCTCCCTTTATTTGTGTAAGCTACAGGGATTGCAACTAGCAAGGTAGTGAATTCCTAAGACTTCATAGGAGGCATAGTAGGAGACCCACAAGTTAAAGACGTTTTCATTGTTTTATGGACTCTGGAAGCACATGTTCACCATGATGGAGTTTCATGTTCTTATTCTTGGAATTGACAAAGCTGGCAAAACAGTAAACTGCTAAACTGATTTCTTCGTTATTTTAACCTTTTGTACTAAATTTTGTATAGGTACTTACATGAATTTAGAGAGTATGCCTTTGTGTTTTACTCGATTCAGATATGGGGATTTTTTTTTTCTGTGCTAGTTGTGTTTTCTCACCGCACAATCAGCATTCTGTTGATTAAAGGTAGATGGATACTGAGAATATATACCTTATGAATGAAGTAATCATATTTTGCTACAACTACTTAAAATGACACATTTTCTTATTATACATCGACTTGCCATGCTGTTGGAGATTTTAAAGGTGCGCCACTTGATAGAAGAATAAGTCATACAGTAAGTTAAGCTGGTATTATACATTGATTTAATTTTCTTACAAATTAATGACAGCAGAATTAAATGATTTCTCTTTCACCATAGCAGTTTTTTGGCTAGCCTTTGACAACTTTGAGATTGAATCATACAGTTCACCATACACTTCTTCTTTATCCATTCTTTTTATACGTATTATTTTCTTTGACCGATACTAACAGTTCTATACATTACAATCAAACAAGTGTATTTTCACACCTCAGATCATTGTTTGGGCTGATTCAGAGTTTTGTTGCTTAGACATTGCTGGAGAAAGTGAAGTCACAGTACTCAAACTTGGAAGGCCTTCCACCTCACCGAATTGTCCCAACTGTGGGACTCAATATTGGTCGAGTTGAAGTATTAAACACAAAACTCGTATTCTGGGACCTGGGAGGTCAGGTTTGAAATACACTCTAGCTTCTGCACTAATTGAATTAAATGTGTATCAGTTCCCTTTGGCCACAGCGTAATTTTTTTCTGATGCACCATAAAAAAAATTTACCTTTCCAAATAATTCTCAGCATGTATATTGAGAGAAGGCTACTGAGTGTTTCTTCTCAGCATGCCTCTTACAGGCTTTATTTTTATTTCATCTTATTCTTCCTAAAATTTGAACTGACTAGAGACTTATATTTCATCAGCTTGGTCTCCGCTCCATTTGGGAAAAATATTATGAAGAGGCACATGCTGTGATTTACGTAATTGATGCTTCTTGTCCATCCCGCTTTGAAGACTCAAAATCTGCTCTTGGTAATGTTTATAGGACACTGAGATTATTCTTCATGCTGTTTCTGGTGTTTCTTTATTTAAGCATTTATTCTGAAGCTATGTTAGTTTTAATCTGGTTTTCAGAGAAGGTTCTCCGGCATGAGGATTTGCAAGGAGCTCCACTTCTGATCATAGCAAATAAGCAGGTATGCTATCCAGCAGAACAAAATACTGATGGGCAAAAAACGACACGAGTCATCTTAATTTTTTTTGCTTTATTATCCATGCCCCAGAAGTTATTATTGAAATTCACTTGTATGAAGTAAAAATAAATTGTTACTCTGTAGGATCTTGAAGATGCTGTCCCTGCTGATGAACTTGCTCAGTATCTGGACCTTAAAAAATTGGGTGAAAGAGTTTACGCATTTCAAGCAGTTTCAGCTTTTGATGGGTAAAGACATCCTTTTCATTATGTATTTCGTACACAAGCAATGTGGGTAGTGGTTGAATCTGTTCTGATGGACATGATAAGTTTTGTGTTGTCTAAAAGTGATAATAGACCGAGTTTTAAAAGATAAGATTATACGTTTTGTATGCAAGCTTCAAGTTTTGATCTGTTTGGTTTGACATTGAACCGACACTAATTCATTCTGGATTTATTCCAAAAATTTGATATGATATTAACAATCAGTGATAATAGAAAAGTCAGTTTTAACGTGACGCTTTAAGAATACAAGGTAAAAGTCTAATCAGCTGCTGCAGACAGACAGTAGATTACAAACTCCCAAGTGTAGTATTACATCTTTAGAAGAAGTGATTCCCTTTGGCCTTGTATAGTTTGTCATTTGGCAATGTTGTTACATCCTAATGAGAATGAAGTATGGGAATGAGAATCATCCTCCATGTTAATCTCACTGGTGAGCGTCTTGACCACGAATTCAAAACAAGGATCAGCCCAGATGTCACTGAAAGGAAGCACAGACGAGGAAGATGAAGCTTTAATAGGCGAAGCCTCGTGAGTTTGGCTCACTTCCTCTAGAGGGATTGCACCGGTGAGAGTCTTGATTGCAAACTCGATACAAGGATCCATAAAAAAGTCGATCAGTGAACATTCATTGTCGGGCTGCTTTTCGCTCTTTTCATCTTCCTTCAAGTCAACACTAGCAGATCCATGCTCCTCAGCAGAATTGGTAGTAACATCTGTTTTACCTGATTTGGTTTGATTGGTATTTACTTCAGCCTCATCTTGCAGTCTTGTTGCTTCTCTAGCTCTGGAGCTGGTTTTTACTTCAACGAGAGGCTCGGCTTCCATACGAGCAAGTCTTTTTGAAGCTCTACGTGGTAACCCGTTCATCCATTTGCTGTTTTTCTTTCTCTTCTTTCGTACTGCTGCCTTTTCCTGCTCCTCATCTTCAACTGTTGAATCTTTTTCTTTGTCTACTCCTTCCGAAGCATCCGTATTGGGCGTATTAATGTTTTCAACTTCAGCACTTCCTGAGCCAGCAGAACAAGGATCAAGAATTCAAGATTCTGATTTTGAATATCCACGTAAAAAGCATTCATTTTGATGTTTCCATTATCTCTAATGTACGCATACGCGCCTCACCTGACTTTACGCTTTCATCCATCGTGCACTCTTCTTTTCCTACATTCTTAGTCTCAAGGTGGCGTTTAACTTCTTGCCTAGAGGGGAAACGACGCCCACTAACAGATTCAGTGAAGGACTGCAGAAAGAGAAGTAGTGACAAGTGAAAGAAGGCAAAGGGGAAAAGGGAAAAGAAAAATACAAACTTGTGGCAAGAGTAGAAATGCAAGAAAACCAGACAGCAGAAGAAGCAGTTTCGGCAGATTGATGTTATTTGCAAAATGCAGGATATGGTTGGGACACACCATAAACTAAACCGCAACAAAGTAAGAGCGCGAGGTAACCAAGGCATTACCGGGTCTCCCCTAGTCTTACCACCCGTTCGTGTTCTGCTTTCCTCAATCCCTCCTGAAGGTAATCTTTCTGCAACAGTCTTTTTTATAACGTTGAGACAAGTGTATGCTATTAGGACAGGAGATGTGAAAGATGTAGTAATTGGACTACCTTACTCAGCTTCCTGCCTTTTAGATCTTTCATACAACTCTTTAGATACCGAAGCATCTCAGGCTTGGAGTAGAATTTGAGGTCATTTGATGGATTCACATAATACTAGGCGAACCCACAGAGAATAGTTACAACTTATTTTCAACATTCTTAAGATAGATCTTCCAATTTAAACTCGAAAGTCCCTTCTTCGTTTTCAGAAGGAAGAATAGATTCCGAAAAAAGAATTACATCTTTATTAACTCAAATTTTAATTGATGATAATGGTCAAAAAATTAGCAGAAAGTCGGTTAGAATAAAAGAAATCAGAAATATCTCGACGGTCATACAAATTAATTACCGAATTAGAACGCAGAACCCCAACCATACTAGTATTTCATTCTTGATTGGTAAATTGGCAAATATAGTCCTCAATCTTTGCAATTTTGCGACATTTGTCCTTAATCTATATTTTTTTTGTTTTTTCGTCCCCAAACTACTTATTTTTGCGATTTTGGTTCCACTGTTAATTTTTCTGTCAATTCGATCGTTAATCAAGTTTTAACTATAAATAAATAAATAATAGAAAGGGTAAATTGGAATTTTGAAATAGCTAATTGACAAATATTGTCCTCCAACTTTCCAATTTTGTGTAATTAGTTTCCAATCTTTTTTTGTTTGATTTTTTATCCCCAAACTCTTATTTTTTGCAATTTTCGTCCCACCGTTTAGTTTTATGTCAAATCGAGCCCCAAACTTTTATTTTTTTGCAATTTTTGTCCAGCCATTTAATTTTATTTCAAATCGAGTGTTAATCAAGCTTTTTCAAATCATGCATTAAATAAAATAAAATAAAAAACATATACTACTAATCAAGCTTCCATCTTTTCGGCGGTTGTTTTTTCTTATCTCTTCTGTCGCCGCCCGAACACAAAAACTTACCGCTTATCTCAATAACTCTGCTTGAAAATCAAGACCGGTTCTGAGGAGTAATGGACCTTGAGTTAAAAATAAAAGTGAACCATTTATCTAGATAAGTGGTCGTGCATTTTCCTCTAGTGTGACACCAAATATCTTAAAATAATCAATTTTCGAGTAATTTTTTTGGTATAAAATTATTTTGTTCCTCTTGTAAATACAAAAATTATTTATTCTAAATTATTTATTTATAAGAATCATTTATAATACATTTTTTTTATAGTTGTATATATACCAAAGAGAGTTTTTTTTACTAATCAAACGAGGACATTTTCATATTAAACACAACTTTTATTATCAGAATAACGCATAATTGTTATAAAGGCAACGTTTTAGATTTTTCGGTCCACACTAGATTTGGGGCCCTAAAACTTTGGGACCCTGTGCTGGTGGGTTGCCGGTACATGCCCAAACTGGCCCTGGCGAAAATCCTAACTATGATAAAATCATACGGAATTGAGCAGACTAAGTATTATTTTCTATGTTAGCATAATGTGTTTTCCATTGATGAAATCATGATAAAAAATTTGTAGGAATCTATTTTCCAAAATGAGAGGCACCATACTAATCCTGGTAGAACTATTTCTACCGCTGCTGGCAGTGGCGGAAACGTAATATGTTGTCGTAGAAATAATATTTCGTCCACTCAATTCTGCATGATTTCATCCGGGTTGGAATTTTTGTGTGAAATTATTGATTTCAGCGGTAAAGTTCTATTTTGGGGCGGCGGCAGAGGAGATAGGGAAAAACATCCGAAAGTTTGATTAATTCTCAATTTAACGTTTTTTCGATTTGACAGGAAATTTAATGGTGAGACGAAAATCGCTAGAAATAAAAGTTTGGGGGCAAAAAATAAAAAGAAAAGATTGAGGACTAATTACATAAAATTGGAAAGTTCGAGGACGAGATTCGTCAATTAGCTCTTTCAAAATTCCATTTTACCCTTTATATTTTAATTTATTTTTAATTAAAATTTGATTAACGGTCGAATTGTCTGAAAAATTAATGGTGAGACCAAAATCGCAAAAACAAGTAGTTTGGGGACGAAAAAACAAAAAAAAATAGATTGAGGACAAATGTCGCAAAATCGCGAAGTTTGAGGACTATATTTGTCAATTTGTTTTCTTGATTTATCATAGAATCTGATTACTATTACAAGTACTTCTTATCATATATATCTGGGACAGAAACCCAATAATCATGCTGAGAGATTAGCTCTTTTCCTACTCTTCCCACTTATGATCATTCATATATTCTCCACAAGTTCATCAAGCTAATTTTAGACTTAGGTGAAAAGCCACTAGAATTGCAGTACAGAAAAGAAGTTGTTAATTTGAAACAGTGGTACTAATTTACCTTATCTTTCTTGCCAGAACTCCGAACTCTCTCACAAACTTTCCAGTCCTTCGGCAGCCACTCGGGGTGTTCACCATCCATTTTTCCAGAGAGAGAGAGAGAATAAAGAAGGCACCAGTCTCCCTAGGCCCTTCTCTCACATCCTTGTACCCTAAGTTTCCAAAGTGAGCCCGTGAAGCAAAGGTAAAGTTGGGAAAGAAAGAAAGAAAGAACGAGAGAAAAGGTAAGTAACATGAGAGCAGTGCAGAGCAGAGTGGTGTTTAATTGGGGCAGTGAAGGAGAATCAGACAAATTGCATTCACTACTACTCTTTGTGTGTTTGAGAAACACAAAAGTGAGCAAGTGGGATTCTAATAAATCTTACAAATACCGATCCACTGCTACTTTTCAAGAATGCATAATGTTATTTATTTATTTATTTTCGCTGCACCCCTCCTGGGCTTTTATTTGAATCCACTTTGACCATAACCCAAGCGTGTCACGCCCCAGCTTACGGCTTACGCCTAGGAGTTTTGTTAGGTATGTATCTCCCACCAACAAGGCAACTAAACACATGAGAGAGAGAGAGAGAGAGAGAGAGAGAGAGAGAGAGAGAGAGAGAGAGGAGCAGGGAAATAAATAGGTTCATGAGAAGGTGCTCTTTTTCATGATATATAAAAGCACCAACTTTGCAGTGATTCCATTAATAACCGTGTCAGTTACTTTCTAACTACCGTTATAGACGAGGTTCTTCATCTTCGCCAACTAGTCTTTCCTGTATGATTTTGTTCTAATTAAACTACGTGCTATTATCACTCTTGATTTCTGCATGATGCTCTTGTTAAGCTGCTGAGCTATCAAAACTATTTTGTTGTTGAATTCTGATGGCCTGCTCTTCCTCTCATAATTTCTTTACCAACAATTATTGAATACTACCTTGGGAAAATGTGTTTCGTACTCTCCTTCCGAGTATGTTTGTCATCACGAAGAAACTCACCTTTGCTCTTATTCTCGCCTCAAGTTCTTCACTTGAGGCACTACTTGTATTGATGTCACAATTAAATTGGAACAAATTAGAACTTTAATTTCTAATATTAGAATTTAGTTTCGAAATCAATAATTAGTAGGACTTCAAATAAAATGTTTGTATCAAATTCTTGAAATCCTAAATCCATTTCAAATCCTCGGTGAATAATCCCGAAACTAAAACCAATTTCAAGCTGCCAAAGTGAGAAGAATCAAGAAAGTCCAGTCAGTCGGTGAAGAAAAAAAATTCCTACTCAAACGAACTAAAAAATTCATCCAAATCAAAATCCCTAGCAACTCCATGGATGATGAAACTGTCGGATGAAAACAAATCGGGCCTAGTAATCTCGACTCCATTAACAGCCACAGTTTGAGAAAACTTATCAATCTCCAGAAGAGAGCCAGGAAGTAATGTCCTGAGTGATGAATTACTGGCTGCACCCAAATCTGCATAACTAAACCTCTGCTTCAGAATATGAAGCCTCACAATTCTGTCCAAGAACGGCGACGGCGAAGAGAGAAACTCTGAATTCGGAGGAGCAAACACAGTAACATCCCCCAAATTCTCATAATCTCGAACAATCCCATCAACAACTGCGTTCAGTGCGATCGCAAAAGAAACGAATCCATTCGAGCTCAACAATCTAACGATCCTCCTCCATTCAACTGCACGATCGATTTCACCACCGTTCTTGGCAAGAAGGGTACTCCGACACGAAGGAGACGGCATCGCTCCGAAGGGGCCCACAACTCCGTGCACGGCGACTGGGCCTTGGAGAAACAAATCCGGGTGAGAGACCAACACGTTGTTGATCATGAGGGACCCCGTTACGGCGTCGTTTTGGGTGATCGCGAGTTCCTCGCCAGCGACGAGGGTTTTGAAGCAGGACCCTTTCGGTTTCTTGAATAGCTCCGTCATGCGTAGGGTGGTTGGGACGGCGTGGTAGCGGAGGAGCTGCCGGAGAGTCCACGGTGGGATGGAGAGGTTTGAGATGGCGGGATCTTGAATGGCGAAGATGGTGGTTTGAGGGGCGGAGAGGAAGAACTCCGGCGAGATTTGGAGGAGGGTGGCGGTTATGTGGTAACCGCCGCGGAGGCGGAGGGCCTGGGAGGCGTTGAAGGACAAGGCGTTGGTCGGTTGGATAGGAGTTTTGGCGGCGGAGTGTTTTTCCGTTGAGATGGCGATTAATGCGAGAGTGAAAGACATGGCTAGGTAGAAGGGGACGTGCCACCAATGCGAACAAGAATCTGCCATTGCAGTTGGATGAAAAGCTTGAAAAATTATGAAAATATCAACTGCAAGAAAATAATACTTATATTTGTATTTATATGTGTAGTATATATATCATGAAATAAAACGCATCACCGTAATCCATAAGCTTCAAGCAATTATTTAACGATTGAACTAGAAACTCCAATTTACAAGGGCTGTAACAAACGAAGGTAAAGTGAAGTCAAGTAGGCACCAATTATCCAACCCAATATGCATAAAACTAAATATGATGGAATTTCATTCTTTTTTCTCATCATCACCAGCCAGTGCAGGTGTTGTTTCCTCAGTTTCCTTAGGAGCAGTCTCCGATGGAACGTCTTCATGACCCTCAGCAGCTTCTGCCGGTTTAGCAGCATCACTTGCAGAAGCATCGGTTGCTTCGGCTTCAGCAGCACCATCAGTTACTGGGACAGTTGCCTTGACAGTTCCCACCTTCACATATTTGCTCATGAACTTGTATTCCCAATCTTGCAAAGCTTCAAGCTCAAAAACGCCCAGGCCAGTGAGATCACCGTTAAGATCTTTGTCCTCGAAAGACATCTTTGCAAGAGCTCTACTAGCATCCTTTCCCGCAAACAATGCATATGGTCCACCAGGTCCGTAGAACATCCTGCAGACAGAAAACCGAGCTCAAGTAGACAACTTAATATGTATGCCCCAAGCCCGCACTTGGTCTTTAGGGATTCTAAGACTTGATTTATTGCCTCCAAAGATGCATTCATTGACATGTACAAAGGAAGATTGCATAGCAACGGTAAGAAAGAAGCAGCTCAACCCACATTGTTGCCTTACCAGTGTTAGCAGATCACAATCTCTACTGATGATTATGATACATAACATTAGTACTATGCAAAGAATGATGCATTTGCGCACAAAGTCCTGAAACAATCTTCATTCAACAATCATAGTTGTATTCATCTCACATCCTCCCTAAATTTTACGATGTTTTCACGACGACTTTCTAGCGCAAGTCACAAATTGGTGTTAACTCTATCTAACAAGATTAAAGAAGTTAACATATATATTTTATCAAAAATCTCTAAATAAAGGAAAATTGGTCTTTTCACTATGAATAAACTTGTCTTAGCTTTGGTGATGATGATGATGACCTGGTATGGCGAAAAGACAGCGAAAAGAAACCCCCGCTTAGAAATTGATTGGATTAAAGATCTCAAAGTAATTATGCTAATTAGCAATTTCACAGAATAGGGAGCCCTTGGAATGATATTAGTTGCAGAATGATGAAGATATTATCGATTGAGTGACGAAGAAAATATATATATATCAGTGTCAAGTCCACAGAAACTAGAATCAAGAATACAACCAGTCCCCACATGACTCCAACGTCCTTTGCTAATATATTGTTAAGTATAGCAAAGAAAAGGTTGAGTTTTGATATGCCAGAGCTATAGAAGACGACATTTGACAGTACAAATACAGCTACCTAATTTCTCAAACAAAGTAACAGAGTTGTGTATGCTGATTGCTCGCTAGAAGAAATGTGTATCGAGTGAGATTAATAGATAGTATAAGTGGTAACAACCATGTTCCAATTAGACGGAAACAAATGATGAATTATGTGATCACTTCAAATCCCTCACCAAACTCCATTTGATAAGCAGCACAATCCTTACTGAGGTTTTCATTTTCATTAAACAAATAAAAATTAAAAACTGCATCAAAATCACCCTACAAGAAACTTATTCTCACAAGAAAGGTGATAACTTGTACATGCTTGTTAAATAATATAATCTTCATCCCCAGTTAAATTAGTAGCTTAGTATTAAGTATCTAGTTTTCGCATAAACTTTAATGTGGCTGATTCAGGATTTCATTTGCTTCAATAAAACTTCTCTTTTCTAGTTATCAAGGGCCACTTTGAGTGGAGAAAAATAGAAAATGCAGGAAACAAAATACACTGAGACATCAAAGACTTAATCATCTTACTCCACAAAGCTAGAGAAACCCTATTCAGAGCATCTAGCAAATCTTTTTTTCACAAGAAAAAAATAAGATACTAGTACAGTACTACTGCATACAAAGCAAAGGAAAGATAATGGGGAAGAGAGAGATACGCAAAAGTTAAATCACTTTACCAGGGGAAAGAAAGCATGAAAAAGTGCGGAAGCCTAAACAAAAATGGAACAACACAATTAGACCAAGGGAATCAACAGGTAAACCAGAAGAAAAAAGAAAATACCCTCCCTCTTCACCGCAGATACTGATTACAGCCTAAAACTAAACAAACAACCAATAATGACCAAAACCCTAATAAAGCAGCAGAATCAATTCAACCACAAAAGAAATTTCAATAAAACACAGACAAGTAAAATCCAGACCAAGATAGAGAATATAAACCTGCTCTGCGACACATCATAGATCTGGCCCTTGATAGCCATGAGCAGGGGCTTCTTTGAGTCAGAGCCGTTGTATAGCTTCAACTCCTCGGCGGTGATCTCACCTAGCTGAACCGGAGGCGGCAGAGGCTCCGTCTCTTGCTCAAAACCTCTCGACCTCTCATGGATGCGCCTGTCATCGGAAGACCCAAACAAACTCGAAACAACGTAGTAGAGCGTGAGGCCTAGAGCAACAACAGTGAAGAAAGTCGCCGGCGACAGACCTGTGTACGCTGTGATCGATTCTTTCAGCGTCTCCCACAATTCAATGGCCATCGCGCTTTAGAGAGAGAGAGAGAAATGACTGATGAGTGAGAATAAAAGGAGATATGTGTAAAATGATGTCACTTCACTTATTTTTTAAAATAAAAAATATTTATAAAATTTAAAATGTGATGTGATATTGCTTTACACTACAAGATATATAATACCTAGTCTAGGGTAGAAATTTTCTGGGTAGAGAGTGGTTATGTAAGAACTTGGAATGCTAAAAGATCCACATCCCTCCCCAATTTAATTATCCATTTATCACATTCTCTCTCATCTTTCCTCAATTTAATCATACATTCATCATATTCTCTCTCCGTCACGTCAACTTTTTTTAAACACTCAACTTTTAAACACTCAACTACATTCATTCATCCATCCATATAAATAATTTTTACTTTATTGAGTCTCACTACTTTAATTTTTTCAAACATTATATTTTAATAATAACAAATATATAATAATATTTTTATTACTCTTGGAATAAATAAATAATTATAAATTAAAAAAATTACTAATTAATTTAGATAAATTCATTAAACAATAAATACTAAGAAAGTGAAAAGAATACTAAGAAAATGAAATGCAACTACATACTTGAAGATCAATTACGACATAAGAAAAAAATTAACTAGACTTAAGGTCATAATTGCAACTCTGTCATAGCTTCCTTGTATTCTACGTCATGGAAATAACGTTGCTCAGGTGTCATGTTGTTTGTATCGCGTTGGATGATTTCAAATAGCTTGGACTGCCTCTCTCTCTCTTCTTCTCTCTCTTCTCCTCTTTAATTCGCTCTCTTTGCATCTCAATCTCGGCCTGGCGCAATTCAATCTCGTTTTTTTTATGCACTTCAACTCAGAGAGACTCTTGAGAATGCCATCAAAGTTTTGCTTTAGATCATTGTTGCCATCGTCATGACTGTGGCTTGCATATGCTTTTTTCTTCGCCTTTCTCTTTGCAGCCTTTTGTCCGATTGGACGTGTTTCTTCATTTAAATCAAAATCAACACTTACGTTTTGCGTGGAAGATGTGTTGCTCGCCCCCGATTCAGAGGTCCTTGACTTCTTCATTGCAATATCAGCATAATCAGACTGGGATCGAAAGGCTGGATGATCTTTGATGATTTCCCACACGTGATCGAGTGCAAATTTGGATCCTTTTTCTTCACGGTACTTTTCCAGTGCCATTTTGTAGACGTCTTCGCTACTGGACCCGCTTCTATATATACTTGATATGAGATTGTAGCACTCGTTTAATTTTACTGCAAGCGGCCTAATGTAATGTCAATGAGATCTCAAGACCGGCGCCGAACGAGTATGAAGGCTATTGGGTTTATTTTCATTGTAGTAGCAAGCAACACGGTTCCAAAAGGCCGCTTCCTTTTGGCAATTACCGTTGATTGAATCTTCAGATATCGTGTATCATGCGTTTGTTAGACGCACATCCTCTTCTTTTTTCCAAACCAGTCGCTTGTTCTTACCGGTCGCACCCGTAGTTGCTTGCTCCATAGAGCCAACTGAAGCGGGTGACTCTTCCTCTTCGAATTGAGTTTCTGGAACCGAAGATGGAGAGCCTATTTCAACTCGTCGGGAAGATCGGGACTGTTTATTTATTGATGGTGGAGTAGAAAATCCAAACATGTGTGACGGATTGGGAGTGAAATGTGGATAATTAGTCGGCATCCCATAACTCCCAAAATTTTGGGTATATAGATAATTGAGTGGAAAAAATTGTGGTGGATGGTTGAATTGAGGGTACGAGAAACTTGGAGGAACTTGAGAATTTGGAGGAATTTGAGAATTAGGAATAGATTCATCTTCGTCCAAATTATAATAATTCGGCCAATTGAAATTGTTATTTTTATCCATTTCGGATAAAAAATTATCAAAAGGAGGATTGGAAAATGAAGTGAAATTGAAATAATATAGAGAGAAAATAAAATTTTAGTAAAGATATGAGAATGTAAGGTTGTGTGATTTTTGTTTTCAATATTTACACTATATATAGAAAAAAATTTGTAAGTTAAAATTATACTTTTGACATCCACACTCATAATTAACGGCTATATTTCTGCACCGGATTAAAATTGACAACATCAAATTAACGGCTATATATCTATCACACATGTGGGCCAACCTCTCATGTCACTTTCTTTCCATTTTGTTGAAAAATTGCTCACGCCTCTGACACCCTATCTCCATCTATATTGTTAGATGTAATGTATTCTCTCTCCATCCACACTCCTCTCACATTGCACACATCATCCATCCATATTGATGGATGGCCAAAATGTTTAGCGATGCAGATGCTCTAATGGTACGCCGCCCAGCGTTGGAATTTGAGTCGGCTATTTGGACTATCTGACTGTATTGTAATTAAATATTTACTAAATTATTGTTAAGTCACCTAAATACCCAAAATCTGGTTTTTTATTAGTATGATTAGTCATATTAATTAATGTTAAAAAATAAAATAAAAATGTCTTAAATTTTCTAGATTATTAGGTTTACTTTTATTTCGATTTCATGAATTTAGACATGTAAATGGTAATAATATTTACCTTTATCTCAATTGACAAAACTTTAAAGAAGGAAATTAAGAGTCCAATTGAAAGCTCAAACCTAATCTAAATAACTAATTCATGGACCACCCCTTTTTTAATTAATTCTGATTACATTTTAAATTTATTTTTTTTAGGTTGAATCCTCCTATTCGATAAACTTTGTCCATTGAAATCCAAATAGCCTAGATAAGCGTTTGTTGGGAATCATCATTCAAGATTAAAGTAACAACGAATTCCAAATATATAGTATATACATATTTTTTAATATCAACAAAACCGACTATTTTAACCAAAATATAAGTCCTTGAGTAGTACCACTCGACCTTATTATCATACTTGAACTTAATCAACCTGCAGAGTTTAGCATGATAAACCTTTCGAGTTCCTCAAGGGGATATCATCAACCCTATAATGGGATACGGATGCATGATACAGATAATCAGCCTGAGCTACACGCAACAACACTCACCCAAGATACAGAGATATACGGTCTCGATGACCCTCACCCATAGTAAGTCAAAGTGATAGCTAGTCGCGTGCACTCAGCTGAAATCTCATCAAGCTTAAGATTAGCTGAGTCTCCGAGACCTTGGTTCTTCACACGGGTCAGATAGAAGAACACGTCTCACCGCGATCCATCAATACATAAAATGTATCAACATAGACAAGTGACCAAGACAAGTCACTTCTTATCTATGTTGCAGCCTAAACCGGTAACTTGTCCTAAAGTTGCCTCAGCTGTGATAACTGTTTATATCTCACTAGTTCAACCAATCACTACAGTCTTCTGTGATCTACAACACACTGTATGATCTAACTCACGTGAGATAAAGGACTAAATTGTGCAATTATAATAATCAGATAGGAGAATAATAATAGTGGTAACAGGAAACATTGTATACAAGCAAATACGTATGCTGCTTTTAGTATACAAACCCTACAATTCCTATATCAGAAATAGGAACAATTTAAATTATGTTAAATGTAGAAGGGTAATTATGAAAAAAAAACAATAATTTGTCATACGAAAGAATCGATTAAATCGCAAAAAATCTTCATGTAGTGCATCCTCTTCACATGCTTGTCACTTTTTTATGCAAAAGTTCATGTTATTAAATGCACTCTGCATTAATACTAATTACTTAATGCATTAATGAATAGTGTTATTACAATTATACTTGATTCGTATCAAAACCCTACCCAAGTAAGTGGTATTTTCGTCGTTAGTGTTGTGTTGGTATAGTTTAACATACTTGATGGTCATTAAATGAGTAAAACAGGTGTATGGGAGGGAATATACCTATGCACCAATTATTGTGCAAGACAAGATCAGAGAGTTAGTGTCTAGCTTGTACACAACTTGACACCGTCATCAATAACACTAGTTTACTGACGTACAAAAATGTAGAAAGTGTAGGTCCGACTCGTTTTATGAAGACTTTTTTGAACAAACACTGAAAATGTGTTTATGCTTGTGCTTGTGCTTTGAAAGATGCTTGAAGAATGAGAGTTACTGATAAGAACACATAATCAAGATAAAGTAGTAAAGCAAGATATCAGAGAATGTAAAAGACACAAGATTTATAGTGGTTCGCAAATAACTCCTGCTTCTACTCTTCTTGAATACGTTTGGGATTCCACTAACAAAATTGTACGGGTTTTATTACACGTCTTTTTCTTTTTCGTCTACTCCGACATCATCGCTTTACAACACAAACTAACTAAACTGGACAACTTCTACAATGAGGCTGGATTTGGGGTTTGTTTCTCCAACTATGAGATATCCTTACAAAGATTAGCTCGAGACTTGTAAGGTTGGACCTTCTCGATTTAAACTTAGGATATGGCCATGGGCTTATATTCAAATGGGAATTACAAGGCTTCAAGATAGAAACACAATTATGATTAGGGTTTCTAGAGAGAGAGAAAAAAATGTTTTGAATACTTGATGCTTTTGGATATGATTTGCGTTAATTCTCGTAATCTTGTTTGGAGCAAAGGTCTTGGTATATAGGCACACTACAATAATATAGATTAATTAGAGAGAGTCTATAAATTAGGTAGTTAGGTTGAGGCAACGGTCTCAAGAGCCTGCAAATTAAAGTTGTTCAAACATCATGTGTCGTTAACAGTGTCAGTCTGGACTGTCCTCGAAATAATATCCTTCCAAATCAACTTGGGGATAGTACATTGTACTAGGGTTGTGCTAATACTAATGAACCAAATGACAAATTAAGTCAATCGGGAAAGGCTACTGACCGATGCTTGTTAGTGACTAAATAGCAAAGGTTAGTGATTGTTCAACGAAGATACCGATGTTGTTAGTGACTGCGTGGTCCATTAAGCTTTTTCCCCATAAAGGCAGGCACAATCCTGCTCATCAGCTAACGACAACGGTCAGTAACAAAATAGAAACAACGTGAGGTTCAATGTGCTCATCGACGCCAAGCTTGAGGTGTGGATCATCAAAGGCACATTAGAATAGCATACTCCTCCTGTTCAAACTGTGGTTTGAAACAAACCTATCCCTAGGAGGATAGATGGGGAGATTTAGGTAAAATCCAATGTAGATCCAATTGATTCACTCCACGGATTTGGGTGGTCAAGGGGGTCACCGCGGCTCCTCTCTTCTCAAGAATCCATAACATCTTAATCTCCTAAACCTAATACCTATATAACTTTCTTTAGTTCATTGTAAGTTACGGTTTTGGAATCTCATATTATTAAAATTATATTCCAACAACATTTTATTATGCATGTATATATTATAGTTGATGTAACAACACATCTTTGCGTAGATATTATTTGAATTTTATTTTTTATTCTTTTCACGTGAAAACTTTAATCCGAGACATGCAAGACATTGATTCTTATTAATTTTAGCTGATTTTCTTTAGTTAATTACATTTGAAGATCTAGATTTATAACATTTGCAATATAAGAAAGTGTTTGTTCCACGTTATTAAGAGAACCACTTAACTGTATATATATGATAAGTGTTATTATACAAATCTAACTAAATCTAATATAACAAACACAAAACTACCCAATCTTATATAATTTATTTCTAATATACCCAAACAATTTAAAATGCCCTTACTTTTTCATTATTTTCACCTAAAAGTATGTTCTGTCGATCGGACATAGGATAGGGCATATTGCAAAGAGGTGATAGACACACTGATGTATTGATTTATGAGAAAATGTGCCCTATCGATTGGGCACATGACATGACACGTGCCCTATTGACCGGACATATGGTCTGACATGATTGGGGCACGTGCCCTAGTGATCGGACACATAGTTGGACATGATAGGGCGTGCCCTTTCGAACTTGTGCCGATTGGTCGGATATTGATCGGGCACGTGGTCGGACAATTTTATTTCAAAAGAGTCATCTGAAAATGATTAGGGGAGAGTGGGAACTGTAGCTCTCAGACTTATGGAATTTAAGAAAGTAGACTAGTGAACGTACCTTATTAGTACGAAGTCCAATTTGACTTTTGCAGTTGGAGCCAACTTTAACAGCTATAATCACGAGTAGTCATATAATAAGGCTTGTTGAAACATAATGGAAATAAAATCTGGAATCAAACAAGTTTCTTATATCTTAAGGATCCTCGATTCCATTTCTCGTGGTGAAATATGTTTATTTTTCTTAAATTAATTCTCACCCTTAGGATTAAATAATGTAAATAGGGTAGATAATTATAAAATAGAATATACATGTCACCATTCTGTTGGTGGGACATGCAATAAAACATAAAAAATGGGATAGATGATCCTCTCTGTTTCTCATATTGTTCAGCTCTAATATACTGGAGTAATATACTTCTTCCAATTTCAATTTGTCCAACTACTAATATGTGATGATTAAATCTAATTAAAACCACAAAACCTTGGGCTAAGCCCAAGTTAGACCCCAATTACACTAACAAATCCAACACAAGAAACGCTTTTCACCATGAACCCAAAAAGAAGTACTGTTGTGGAATTTCACTCTCAATGAAAAATGGGAGGAGACCACCACCACCACGCTGCAGATGGGGCGCACGACAGAGTTTTCAGGGCGAAAGTGTGGAGCATGTCTGGTAGGCCTAACTGTCGTCCCAAGAACTCGAAGCGGAATACCGCCTTCGCCATGGCTGGCATCGTCCTGATCTATATCCCCATCGCCATGACATCCGCTCAGCTTGAGGTACACACCTTTGCAAAAGCCATTTGATTTAGAATTTGGTTTTTCTAGCTTATTATTTATATAGTATGGTTTTTATCAAATTTGATGTTAGGGTTGTTTTGCTTTGTTTCATTTAACTGAATTAGTATACTTGATCATTTCTATCAATTTCAGTATCCATATTTGTTGGTCCCGAGAGCACGTTCAGGTGTAGAGGGGGGGGGTGAATACACCTGAAAACCGATTTCTCAACTTAAACACGAACAGTCCTTTTTCAGGATAGTGTCGTGCTGAACAGGTTCAGCAGACCAGATAAGCTGTTCTGAATCGTGTTGGCAGAGTGACTGACTCTACTGAGATCTGCTAGCTGACTGAGAGTCATAATTCAGTATCTTGCAGATAGAGTTCAGTGGTGCGGAATAGTGTAGGCTCAATTCAGTTGAGTTGGAAAACGTTTTTAATAAAACAGTTTCAGTAATTAGTGCAATCAGTTAAGTTCGCTGAAACTCAGTTGAATGTTTTAAGAAGGCTTTTAAGTATGAACAGTTAAATCAATGCAACAGTGAAAAAGAATACGAGACACAAGACACATAGATTTTTAAAGTGGTTCGGACACAAAAATCCTACGTCCACTGTCCCGAATGATCAGGAAGCTATTTATTATACTGAGGTAGTCTTAGTTGGTTTGTACGCTGGACAAACTCTGGTCTTGAGATTTATACTGAGCTAGTCTCAGTTTACAAGGTTATCAAACTGAGTGTTTTGAAAAACTCTCCAACTATGAAGGAGTTCTTTACAATAAAGAACAGTTCAAAGATGAACTCCTTCGTCTAAGCTATGGATATATTCTATTGAGCTTAGGTTAGAGGGATAGGGAACAATGAAGTGACTTCTAGAACGACTAACAGCAGAGTATGACTTTGGATTCGTGTATCGTCGTTTGGATACTAAAGGCTGACAGGCTGTATTTAACAGTTCAGCTTGGTTCCCTAAGAGCTAGAATATAGTTCTTCGCCGGAGATGAATTCTTCGAACTTCTTGCGGAGAACTTAGGCTTTTCGAGTTTGCTCGTTTGAATGCTTTGTGTATGCGGTTTTTCTTTTTCTTTCATTTCTCGTATGTTCGCACTCGTTTTTTTTTCGTGAGCTTTAAATTTTATTTATCCCTCTATTTATAGAGAAGAGACTAGGAAAGATCCGTTGGAGATGATGATCCTTTGTCTCTCTCTTTTGGGTAGCTAACGGCTCTTTTGTAGCATTTGCAGAGTCTTTTCCCTCTTTTTCAGAAAGTTGTTGACTTGCAGCTTTAGTAGGTGTAGGACAGGTGTCTGCTTGTCATTGGTCGAGGTTCAGAAAGTGGTTGAGACAGAACACACTTCAAGGAGATTTGAAGCTGACTTCTCTCTTCCTCGTACTTGACTATGCTGATTGTCTTTGAAAGATCTGACAGTTCAGATGACTGTCTGGCCGTTGCTGAGTCTAATCTTTGATTCAGTTGTGAACTCCTGCTGAGTCTGCTTTACTGAAGATCAACTCTGAGTACAGTGAACTCCTCCTGCTGAGTTCAGTTCCACTGACTCCTTTCAATATACTGCTCCTGCTGAGTCCAATTTTTACTGAGTCTTCTACTTCTGGTGCTGAGGCGGATAAGCAACTGAATGCTTGAACCAGAGCAGAGGGTCTACTGAGTCTGAAACCTCAGAGACAAAAATAGGTTACAACTTAAAGGTTCACCGATCAAGATAGGGTTTTGGGATCTTCAAATCTTCAGACTAATTCAGAGCACAAGGCTACTGAGTATCGGTCAGTAAAGAAGATAGAATCATTTCCCACTACATCTAATACTGCTGAGGATAGAATCATCACCCAACAATTTCCCCCTATTTGATGATGTCAAAACCTATCAACAAAAATCAACATCTAACATTATGACTAGTCAGAAACAGAGCTCCTTACAAATATTACAAGTAGAATCAGTGGAGTTGTTCTTCAAGTCCTAGACTACTGAGGGGATCAGGGCAGAAAGTCAGAATATAGAGACTAAGCATATTCTCCCTGTTTTAACAATATTTTCCCCAAAATACAGCAAGTCTAACAGAATCTGGCTAAGCAATAAACTGACAGAAAATCAAACAGTGAGTGTGTGAGTCAGTAATCACTTTAGTGATTCTGAGTGTTAAGCATAAAAGAACACAGCTATTCAGACAATAAGATATTGTCAAAGCCAAAAACAGAGATATCATATATAATGTAAGAAAATTCAGTACAGATACATCTCTGCTATACTAGAAAAACAAAAGAGTACAGAAGCAAGGAATCATTTGAACTGCCTAATCCTGTCTTTGAAATCTTGCGATTGAGATTCAGGAAGGGGCACTCCATACATCCTATATGTGATCTTCCTTAGCTTCAGTATCTCAGCAAAGTCCGCTGGGTCTTCTTCATCAAGGAATTTGGCTTCAGCAACGACCTTCACTTCTTTCTCAATAACACCATAGTGAATAGATCCATCCAGTCTTCGTGGGGGTGGCAGTATTCTGGGGTCTGGGACTCTGACTTCGACATTCTCTTGGACAACTTTCTGCATCAAGGCGTACATGTCTAAGTCTGTTCTCATAGTCCATTTAGTATAAGCTTCAGCTTTACGCTTTTCAGACCAGAATCTCCAGAAGTAGTTCCTTTTGATGAACTCTATCTTCAGTGCTTCCCGTCTCTGAGTGTATTCTACTGGCATCCATTCATTAGTTCTCGGCCATCTGTAAATCTTCAAATCAGTAGGCTTCCTGAATTTCTGTATCTGTAAGGAATATCAGCTTTTGAAGGAATCCTCTGACTGGCTTCTTTTTCAGTTCTGATTCTGAGTGCCTCAAGATCCGCCATTCTGATCCGTTCTCTGGCAGCTTCTATTTGCCTAGCCTCTTCTCCTCTATAAAGATATATGTCCATTTGAGCTCAGATTGTATCCATTTCAGCATCCTGTACCTTAGAGGCAGTATAGGAGGGCTTGTGAGGCGGCTCTTCCTCTGAGTTAGCAGGAGTTGATGATTTCTCTTTTGAAGTACCCTGCTTCTCAGTAGACTTTTGCTGTTGCTTCTCCTTTTCTCTGTCAGCTTCATCACTGAGTTTGAGCTTCCTAGGAGGCAACCTAGCAGTAGATGGTCTCTTGCCGCCGCGAGCTGGAGCCTTTGTCTTACCTTTAGCAGGCTTAGCTTTTGGTTTGTTGGCTGCTTCAGCTTCGGCTATCTCCCTAGCCAGTTTCTCATCTGCGGCTATCTGAGCCTCCTCCTCCGGAGTAATATATCTATTAGATTTCTTGGAGGGAGGGGTCGGGAGCTTAAGGATTTTCTTTCCTTTTCCAGTAACTGGAGGTGGAAGAGGAGCTTCTTCCTCTTCTGAGTCCTCCTCGTCTGCGTACTCAGCAACTTCCTTAATGATGTCAAGTGGAGTCTGAGTTGCCTGAGTCGCTACTTCTCTTGTTCCTAAGCCACTTGGGCCAGTCTCAGTTGATGTTGCAACTGCAGCTGAGACACCCTGGGCCTCACCAGTTGTGGTAGGTTCAGTAGGAGCAGATGTCTGAGCTGAGCTTGCTCCTGCTACTGACCTTACCTTCTTGGGAGTCTTCAGTACCAGCTCCTTGGTGGCTTCCCCCTTAGTTGATTTTTTAGTATCAGCTTTTGTCTTCTTAGCCATCATTTCCCCCTTTTTAGCATCATCAATGATAATAGGAGGTGGAGCGGATACCTTCTTGTTCAGGCTGGAGTACGAGGCTGATAATTCGTTCAGTTTGGTGTGGATCTTGGTCAGCTCCTCGTGCAGCTCGTTCTTCTCATGGATCATCTCAAGTTTGTACTCTTTATGAGACTGATCTGCTGCAGCCTTGAACTCGTTCAGCTTTTGTTCAACAGTCTCTTCCAGGGCCTTCTGAATTGAGTTGAGTCTGAGCTCGTTGGCCTGAGAGATGTTTGTGACTGACTCAGTATGAGAAATCTGAGAGGCCTTGAGATTTTCAATCAACTTATCCTGGCCTTCCTGAATCAATCTGAGCTGAGCCTCGAAGTCAGCTCGTTGAGATTCTAGCGCTTGAGATATGATGTTGGAGAAGTCAGGGACAGAAGATAATGTGGTTCTGAGTCCCTGAATCTCTGCGCTTGTGGCTTGGGCAGTCTGTCGCCATGTCTTGTGGACTGCACGGGTAAGAAGCCTGTTCTGAGTACCCTGGCTTCTGAGAGCCTTCGCCACTTACTTCGATCGTCGGCTTTTGGGGCTAGGCGCTACTTCGAACATCGATTCTAGCAAGAGATGAGCAGGCTCTGCAGAAGTCAAAGTACCAGCCGCCGACTTCCCAGGAGCAAGGATACTGAGAGGAAGTTCATTAGGCGCGGGAGTATCCTTGTTCGGTTGAGTTCCCTCATCAGGCTTCTCAGGGCCTGAATCACGGTGCGGGTCCTGACCATCGGGGTCAGACCCATCAGAGGGTGCTGAAGCTGATGCTGGCTGACGGTCATTCAGCATTGCCACCATGGCAGCCCTCAAATCCTCCAAGGTTCCGAGGTCAGCTGGCTAGGAGTAACCAATCTGCTCTCTGATCCTCAGTTCCTCCTCATGGAGTTGTTCGCAGGAGTGATGTGAGATGAGACGTTGCAAATTGTGCCACTCCTGGAACCTGAGCAGCATGTGGAATCTCGCCTGTCTCGCAATGAGAACTAGATCGCCGTGGCCTGAGATCTCCGGTATGTGCTCTGTTATCTCTCGGGATGCTCTGGATTGAAGAGCTGAAGCTTCCATCCCGATAGACTCTTCTTCTGAGGCTGTCTCTGATTCCTCTATCTCGATATGAAACACCTGTTTCTCAGCTGAGGGAAGATTGCTGAGAGGAGGGACATCCAAGGGGCTCTCCAGGGTTTGAACATCTTCGACCTGGACTTCTTCAGCTGGGACCCCTTGGTCCACTGCTTCTTCATGTTCAGTGGAGACGGCTTTCTCCACTGACGAAGTCTTCTCAGAAGACTCGGATTCATCTTTGAGCTGCAGAGGTTGTTCGAAGGCTGCGCCTCCGGCTCGCCTCCGTCTCGCAGGGCAACGCTGTGCTGACCCTCTTCAGCCTTTTCGCCGGTGCCTTAGGCGTTTTAGCTTGAGGAGACCTTTTCTTTGAAGGCGCGGTCTTCTGAGGCGTTGTTCTTGGCCGAGCCGGCAGCCCGGAGCCAATCTGTCGAAGGGTCGCCGCCCGAACCGAAACCTGACATTTTTAACGTTGAAGTACTACTTGTCAGCAAAGGTTAGCTGGTCAGAAGTGCAGTAGTCTTCAATCATCACTGAGAACTTCAGTCCATAAAGTAGCTTCCCTTTGGCGCTCAGCCTGTTGGATGCTTTGTCAAATTTTGCGGATTGCACCATAAATTCCCGTAGGAAGAACTCTGTCCAGTTGATCTTGGCCCTGTCATAAATGGCCGTCATCAGTTGTAGCTTTGGTCTGGACACCTGATCGAATGATCCTACTTGACTCGTTAGCAGCTGAGTCACGATGTATGCAAGAGCTCTATACTGAGGTAGCATAGTATTCTTGGGAAATGCTTCCCGCAGAAAATGGATAAGTAGTCATCCATTTGATCATCATTGTATCCCACGGTGCTGACGCCTTCGCTTGGCAGATTGAAGCTTCTCCGAAGAGCCTCTCTGATTGACATTTGCTTCACCTCTATATCCGTCCTCGAGGGATTGCCGACTATGTGGACGACGAATCTCCCTCGGATATCTCCGTCTACTGAATTGGAATTCAAGTAGATCTCCACAACTTGTCAGGGAAGGAAGAATGTGGGCTTCTTTGTCAGAAAGCCTTCTAGACCGGTTTCTCTGAGAGCTGAGAAAATCTCCTCTATGTAGTCCAGATTGCAGACGTCAAACTCCATGACTGGCTCGCACCAGACACGGTCTTTCTCTAAGATTTCTTGCATATTCTCTGGAGCATAAACAACATTTCCTGACATTTTATCTGTAACAAACAAGATTACCAGTATCGAATAGATATATATATAAAATATAGCGATGTTGAGTAATCATATAGGTTGTCAGAAAAATTTGATATCATACAACTGAAATTTTTGAGAAATTTTTTGAAGATTTGAAAGAGATTGCAAGTAAGGTTTGCAAGTAATGAGATCTCATAAATTTTGGAGCTAAAGATTTGATAGTTCGCAAATGGCGGTTTCAAAGATTTGATCGTAAACATATATCTAAGAGAATGTGAACAGTTAATGATCAATGGTTCAGTTTAAAACCCGCTTTTTGAGCTGGACGGCTAAGATTAAGGATTATAAAATAGGCAATGATCAAATTAGCCGCCTAAGTCAAAGACAGTTGTATATAGCCTAAGAAGTAACTATGATACGACATGCATTAAATGCATGGCAGAGTTTAGCAAGCTTATGCATAGAATGTCGTGCATTAAATGTAAATCGTTAATATTAAATGACAATTCTTAAGGCATTGAATACGGTGCTGAATCTGAATCATAAATGCATAGAACTGTTCTATTGGCTACTACTGAGTAGAGATACGCAAACCTGTCAGCTGAACATTGTAGTCAGCTGATACCTCGTGTAGATGGTTGCTGAGTCTCTACGCACTGATTTTACTCAATACTGAGAGTGAACATTCACCCTTACTGAATGCTCCTCTCCTGAATCCTCTTACTGACTGGAGTCAGTAGGGTCCAGCAGACCTAGCTCTACTGAAAGTTCTCTGAATCTGGCTTCAACTAGAGGCTTGGTCAGTATATCGGCCCTTTGTCGATCAGTATGGATCTTTTCCATCCTGATGTCCTTTTTCTCGACATGGTTACGAATGAAGTGATGTCTGATGTCCACGTGCTTGCATCTTGTATGAAGTACAAGATTCTGAGTGATTGCAATGGCACTGGTACTATCGCAGAAGATTGGCACTTCATTCTGAATGATGTCATAGTCGCGTAGCTACTGTCTCAGCCAAAGGATTTGGGCGCAGCAACTTCCGGCAGCCATGTATTCAGCTTCAGTAGTTGACGTGGCTACTGAGTGCTGTTTCTTTGAAAACCATGAGATCAGCTTACTGCCAAGGAACTGACACATTCCTGAAGTTGATTTTCGGTCAATTCTACACCCTGCATAGTCAGCATCAGAATAACCAGTTAGTTCTATATTATCATCAGCTGGATACCATAAACCCATGTCAGGTGTTCCTCTGAGATAGCGGAGAATCTTCTTTGCTGAGTCCATGTGACTCTGCTTTGGATTCGCCTGAAATCGAGCACGGACACCTACAGCATAAGTTATGTCAGGACGAGTAGCTGTTAAGTATAATAAAGAACCAATTATATCACGAAATTCAGTTTGGTCTACTGATACTCCCTCTTTATCAAGATCAATCTTCATATTCGTGTTCATCGGGATCTTGATAGGTTTGCCGGATGTGCAATCGAATCTTTTGATGAGGTCTCGAGTGTATTTGCCTTGATTAATGAACGTTCTCTTCTCAGATTGTTTGGCTTGAAAGCCGAGGAAATAGTCCCATCATTGATATCTCGAACTTATCCTTCATCATTTTCTCAAACTGCTGACACATGATGACGTTCTTCGAGCCGAAGATGATGTCATCTACGTAGATCTAGACGAGTAATAGATCGTCTTCCAGTCGAATGCTAAATAATGTGCGATCTACTGTGCCTTTCTGAAAACCTTTCTTAAGAAGAAACTCAGATAGGGTATCCTACCAAGCCCTGGGTGCTTGTTTTAACCCATACAGAGCCTTTCTGAGTCTATAAACTTGATGTCCCTGCTGAAAGCCGGGCGGTTGTTCCACATAGACTTCTTCTTTCAGCACGCTGTTCAGGAAAGCAGACTTCACATCCATTTGATAGACTCTGAATCTTTGATGTGTTCTCGTCGAAATCTATCCCTTCAGCTTGACAGTAGCCTTTTGCCACGAGTCTAGCTTTATTCCTTACTATGACGTTGTTTTCATCCCGCTTGTTCTTGAAGACCCATTTTGTTCCAATCACATGTTGATGCCGGGGTCTGTCAACAAGCTCCCAAACTTTGTTTCTCGTGAATTGATTCAGCTCCTCCTGCATGATTGTGATCCAGTCAGCATCGTTCAGTGCGTCCTCGATTGTCTGAGGTTCTTCAGTAGACAAGAAGCAGGAGTATAAGGCGCTTTCTCCCTGACAGAATCTTGATCTTGTCTTTACGCTTGCTGAAGGATCTCCAATGATTAAATCAAAAGTATGAGCATCCAGCCACGATCTTCGATGTTTCAGCTCTTCATCGGAAATTTGTTCAACACAGATAGTAGGTGAGTTAGGCATTTCAGTTGTACTATTCTGAGATTGAAGCAGTTCAGTTATGAGAGTGTCATCTACTGAGTCACCAGGTTCAGGGGCATTTAGCTCAGGAACTTGAGTTGTTCCCCCTGAGTTGTTATTCTCAGTAGTGGTCTCAGTTACCTCATGGGTTTCTTCATCGACCTGAGTTACTTGGGATTGACTCTGTTCAGGAGAGTCAATCTACTCAGCTACCTCTGCTGTAGGTTGAGATTCAGTAGACTTGTCTTCAGTTTCCTCATCTGAATCATCATCCCAACATAGCTGAATCTTTTCGACTTTGTCTTTTAAGCTCAGATCCTGTAGCTGCTTACTGATGTCCTCATATTCAGATTTAGAGTTATTGCTCCTGTCTTAAGTAGCAAACTCATTAAAAACAACATGAGGGCTTTCTTCCATGCAAAGGGTCCGATAGTTGAATACCCTGAAAGCTTTGCTGACCCGGGAGTATCCTAAGAACACTCCCTGATCTGACTTGCTATCAAAAGTTTTTAGCTGATCTTTCCCATTATTGTGGATAAAGCACGAACACCCAAAAATATGGAAATAAGATAGAGAAGGCTTCATGCCGTTCCATAGTTCATATGGTGTCCTCTTATGCTGCTTTGTCAATAGAGATCGGTTCTGAGTGTAACATGCAGTGTCAGTAGCTTCTGCCCAGAATTTGGATGGGAGTCCTGAGTCTGCGAGTAGAGTTCTTGCTGCTTCTTTGAGTGTTCGATTCTTTCGTTCAGCAACCCCATTCTGCTGAGGGGTGCGCGCAACAGATGTCTCATGCTCTATTCCTTCTGCTTTGCAGAACTCCTCCACCATGAAATTAAGGAACTCAGTTCCTCTGTCTGAACGTATTTTGACAATTTTGGTGTTCTTCTCGACACTGAGCTTTTTCAGAAGCGTTGGTAACTCTGTTTTGATGTCAGACTTGTTGGCAATAAATATGACCCATGTGTAGCGGGAGTAGTCATCAATGACCACTAATGCATACTTCTTGCCTCTGGTCGTCACCGGAGAGACTGGACTGAACAAATCCATATGTAGCAGCTGAAGGATTCCATCAGTGGAAGGAGATGGAATAGGTGGATTTTGTTTCTTTGTTTGCTTTCCCTTCAGACATGCTTCACACTAAGTGTCTTTGCTGAATACTTCATTCGGCAGTCCTCTTGCTAGAGTGTTTCTTGCTAATTTGTTGAGCGTCTTGAAGTTGAGATGGCTGAGTCTCCTGTGCCAAAGCCAACCCGTTCTGCTGTCATTCTTCGCCAATCGACAAGCTTCAGGTTCAGCTGAGTTCCAGTCAGCTACATAGATATTCTTCTTACGCGAACCTGATAACACTGTTTTCCCTGTGGATTTATCAATAACATCACAGAAACCAGCATCAAATATCACTCTATTCGAGTTATCACAAAATTGACTAACAGAGAGAAGGTTATGCTGAAGTCCTTCAACATATGATACTCTTGGAACTTAGGCAGTTCCAATGCTGAGTGTTCCATAGCCTCTGGTATAGCCTTTGGCATTATCTCCAAACTCGATTCAGGGTCCTTCTTCAGTTGTATAATTCTTCAGCAAGTCCTTTTGGTAAGTCATGTGTCTTGAGCATCCGCTGTCCACATACCAAGGATCTTTGTGCACCTGCAAAACAGAATTATATTTAGGTACCCTTTATTTTTGATTTTGGGTCCTTAGATGTTAGTTTTGGTAACCTATATTTGTCTTACGACCCTGGTGGTATCAGACAACTTCTGTCCACTTGCGTCAATGTATCTGACCACTGGACTGCTCGATGCAGACTTTTTAGGCTTTTCAGGTTCAGGAGTCTTGATCTTCTGAGTGGGTGGACTGCTGACCTTTGCCTTTTGTGCGGCTTTCTTCTTCTTCTTCTTCTTCTTCTTCTTCTTCTTTCGACTTTTGGATCCTCTCCTGACTATAGGATCATAATAATATGACCCATACTGAGCTGGATGTGTCAGATAAGGAGGTCCATACTGATCAGTCCATTTTGATTTGTTGGTTCCCCCTTGACTGAACTGGGGTGTTTTGGTGCTGATCTTCTTGTCAGAGTGCTGATGTGTAGAATAAGGTGCCTTCATCTTCTGTTTGTTCTTGGCTAGGGGATTCAGTATATCTGCATTGATGGTCTCCCCTTGAACAAACCTATCAGCAAGTCCCACTTATGAGTGTACGGGGGCAGATGAGGAAGTTCCCTGGCTGAATCCAAGTCCTTCCTTACAATGCTTGGGCTTGTTGCTTGCTAGCATAGCCTCTAGCTTCTTTTCAGCGCCCATGTAACGCTCAGTCATCAAGTTTCTCCAAAAATCATCATTTTTCTTTAGCGTTTCATGCTCGGTCTGAAGTCCTGACAGTTCTTGCTTCAGTAGACTCAGTTCAGTATCTTTCTGAGTTAAGTCGTTGGTTAGAACTGAGATCCAATCTTCTTGATGCTGAGACTTCGCCATCAAAGAGTTTATCTCCTCCCTGAGTCTCAACACAAGTCCTTCAGACTCAGTAGCAACTTGACTCTTCTGAGAAAGTCTCTGATTCTCCACTTTCAGGGTATCCAATTCCTGAAGAGTCTTATTGAGCTGCAGACTCATCTGAATTTGTTCGTCGAGTAGTTCTTCATATGCGATCGCGACGTCCAAATTCTCATCTGCACCTTAAAGAGTGTCGTGTGTGCAATGTGAAGAGGAATTAAATGGTTCATGAGAATTTACCTCATCCTCTTCTCCCGCCATGAGACACTTTTCAGTATCTTCTTCATTTTCAAGCTCTAAGGCCATGAAGGCTGCTTCATCATCCGATGAATCCATGAAGGAATCGACTTCATCTGAGTCGTTTGAGAGTTCACCAGCAATGTATGCTTGTCTCTTCTTGATGAACTTCTCCCTTCGAGCTTTGCGAGCTGCTCATTCAGCAGTGCTGAGCTCAGGACAATCATACTGGCTTTTTGCAATTGTAGCAAGTGGTGACTCTTTCTTCCTTACTTTCACTGTCTTTTGACTGTGCTGAGTCATCTTGTTTCCTGCATTCAGAAATATGTGAGTCAGGAGTGCGCTTGGGTGTATATTCGTTCTTACCCTTAGAGTCTCTGACAACTCCTGAGAGCTTTCTGCGCCTCTCTTTCTCCTTCTGGTATTTTACGGCAAGCAGTGCATATTTCTTGGCTAGATTGCCTTCTTGTATGTCAGTGAGTGAAGGTTCAGCCTTGCTAGACGCTGGAGCTACTGAGCTGACTGATGCTTTAAATGCATGGTCGATTTTGGTGTCAGCTTCAGCTCGCTGCTTCCTTTGAGGTAAGCCAAACTCGAATTCCTCTGCTTTGAGTTTTGAAAAGATATGGTCAGGAGTAACAATATCTAAATCAGAATGACGTAGTAATGTAGCGAAAGGAGTCCAGTGACCATCTGGCAGTGCCCTCAAAATCTTGAGATTCATTTCTCGGTTGGAGAATGTCTTTTCCAGCCCGTTGATGGAGTTCATCAGATTCATGAATCTAACGTTGAAATCTTCAATGGTGTCATCAGGCATGAGCGACAATCTTTCCAGCTTTTGGAGTTCCAGCGCAAGTTTATTTTCTTTGATCTTCTGAGTCCCCCGACTCAATAGCGCTAGAGCATCCCAGAGTTCCTTTGCGGACTTGCAGTCCTAAACTCTCCCGAGATAGGAATCATTCAAGGTGGTTAGTATGGCGTTTCTGGCGACACGGTCTAAGTTGTGAAGCTTCTTCTCCTCTGGGGTGAAGAGACTTCTATCCTTGGGAATCTTCTTCCCGGTCACCATTCTACCTCCATCTGCTGGATCCTGGGTTACGACACTATCTATCATGGGGACGATAGGTCCATCCTCAAGAACTTCTGTCATGCTGTCGTGGAGAGAGGTCAGATAGGCTTTCATTCCGACTCGCCATACGCCGTAGTTCTCTACTGAGAACATGGGCACCATCCTTATACCTGACATATCAGACATATTTGATAATGATATGAATGAAGAATGATATGCAGTGAAAACGTTTTCCAGATCCGTTCAAGTAGACCAGTTTCAGAATAACAAGAGTCTTAGAGAACTCCTGCTCTAATACCAATTGTTGGTCCCAAGAGCACGTTTAGGTGTAGAGGGGGGGTGAATACACCTAAAAACTGATTTCTCAACTTAAACACGAACAGTCCTTTTTCAGGATAGTGTCGTGCTGAACAGGTTCAGCAGACCAGATAAGCTGTTCTGAATCGTGTTGGCAGAGTGACTGACTCTACTGAGATCTGCTAGCTGACTGAGAGTCATAATTCAGTATCTTGCAGATAGAGTTCAGTAGTGCGGAATAGTGTAGGCCCAATTCAGTTGAGTTGGAAAACGTTTTTAATAAAACAGTTTCAGTAATTAGTGCAATCAGTTAAGTTCGCTGAAACTCAGTTGAATGATTTAAGAAGGCTTTTAAGTATGAACAGTTAAATCAATGCAACAGTGAAAAAGAATACGAGACACAAGACACATAGATTTTTAAAGTGGTTCGGACACAAAAATCCTACGTCCACTGTCCCGAATGATCAGGAAGCTATTTATTATACGGAGGTAGTCTTAGTTGGTTTGTACGCTGGACAAACTCTGGTCTTGAGATTTATACTGAGCTAGTCTCAGTTTACAAGGTTATCAAACTGAGTGTTTGAAAAACTCTCCAACTATGAAGGAGTTCTTTACAATAAAGAACAGTTCAAAGATGAACTCCTTCGTCTAAGCTATGGATATATTCTATTGAGCTTAGGTTAGAGGGATAAGGAACAATGAAGTGGCTTCTAGAACGACGAACAGCTGAGTATGACTTTGGGTTCGTGTATCGTCGTTTGGATACTAGAGACTATATTTAACAGTTCAGCTTGGTTCCCTAAGAGCTAGAATATAGTTCTTTGCCGGAGATGAATTCTTCGAACTTCTTGTGGAGAACTTAGGCTTTTCGAGTTTGCTCGTTTGAATGCTCTGTGTATGCGGTTTTTCTTTTTCTTTCGTTTCTCGTATGTTCGCACTCATTTTTTTCGTGAGCTTCAAATTTGATTTATCCCTCTATTTATAGAGAAGAGACTAGGAAAGATCCGTTGGAGACGATGATCCTTTGTCTCTCTCTTTTGGGTAGCTAACGGTTCTTTTGTAGCATTTGCAGAGTCTTTTCCCTCTTTTCCGGAAAGTTGTTGACTTGCAGCTTTAGTAGATGTAGGACAGGTGTCTGCTTGTTATTGGTCGAGGTTCAGAAAGTGGTTGAGACAGAACAGACTTCAAGGAGATTTGAAGCTGACTTCTCTCTTCCTCGTACTTGACTATGCTGATTGTCTTTGAAAGATCTGACAGTTCAGACGACTGTCTGGCCGTTGCTGAGTCTGATCTTTGATTCAGTTGTGAACTCCTGCTGAATTTGCTTTACTGAAGATCAACTCTGAGTACAGTGAATTACTCCTGCTGAGTTCAGTTCCACTGACTCCTTTCAGTATACTGCTCCTGCTGAGTCCAGTTTTTACTGAGTCTTCTACTTCTGGTGCTCAGAGACAAAAACAGGTTACAACTTAAAGGTTCACCGATCAAGATAGGGTTTTGGGATCTTCAAATCTTCAGACTAATTCAGAGCACAAGGCTACTGAATATCGGTCAGTAAAGAAGATAGAATCATTTCTCACTACATCTAATACTGCTGATAATAGAATCGTCACCCAACAATATTATGGGAATTAAATTCGATAATTTAGAGCCGTGTAGGTAATGCCGAGTTTTGGAAGCTTTTATTGTTAAGGAATTAGGGATTCTTGAGCTTAGAAAAGTCCGGATATCCGATATTGCTCGGCTATCTGTTGCAATATGTATATTACTACCCGAGGAAAGTATCTTAGTCCAGATCACTAATTGGCATCAGTGACGGAAGGGGAATAATAAGAGAAACCAAGAGAAACTCTTGTTTGGTCTAAGGAGTGTGGTATTATATGTTGTTGACACTTGAAACTTTGGTTCCTCCCGCATTGTTATTGGCCATTTAATTTTGTGGTTGTGTTTGCATAGTCATGTTATGTGGTTTGTGTGTTTATACTGTTATGTATAAAATGAGCCTAGTCAATGATTGATTGGTTCAAACATTTTTCTCGATTCCATCAGCTCTATTAGTGTTCCAGTTCAACCTTGTTACACGGATTCTGTCATCTCTATATATAAACTATAATAATCATTCTTCTGGTAGCATAAATATGTGCTTGGACTTTTTCCATTCTTAGTTATTTATCTCCTTCAGCTAGTAACCTCTTAATCACCCTGTTTCCTTTTCATTGCCATAACCATTTTGCATCCTTGACAAAAAGTTCTGCCGCTAAAATGTGATATCTGCTTTGATTAAGGAAACATATACTTTCTTTATTCTGCGAAGGCTAGACCACCTATTTATCTTAGACTTGCCTATTCTATTTAGTTAGTACTCATCTTCTGAAATCTCAACACAGTATGTTGAAGAATTTTTCTTAGATGCCTATAATATTAGTCTTTTATTGGTTATACTCTTCTTGCTAATTTTTAAGTATGCATATAAAAAGGATTTTGGATTTATAGATACATTATCCTTTTTTTCACGCATTTTTGTGAGTAGTATTTTGCCTATATTCTTTTTCCAGGGTCTAGGACATACAAATCAGGGGAGTTTGAATAGATTGAGTACCGTAAATTTTTCCATTTTTAGTTTTGGTTGACAGTCTCACCAAGATGGCTTGTCTGCTGAGTATATTGGATTTCTTGTTTCTCGCATTTAAAGACATACATACTATATGGAATCAGAGGTCTTTGGAAATAAAATAGCATCTGATGGGCTTTGCTCGTATCCTATGTGTTGGGTATGTGATTCAGTATGAGAAGATTTGAAGATCTCAAAAATCCTTAGCTGTATGATGGACCTCATAATATAATAGTTTAGTTGAGTTCAGCATGTTAGGAATTCAGTAGGCTAGCTAGAGTTTAGTAGCTGATAGGTTCAGTAGAACATCTTTTGTCAGCTGGATGGACTTAGCATGAGGAACTCAGTTGGGTGTCTTAGAACCCACTAAATCAGTAAAGAAAATCGTGTCAAATACTGAATATCTCAGAAGAATGTCAGCAGGAGACAACTCAGTAAAAGCGTCCGAGGAATCAGATGAAGTCAACTCAGCATCCACTTGGAGTTTGAACAAGCATCACCAACTTTCTAAATCTCGACCAATGAGGAGCTGTCAACACTGTACTTGCTCTGACATAAAGCTTCTCCCTAAACTGAAAAAGAGAGAATCTCTATAGTGGCATTCAAAGCTCAAGATGGTCGTTTTTCTTGTCGTTTTCGACACGTGTCTAGACATTTTCCAACGGATCTATTCATTAGTCAAGACTATAAATAGAAAAGAGTCTTCATGCAGAGAAGACACCGGGAACCAAAAACATTCAAGCATTCAAACGCTCTAGCAATCAGACAGCTTACACACATGGAGACACATAATTAGTTCTTTACTATAGAGATCTATTGTTCTCATTCTCGATTCTAAGGTTCGTCTCTGAACCAAAGTATGCATTGTCTTGTGTTACCATCCCTTCAGAATTCATGTTGATAGTCCTGAAGATGCAGATGCACTTAACCATGCTCTTCAAATTGTGACTTTGTGGGTCTTGATATGGTATTGCATCTTTATAATATGAGAATTATTTGTTGAATCGTCCTTAACTTTGGCTGACCTAATGAATTGCGGTATTGACATTAATGAAAAATCTTTATCACGAATTCTGGAAGTGTTTAAACTTATACTACTGCCACATATTAAGCTTCTCTAAGTATTTAGACAAACAGATAAGCTATTTGTACCTGAGTGCTTAAACCTTCCACAAACTTATATTATGTTTATTTATTTAAAATACCCCTGGGGATGTTTTCATCAGCCCAGCTGAAGAAATATTGTCTTTCTGCAAGACTAAGAATGCAATCTTCCTCATTCGTTAAAAAACTCTTCTCTCCCTCCAAAACTCTATAATTGTTATAAATATATCCCATGTTTATGTTATACACTATATCACAATTGAACAAGTACTGATGTAATGCTACATACGAAACAAAATTTATAAAACTATTGCATTAAAATTTGTCTTCTTCAAAACATAGAAACATGGTAACTTAAAGTCGTAATCCATATATTTGTTTGCCCTTAAATGTTTCCTGATTGTCTGTTCTACTTGATTGACACCTTAAGCTATGTTTATCGTTCCCTCATAGTTGGTTCCCCTACAACATCGATTCTTTCCTCCTCTAGATAGCATGTAACAACTTGCACCTTATGTGTATAATTACTTTTAAGACTGATTTCATGGGCCTTAACTATAATACTCATTGCAGCGACGCCCACGTCTTCCTGTGCGACCAATTCCTTCGCAGATCTGGTGCAAGAATTTTGGCAACAAGGATTATTAGTTCAACTCATTTGTAAGAAATATTACAGTTCTTCTTCTCCTAATTTCTGTATTTTTTGGGGGAGTTAGTCGATCCTTAGAGGCGTATGGCAGGTAATAAGAACTGTCCGGATTTGTTCATCTCGTGCTATCACGAAGATCTGAAGTTTGAAATGTAAACTAGATGAAATTTCTAGTTTTATTTTATTAATGTAATATAGAAAGAGAGAGAAATAACAGAAATGCATGTGTGGTTTCGAAAATGTTGCATTCAATAAATTTATGATCGTGTTGTACTCGACTTTCTTTATTATTTGTAATCAATTATTTTGATTGTTGTTGTCAGTTGGCGTTCCAATTTAATACTACTTGACATGGTTCGTCTAAACTGAAACCAAATTATATTTATGAAATTGAATATTAGAAGTTGGAAATTTCAAATATTGTCACAACAAATTAGAAACTGAGAAAAAAGTAGAGTGGAGGGAACGCAACCTCGTAGACACTCGTTGGCACACAAGAAGCCACAATTTTATGGCCGGACAGCAGTACACAATTTAGAGGGATTTGCAGCAGTAGCCGCATAGTAGTAGTCAAAACACAAATATAGCCGCCCAATAAAACAAAACACAAATATAGTCATTTTGTCTTTATACGGCAGCTTTGAGGGCCGAAGGGAGGCCGACTGGTGGTGTCCATCGGCCCTTACCGACATCGGCCGAGAGGAGAAAGGCCGAAGGCCGAACATCCCATAAGCCGAGCCATTTTTGTGATGGCCGAAGGAGGGCCGAATGTGGTTATCCGTCGGCCCTCCATCGGCCCTCCATCGGCCCTGTATCCCTTTCTTCGAGACGGGATTCAACACATCATTCGACACGACACATGCATGGCTTTTCCTGCAATCGTACAGAAGGGCCGATGGTAGGCCGATGGAGGGCCGATCGAAGGCATGTGGGAGGTGCAGTTTCTATTCAGCTTTATATGTTGAAATGACTAGTCGGATATGACAGTCACATGCACGTTAATTAGGGCCGATGGGGGGCCGATGGTGAAATGACTACACGAATCCGATTATCATGTGAAAATTGACTGGAAAATTTCTTATAAGACATAGAATGGCTGATTTGGTTGAATCAACGAAAAATTTCCTCATTTCACTTCCACTCTTCTCAATTCTTCACATCAACTTGATAGAAATGGCCGATTATCGATCAATTATTGTGAAATTGAACGGTCAATTCGATACAGAGTCGAATTATGTCGGTGGCAATGAGTTCATGGTTTACATTCCTTCAAACAATATTTCGCTCGAATATCTTCGACAAAGTATTGATTGGTGGCTCAGTGCTTATTCCCTTTCGTTCAACTACTTCATTTACTATACTGTTGCTTCCCGACGAACCGGCAGGATGATAAAGGCCATTCTGGGTAATGATACTGATCTTATACGACTGTGCTCTATTGACGTAGAGCCGGTTGTGTTTGTTGTGTATCCTGAAGTGCAAAATCCTGAATTTGGTGTCCCGAACCAGAATCAATTTCCCGAAGATAATTGTAATTTTGAGGGTCCTAATTAGTTTACAGGGCAAGGAAGTAGAAGTAATGATGGCGGACGGGCTCCCGAAAGGAATGTTGTTGTGGAGTCGGATTCAGATGATGAGGCGGATTTGGACTCATCATCTGATGATGAAGAGGATGAAGATATACCTTCTGCCTTGATTAATTGTTCGTTACAAGATTTTGCTGCATGAATTCGGAGGGAGGGTGGCGTAAGTCAACTTATGTCTTTGCTAGTTCCAGTCAATCGTTCTCGAACAAATGAGGAGACTGTATACGACAACATAGAAGCAGCAAGCAACTGGCTACTTCCTATTATTCCCCTTGATGTTGCCGATTCATTAGCGGCGCGGAACTTGAATACTGTTGTAGATGGAAGTTTGCGGGCAGGATTGATGTACAGCTCGAAAGACGAACTTTATGCTGCTGTCGCTCTATTCCATTTGGAAAACGGTGCGGATTTCAGAGTGCAACGTTCGAGTAGTTCCCGCTTGGAATATTTGTGCAGAAGAAGTGTTGATTGTCCATTCGAGCTACGGGCATACTGTAGAGGTCAGACGTGTTGGGAGGTTAGTAAATGGGTTGCGGAGCACAATTGTACAACTGATTTATCCGGGCTAGGCGAACGAAATGTGAGGTCGAAGGTTGTAGCTGCTTATATAGCCCGTAAAATGCGTCGTCAAAGCAAGTTAATGAAACCGGCTGATATTCAGGCTGATCTGTTGGATAAATTTGGAATACAAGCAACGTACGGGGTGGCCCTCCGAGCGCGCAACGCAGCTATTTCGATGATTTACGGCGGGCATGCTGATTCGTTCAGCAAACTGCCTAAATATCTGCATTTGTTGGAACTAACTAATCCGGAAACGTATACGGATTTGGATGTTGGTGAGGATGGTCGTTTCCGACATTTATTTATGGCGCTTGGTGTATTGCGAGCCCCTTGGTTAACCAACCTCCGGAAGGTTATTGTGGTGAACGGTACCCATTTGAAAGGGAGAAACAAGGGAATATTATTCATCGCAGCTACTTTTGATGCGAACGAGCAAATATTTCCACTCGTATTTGGTGTAGGTCCCATTGAAAATGATGTTTCATGGACGTGGTTTATGATGCGACTGAGAGCCGCATTTCCAACGGATGACAGTTTAGTCATTGTTTCAGACCAACATAAAAGCATAGCGAATGCCGTAAGTGTGGTTTTCCCAGACGCACAACACGGACTTTGTTACTACCATCTTTCGAATAAGATTGCGAGGCACGGTGAGTGGGTAATCCGGTCGTTCTATCGAGCAACTTATGCCTATCGGTCGACAGAGTTCCATGACGCAATGAACGCCATCCGTTGGGGGAAACCGGGAATTTATGAAAAGTTGATGGAAATCGGATCGGAGAAGTGGTTTCAGTAAAGGTCGTCGTTATAGTCTATTGACATCGAATGCTGCAGAATCAATAAATTCTCGATTGTTGGAGGCTAGACGACTTCCAATTATTGTTATGCTCGAGGCAATCCGTCATATGATAGAGTCATGGTTCGATCAACGACGAGTAAAAGCAATTTGCAGAAACAATCCGTTGACTGAGGCTTGTGAGTTGAGGATGCGGAATGAAGTTGAGTTGGCACGGAGGTTAATGGTTACCCAGGTGACTTCTAATAAATTCAAAGTCGACGAAGGTGACCGACAGTGGAGGGTAAATCTTGAAGATGAAATGTGTGAATGTGGCGTCTGACAAATCGACCTATTGCCATGTAGTCATGTTGTTGTCGTTTTGTATCATCGCCGAGAGAATTTGTATAATCATATTAATGATTATTATACGACGGCGACGTGGAAGGCAATATATGCCGGCGTAGTTAATCCGTTACCTCCTCGGAATGAGTGGGGTGTCCCACCGAAAATAGAGGACATTGTTGTTCTTTCACCAATGATTATGCGTCAAGCAGGACGTCCGAGAAATACCCGTCGACCTTCCGGAACTTAAGGCAGTACTTCAAGAACTCGCCGTCGAAAAAAATGTGGTAATTGTGGAGATGAAGGTCACACAAGGAGAAGATGCCTCAATGTTGGAACGAGAAATAACGAGTGAAGCGGCCTTGTTATCTGTTTTCCTATATTCTGGACTTTTGAGATTTTTAACATCGTAATATGTTTACTTTTTCTTAGTTACCGTATCGGCCTTTCGTAGAATTAAATGTGGCCTTCGGCCCTCGGCCCTTAGGCCTTCGGCCCTTCGGCCCTCGGTCATTCGCCCATCGGCCCCCCATTGGCGGCCCCAGATCACATGTCCCCAATCCCATGTCCCAACTGTGTCCCAGCACCAAAACGACGTCATTTTGGTGCTGGGCAAAAAAAAAAAGCTATGAAACGACGTCGTTTCATAGCTGGGACAGGGTTGGGACATGGGATTGGGGACAGGTGATCTGGTCCCCCATTGGCCCTTGCTCAGTCAATGCGCCTAATAAGACAAAATGGCTAGATTTGTGTTTTTTATAACAACATAGCTAAAATTGTTTATTTTTTTCTGTTTGGCTAACAGGAGGGATTGCTCTGTTCGAAAATGTTGCATTCAATAAATTTATGATCGTGTTGTACTCGACTTTCTTTATTATTTGTAATCAATTATTTTGATTGTTGTTGTCAGTTGGCGTTCCAATTTAATACTACTTGACATGGTTCGTCTAAACTGAAACCAAATTATATTTATGAAATTGAATATTAGAAGTTGGAAATTTCAAATATTGTCACAACAAATTAGAAACTGAGAAAAAAGTAGAGTGGAGGGAACGCAACCTCGTAGACACTCGTTGGCACACAAGAAGCCACAATTTTATGGCCGGACAGCAGTACACAATTTAATACTAATAACGACTCAGATAATGGATTTATTATTTTCACTATTCAACAACACAGATTTCTAGGTTTCTTTGATGTTTTAGTGTATAAGTAGTTGACCTTCCCCAAAATCGACACTTTACAATTATAGTACATGTTTTTTATAATTATATACTGACTCCGTCCCAAATATATATACCTACTTTTCTTTTTCGTCTGTTCCAAATTTATATGTCTATTAACAATTTTTTGTATCTAACCAAATCTTTCACTAACTTTAATACGTGTAATTAATGTGATAATATACAAAAATACTACTTTATCCAACTTTTCTAATAACAAATATAATTACGTCATTAACTTTTTAGTAATTTACTTTAATTTATTCATATTTCAATACCAACATTTATCTAACTTTCATATCATTAAATATAATATGTGTGGAAAAACAAATAGGCATATATATTCGGGACTGAGGGAGTATCTTAGTTGAGATTATTGATAATAATTTAGATATTCTAAGTAGGAAGATGGTTGTTCCTCTCCCTAGCATCAAATTTTCCATAATAATATTTATGTACTTTTAGCATTTTATTCAATATCATAAATATATTTCCTTCGTCCCATTGCAAGTGTCCTCTTTCTTTTCAGCACGGAGATAAAGAAAATGATGTTTTGCGGTGTATATTGTTTGATTTTTGGCTAATTCATTTATGTCTACACATTCTTGTTTTTTTATAAAGAGAACACTTTTAATGAGATAACAAATTAAGAAAAGAGGACGTTTGTTCCCATGGGATGGCATAGTGGTGAATGTGGGTGGCTCGGGACCAGTAGGTCATGAGTTTAAATCCCACTGGAAACGCTATGTGTGTCTCTGTCACCCTGTCACATTAAGGGTGGTTTAACTCTCATGTGTGGTTTGCAAGCTATTGCGAAGTTTACCATGTGCGCACTAAAGATAGCGGCTGCGGATTTCTCGTCATAAAAAATAAATAAATAAATAGAAAATAGGACGTTTATAAAGAGACGAGGAGTGTATAAATTTATGTAGGTAGTAACCGGGAGAGAGTTCAGACTTTTTCAAAGATCCAAACTCCATTTATTATGTCCATTACAACGTTGATTTATATGGATGGCTCTTGCACCATCTCAGGCGTCACTACACTAGCAGTACACACTCATTTATTAACAGATTAAATAACAACATACTTTGTAGCTTTGGTTAAAATCAAACACATTTAACAAATAATAACACAAAGCATTTATACTGCAAAAGGCTAAAATTTGTCTGAATTGGTTGGAATGTGCGTAGTTTTAATATTTTTGTTATTTGGAATGTGCATTTTTTGTGAAGGCGCTGAAGCATAAACCTGATGTCCAACAGTCTAAGCGAGCAGTACAACAAACAATAACTAGGCCCGAATTTATTTTGATATTTACCGGCGTTTTAAATCTAACAAATGCCGGCACACCGCTGTCTATAAAGCCATCGGCCCTTCTCTATCACGGCAAAAATAGGAATGTAAGTAGGCATTACTGGCATTTTTCTAAACGCCGGTATAAATCCCTTACCTCGACAATTTTAAAATTCCTACACCGCACTTTTTAGTGCCAGAAGAGAGTAAATCAATTTTCGGCACTTCACAGATGCCAGCACAGTTTCACCTATAACGACACTTTCAAACGCCGAATACTAATTAATACCTATAACCACACTTTAAAACATAAAAAATAGATTATAATTTTTTTATGAAAAATTATATTGATTTAATTCAAACTGTTGACCGATTATACACCAAAAAAGACATTTAGTTTTTCATTTTGAATTATCCACGTTTTAAATGAATGTAACGTTCGTCAATTATTCTATTATTTAATTAAATCAATCAATAACGAAGTGTAAATTAATTAACACTGTCTTGTAATTTTAAAATAGCGTAATTAGAAATACACGATCTTTCAATTTATTCAAATTTTTACATGGAGTGAAAATTTTAAAGATTTATTTATTAAAAAAACGATATTGTTTTGGTATAAAAATAACACTTAACAAACTAATAAGTCATGTATTTACACAACCATTTTAAATTATGTGTAAAATAAAATTCGGGCCAAATTAGTGTATTTACAGTCTTGCAGACTACTAACCTTTTAAAATATGTAAAAAAAGGTCTTCAACCATCACCGCCACCACAGACTAATTCCACCCCTCCGATGTAGGAGTTAAATATCATGTAACATACCTTAATACTCCATGATAACTCTATATCCATAAGCCGAGATCTAGATAGCAGAAGCATTACCTGAATAGAAAGTCATGATGTTTGCAAACTCTTGGGAACAAGATATATATAAGGAACAGTCTTTTGTGCACAGATTGCACCAGCAACTGGGGAGCACGAATCCAATTCCGTGCCCATTTACCCGACCCAAGATCTATCTATTATATTATATATATATATATATATATATATATATAGGGAATGGATCATATGAGAAGCCTCCTTAAAATAAGAAATAGGAAGGAATCATAGCCCTTCATTTTTATAAATCTATGATCATGATTAATTTGAATATAAATTTTTATTTATTACTTTATTATTCATTAACATATCATTAAGGGTATTAATGTCCATTTAAGTTCATTTATTTTGGTAACCGTTTCCTATCGTGCATCCGTAATCTTATTCATAATCTTTTTCTTTTCTTTTTGATTCTCTTTCCTAAGTAATATACGTAACTTCCATTAAAAAGAAAATTTAGGTTTGTATGTTGATTTATTGGTTGATTGATGGAGAATTAAAACGTATTCTCCATGATTTCTTGGTTAAAACAACAAACTCTGTTCTCCAGAATTAAAACATATGTATGGTATGATTTGTAGACATATATTCTTTGTGATGAAGAATTTGAATCTAAGATCGATACCAGATTCATGTTTTAAGAATCGTTGGGGTAGAAATGTGTCTTATAATTGTTTGAAAGATCGTACCAATTTGTCTGAAATTGGTAGTAAAAGGATGTTGGACATAGTTTTTAAGTGTATTGGATTAGCTTCGGGAAGTTCTGATCATATGAATGATTTGCTTTATGACTTTGAAGCTCTTATCCAAAAGTATCAGCAAGTTCCAGAATCGGCATCTATTTGAGGATTTCTATGGCGCTCAAACTCCAGAGATTGTTAATGTTCAGTCCCCGGATCCTGTTAAAACAAAAGGCAGTGGGAGTAGAATAAAATCAAGAAAAGAGAAGAATTTGCGCGATGCTAACAAGCCGAAAAGATTATGCAGTAAATGCAAGCAGTTGGGACATCATGATGCTAGGAATTGTTCTAATGTTGTGGAGAATGTAGGCTCATCTTAGTATTGTTTTTAAAAGTAAGGATTTTTTCATATACAATTTTTTGTTTTTTCAAATAATTTTATTGGTATTTTGTTATTTTTTTTAGTACTATCATAGCATATACTTGTTTATTAATTATATGCAAATGAAATGATTAGTTTATGTAAGCTAATAATATTTTATCGCAATATGCATGTATGCTTTCTTGAATATGCATGTATGCTTTATTGGATATGCATATCATATGTATTATATATTTTATCGCAATATGCATGTATGCTTTATTGAATATGCATGTATGCTCTATTGGATATGCATATAATATGTATTGGATATGCATATCATATGTATTATATATTTTATCGCAATATGCATTTATGCTTTCTTGAATATGCATGTATGCTTTATTGGATATGCATATCGTATGTATTATAAATTTTTGATTTTATAATTTTTTCCTTATGTTTCTTAAACTAAACAATTAATTTTTTTCCCTACGAAAAACATGCATATTTGTTTTAGTCTTATGCATATTTTAGTAGTTTATATCTTTTATTTATATCTTTCATGTGTTTTCAACAACTTTCCATTTTTTAAATGCTAATACATGCATAACCTCATAATTTTATATGCATAACTAACAAATAAATTATGCATATTTTTATAGTAGTTCAGTTATAGAAATTTTAGACATCAATCTAGTACACCGGCGTATTGACAAACACAAAGTAGAAACTAAGAAATATCCAATATAGTAATGTCACTAAAAACAATGTAAACCTAAAGTATTTAAGCAAAACTCCAAATCACATCAAAATATATCACTAGCTATTTGGTATTCATCAATAAAGACCAAGCAACAGATTCTCTAATGCATCTTTTTCTTCTTTTGATTTGCTTTGATAGTGATATTCGGATTGAAAATCCATTGTTTCGCCAAGAGCATTTTTCTTAAAGTTGACGATTGTAGCACAGTAACGGATTCGCAACAACCTTATTTGCTTCAGACTTCGTTGTGCAATTCCACTATTCCAATTTGCCACTTCTCCCATAAAGGTTTCCATATGGCGCATAAGGTATATGCCTGTCAAAATCCAAACAATTATCAAGATTATTATTTTATAACAACAATGCATTAAGTAATTATTATGCATTAATAACATATCGTATATATATTTTTTAATTAAAAAACTCAGATAACCTAAAGATTTTACCTGAATGAAGCGAGTGTAGGTTGCCCCACTTGACAACTATCGTAACCTTCTTGCAGAAAAATTGAGCATATATATACTTAACATCGAAACAACATATGCAAGAAATTATATACACGTAAGCAGAATAATGTGTAAACATATGCATAAAAATTTCACATATTTAAATGCATACCTGAATAAATAGATTTGTGCATTACTATTTATATACTTTAAAACTAAAACTCACAAACATATGCATAACACAAAACAAACATATGCAGAAAATTATAGATACATATGCATACAATTGAGCATTCATATGCATAACATCAAAACCACATATGCAAAAAATTATATACTCGTAAGCAGAATATTGTTCAAACATATGCAGGAAAATTAATAAAAAATAAGTTTTGATACTAACCTTCATTCATCATGATTTTAGTGTGATTCCCAAAGCTTTAGTGTCCAAAATCGTCAACCTTAGCACATAATCAAATTTATATGCATACATTAAACACAAATATGCAGAAAATTAATAACACATATGCAAATATATATGTATATATATATATATATATAGAGAGAGAGAGAGAGAGAGAGAGAGAAAATCAAATCATCAATGCCGAATTAAATAAAAAAAGAAGAAACGTTAAAAATCCTTTCCTAAACGAATATCACTTCACCACAGAATTCAAGTAAAAAATTCCCAATTTTAAGATTGAGTTTGACAAGGCTATTTGTAGAGAGAATGGGGTTTAAAACTGGCGAGTTTTCTAGTTTTGCTGGAGGTTTGGCTATGAGTGTGGAGGTAATTGATGAAGGAGATGCAGGACCTACGAAGAGGAGATACATGATTTACCAGGAATTGGTAAAGTGAAGTCTGCTTCAGCTATAAATCTACTTACGAGAATTAATTGGGGAAACTAATCCCGTTGAAATGCAAGAAACAAATTGCCCACACTCTCTCTCTCTCTCTCTCATTCTTTCTACCTTTCTGATTCTCTCCTCTCAATCTGTTTCTTCCTCCCCAATTTTACAGTTTACATTCAGCAATTATTTTACAAAGAAATCCAAAAAAACACTTTTAACAATCAAAATCCGAAAAAAAAACTAACCGTCTTTTTCTCTATTCAGAGATTCGTCTTCAAGTATTTCTACACCTTCGCCTACTTTCAGATTCGTCTACAAGGGTTTTCAAATAATTCTAGTGATTGTGTGAATCTAATGATAGGGTTTTTAATAATTACCGTAAATATGCATTTTTCGATTGCCAAATTTACCCTTTTTCTATTAAATGTTTTTTTAGAAGATTAAGATCACAAAAAATCTAATCCATTGATTAGATATTAATCTAAGGATAGAAATTCTTCTTATTTCTTATTTTAAGAAGCCTTCCTATGGGATCCACACCCATATATATATGTGTGTGTGTATATATATATATATATATATATATATATATATATATATATATAACCCTAAGCTTGTATAGTGCCAGCATTTTTGACAATCAGAGATTCATATATTGTCGGATCGGTTTGAAATTTAACTGGTGTTAGATGACACGTCGTTCAACATTCTAACCAAAGAAATTGTAATTCTAACAGTTAGATTTTGAGTTATAATTCTTAGAATTTTGATGGTAGTTTTGTTGATATTTTACGTCTTTGTTTTTCAATTTGTAATTCTAGTGTCTTCTTAGTTGTTGAGGAGGACTATATATCATACTCTCTCCATCTCGCGATTACTCTCCTACTTTCATAATCGGGTTGTCCCGCTATTACTGCTCTATTTCCTAAAATAGCAAAAAATACTCTTAAACAAAAAATGAAGTGAGCCCCTCCAACTTACTACTCATCCCCATATTATCATACTCTCTCTCTCCAAAAATCTATCTCTCGCACGATTTTTGTTCCACTCCAAACTCAAAAATTTATGAATTTTAACTTGTTGGAACTTAAGATTATTTTTAAAAATACAATATGAATTTTTTTTTAAAAAAAAGCCTCAACTATGCCTTGCAAAAAATTGGATGAATCTCCATTTCTTCCATCAACCACTCCTCGAAAATTGTGTTCATTTCTTAATACAATTAAAACTTATAAAATAAACTTTTTAAACAAGTTTCTTAATCTCCGTGTTGAAACCAAAGAGGATAATAATAACGGGATGGAGGGAGTATTATACTTGCTCGATTGTACTCTTTTTTTGTTATACTAAATTTGGTTAGACAAAAGATTCTCATGGTTTTTACCTCTCTATGCTGAATAGGATTTTTCCGCATAAATCTTGGTGTTTGTCGTTGTTCCTGTTGCTTATTGTGTTTCTTTATTACATTACTTTGGTATTGGTTTATGCTTATAATGTATTATGCAGTTGGGGACTATAATTTTGATTCTGATGTGTATGTACTTTCTTTGATTTTCAAATGACACTTTTGTTCTTAACAAATGACATTTTTTTCTTTAGAACAATTGATACTTAATAAATGATATTTTTGTTCAAAATAAATAAAACATTTGGTCACAACAAATGACACTTTTGTTCACAACAATTAACACCTTTCCTAAACAAATGACACTTTTACGAAAAATAATTGATACATGATAAATGACACTTTTATTAAAAATAAATGACACATTTATTCACAACAAATGACACTATTGTTCACAACAATTAAAACTTCTTTCCTAAACAAATGACGCTTTTATGAAAAAATAATTGATACTTGCTATATGACATTTTTGTTATAAACAAATGACACTTTTGTTCGAAATAAATGACTATTTTTCCTAAATATATGAACCTTTTGTTAAAAATAAATTACACTTATATTCGAAACAAATAATACTCTATATGACACTTTTGTCACAACAAGAATTTCGTTGTTTACCGACGGATTGTTCTGTCGGTAAACCGTTATTATCCGTCGGTAATCCTTTTACCGACGGAAATGTGGCGTCGGGTCAGGCTTAGTCGGTAAAACTTACCGACGGAATATATCTGTCGGTAAAGTATATCGACGGAGTATATCGCCGGGAGAATGTCGCTGGTCATTCTATTGGGGCGAAACCAGCGACGGTTTACCAACGGATTTTTTTCGTCGGTAAATTTTCCGACGGAATTATCCATCGGCAATTATCTTGCAGTACCGACAAGTGTCCGTCGGTAATGTTTTTTTTTAATTTTTTTTTTGTTTTTCGTACCCAGTTCTCGACAACCTGTATTTTTTTTGCTTGCCAACCAAGCACATATATATATATATATATAAATCAAATTCAAATCCAAATCCAAATCCAAACCGAAACTGAAATATAAATATATAAATCTTAAAATTCAAATATTCAGTATATATATATATATATATATATATATATATATATACATAAACATATATAACTAAATCATAAAGAGGTGGAAGGAGAGGATTGGTTGCTGTTGTCCGGATGGTCTCGTCGGCTAGAGGAACTCATCATCGCCATAAGCTGGTCCATCTTCGCATTCATAAACACCACCTGCTCCTGGATGATCCTCCTAGCTGCCGACTCCTCCTCCAGTCGGTGCATGATCTCGGCATTGCTCTGGGATGGCCCAAGTGAAGAAGTAAAAGAGCGGCTGGCGGCATTGATGTAGCTGCTCCCTTCCTCGCCGAAACCGTACAACCGCTGCTTCTTGTCCCGAACTCCTTCCAACCGCAGATAAATCACGTTTTTATCCGCGTTGGGGCCTTCTTCAGCAGCAACACGCTCAACCTCCGCCTATTACAATATAAAAACAGAAAATAGTCAAACTCACAACTCTAGAATAATATCCTATATATTGTAATTGGGTGCTTACATGAAGTCTCACCGCCTTCATGTTCTAGAAGTCTCCACCTTTGAATGGAGACTCTGGAAAGTGTCAAACGCGGTGGACTCTAAGGAGCATCCCCTCTAGGAAGCCTATTCATCACATGCATAAACAAAATTGTGTCAAAACAAAGACATAAGAAGCTAAAAACTTATAAAATGAGACTTACCGTGGACTGAGAGTACTGTATGGCTGACCGGGACCCTCCTTTGTGCTTGCTCAACCCGGCGCCCGGCTCTGGCTCTGACCTGCGGCATTGGGAAGCAGTCTCCGACTTAGCGATTACCTCTGGCCGCATCCAGTACTCGTTGAGAACTTTCCACCTCTCTGTAAAAGATGATACTACATTCCACAAAAATACACCACCATAATATTGGTGAAACAATATTATGAGATCAAACAATTATGCTAGAACCAGCTGAGGGATGTTAATAAAAATCCAACAGGAAAGTAGAATCAACTTCTCGAAAGTGTGATTATTTGAATCCCATCTAATCAAGAAATGTCATATCAACTCCAACAAGTGCAAAGAACCATAAAAGTTCATACAAATAGCAATGGATCAGCCAAAGGATATTCAGATATCAGTACCGTATTTTCGCACTTACATAAAAACTTCAGAGATCTAAAAGGCTCTTGAGCCACACACAAGTACATGTAGAGCAAACAATGCAAGAGAAAATAAGATACAACTAGGAGAACAACCATGCGACATATAAAGGCGCAAGCATATTCAGAAGTAAAGCTAAAGATGCACAGTAATCGTCCCATTAAGCAATTATGAACCACATTCCACAAAAATACACCACCATCAAACAAGAGAAGGGAAAAAACCTATAAATAAGAAAAACTTACGAGATGATAAGCGGTTAGGCGTTGACGGCGACGGCGGGCGTTGACGGCGACGGCGTGGCGGCGGGCGGGTGTTGACGGCGGCGGGCGTCGGCGGCGGCGGCGCGACCGGCGGCGGCCTTCTCAATTTCTGCTTCTGCAGTTTTGTGGTGGTTCTACAAGCTTCTGCCCGTATAATTAATTTAGGTTACGCCGACGAACTTACCAACGGAATTTTCCGTCGGTAAAAACATTACTTATTACTGGCGGAAAAATCCGTCTGTAAATTTCTGTTTAAAATTTTAAAAAAGTAGAAAAAAAAAATTAACATTGCCGACGGAATTTTTTGTCGGCAATAAAATAAAATAAAAAAATTATATGGAAATTCAGGCTTCACCGACGGAAAACAAACGACATTTCCGTCAATGATGATAAGATAGCGTTTAAAACAAAAATTGCACTTTTTTTCAAAACAAATGATACGTTTATTTCTAACAAATGACACCCGTTATTCAGAGTAAATGACACGTTAGTACTTAGTAAAAATTAGAAAAATAAATAAAATAAATAAATAAACATTAAAAAATAAAAAATAATTTAAAAAGCGCACAATATATAGTTTATGCAAAAAAATATGAAAAAATAAAATATAAAAAATAAAAATAAATTTAAAAAGCGCACAGTGATTCTGGCAATTAAAAAGTTGAAAAAAATGAATGAAAATGAAATGTCACTGTGTAAGCTCGAACCTATGAACCTCTTGGTTGAGTAGAAGAATGACTTACTGTTAGATTATGAGACGTTAGTGTAATAATTCTAGCACATAACATATAGTATATTATATTATATTTTAAACACTAGGGCAGTATTGAAGCGCAGACCAAGTAATGGGTCGCGAATTGGATCCGTATTATCTGGTTGCATGTGCAACGAGCATACGAAAGTTTTTGTGTATAAGGAATTTACATTAATATTTGACTCCTCAACAAATATTAATACAAATATAATTAAGAATCTACATATTAAAGATAATACTTTATACGTATTACATGTTTGGACATAGTTAGAGTTTAATCCAACATCCGAATGGCCAGCTCAAAACCAGATGAACCTCAATCCCTTAAATGAACTAAAACGTATACATTATTAGTACACGTACCATTACCTTCTTTTCTAAAATAGTTTTACTCCAACATTAAAATTGTATACGTTGCTCCACAGAATCAAAGCATTTCATCCCTTATGTGTTCGAATATGCAAAATACACGAATCAATCTCATGCATCACATGATACTATACAAGAATTGTCAATTCCAAATTGTGTTCAAGTCCCCACTACTTTCATTATCTAAGTAGAGCTTCAATATTTATATATAATTGTCAACATATTTAAAGAAAACAGCAAAAAGTGTTGGAAACTTACAATTCACACCAGAATAATGGAAGTCGTCCTTAATGGCATTTATTGGCCCTATTTTGTTACCTGAAAATGAAAAATATTTAATTAGATTAGAATATTACAAGTGACATCCACAAGGTTTGTCTTAGATCCACACGAAACCAACTACCATTTTTAGTTGTCCCTCCACCACTTATAAAAAGAAAGAATTAAGTATCCATTAATAACTACTTTCAACTGCAGGCCCAAAAAAAGCTACTCCACTACAACAGAAATTTGAATAAACTCAAAATATAATTATTCAAATTTCTCCACGGAATATCATACTATATCATTTCAATTATGTACTTGTGCACATGTTGTTCATAATTATTTCACGCTAAATAATGTTATGTATTGATAGAAACTGGACTATACATAGCAAAACCTTTCTGATTGCGTAACGGAGATAAATTTGTACCCTTTATTTAAAAGTCGAATAAAATAATTACAGTCTATTTTATCAATTATCCAAATTTTTATGGGTAGGTACTAATTATATACATTTTGGTTCTAAAAAATTTCAATTAAATAATCATGGTTTTATAAATTTATGTATTTTGAAGAAATACCCAAAATACTGTTTACAGTGGTAAGATTTTATATATCGGCTACAACTAATTAATTCCATCTATAGGGGAAAAAGAAAAAGAAAAAAAAAGAAGCAGCTAGGTATGAATTTACTCAATATTGTCAATAAACTCCATATGCGAATGAAGAGAAATACTACTATCTTATAGCAATTTACATTACCATTTTAATATCATGTCCTAATTTTATTTATGTTACACAAATACGCGAGTCTTCAATAAACATATTCATAATGACTGATTATGAATTTATAATGATATGCAAAGAGGGAGTAAATCTCGATTTTTGTTCTTTAATGAGGCTTATTTTTAGATTTTAATTTTGTATTGTGTATCATGTAGGCTTCTGCACGGAGTTTAAGAAACTTGACTATTGTATGTAAATGATACGGACCCACATGATTTTTTGTGATTTGTAGTTGTACTTTATTTTCTTTTATAGAAAAAAGACAGTATCAATAGACATAATTTTTAAGGAGAGTTGTTGAGTGTGTATAAAAATGTGGGTTGTGTGTAAATTTGAGGCCTTCAAATAAAGTGTTTGTAGTAAGTTACTATTTTGGAAAATGAAGCAACAATTATGAAACAGGAAATGGAGCAACAATTAGAGCGAGTGTAGAAGACGGTATGAATAAGATAGATGAAATATTTTTTGGTATCATATACAATTAAGTTAAAAATTTGCATATATAGGAGGACCAATATGATCAAAATGGAAAAAAAGTCTACATAATAGTTTATGTGGAAAAGTGGCGAATAAAAGTGAGATAATAATAAAAATATAAATAAAAAGATGGAAAAGCAAATACATATCTAGTAGGATAGTTGTAGTTATTCTAGGCTTGGATAATGTGCTTTACCTTAGCCCCATCTAGAGAATTTGATTGGCTGGCGAACCCACCGCCGCCCACCTCCAGCGGCAACCTGTTGAATTCTCCTCCTCCACCACATAAATTCAAAAGTCGCGTCAATTTCAGATGAATGGGAAATGACAAACTCCTCTGTCCACCATAACCCCCCTCAACCTCAAGACAAAGCCACCTGCGACTGGGATTTCAATCTCTGCACCGTCATCTCCTCCTCCACCGCCGCTTCTGACGCCATTGGAGTCGTCGAATTCGACCCCACCAACTCCTTCCTCGCTACCGGTGGAATCGCCCGGAGAATCAGAATCTACACCGCCCAGAAGTTTCTAGTCGATAATGGCGGCGGCGCCGCAGCTCTCGACCACGCCGCTGCTTGCGAATTTTACATATGTACCCCAGCGAAGCTCAGCAGCCTTAAGTGGAAGCCCGGGTCGGGTTCTCGGGTCATCGGATCCGGAGACTACGACGGCGTCGTCATGGAGTACGATCTTGAGAAACGGATACCCGTTTTCGAGCGCGACGAGCATGGTGGGAGGCGGGTATGGAGCATCGACTACTCGAATTTTGACCCGACCCTGGGCGCATCCGGATCGGACGACGGAACCATGCAAATGTGGGATACGCGGTGTGACGCGGGGAAGTCTCTAGCGACGGTCCAGCCGAACCGGATTTCCTGCAGCCCGGTCTGCTGCGTGGAGTTCAACCCGTTTGGTGGAGTAATCGTGGCCGTCGGGTCCGCAGACCGGAGAATCTACGGCTACGATGCGCGTAAGATGGTCGAGCCGGTTTTCGTCCTAGACGGACACGAGAAGGCCGTTAGCTACGCAAGATTTCTCGATCTGCATACGGTAGTTTCTTCTTCTATCGACAGCAGTTTGATGATGTGGCACGCGGAGGAGCGCCGCCTTATTAGGCGGTACAGAGGCCACGTCAACAGTCGGAGATTTGTGGGGTTATCGGTGTGGAGAGAGGGTGGATTGTTGAGCTGCGGCTCCGAGAATAATCGTGTTTTTGTGTACGATAAGAGGTGGGGCGACCCGATTTGGGTTTGCGGGTTTGAAGGGAGCGATCACAGCTTCGTTAGCGGCGTTTGCTGGCGGCAGACCGCGGAGGAGCGGTGCACGCTGGTGGCGGGGGGTTCGGATGGGGTGTTGCAGGTGTTTGAAGGCCGAAGAAAATCGTGCTTGCTGCCTTAAGGTTTTATTGTATACTTCAATTTGTTTTTCAAATTTTGGGAAGGAGGCTTAGAAATTTAAATTATATACTGTTTAATTTCCTTCCAGTTTTATCTTTCAATACTATACACTCCTTCCATTTCAATGATTTCATATTTTTAGCAATTAAAATAAATTGCATCACATTATATGTGAATTTGGTCTGATAATCTTGAAGGGAAAATGCAGCATTCAAGAACATTTTGGTTTTTGGAATTTCTTGGATTCTAACGATTTTTGCCCTTTAGGTATTCATAAGAATGCAAGAGATAAACTATCAAATTAAAACTAAAAGTATTTGGATCCCATCTTTTGGTTTCTAACACATATATACCGAGTAAAATATAGTTTACATAAGACAAAAAGAAAGCAGTAGATGTCAGTCAGTTTCCAGATTTAGGATCAGATAAGGAATTTATTGGATCTACTCTGCAGTTTCATTAATAAACTACTCATGCAAATACTGAATCATCATGAAAGAGAAAATTAAACAATTTTTGGACGTACAATGAAATATTAAGAGTTGATTGAAGACAATGCAATAATTAATTATAAGTGTTGTTATGTATTTTGATTTGCTCCGGCCATGCATGAGCTGTACGGCTCATTGGGGGACACTATTTATATGTCGAATCTGCATCTAATGCAATCATCCAATGAATGATATATTTTTTTTTTAAATGACATCCACAACTGGTACCGAAAGTAAATACCGTTTTCATACTTTAGCTCACAAACAATATAGGAAGAACTAACCATCTTAGGTTAATCATAGGTGACAGACTCACATATAGCGTCTCGGTGAATTTTCAATCCATAACCTTTTAACCGTTATGATATTCCAATAAAACAATGATAAATTAATCTTTTTTTTTTTGATAAATTAATCTTGATGATATGGTATGGGGTTGGATATGAAAACTGAAATCTTGCTATATTTCTCTCTCCAGTCTCCACCAACCTTTTCCTACCACCCTTATTATCTTATCCAACTGTAGTCATCCCCCTCCACACATATCACTAGGGTTGATCATTTGGACATATTGACATAAGCTGAAGTATTTAATTATTAAATTAGATATATCACTAATATTAATATGTTTTCATTCAGATCTGGAGTAATGAAATTTAATTTGATAGATGATGACAATTTGAACTTATTTATATATGCAAATTAGGGTGTGTGCAAATGTTAATTATAGCACCTTTTATTTATTTTATTTTTTAAAAATGAAGAAAATATTTTTAATTGGAAATAGGGGTTTTTAGGTATTAATATTAAAAAATAGATATTTATGGTAATATTTTAAGTACTAAAAATATTTCAATTGATGCTTATAAATAATTTGACTAAATACTAAATATTTTGCCAATCGGTAAAAAAAAACTTGCTTAAAAAAATTATTTACCAAACACGCCCTTATACTAATACTTTTGAAGAAAGTCCAATGTCGGCCCATCAAGTCTAGCATGCAAAGGCAAATTGCAGGCAAATCTTTAATTTGACCCTAAACTCTAAACCAAATTCAAGAAAAAGTATAAAATTATTGATTGTGTTATAAACTATATAGAATGAGAGAATAATAGAGAAGACGGAAAATAGATGTATATTATTATGAGTGTGGAGACCTCTATTTATAGAGTACAAGATAGACTGCTAGGGTTTAGATATGATCATCATATATATAGTAGATCTTATCTACAACACTCCTCCCTTGATGGACCATCCCTAAATAGAAATTGATGCCTCGTTAAAACCTTGTCAGAAAAATCCAATGGGATAAAAATTGGTTGAAGGAAAAAGAGTACAGCTGCTCCATCTCAATATAGTCATTCTTGATCCTTGAGTCGGCGCATATCGGTCTTGTGTACCAATTTCTTGAATGTTGACGTTAGTAATGTCTGTACAAAAGAATCCGCTAGATTGTCACTTGAGCGAATTTGTTGGATGTTGATGTCGCCACTTGGAGATCATGTGTTGCATTGTCTCTTTTATGAATCAATCTCAATGACTCATTTACTCGTGTGTTGCATTGGATACCTCATTAAAAACCTTAACTAAGAAAACCCTTTGGGAAAAACTTATAAAAGAAAAAAGAGTACAACCATTTGAGATTCATGAGTCAATCTAATCTTCAGGATTGTTTACAATTTATCACTCCCCCTCAAGATAACAATCTTAAAGGTTATCTTCAAGGTCTACACTAATATGTGCAACACAAGTTTAACCATCTTCATAGAGAATTGCATGTTTGTCTCGAAGATAACAAATAATAGTCAATACTATTTCAAATCCTCAAATTGCACATAAGTAAGAAACTTTTGGTCCTAAAACATCTTTGTTATCTTCTATAGGTCTAAATGAGTATCCATCCACTTCAAGTGATTGAATCAACCATTAGATAGGCATATGGATGCAATATAATGAAATCTCTTTAAAGACCTTTCGTGTAGGTCGACTAGTGTAACTCCATTAGGGAGATGCTCGATCTATAGGGCGAGACAATTATTAGTTCAACCCAAGTCTTTTTGATTCTAACTCCGTCTTTAGGCATGGGTTGATTCATCAAGTACTTTTGTACATAATGATTCACATATCCTCTTCAGGAGGAATTTGGAGTGATGTGTTCTAATTTTGTATTCTGCGGACTTCCTACCTCTTAGCACCAATAAATCTCTCACGCTTCTGGCGCTAATGAAAATCAGTTGATTTATATTTTCTATGAGGAACTTCAGTTCGTTCATAGTGCATATACAACAGGTATATGAGATTTTAGTCACTCCTTTTGCACTAAATAATTTGATGAACTTCTAGTTCATGGTGCGTGAATCTAAATAATTAATTCAACAAAATATTTGCAGCATTCTATCATTTATATTTCATATCTTCCCCCTAATGCCGACAATGATATGAGTTGGATTATCAATGAATAAAATAATTCATAATTATTTGCTCTATGTAAGTCATTTGGACGGAGTATACATATAAGTATTATCCTCTTCAAGAGTTTCAATCAAACTCAACTCTTCTTTTTTGTACCCTTCTGTCAAGGGACTCGTCGTTCTTATTATATCATATACGAATGTACTATTTCAGCCCTTATAATGACTTTTGCAGTCTAATTGAAAATATCTTTTTGGCTTACATGTTTTGAGCAAGTTAAATCATTCATGAATCTTCATATATATGTCACTATCTAGTGAATCATATTGATAGATATTTACTAAATCTATAAGGCGCATAGCAAGCCTTTTGTGACATAAGTAGATTAATCACACTCTAAAATATAATGACGTTTATTATGGGAGAGTACATAATTAATTCTCGGTCTTTGAGAGAAACATTGTATTACGAGTATTGCCCTATATCTCGTAATGCTTCCATTTCTTTTTGTAATAAAGACACATTTGTATCTGTTGGTCCCGAGAGTAACGTTTAGGTGTAGAGGGGGGGTGAATACACCTGAAAATCGATTTCTCAATTTTAAACGCGAACAGTCCTTTTCAGGAGAGTGTCGTACTGAACTAATTCAGTAGACCAAATAAGCTGTTCTGAATCGCGTGGCAGAGTGACTGACTTTGCGAGGTCCGCTAGCCGATCGAGAATTCGATACCGTTCGGGTAAAGTTCGATGAGTGCGGAAATGTGTAGGCCCAAATTCAGTTGAGTTAAGAAAACGTTTTTATCAAAGAAGTTTTAGTATATTAGTGCAGTCGATTAAGCTTGCTGAAACTCAGTTGAATGATTTTAAAGATATTTTCAGTATGCACAGTAATCAATGCAACAGTAAATAACGAACACAGAACACAGACGATTTTTAAAGTGGTTCGGATCCAACAATCCTACGTCCACTATCCCGAAAGATCAGGAGGTTATGTATTACACTGAGATAGTCTCAGTCGGTTTGTACGCTGGACAAACACTAGTCTTGAGATTTATACTGAGCAAGTCTCAGTTTACAGGGTATCAAACTAAGTGTATGAAAAACTCTCCAACTATGAAGGAGTCATTTACAATAAGGATCAGTTCGACTATGAACTCCTTCGTCTAAGCTATAGATATGAACAGCTGAGCTTAGGTTAGGGATAGGGAACAAGAAAGTGGCTTCTAGAGCGACGAACGACTAAGTATAGACTTGGGTTCGTGTTCAGTCGCTTGGATACTAGAGGCTATATGATTCTGGTTCAGCTTGGTTCCCTATGAGCAGGTATGTAGTCTTTCGCCGGAGATTACTTCTTCGAACTACTTGCGGAAGACTTGAAACGTTTATGAGTTGCTCTTTGAATACTCTGAGTTCGCTTGTGTGTTCGTTGGTTCACTCGTATTCTCGTGTACTTCAATTTGAATGTATCTCTCTATTTATAGAGCAGAGATAAGGATAGATCCGTTGGAGACGACGATCCTTTTGTCTCTCTCTTTTGGGTAGTTAACGGCTCTTTAAAGGTATAGTTGCAGTGTCATTTCCCTCCATTTCTGGAAAGTTGTTAACTTGCAGCTTTAACAGGTATAGGACAGGTGGCTGCTCGTCATTGGTAAAGGTTCAGGAAGGTAGGTGAGACAGAACAGACTTCAAGGAGATCTGAAGCTGACTTCTCTCTTCCTCGTGTTGACTCTGCTGATTTGACTTATGAGATATCCTAACAGTCAGAAGACTGTCTAGCCGTTGCTGAGTCTGATCTATGTTCAGTAGCATGCTCCTGCTGAGTCGGCTCTACTGAAGATCAACTCTGAGTTCAGTGAACTACTCCTGTTAAGTTCAGTTCCACTGACTCCTTTCGCATATCTTGCTCCTGCGAGTCCGGTGATCACCGAGTCTTCTACTTTGGTGCGAGGCGGGTAATCTGCGAGCGCCCGAACCGGATGAGGAGTGTCTCGCGAGTCCGAAACCTCGGAGACGAACGAACGAGGTTACAACTGAATGGTTCATCAGTCAAGATAGGGTTTTGGGATCTTCAAATCTTCAATAAATATTTAGAGCACAGGGCTACTGAGTTATGTCTCAACTGATTGTGAGAAGACATGAATCATCTCCCAACAGTCTCCTTCGGGGATATACCTTCCGGATTTTTGAACTACAGGTCCAAATCTTTCCGGCTTTCTAGGGAATATTAATTCACCTTATATGACTTCGTTACTCTTTGGCCAATTATTTATATCTTGACAATCTCTTATAGATCGTCGTTGAGGATCCTCTTTTATCATCTCAAAAGTCACATTAAAGGTGAATATATCGTCATGCGTCCACGACGATATTTAATCTCTCCAATATATTGAGATCTCATTATTTTCATACACTTGTCGTTCTTCAGGAACTTTCATTTGATTGATAATCATATTCGTCATTGTTTGATTCATATCTTGTACCCCTTTTTCTTGGGCACAGAATTCTTAGAACCAATTGGTCGACCATATTTTTTACGAATTTTAAATGTTTTTGTTGTCATTTATGCTTGTCCTTAAGGGACATGAATTCTTGTTGGGGTATTTACAGCAAATGTATGACATTGGCACTTCTTATATATTTAAAATCATCAAGAAGTTGGTTTGCAATCTTTTGCAATCTCAGTTATCCTTCGCGTTTAAGGAAAAACTTGTACTCAGGTGTATTCACTCCCCCCCCCCCCCTCACCTAACACTCGTCTCGAACCAACATAATTATCTTGCATGAACACTTTAACCTACCAGCTGCAAAAACCGACCAATCAATTACCAATGGAATCGTCGATTTTTCTCCAAAACATGATCAGCCAAATGTACCACTCAAAGATTGTACCTTTTTCCGAAGCCCACTTGTAACAGTCTTCTGCCAATCGAGGGGCATAAATTATTATGAACCCTAGTCTGCACACCACCACCTTAAGCAATAAACTAATACTCCAATTAATATGGATCCTATACGTTATAATCAAGGTCGGCCGGTGGAGGTTAAGCAATTGTTGAAGCGGGGGGAGAGGTGGTCGATTGTGGAAGGAAGTTGAAGAAGGGATAAATTATTGCGCTTCTACCGCCGTACACGCCAAAAAGGTAGAATTGATGATAGGTGGACATTCAAGGTTATTTTGGGTACTTAATGCAAATGTTGAGTAATAGGTGATCGGAAAAATGTATGTATAAGTAGACAATACAATTTTAAATTATGATAAATGAATCCTACTAAGCTAAGACTTTTTCTAGATAAATAAAATAACAAATGTCATTAATCAATGACGAGAGTCTTTAGCAAACACTAGAACGCATTGCGTTGTGTTCTCACGGAGAATACAGGGAAATGGGTAATAACTAATAATGTTCCGAGCTCACAAGAAATATGTGAAATTCTTGTTTTTTATTTATTTTTTTCTAAATCTGATTTTTCTAATAGTATTGTATCAAAAAAAATTAAATCATTTTTAACCTTGCGTGAATCTAATCGCTCCTGATTTATGAACACAATGTATATATTTTGTTTGATTTATTTTTTTAAGCTATTTCTTTATATATCTATATATATTAGTAATTTCTTCTCTTCAAGTCAACATTTTTCCACCACGCTTAATTTAATATCTAGATTTTAGATAATTTTTTCTTCAAACTCACTTTTGCGTCCATTTATGCCTGCTATGGAGAACAAATTTAACATTATTAACGAATTTGAATTCATCAACATCCGTTATAATGTTAAGGAAATTAAAGCTTGTGTAGTCGACACAATGTTAAATTAGACAACCATTGAGTTGATGCAATATTATTTTTTAATAAAAGAAACAATCACAATGAAGTGTCAAACGACGGTTGGCGTATGACGTGCATTACGAAACTCTTAGAGCATCTCCAAAGGATAGAGTTCCCTCCACACTATTGTAGAGTTGAATGTAGAGTTTTTTCGAATTCATCTCCAATCGTCAACTCTACATTTAACTCTACAATGGAATATTCTATTTTGATACTTTTATTTATTAATTTAATATATTTATTAATATTTTATTAATTATCTAATATTATATATATTTAAATATATTTATTTTTGTATTAATCTCACTAAATAAAATTTTAAATAAAAATTAAATAAGTAAAAATATATTTAAATAAATATAAAATAATTAACTTATTTCCACAATAATAAAACTAAGATTACAAAACACTTTTAAAAACACAAATCCAACAATTACATGATATAATAGAAAAACTAATATTGTATATCATAATTTTCTGAATTTGAATACTCCTCCCACATATGATCAATTAATGCATCACGAAGAGCAAGATGTACCGTTTTGTCTTTCATTTTCTTATAACGTGCAAAATAAGATTGATAACGACATGTTTCAGTTGCTATCGTTTCAATATCCAGAGTTGGCACTTCTCTTGCATCTTCAATTGGTGCAGACAAATCTCGCTCATTCTCAATAATCATATTGTGCATTATAATGCATGCTTTCATTATATGATCCAAATGTCTCTTCTTCCAATATCGAGTTGGATTTGCAACAATTGCAAATCGGCTTTGAAGAACTCCAAATGCCCGTTCCACGTCTTTCCTACACGATTCTTGTTGCTTTGCAAAATGCTTCTTTTTTGCAATACGCGGTTCTTGAAGAGTTTGCACAAGTGTGGACCACTTTGGATATATTCCATCAGCTAAATAATACCCCACATTATACTCTTTACCTTGTATAACATAATGTGCAGGTGGAGTAATACCTCTAGCCAGGTCCCTGAAAAGAGAAGATCTTTCCAACACATTAATATCATTATTGGATCCTGGCATACCAAAAAATGCATGCCATATCCAAAGGTCGTAATTCAGCGACGACTACAATAATAGTGTGCAGAGACCCATCATCAATCAACTTTTTGCAGACATCTATCCACAATCAAATTAATGGAGCCACTTTGCAGACACCTATTCTATTCAGATTTCCTTCAAATCATCGCCATCCATTCAGATTTCCTTCAACTCTGCACCATCCAACCCAAATCCTATCCGGATAATATTTCCCTCTATATATATGAGATCTTTCCAGCATATTTTAACACACACAACACTCTTTTCCATTTCAATTCTTCTCTTTAAAAATATATGGCTTCGTCTCGAAATCCCAATTACACAACTGATGAAGATAAACATCTTTGTCGTTGTTACTTGGAAATATCCCAAGATCCGGTAACGGGATTATACCAAAAATCAACTCAATTGTGGATTCGTATTACGGAGCTCTACAATTCAGAAAAACCTTCTTCAAATATGGTTGACCGAAGCTCTAGATCCTATTCGGCGAAATTACTTTAAGAATAAGCAATAAAAAATAATTATGAAAAGAGAAGTACAGTCAAGCATTGGAGGTGATTTTTCAGATCTTGGAGGATCTGGAAGTGACTTCGGAGGATCCGGAAGCGACTTTGGAGGCTCGGATAGCGGTTTTGGAGCTTACTAGATTGTTTTATCTCCTTAATTTAGTGTTATTGTATTTTTATTCTAGTGTAATTTTAATATTATTGTCTAATTTATGTAACATTTTGTGTTAAATTTTATGTATTTTCATTATTATATTTTTATTTCAATATAACAATAATTAATAAATTTAAAATAAATTAAAATATAAATTACATTTCATTAAAAATATCATTAATTAAATAAAATAATAATTAATAAAATTAATCTAAATTAAACAAAATTAATTAATCAAAAAGAAAAAAAAACGCTACGACTACCGTGTGAATAGTCACACGGTAGTGGTACCGTGTTGAAATACAGGAACACTAAAGTAGCGTTTTACAACTGGTATTGTTGGACATGGTCTGACACTGCATTCAAGCGCTTAACCCAGAATAGCAACTCCTTTGGAGTTGCTCTTATAGCGCAGCAGCAGGAGGGGAATAAACACATTAAAAAGTGACATAATGACAGTCAATCTCATCCCAGCATGTGCAACAATCCTTGAATGAAGTTAGGCCTTCCTATTCTTAACAAGTACAATTACCAATACAACGTTGATCACAAGTTCACAACTTACAATCAATCCGGATCTTCTGGCCCAATTTGTGAGGAACACTACATGGCCCACCAATCAGGAGGTGTCGCGTGTGTTTTTAAAGTTAAACATTATAATATTAACTATATGACCCACTAATACACATGTGGCACAGCGTGATTGGTGGGTCATTCTCCATCACATATTCTGGTCCCAGCTATATTTACAGGAACATGCTTTTCCCTGATTCCCTTCTTGCTAGCTTTCACAGGGTGGGAAGCCAACGCTCTCACACCAATGTCACAACCATTGATCTATCGACATCTCTTATACACCCATTGACAATAATGCCGGCCCACCCATTGTTCTGGGCTTGAACTACAGGGTTACCCCCCAATATTGCACATCTTAAACTACCGCCCCCATCAACAACAAGAACTCGCTCATCACCCTTCGCCTCAAGAAGCTCGCGTACCAAAACATTGTCTTCAAACACTTAGAGAGTAACAACTGGTCCGGAGAATACTTGGCGCTGGCCGTATATCTGGAAAACTGGATGCAGTGCACGAAGCTCACCACTCATGATAAGCTGTTGGTTTGCATCACAGAGTTCAGCTGTGGTTATCAAGGCCATCCTAGTCCTAGACCTACAATCTTCAGATATATAAACATTAGTTTGTGAAGAAACGATATCACTTAATAGCACAAAGTAATCACAAGAAAACTTAACAACATACAGACTCTCAATTTAGGCAAACATTAACAGCAAGTCATGTTGAAAGAAAGCTACCAACTTCAGCAAATTAGCCTAGGGAAGAAGATAAAAAGCCACAAGTACAACTACGGAACTTTGCCTCACTACTTCATGCCAAAATGTAGGATCCGACCCAAAAAAATGGACTTATGGAAAGCATAACATGTCACATTGTATTAACCTTGTTATCTTTGGGAAAAACGACTAACTGAATGGAGGAAGGAAGAGAACCCTTGTTAATAAACATGATTAACGAATGTTGTTATATCCATATTAGGAGTAGCCTAACATGTTTTTCACTTACAAGAAAGAAATTAACTAATTCAGTCGTAATAAGTTCTTCAAAAATTTTAATTATCGAAGTTGGACAACATGATACGATGCATTATCAAAATAAATTCAAGCATTACACAATCAGAACGAGAGGGCTCAAGGTACAACACCCAAACAAAAGTTGGAACCAAAAAAAAGGCAAATCAACAGAAATATGTAAAAAGTGAAAATGGAGGAGAACAATTTCCAGACATGATTCCACCTTGGCTAAAATTCATTAGAGCTGTTCAATAATTCTAACTTCCACAGACAATTTTTTGTTCTAGTGCATTCAATTTCCAGCTCCGGCTATACAACAAGCAACTAGGATTATCACCAAGACCGTGAATCACCAAGATTGAAAAATAAAAGTTTTCAGGTCATTATTAAATGAATTATTGATCATGATAAGTTTTATTGTGATGGAATAAGTAATATGTTGTTAATGTTATAGATCTATAATTTTTAGGACAAAACTTTTTATGATTTTATTAATTTATTTCATGAATTGACGAATTACTCAATCCACGAATGAATTGTCAATAGAAATAAGAGTATGTTTAATATACCTAATTTTATTACTAGATGAAATCATTAAAGTTGCATGTTAATAAGTAGGTTATGTATAATATACATTTTAGTTTGATTATTTTGATCTATGAATTATTGAAATTGTTGATGCATGCATGACATTCCATGTAGAGTCATTAAGATAAATTTTCATGTATAGGATCGGCGCGCAAGACGTAAACATTGACATCCATTATTTTTCATCAAGTCAAAGTTAAGGTGATGAATGTTATCGTTTATCCTTATTATACATTGTGCTCGATATTTCATGTGATTATGACATGCATGAAAGGAATGGTCGAAATCAGGCCCTAGGATCGAAATCGGATCATCTATGAAAAATCGGTCAAAATTAGGCCGTCAGTCGAAATCGGACTGTTTGAAAAATTCATGTGGTCTGTGTGACCAAATTACAAGTTCATGTGGTCTGTGTGGCCGAGTATCTATTTCCATGATTTAATTTTTCATGTCTTATTGGTGTGATATACTCCCTCCGTCCCATTATTTATGTCCCATTCGGACTGGGCACGGTAATTAAGATAATGGAGGTAAAAGTGTAAAGTTGTGGTGTAAAAGTATAAAGGGGTGGGTCTACTTGCTTAGATTGATTGTGGTCCACTCATTTATTTCCTTATTTGGTATGAGACATAAATAATGGGACAACCAAAAAAAAGCAAGTGGGACATTAATAATGAGGGAGTATAATTTTGTTAAATGTGTACATCTCCCACTGAGACTCATCCCTATCATTTTAACACTTTTCAGGAAATGGATCGGCCGATGCGTAGAGGTGTTGGTTGTGATGGTCACACGAGGAAGGATTTATGAAAGTCATTATTGCATTAAACTCTGTGCATTTTATTTTCGAGAACTAATAGCCATAATTATTTTTATTTAAGACTTTTCGGTGAGTATGAAATTAACTTAAGTTTTGCAACGATTCTTTTTCATGAAAATATTTTGAAAGAATTAAGATATAAATATTAAGTCCCTTGTTAAGTTATAAAAATTGGGGAGTTACAATAATCACACTTGATAAACCTTTTTTTGAATTTTGAAGAATTGAAGTCAAAATTGTTTACCAGTGCTTATACGAATCGGATTTTGTGGAGCGCGAAAAAAAGGAGAAAACGGGGGGCCGCTAGCGTCTGCGGAATGGAGGTTTGACCCTCGTTTCCTATTTTCACACAGAGGCGGCAACCCCGGAATTTATTGAAATATTACAAAGTCACCCCGCTTTTCTCACGATTTGCATATTTATCCTTTTCAAAACTTTGCTTGACTAATAACTCCAACAGAAATGAAATCTTCAATTATCTAAAATACGTATTACATGTGAGTCGGTTGATTCACAAGAGAAGATACAAGAAAGTGTAATATGGAGGAGAGTACGTGTGGTTTGCAGGCTATTGCACAGGAGCGAGGTTTTACCCGTGTACGCACCAAAAAAGATGGTTCCTCATCATTAAAAAAAAAAAAAAAAAAAAAAAGGAGAGTACGTGTGTAGTTAAGGAGGCGCCATCTCCGTGCAGTGCTGGCTCTACTCGACGACACCCCTTCCTCTTATCCTGTAATCTTACCATCAATATACAAATTGGATAATTAAAGAAAGAAGAGAGTCAAAGGAGGAAGCAAAGCGAGTGAAGATGGAAGCACAGTTGCAGCGACCTTCGCATGAAGAAGCCGGTGTGCATGCAGGTTTAACAATTAATATTAACATATCATTCTTCATTTTACAATATGTAGTCGATCGATAAGTTGAAGTTGTTGTGTATTCTGGGTGAAGTGGAGAAAAAGTCAGTATTGAAGAAGGTTAAGGATAAGGCCAAGAAAATCAAGGAGACGATCAAGAAACACGAACACAAAGGTGGTATTCACCGTCAACACGATGATATAGTTAATGATCCTCAAGTTCATGGCGCACCCGGTTTGTTTTAATTTCTTCCTAAAAATTCAGCCCAAGTATATGGTGGTTTTTGTAGCCGATCTAACCTGTTTCTAGTATCTTTCCTTGTCTTGTAGTCTACTCTACTGTGATAAGGAGCGTAAATCTCCCGATTGATAAGGAGGAGGACAAACACAAGCACCATGTCAATCTTGACAAACCAAAGATTGCGGAGGAGGATCCTCATTCCCCAATTAATACTCCAACAAAGAACCAAGACACCTCGGCTTCTTCTAACAAACCTTTATCAGAGTATGCACACAAATTCGCAGAAACAATCACTCCACTTTATGATAAAGTAGCTGGTGAAGGGGAGGCTATGAAGGGATACTTGGCCGAGAAGTTTAGGCCAGGGGAGGAGGAGAAGGTATTGTCGGAGGCAATAACGGAGGAACTTCACAAGAGAAAGGAGGCGGTGTTGGGGGCGGAGGAGGAGGAGCAAAGGGGAAAGGTGACGGTGTCGAAAGAGGTGGCTGACCGGCTGGGCATAGCTCAGGAGAATAAAAGAGAAGGGGAGGATGCATATGCTGCAGGGGAGGAGAGTTCCGGGCAGGGAGTGGCGGAGAGGCTGACCGACGCCGTTAGCTCCTGGCTTGGGAAGAGTACTGGCATCCAGACTGCTCAGGATTCACTTGGTAATTCATTTGGTGCGTCTGCATTACAATTTTCACAAACTCGGAAACTGTTTTCAAAATATTAGCATGGAAATTGGAAACTATAATTCCAGAAATTAATATTTTTATGCTTGTTTATGTTGCAGTGGACAATGCTGGCTCCGGGTCCGGTGGCGGAGGAGGAGGAGGCGGGCCAATGTCGAGCAGCTGAGTTGCACCATGCTCTGTTTCCGACGATGTTTTATCATAATCTGCAGACTTTTCTGTTGCATAAAAAAAGAGTTGCATGTTTCAAAATTAATTCTAGTTTATGGTCTTCACAAATAGGAATGTAAACTTGCAGTGAAAAGTCATGGACCCAATTTATACTTGGATTTTGGCTACATTTACATACCCATCACTTATTAGGTCAAATGTCCAATAATTAAGATTTAGATCTCTTTTGTAGAGTTAATAATAAGAGCGAGAGCGAGATTTATTTAGTACGCACTCACATAACTGTTAAGACGGAAATTGTGGTTGATGGTCTTCAAAATGGAATTTAAACTAAAGGCCCATTTAAAGAAAAAGGTTCAAATACTTGGCTGCCTTTATATATCTATAACTTTATTAGTTCAAAAATCTAATAATTAGGACATACAAGCTTCTTACCGTTTTAAACAGTCCCATCTTTCATTAACAATAAGCCTGAATGTGTATCGCACATTATGTTTTTGCGGTGACGGGTCATTTCAGTTCCAGTATGAATTATTATGTTATTGGATTACAACAATTATTTTAAGACATTTTTATTTATTCTATTTCCTCTAGAAACACCTACGTGGCCTCATTTTAGTTAAGGGGTATGCCGTATGCGCCACCACTTTCTTTCTGGTGCACCAAATTAATTTAATGCAGACTTCTATTATAACTCTAGGAAAAACTCTACGAATTTCATTCATGTAAAAGCTTGCATAATACAATTATATAAGTATACACAGTACGCGGATCTCGTGATGCCCTATTTATCTTGTTTCCAACTCAAAAAGAATTTTTTTTTTTTATACTTTTAATACTCATTTAATCATTTATTTAAATTGTAGAACCCACATCTTTACTATTAAAACTCATTTTTTTTAAATGTACTAAATTACTTTCTTTAAATTATAAGACGCATTTTTACTACTAAAACCTACCTCATCTTAATAACTGTGCCGGAAGTTTGAAGCCAACATCAATGAGGTGGAGGAAGTATTTTTTGTATGTATAAATTCTATATTTTACATTTTATCTTTATATATACAAAATTTACATGACAGATAATGTATTCAATATGAGTTATTTAATAAATAAATGAAGAATATAGATTTAATTATTTCTATGTAAAGGAATTTCGTAAGTATGTATATATGTGAATATGAAATTATACAATACTCCCCCATCCTAAATTGATATGCATATTTCCTTTTTCACACATATTAATAAAAATTTAATAAATATAAGGTTTTATTTTTCCATAATGTTTTGGTATTGGAATTTGATTAAATAGAAGTAAATTATTAAAAGATTATGTGACATAATATGTTTTCGGTTAGAAAAGTTGAATAAAATAGTTTTTTTTCCCCTATTAGGCCTATTAAAGTTAGTGCAAAATATTTAATAGGTACAAAAAAAATCTAATAAACATATTAATTTGGGACAAATAAAAAAACAAACTAAACATATCAATTCGGGACTGAGGGAATGGTATAAAATAACTGGGGACCCTTTGTACAGAAAGGAGAATCGCTTTATTTGAGACACTAACAGCCTAAAATTTTTGGTCATGACTCATGTGGGTGCAAAAATAAATGTTGCAAAAAATAATCGAATTTATGAGTTCGAAGTTTAAGCAGCAGCGATTATAAATTCTTTTCGCCATAAATATCAATTGCTGCACGTACTTTTACACAGACGTCGTGGTACTCGGAGAATTGAAGTATCATTAAAACCTCATCTTAAATTCCTGCAGTAATTATCAGCAACCAAGAACCAGAACCCTAGTAACAAAATTGACTACCACAAAAGAATTTGACCAAAATAAAAGTAATAATAATAAAAAAAATCAACCATCACTACCAAATCGCCCTACAAAACACCATTAATCCGCAACCGAAGCAAAAAAATATAGCACGGCCAGCATCACATCACATGACGGAGCTGTTGGGCTTAGGTGGGTCAGCCCATTTGATTAATTGGCCCACCAACCAATATATATATATAATAAAGTTTTTTTGGATGGGTGTGTAGCAGGGTGACGGCGTGAGAATAAAAAAAACCTCTCTCTCTCTTCTTTTGTAGAGAACACAGCGAGAGACAGAGAGTTCAATCTCTCTTCGTGAAATCAGTTTCTTCAGATCGGTTCCCTCCTCCGCAAAATTAGTTGTGGATTCGTCTTTGTGATCTCTATTCATCTACCGGTTCAATTTGGGATCTCCAATTGATATCGTATTTCCAATTCTATAGATTGTAGGTTGGATATACTTGTGGCGTTTTTTGTTGGTAGATTGATTGGTACTTATATCGTCCGGAGTCACCGGATTGATTTGTGTAACTCTTTATCATTATAGTGGAGTTATTTTGTCTGGACTAGGTCCCGTGGTTTTTCCCAATTGGGTTTTCCACGTAAAAATTCTTGGTGTTCTTGTGCATTTAATTTCCGCATATTACTTTTATTTGTGAATTGGTTCATCCTGTTTTAATCGGTGGCTTGGGAAAATCGGATTGTTTCCCACAACTGGTATCAGAGCGAGGTTCAATACTGATTAAAATGGAGGATTCGGATAGTGGTTGTATGATTAAGTTGAATGCAACTAACTATTCAACTTGGAAGTCTAGAATGGAGGACTAATTATATTGTAGAGATTTGTACGATCCTATTCTAGGAGATTCAGCAAAGCCAAAAGACATGGCTGACGAAAAATGGACCACTATGCACAGGAAAACAGTTGGAAACATTAGAAAGTGGATTGGACAGAGTATATTCCAACACTTTGCTAATGAAACAAAAGCTGATGAGTTGTGGAAGAAACTGGAAAATATGTATGAGCGCAAATCTGGTTTGAACAAGGCTTCGTGTTTGAAGCAAATTGCTCGTATAAGATATACTGATGGCTCAGATATGACTGAGCATTTGAGTACTTTCCAGGGCTTGATAAATCAAGCAACCAATTTGAAGCTAAATTTGGATGATGAAACGACGGCTTTGTTCTTATTCAATTCATTGCTTAGGACGGTTGGGACACGATGGTTGTTTACGTTACTAATTCAGCTCCAAATGGTGTTTTGACTATGGCCTTAGCAAAAGAGGCCGTGATGAATGAAGAATTTAGAAGGAGAGAACAAGGATTGACCCATGAACCCCAGGCCTTGGTTTCTGAAAAGAAAGAACGAAGGGGGAGAAGCAGGAGCAGAGGACCCCACAACAAGCAGAATAAATCCAGGGGAAAGTCCGAGTCGAAGAAAAATATTGAGTGCTATTATTGTCATAAGATGGGTCACTATAAGAGTGACCGAGAATTTTGAAGGCAAAATCACGGTGATCAAAAGGGCAAAGCTAAGATGGCTGAAAAAGAAGAAGAAGATACTACAGGAGTAGTGGCAGCAGATGAAGATGATTTGTTTTTACCATGTGATGATGGTATTGTGAATGCTACTTGCCACGACACTGATTGGCTAGTAGATTCTGGTGCTTCCTATCATGTCTCTATACACAGACATTTCTTCTCTACCTATACCAGCGGTGATTTTGGCTATGCCAAGATGGGAAATGAGTCCAAATGCAAAGTTGTTGGCATTGGTGATATATATCTTGATATGGATACTGGTTGTCAGTTGGTTTTGAAGAATGCTAGGCATATTCCTAGTATGCGTTTGAATCTTATTGCTACAGGAAAACTTGATGATGATGGTTTCACTAGCACAGAAGGTGGAGGTAGATGGAAGCTTACAAGAGGAAATCTCCTTGTTGCTAGAGGAAAGAAAAGAAACACTCTCTACTGGACTCGTGCGAGGTTAAGCAAGGGAGAGATAAATTCAGTTCGTGATTGCTCTATAGATCTTTGGCACAGAAGACTTGGACATATGAGTGAGAAGGGGATTTAGACACTTGTTCGGAAGAAGCTCCTACCCGAAGTACAAGGTACTACTCTTAAACCTTGTATTGATTGCATCTATGGAAAACAACATAGAGTTTCATTTAAGAGTAAACCTCCATCTAGGATGTTGAGCCCGTTAAAATTAGTACATACTGATGTGTGCTACATGAAAGATAAGTCTCTTGGTGGTGCAATTTATTTTGTGAGTTTTATTGATGATTTTGCACGGAAAGTTTGGTGTTTTCCTTTGAAATCTAAAGATCAGGTCCTTGAGATTTTCAAAGACTTTCACAGCAGAGTTGAAAGAGAGACGGGCAAGAGACTGATACGTGTTCGGGCAGATAACGGTGGTGAATACAGAGGACCGTTTGAAAGCTATTGCAAATCAAAGGGGATCATACTTGAGAAGACAGTTCCTAAGACTCCTCAGGAAAATGGTATTGCAGAGAGGATGAACAGATCAATTACTGAACGTATTAGATGCATGCTATCTAATGCGAAGTTGCCTAAGTCTTTTTGGGCTGAGGCTTTGAGGACTGCTGTTGATCTAATTAATCTTTCTCCATCAGTTCCTTTGGATGGTGATATTCCAGAGAGGGTTTGGAAAGGGAAAGAAGTCTCTTTCAAGCATTTGAGAGTCTTTGGTTGTCAGGCGTTTGTCCATATTCCTAAAGATGAAAGAGCAAAACTTGATGTGAAATCAAAACAGTGTATCTTCTTGGGTTATGGAAATGAAGAGTTTGGCTACAGATTGTATGATTCGGTTACAAAGAAGGTTATCAGAAGCAGAGATGTTGTCTTCCTTGAAGACCAGACTATTGAAGATATTGAAAAAGAAAAGAATCAGAAGTTGCCAGATGAGATTCCTATTGCAGATTCAGACCCAGAACCAGTCGATTCTGATCACGGGGGAGCTGAATCGGAGCAAGAAGAGAACATAGATGGTGATGAAATTGTTTCTGATGAACCCGAGGGAAGTGAAGCGCAAACTCCACCACCAGTTCAGGATGAAGTTAGGAGATCTACCAGAGAGAAGAGACCTTCAAACAGGTACAATCCTAACGATTATGTTTTGTTGACAGATGGAGGAGAGCCAGAGTGTTATAGTGAGGCTCTTGAACATGAAAAGAAAGAAGAATGGTTGCAGGCCATGCAAGAAGAGATGGTATCCTTGCATGAAAATCACACCTATGACTTGGTGAAGTTGCCTAAGGGTAAGAGAGCTCTAAAGAATAAATGGGTCTACAAGCTGAAGACTCAAGAACAATCTTCTCAACCGAAGTACAAGGCAAGACTAGTTGTGAAGGGATTTGGTCAGAAAAATGGTGTAGATTTTGAGGAGATTTTTTCTCCTGTGGTAAAGATGTCTTCCATTCGTACTGTTCTTGGTATTGCAGCTAGCTTGAATTTAGAGATTGAACAACTTGATGTGAAGACAGCCTTCCTACATGGTGATTTGGAAGAAGAAATTTACATGGAGCAACCAGAGAGGTTTAAGGAAGTTGGTAAAGAGAGTCATGTTTGTCGTCTCAGGAAGAGCTTGTATGGTCTGAAGCAGGCACCGAGACAGTGGTATAAAAAGTTTGACTCCTTCATGACAGACCAAGAGTATAAGAGGACTACATCTGATCAATGTGTTTATGTGAAGAATTATTCGAGATGGTGATTTTATTATTCTCTTGCTTTATGTCGATGACATGTTGATTGTAGGTCACGACGTCGGGAAAATTGACGACTTGAAGAAAGATTTGAGCAAGTCCTTTGCAATGAAGGATTTGGGACCGGCTAAACAGATTCTTGGGATGAAGATCTCACGAGACAGACAAAATGGAAAACTTTGGTTGTCTCAAGAAAAGTACATTAAGAAAGTACTTGATCGATTTAACATGAGCAGTGCTAAGGAAGTGTCTACTCCACTTGCGGGCCACTTTAAGTTGAGCATTCAAGCGTTGTCCTAAAAGTGAGAAAGATGAAGAATGTATGAAGAAAGTTCCTTATGCATCAGCCGTTGGCAGTTTGATGTACGCTATGGTGTGCATTAGACCAGACATAGCTCATGCAGTTGGTGTTGTTAGTCGGTTTCTCTCTAACCCAGGTAGAGAGCATTGGAATGTTGTCAAGTGGATTCTCAGGTATCTCAAGGGGACTTCTAATGTGTGTTTGTGTTTTGGCAATGGTAAAACAATGCTAGACGGATTCATTGATGCAGATATGGCAGGTGATTTTGATAGTAGAAAGTCCACATCTGGATACTTGATGAAATTTGCAGGTTGTGCAGTTTCATGGCAAAGCAGACTACAAAAGTGTGTTGCTCTTTCGAGCGCCGAAGCGTAATATATTGCGGTGACTGAAGCTTGCAAAGAAGTTCTTTGGTTGCAGAAATTCCTACAGGAATTGGGTATGAAGCAAGAGAAGTATAGTCTTCATTGTGATAGTCAGAGCGCTATTCATTTGTGCAAGAATTCTACCTTCCACTCTCGATCTAAGCATATTGATGTGAGATATCATTGGATTCGAGATGTTTTGGATTCTAAGTTGTTGACACTCGAGAAGGTACACACAGATGATAATGGTGCAGATATGTTGACCAAGGCATTGCCAAGAGAGAAGTTTGTTTTTTGCAGGCAAGAGGCTGGATTGGTCGAGTCTCCCCAAATGAGCTGACGGGGGAGATTGTTGGGCTTAGGTGGGTCAGCCCATTTGATTAATTGGCCCACCAACCAATATATATATATATATAATAAAGTTTTTTTGGATGGGTGTGTAGCAGGGTGACGGCGTGAGAATAAAAAAAAACCTCTCTCTCTCTTCTTTTGTAGAGAACACAGCGAGAGACAGAGAGTTCAATCTCTCTTCGTGAAATCAGTTTCTTCAGATCGGCTCCCTCCTCCGCAAAATTAGTTGTGGATTCGTCTTTGTGATCTCTATTCATCTACCGGTTCAATTTGGGATCTCCAATTGGTATCGTATTTCCAATTCTATAGATTGTAGGTTGGATATACTTGTGGCGTTTTTTTTGGTAGATTGATTGGTACTTATATCGTCCGGAGTCACCGGATATATTTGTGTAACTCTTTATCATTATAGTGGAGTTATTTTGTCTGGACTAGGTCCCGTGGTTTTTCCCAATTGGGTTTTCTACGTAAAAATTCTTGGTGTTCTTGTGCATTTAATTTCCGCATATTACTTTTATTTGTGAATTGGTTCATCCTGTTTTAATCGGTGGCTTGGGAAAATCGGATTGTTTCCCGCAACAGGAGCAAGCATGGGGGTTGTCGTCACTGAAGATCGAGGCCACCGCCTCGTCGGAGGCGACGGCGACGGAGTAGTACGCCGGCGTGTGGAAGAAGGTGTGGACGCTAGGCGCAGCCACATTTCTCGAAGTCTCGTAGTAATGGTTGATTACATGCGACGGATATTTATAGAACGACGAAAAGTAAGAGTGTCCGGCCGGATACGGCCAGAGCTCCGCCGCTTTGCCGGCGCGTTTTATGGCGCGGAGCACTTTCTTCTCCTCCAACGCGTAGCCCCTCACCGTGATTTTCTGCACTTCCATGTCCACCTCCACCTCATCCACCCCTATAACATTCATCAATATATATAAATTATGTTTTGATCGTTGTAAAAGAATAAAATTCTTGCATGTTATTTAATTTATACATGCCTTTGAGTTTGAGTAGAGCTTTCCTGACCTTTGAAGCACATCCTTCACCGTCCAAATTGGGAACTCTTACCTCCAACATCTTCAAAAAGAAGTTTTGATTTTAACAAACAAGAAAAAAGAAGAAATGAATTGCTAATATAATAAAAAACTTACAGACATTGTTGGGAGAAGTATGGAAAGTGAAAAGTGGAGGAAGTTTTGGTGATAATTATTTGAAAAGGAGGGTGGTGGGCAAAAGTATAATGAAGGCCGGGGCAGGTGATAATAGTGAAATGCGTTGGATATTGAGACAGGAAAGCAGAGGCTGGTCAGGCGTGGGAGGTGGGAGAGCGCCTTTTACACTCTTGATAATAAACATGTAAAGAAATCGGATATCGTACTCCTCCACGTGTGTATTGAATAAACTTCGTTTAAATATGGAACAATATCCTTAAAAAGAGGGAGGAGCCCCGGTTGGTATTTTGTGGGTCAAACATTCTCATGCAAAACTAACGGCTATGTGTTCCTTTTTTGAAGTTTTTTTGATATCTCGTTTCCTTTGCGTTGTATGTGTATTGTCGTGCATCAATACATGAATTTATGAAAATAATTGTTAAAGTAAAGCGAGTCAAGCAGCGTCAGTTTTGAAGACACAAATGTTGGTAAATAGTTACTGTGATGGACCAACGAAGGCAACAATAACTCTCCAACCTGGACCGCCCCAAATATTAAGCCTCCAAATTCGCGTTTCTCTTTTATACTACTCATTATACTTGTAAGCCAAATTCCATTTTATACTCCTTAAATTATCGAATTCGTCTCTTATATTTTATTTTTAATTAAAAAGTCTCCAAATTATTGGCATTTAGATGCACTAGTTATTACGTGAAATTAACTATATTTAAAAAATAATAAGAAAATGATGTTTTCAATACAAATTTATTTAGGATGGATGAAAATTTTTAGGACCAAATAGACCAATTTTCTACTGAAAAACTTAATCAACTACAAATTTTGTAATTTTCTTTCAAAATTAATTTTTCAATTAAAATTATTTAAGTAGAAAATAATTAATTTTGAAAGAAAATAGTTAATTATTTGTTCTAGTTATTTTTCAGTAAAGAAAAATTTAAGAGATTTAATTTTGAAAAAAAAAATAACAAAATATTTTAGTCAGTTAAATTTTTTCAGAAAAATAAAAAATTGTTCAAATTGCCCCTCAAGATTTCAACTATTTAGATGAATTAGTCCTTAATGATGAATTCATCCAAATTTTAATAGTTTAGCGACCTATTAACTAAAAAAACGAGATCAATTCAACCAAAGATCATACTTTGAGAGCAAAAAATTCAATTTGCCTACTTTTAATACAATACGATGAATGTTGTTATCTTTAGGCTAGTCGATAAGTGTCTGGTAAACTCTTGGAAGGCTTGTAATCCATCCAATACATGAATGTGGAGTGGAAGTAATATTTAAAAGAGTGGAGAAATGCGGGAATCATTATGCAAAGACACTTGAAGTTAGAATTCTTAAAATGGGCTGGTGCCCAAATGAAAAAGGGTGGATTTGTTACTTGGAGCCCCCTACTTCTTGCTCTATCAAAATTTGAAGTTAAAATATCAGCACAAATACCTGAACTAATCGACTTATTTGCTACTAGATTATGGTTACTGTTAAAAATATATATATATATATATATATATATATATATATATATATATATATATATATATAGAGAGAGAGAGAGAGAGAGGGGAGATCATATGAGAACACCTCTTAGAGTGAGAAATAGGAACAGTTTATAACCGTTTGATCAAGTAATTCAACGCTCCAGATCATGCCATCACTTAAAATCCCGAAATGCACCTTTAAGGCAAAAAGTTTGCACTGAGGTTATGTTTGTAATTTTGCACAATCTATTATTTTTTTTTTATCTTCTTTCCTTTGCTGTAAACGTTATTTTCATTAATTATCTTCCATGTTTTAATATCAAGTTTCGCCCCAGATTTTATGCGTAGTTTCACTAATTATCGTCCTAGATCTAAGTCTCGTCCCAGATTTTCCTTAATAATTTAATCTTTTCGTTATTTATCATTAATTGTGCATATTTTCCCTATTAATTGTGCATATTTTTCTTAATAATTGTGCATTTTTTTCTCATTAAATGTGTGCATATTTTCCCTAGTAATTGTACATTTTTTTCTCATTAATTGTGCATATTTTCCCTCATAATTGTGCATTTTTTTTTGCAAAATTGTACATATATTTATAAATTAAAATAATCAACAAATCACATCCAAATCCGAAGCAGTTTCGAACGAAACACCAACTTCGAACGTGCCTCCTTCTTTGAGGATTCAATTGACTCATTTAAGGAAATTTGGGACTCAATTACCTTAAGGCCAAAAGTTTTTGGCTCAAGAAGAATCAAAATCGAGGAATTTTGAGGAGAATCAAAATCGGTCATCCGAACTTGCACAGTCCCCAAACTGCTCTTGGACACAAACACCAACTTCGAACTTGAATCAAATCGGTCAAAATTTCGAACTTGAACAGTTTGAGGAGGATTTGATTCACAATTTTGAGAAGAATCAACTCTTGGAATCAAAATCGGTCAAAATTCACAATTTTGAGAAGAATCGGTCAAATAGGAAAAATCAGATCTGGACAATACCATAAAGAAAGGAGAAACAGAAAACCAAAGAAAAATCAAAGAGAAGGAAAAACAAACTGCAGAACGAAGACGAAAGGTGTAATCTTTTTGGTTGTAGATTTGACCCGGGTTCCAATTGAGGATCGGAAGCGTCCCGTGGTTTAATATTTACCAACTAGCCAAGAAGACGTGAGCCCCCCATTGAGCGAGCTGTAGCGCACTATGATAAGAAATGTGAAATTCTCAATCTTCTACGATCGATCTCTGTAGTCAAGTCGAAGAAGCCTATGGTGGTCTCAAGAGCATTGCCGGCTTGTTGAAGGAGTATTCTCCACTGTGAAGCGAGTGGAGGGGCCAAGACGCACAAACAGGAATTTTTTTTTCTTTATACACAGATTTAGGTTTTTATAATAAGCAATTGACAATTATACCCTTTGTGCAAAATTTAACAAGTATATGGTGCATTTCGGCCGAAAAAAAAATTAAACAAATCTCATCCATCAATTAACATAATCTAAAGGCCTATAATTGTTCTTATTTCTCACTCTAAGGGGTGTTCCTATTTGAATCACCCCTATATATATATATATATATATATATATATATATATATATATGGACTGAACTGATACGATGTCCACATGCTATACATCTTAAAAACTTAAAATAATCACCATTTTTTGGTTTTTTAGGCGATACACCTCAATTCAACGGCTAGTAGATTAGTACACACCTTACTTACAAATACCAAAATAATGCTAATTAATCTAATTCAAGTGAAGAATGGGAAGATGGTTTCGAGATTAGAAATTTGTAAGAGTTGTTTAGATTAAATCTATTAAAATCAAGATCTTTGAATCAAATTTGAAGAGTTGCGGTTTCTCAAACTCTTAGTAAGTTGAATTGTTGGAATGTTTTGTGAACACAAACACGATCTACAAAGCGTAAAAACGATTGATTTGAGTGTTCATATTTGGGGATTTTAGCCCATTAGGATATAATTCCAAAATTTTGGAATTTCTTTCATCTTTCCTTGCTTTAAATTGAAGGCATAATGATGATGAGGGCATATTCCTTACTTGATGAGTTGGTTGCTTCTACTTTGAGGCAAAACAGAGCAAAATTCCTCATGGGGTCACTTACCATTTGAGTAAGAAGCAAGTCTAGCAACTTCGTATCTACTTCTGTACTCTATTTCCTTTTTTATTCAAAGTGGGACCTTCCAAATTAGTAATTACTCCCCGTATTATTGTCATTGATTCCTAATCAATCCGTTTTATTATTATTATTATCCATTTTCTCAAAATATTAAATGTACTTATTATATTTTTTGTATGGGACTCTATAATAAATTTTACTCTAAACACACCCTACATTTCTCAATTTTTGTGTTGGAAACTAGTGATCGTCATCAATTAAACACTAAAAACTAAGTTTCTTAATTCCTATGTTGGAAAGAAATAAGACAGTAATATATATCGAGGCTGAGAATAAATGAGATTATGATTAAATCCATCAATCACAAACCATATTTCATTTTGGGTTTTCCACTTTTATAAGAGAAAAAATAACCCTTTAGCCTCTGATTACTATTTTGAATCCATTTTTTGGGTTTAAAATATTCTTTTGCTTTAAATTGTTGTTTTCTTTTGTTACTTTAGCCTCTTAATTGAATCATGTGTTAGGTAGATCTTTCAGTGAGGTAATTAAATAAAGAAGCAAGAGTTTTTTTTTTTTTTTTATGGAAGTACTTCTTTTTTTTTTTAAGGAATAATACCACGAGTTGCATCGTATTTTACTATGAAAGGAGAAATAATAAATAAACCGTAATAAACGTAATGATCTGAAATCAAAGATAAATTCCGAGAAAAATTATCATGCGCCCACGAACCACAATCCAAGTGTTCTTTTTTCTTTATGTGATTAAGTGAGAGATTGAAAGAGAAAGCGGAAGAATGAGAGCACGGATGGTTGGAAAATCGGTATATATATATATAGGAATTGAATCATTAAGGAACACTAGCTTAATGAAAGAACTAGAAACATATCTTAGCCTTACCTTTTATAAAATGAATAATTCAGATCAATAATTGGATTTTTGTTTTATTTTTTAATAAGAAATTTAATAAAAGTGCATCTATTTTTCTCTAATAAATCCTATCTATTTTAATCATCTCTCTTAATTGGTCAAACTTATTAGTCCCTCTCTCCTCTATACTCTCTCTCTCTCTCTCTCTCTTAGTTAGTCAAACTTTTCTCTCTCTTAATTCACACAGAATTCCGCCATTAGAGCATCTCCAACAGATGCGTTATATTAGCGTTGAACGGCAGTTTGCCGTGGAAATCTCCTCCAATGGAGGACGGTAGTTGACGGCAGAGTGGCGTGCATTCCGTTGAACACGGTACTACTACCGTGTTACTGTTCACACGGTAGTAGTACCACTACTATTTTTTTTTATTAGTTAATTTAGATTAAATTTAATGGATGCTTATTATATTTAATTAATGATGTATTTAATGAAATGTAATTTATATTTTAATTTATTTGAGGTTTATTAATTATTATTATATTGAAATAAAAATATAATAATGTAAAAACATAAAATTTAAAACAAGTTGTTACATAAATTAAACAATACTATTAAAATTACACTAGCATAAAAATACGACAACACTAAAATAAGGAGACAAAGCAATCTAGTAAGCTCCAAAACCGCTATTCGAGCCTCCAAAGTCACTTCCGGATCCTCCGAAGTCACTTCCAGATCCTCCAAGATCTGGAAAATCACCTCCAATGCTTGATTGTACTTCTCTTTTCATGATTATTTTTGCTTGTTCATTCTTGAAGTAATTTCGCCGAATAGGATCAGAAATATTGTCGGTGTCTATCATTAAAATCTTATTATCTGATTCCCACCTTTAAAAAGCAAGAGCTCTATTCTTTGCTTAAGTAGTTTTGTTCTTTGCTTCAATCTTCTGCATTTGTAATAGCATAAGATTCTCTCTTCTTGTGGATGAGTTCTCCATTAATTCTCCAATTCTCTTATTTCCTTGTTCGATTGCTTTTAAAACACCCGACATATCTTCATGATTTTTCCTTTTATTTTTTGTTTTTTTAACACCATCTGGACGTTGTGATTGTCCAGAACCACTACCACTACCATCACTTAAATTGATACTAAATGAGGAAGGCAACCCATCAGGTGAGATAGGAGATTCCGGTGGAGTGTCTGATCGGAAGGAAGACCTTTGTTTTCGAGAACTTTGTGGATTGCAATCAAACTTTGCAAAATCTTTCATAATAGGCCACACATGCTCGAACTTAAATCCTTTTGGAAATTTATCATCGTCTGCCATCATTTGTTTTGCACGAGTAAGCTGCATAATTAATAAAAACGTGTTATACTTAGTAAAAGAAATAAAAATCAGGAAACCAAATAATGACTCGTCCTTACAATATCATGTTCAGAAGCTCCGCTTGGATTGAGAGCTTCTATATGTTGTATACAACATTTGAAAAATTTAACAGAGCTCGTAATCGATTGCATGCGAGTTTCAAGTGATCTAGAGCTTCGGTCAGCCATATTTGAAGAAGGTTTTTCTGAATTGTAGAGCTCTGTAATACGAATCCACAATTGAGTTGATTTTTGGTATATTCCCGTTACTGGACCTTGGGATATTTCCAAGTAACAATGACAAAGATGTTTATCTTCATCAGTTGTGTAATTGGGATTTCGAGATGAAGCCATATGTTTGTAAAGAGAAGAATTGAAATTAAAAAGAGTGTTGTGTGTGATTTGATTGTGTTGGAAAAATCTCATATATATAGAGGAAAATATTATTGTAGGTATGGAAGCCTGCAAAGAAATTAATCAACATGGATCTCTGCACACTATTATTGTAGGGCAAACGATGGGATGTTGATGGGATGAGTCTCTGCAAAGTTTTGGGCAGACGATGAAAGCCTGCAAAGAAATTAATCAACATCTCTCTCTCTCTCTCTCTCTTGTCAACATCACCTCTCTCTCTCTCTCTTCAACATCACCTCTCTCTCTCTCTCTCTCTCTCTCTCTCTCTCTTGTCAACATCATCTTTCTCTCTCGAATTCATTTTGCAAAGTTGTAGATCAAGTTGCAAAGTGGGATCAAGTGGGATGAAGTTGTCATCTCTATTTAAGATGGTGTATTCTTCAACTCCAAAACATTCATCTCTTCATTTTGCAAAGTTGTAGATCAACTAGCATGACTACATTTTCTTCTTCTAGCTCGAGTTCATCAGATGAGCTTGAACAATTCATCACTGAATGCGATGATGAACATCAAATCATGGGTCAACATATTTTGAATAATAATATCATCGTAGCAAATATTATCGGATCACAAGCTGCAAGACGCCACGGAGGCTCAGTTCCTGGTCACAGGGTGATCCACCGTGATCGAGAAGGAGCAGCACATCGTCTATTCAATGACTATTTTTTTGAAAATCCAACATTCAATGAAGGTATGTTTCGTAGACGTTTTCGAATGTCTCGGAGTTTATTCCTTCGAATTGTTGATGATGTCAAGAATCATAATAATTGGTTCGAGCAACGCCGAGATTGCACTGGAAGATGGGGATTGTCCACACCTTTGCAAAAAATAAGCTGCGCCTTTCGGATATTGGCGTACGGGATCCCTGCAGATGCTACTGATGAGTACATCAATATCGGTGAGTCCACGGCAATTAAATGTGTCAAGAAATTTTGTCGTTCCATTGTGGAAATATATTCTGATCAGTATCTTAGATCTCCTACTGCTAGTGATGTTGCTAGGCTACTTTATATTGGTCAACAACGTGGCTTTCCAGGAATGTTAGGTAGTCTAGATTGCATGCATTGGAAGTGGAAAAATTGCCCTACTATTTGGAAATACATTTTGACCCCTTTATTGTTATAAAATATAAAAAAAATTATTATTTATTATTAATGTAACTATTAATCTTAGCCCTTAATCTTATAAAATGAAAGGTGAGAGGTTGTTCCTAGTTCCTTCAACAAGGGATGTTCCTTATTGAACTCTCCCCTATATATATATATATTATGGCAATTTAGTTAGGATTAAATGTTAATTTGATTTGGGCAAAATTCAGCCCGTTCAATCTTTACCTAAAGTGAAGAAACTTACCTAATTTAGTCTAGTGTTTAATACTACTTTATTTTCTATGAGATATTTGGTGTTCAAATCTACTTCTAACATTTTTTTATCAAGACTCGAACCTAAGTAATTTAACAAAACTCACATATATTTTCCACTAAACTAAAGCTACTTATGTATTTTCTATGTTATTAAAAAATGTTGGTATATTGTTTAAGGTTCTGAAAAGTTTGAGCGTCCCATAAATTCAATTAATATATTTGATATTATTTAATAAGTCAGTCCAACAAAGAGACTAATTTTTTTAGTTTTTAGTGGGGAGCCTTTAGTCCTCTCTTTTACAAGTGGAAGATTCACTTTAGTCGAAAGTTTTTCATTTCTCAAATTGTGTACATTAGTTTGTCAAACGTCTTAAATGATTAATATGTAGTATTAGTTACAAAATACTAATTATTATTAACATTATTAGATATGTGATACATTAGGTATACAAATCGTGATAAATAAAATACTTTCCTGCCGCTTTATGTAGACTATGGTCTTATTGACTGGCGACGAATCCTCGAAAGACTCGTGCATTTTTATGGGTGCTTTAATCAAGGGATTAATATTAATCGAGTAGTGTATGCCTCGTGCAGTAAACCCTTTCAGCCTCGTTTTCATTTTACTTAATCTTGAAAAATGAAAACAAAATGCTGTGTAATCAGCTTTCTCGCGTGCCGTCAGCTCTTTCTTACAACACCCCACGTGCCCCGCATCCTAACCACGTGACCCAGCACGTCTATACCACAGTACTCCGATCGCTAGGGGTGTACAAAAAAATTGTAAAACCGTCCGTTCGCAAGCACCAGCCCATAACCGCGCGGTTTAAAATTTTATGCGCGTATTAACGATTTAAATTTTTACAACCCGCAAAGTATTGGGTGGGTTGCGGATTTGAATTAGAAAATCCGCATTTAAACCGCCCACCCACATATTTATTTTAATTACAATAATATCATACTTATATAATTATATTAACACTTTTAATCTAAAAACTTAATTTTATTAATTAGTTCACTATGCTAAAATAACAGTATTAAAATAGTAATAACTTATATGAAAATAGTAATAACTAAGTTATACTCCCTCCGTCCCGTCCGACATGGCTTCTTTTCTCTTTTTCCTTGTCCCACTTGACTTGGCCACTAACTAAAATAATACTCTAATAAATTCTAATGGGTCCCACCACTTTATACCACTTTACACACAACTACCCACTTTTTAATAATCGTGCCCAAAGCCTATTAAGCCATGTCGGGCGGGACAGAGGGTATTAAAATATAAAAAAATTAAAAAATGACTAATAAATTCACATAAAATAAAAAGAAATGCAATATGTGAATTTTTCTGAAGATTCTCGACTACAAGTCTACAACAATTCCCAAAGGTCAAAGTGAGTCAAGCGCAACTTCTAAACCCTAAAATATTTTGGGAATACTTTTAGAATATCATTTATTGCTTTTGATAATCGTTTAAACTGTGTAGGAAATATTTTTTTTTAAAAACTTTTCAACCAGCTAAACCGCCCGATAAACCGCCCGCAACCGTTCAATCCGCCAACATGCGGTTTTCTATTTATATTTGACGGTTGCGATTGGACAATTTTGTAAACCGCAAGCATTTGGGTGGTTTGCGATTCCGTTTGTCACCCGCCCAAAACCGCCCATGTACACCCCTACCGATCGCGTGCTGATTCGTTTCAGAACTACATCCCCTATTTTCGAAGAAATTCAAAATTCAAAATTTAAACTCCCGCTGCCCAGTATATGAACTCACTAACTACAAACCCTAACTTCGTCTCTCTCTCTCTCTCTCTGAACACATATTCGATTTCCACTCTTGAAGGCACATCAACAAAATGCGTGAGATCTTGCACATCCAGGGCGGCCAGTGCGGCAACCAAATCGGTGCAAAATTCTGGGAGGTGGTGTGCGCCGAGCACGGGATCGATACCACCGGTCGCTACAATGGCGACAACGAACTCCAATTGGAGCGCGTGAACGTCTACTACAATGAGGCGAGCTGCGGGAGGTTCGTTCCGCGTGCCGTTCTCATGGATTTGGAGCCCGGCACGATGGACAGTGTCAGATCTGGCACGTACGGTCAGATCTTCAGGCCCGACAACTTCGTGTTCGGGCAATCCGGCGCGGGGAACAACTGGGCGAAGGGGCATTACACTGAGGGTGCAGAGTTGATCGACTCTGTGCTCGATGTTGTAAGGAAAGAGGCCGAGAACTGTGATTGCTTGCAGGGTAAGTTGATTTTTCGCGCTTCTGGAGAGAAATTTTGTTTCATTTTGAACTCAGTGTTGTTTTGCCTTTCTCGATCTTTCTATGGAGGCTATTTTACGCTCAAGCAAGGAATGTAGTGCCTTCTTCCTAGATCTGTGAGTGCGGTTTCTATCAGTTTTCTTTATCTTTAATTAGGGATACATCTTTTTCCTAGATCTGTGAGTGCGGTTTCTATCAGTTTTCTTTATCTTTATCTTTAATTAGGGATACATCGTAGCAATTTGATGATTAAGATATTTAGCTCGTGCGAGAATAAAGTGAATCTGTGCCGATGGATTTATACATTTTATGAGTTATTTATCTCTGTTTGAGTTTCAGTGAACATCTAGAGTCAGTTTTGATTCATTAAGTAAGATTTATCATATTTGCAAAAGATTTTGCTACTCGTGCTTCTCTAGTAGTTTGACTGTAGATCAAGCAAGAGTACCTCTAAATCTATTTTGTTTCTGCTGTTTACTGAAGAGGAAGCATTTCTTTTATATTATTACAATTAATCAATTGGTTAAATCTCTTGTTGTATTTGCTATCTTGTCAGGATTTCAGGTGTGCCACTCATTAGGAGGTGGAACCGGTTCCGGAATGGGAACTCTTCTGATATCTAAGATCAGAGAAGAGTACCCAGACCGGATGATGCTCACCTTCTCTGTCTTCCCATCGCCTAAGGTATCAGACACAGTTGTCGAGCCTTACAATGCCACTCTCTCTGTTCACCAGCTCGTTGAGAATGCCGATGAATGCATGGTGTTGGATAATGAAGCTCTCTACGACATCTGCTTCCGAACCCTCAAACTCACCACCCCAAGCTGTATGCTGCCACGATCTATTGTTTCTCATCCTTGTTCATCTTTGTTCTTGTTGGCATATGACTGATGTTATTAAATATAATGATCATGTGTTGAACAGTTGGAGATCTCAACCATCTGATTTCTGCCACCATGAGTGGTGTGACTTGCTGCCTGCGATTCCCGGGCCAACTCAACTCCGATCTCCGAAAGCTTGCTGTCAACTTGATTCCATTCCCAAGACTCCACTTCTTCATGGTTGGCTTTGCTCCGCTCACTTCTCGTGGGTCTCAGCAGTACAGAGCCCTCACTGTTCCTGAGCTTACCCAGCAGATGTGGGACTCAAAGAACATGATGTGTGCTGCTGATCCCCGCCATGGCCGGTACTTGACTGCTTCAGCCATGTTCCGTGGTAAGATGAGCACGAAGGAGGTGGACGAGCAGATGATCAATGTTCAGAACAAGAACTCTTCTTACTTCGTTGAATGGATCCCAAACAATGTTAAATCGACTGTTTGTGATATTCCTCCTACCGGGTTGAAGATGGCGTCGACCTTCATTGGTAACTCGACTTCCATTCAGGAGATGTTCAGGAGGGTGAGCGAGCAGTTCACGGCCATGTTCCGTAGGAAGGCTTTCTTGCATTGGTACACTGGAGAGGGCATGGATGAGATGGAGTTCACCGAGGCGGAGAGTAACATGAATGATTTGGTTTCGGAGTACCAGCAGTATCAAGATGCGACAGCAGATGAAGACGAGGAGGGGTACGAGTATGAAGATGAAGATGAGTATCAGGAAGAGGCTTAAACATAGGTTATTATTTACTTGGTTCTGTTTGAATGGATTGTGTTTTCAGTTGGGATTTTTAGTGCCTCCTTGGCATGTCTGGTATATGCTTTCTTTATAAGCATGTCATGAGTATTAATGAATTCTATTAGGACTTATCCATCAATTTCTTGACTCTACTACCCTTGCAACTGAAAACACCATGCTACTGTTTAATTCATTATTAAGTCAATATTATGCAAACCAGCAAAATAGAAAATAGGAATACCTAGTGCTCTCAACAGTTAGCATATCAACTTAAGCTCCGAATTTGGGGATTTTAGCTGTGGAGATCTGGGCAAGGAAGTGTTCTGCTACAATTCGACGTTGGATTTTTCCAGTAGCAGTTTTAGGGAGAGAATCAGTGATGAAAACCTTCTTTGGAACCTTGAAGGCAGCCATATTTCCCTTGCAGAACTGGGACACCTCTGCTTCGTCAAGGTTTGATCCTGTGCGAGGGATGACTGCGCAATTTATCTGTATATAACAACCACAAACATGTAATCAAGAAGAATGTAAACATTTATCCTAACTGGAAAATACATCTTAATCTGCAACCTGAATCAAAGATTTAGCAGATTCCTTACTGTCCTGACAAGAAAAAAGAAACTGGGAAGAGGTTATCTTACTTCTTCGCCGTATTTATCATCTGGGACGCCAAAGGCAACCGCCTCAGCAATATCTGGATGTGATAGAAGAACAGCATCAACTTCAATAGGTGATATCTTTTCCCCTGCAATAGCGGAGAAAGTATATGTAAAGCTTGAGATACTTCTATCCTTTCATGCAACATAAGACGACCTCTCTTGTAGTCAACAAGCCAGTGGAAATGGCAGGTAATTAGTAGCTGCACCTCGTGCACAAAACGAACTATAACCAGGCTTGCAGTTTTAGTAATATTAGGAAAGGATTAAGTGACAAGAAAACTCAACAATTGATTTTGTTCAGGTCTAGTTTATAAGTGATTTCATTCCAAATGCCCTATTGTCCATGAAGCGTAATATTATATACCATAAAATCAGAGAAGAATGAGGAAAGGTCATACACAAATAACTTAGAATTGACCTACTTCATTAGACATGATACAAAAACAGTGGATACATACTTGCAGACAATTCGAACAGATGTAAAGACAAATTTCCCCGATTTTCCTTTCATGAAGACACTTGGATTACATTACAATACAAGTCCGAGGGAAATCTTCTAGTTGGAGTTAATATGAACCACAATTGAAGTAACATACTTATTCAAATTACTTTACGATCATTTCCATCAGTATAAATGATATCTTGATAGCTAATTAGCAACCATATTACCTTACATAATCTTTCTACAACTACTACTATACTGATAATACATCTTGACATGCCGACCAACTTTGTAGTAGATGCCAATTAGATACCACATTGTATGATACTTTGAAACACTAAATGAAGCAAAGTCATCAATCACAAATCAAATGCAATAACAAATATATACCACTACAACTTCATATAAGCAGGAAGAAAACATTACCACCCCGGTTAATCAACTCCTTGATTCGTCCCACAAGGTTCAAATATCCGTCTGAGTCTAGGAACCCCAAATCTCCAGTATGGAACCATCCAAATAGGTAAGCTGATTTATTCGCCTCCGCATTATTCTTATACCCCTTTGTCACATTTGGACCCCTAATGCAAACCTCACCTTTAGCATTAGGCCCTTGTTCCACCCCTTTCTCATCCAATATAGTCAGCTCTTGACCCACTGGCTTCCCAACGGACCCGGCCTTATGTGGACCATCCTCCGGTAGGGGATTCGAAGTCATCAAGTGTGTTGCCTCTGTCATTGCATACGCCTCCAGAACCGGAGCCCCAAATGCCTCCTCTAACCGATCCATTATTGCAGGTGCCAGCGAGGCGCTGCAGCTCCTAATGAACCGGAGATTGGGGTAATCCGCCTCGGGGCTGCTGAGGTGGCGTTCAAGTAGGATTTGATGTATTGTTGGCACGGCCGTGTACCACGTGGCATTGAATTTTTTCATGTCTGACCAGAAAGTGGAAGCAGAGAACCTACCGGCGGAAGGCAGGGCGACGGCGGCTCCAGCGCCGAGCGAGGTTAATAAGCCGGCCATCAAGCCGTGCACGTGGAACAACGGCAGAACGATCACGGTTGAGTCCGACTCGGTCATTTTATACATGGATTTTATGTTTTGCACGGATGAGTAGAGATTTTGCTGAGTTAACGGTACGCCTTTGGGTCGACTCGTGGTGCCGGAGGTGTGGAGGAAGAGTGCCACGTCGGATGGGTCGTTTGTGAGTTTAGATAGTGAGTCGGTGACTGCGGACTGAGTCGGGGATAGGACTATCTCCGACTCGGTGTCGGGCAGAGCGGCCGAAATATGAGGGATTTTGAGCTTTGTTGCGGCGGCTTGTGCCGGCTCGTTACCTTCTTTTGGTGTGATTAAGAGCTTTGCTTCCATGTCCGATAAGTAGAACTCGAATTCGTCGGAGGTGTAGGCGGCGTTGAGAGGCGCCGCCGTTGCTCGGACTCGTATCGCAGCCAAAAACATCACCACGAACTACATTTAAATTGTAATGAAAAAATTTATACCAAAATATCGTATGCGGTCACGCATTTCCATTCTATACCATCATAAACATAAAGAAAACTGTTTGATCAATCAAAATCATGTGCAAATAGAGACTTTAAAGGGTGATAAATATACAAAACAGATAGGTAACAAACTGCTAAAAGATCGAACTCCAACACAGCGGGAAAAACAAGAAAGAGAAAAGGAAAACAAAAACAGGAATGCTTGTCACAGGGCAAAGACTAGCAATCTTCAAATTCCAAAGCAAGATTAACGAATCGCTTAATTAATCACTCACCTGATACCTCATTCCATCCTTCTGCGGAGGAATTTAATTTCCGGAGGGTGAGTACAATGATTTTTAAGCGTTCATTAATATTCAGGATTGCCAAAAATAAATAAATTCCTCACCTCTATAGTATTGGGGAAGGTAAGCGCAACGACGTCGCCAGGCGCAATGCCGGCGGCGAGGAGTTGAGAGGCTGCACCATCGACGAGTTGATCAAGGCGTGCATGTGTGAGATCGAGCTTTCCAGAGACGGAGATGGCGAACCGCGAATGGTATATTCCGGCCACCTCCTTCAGTAATCCTGTGAGAGTCAGAGTAGACATGTACATTTTTCTCTTGTCAAAAAAAAATAAAAAAATCGAGAGAATAGTAGATGGACAGAATGTAAAATGTAGTGAACTTTACATGATTTTGCTGGGAAGGACGAAACGATCGATCATCGATGCAGGCCAGATCCGGATAGAAGGTATACAACGTGACGTATGCTTTGGAAGTTTGGGTGGCTAGTGGTTCAATAATACAATCTAAATGACATTTATAGCATAGTAGACATGTTAGGTGTTACCAAATTGCACTATTATTATGTAGCACGAAATTACAAACTGTTTTGGTGAACATTTCACCATTTTCTATTTTAACATTGATTAAACTGGTCATGTATAATAATTTTTATTTTAAATAAATTACTTTAAAATAAAGTACATATCAAAAGCGAGAGCAACTTCATCCTCACTTTCCTTTTTTCACTTCATTTCCCCAGGGGAGACATGAAGACATAAAAAGAGAATCCTATTAACTTATTCCGGTCTATGATAATAAGCTCATAAACTTAATCTTACTTCACCGTCGAGAAATGGAATAGAACGTTCACTTGCTGAATTTACTTTATATACCAAATTATCACTATTACAAACGTTACTTTCCCAAAATCAAATCTGTTTTCATCCAATCATTCTTTAAATATTTTTCTAAATAAAATGTCCCAGGAGAAACTTACAACAAATTCTGTTCTTAATCAGTAAAAGTAAAGGTATAAACTCCAAATGTTGAAGTATGTGATGCCAAATATGATGTGAGATATAAATTATTGATGTAAATTTCCTAATAATCTGTTGCACCGTTGAAGATGGAGAGCCTATGTTGAAAAGAATATCCTTGTATGCTGCTTCTATCTTTCTACTTATCTTTAAAGAATTCCTGTAAAAGAAGTGTTGATTAATACAAACTTGTTTTCGTAACAATCTTTGTTCCATAAGATGTAAAACATTCATACCTAAATGTTCATATCAGGCTAACTGATTGTGGCAAGTATTAACACAAGGATATGCACAGTCGATCTCCTTGCTTATTCTTCTGCTGAAGTACCAATCACCAACGGCTTCTGAGATGCTCTGCCCAGCAATGAGATACTAGGATCGATATTTACGAGTAAGTTCTTATGAATTGACAGACCTTGTTGTGTACTCTTGGAGAGTCAGGTGCTGGCCAAGTGTCCTGTGATTCTCTTGTTGAGTTTGTATAGAAAGGACGCAAAGTTTCAAGCATGTGTTTCCTGAATCCTGGGAGAAAATGCTAGATTAGTTTATCATTTATTTTGTTAAAAAAGTGACATTCCAGGGAGGGAGAGAAACCTTGTAGAGTAGCTAGCTGGATGATGTTACAAGCAGTTGGATTAAGCTTGCAGTGATACCAATGGCCATGAGGATCAGCAGCAGGAGGTGCTAAAATGTGATGGAACTGTGACGATAAAGATTTAGAATGAGAAGAAGAAGTAGTATCATGTATGAGCATTGTATTCTTACTTGAAACGCATCGTATGCTGAGTTCAAAATGAAATAGGGCGTCTTGATATATGGTAACACATATTGTGGGAAGAAGCACTGCAAAGAGAGAAGGATAATATTAATGACAATTCATGTTAACTAATGGCAAATGATAATGGGAAGAAGCACTACAAAGAGAGAGGGATAATATTAATGACAATTCATGTTAACTAATGGCAAATGAAACAGAGAGTATGATTATATACTTGTTCAGGATAAAGGGAAGTGGTGCAATTCTTATGCAAGTTCGAGGGCCGGCCCAAAAGAATAGCCCGTGGAGCATTTGCTAAGGGGCCCCAAAATTTGAAACCCGGCCCCGTAAAAAAAAATTTTAGCCCAATACATAACCCATAGAACCCATTAGTTAAAAAATATATATATATAATATAGAGTCCAACTGTACTTTTCTAACAATTAGAAAAGCCCAATGGCTCTTTTCCTTTCTTTATTTACAAACAATTCTAAGTTTTTCTTTATTTACTTGGCACTTGCTTAAACCCTTAAACCCAACGAGTCTCTCTCTCTCCCTTACAAATTACAAAGGCTGAGAAACAGAAACAAATGATACAAACAAACAGAAAGAAATGATACAGAACAGACCACCACTCCACTGACTCCAATTGGCTCTCTTCAACAGTTTCGTCAACACTTGAATTTGATACACGCCCCCTTCTTCAAATCAGGTTTTCTCGTTTCAATTTGTATTAATTTTTCATCAAATTAGGTTTCGGGCTTTACAATTTGTGCTAATTTTTTAGAATAGGATTAGGGTTTTGTGTTGTATTTAAGTGATTTGTGATTTGTGAATATGTTGCCTAGAAAATATCCTTCTGGAAGTCAAAAAAGGAACAAAAGAAAATGAGATGAGGAGGTGGTTAAAACTCAAAGAGGGGCTCTTCATAAATTTCTTATACTTAGTTCTAGTTCTTCGGTAAAAGAAGTTGATATAAGTGATAATGAAGAAGTTGATGCTTTGAATGAAGAAATTGATATGAATGTGAATAGGAAAGTAAATGAGAATGAGAATGAGGAAGAAATTGATATGAATGTGAATATGGAAGTAAATGAGAATGAGAATGAGAATGAGGAAGTCAATGTAGTTAATAATGAGGATGATGTTTTAAATGAAGAAATTGTTATTATTGGGAATAAAAATAATACTTTGGATATATTTGATCCTAGAAATTGGAATAGTATTGATAATAAAACTAGAGATATCTTGATAGAGAAAGACCCCTTAAGAGAGTACAATCTCACGTTTCCTATAGATGAGCTTGATAGACATTTTGCATATTCTTATTATACAAGAAAACTACCAAATGGTGATAGTCAAGATAGAAAATGGTTGGTATACTCAAAAGGTGCAAATAAAGTATATTGTTTTTGTTGCAAATTATTTAAATCACTTCAAAGTAATAGTTTGTTAGCAAATGAAGGTTTTGACGATTGGAAACATATAAATGATAGACTCAAAAAATATTAGAATAGTTCCGTGCATATTAGTAATATGAGGATATGGATTGATTTGCATATTAGATTGAAACATAACCAAACAATTGATAAAGATTTACAAGTGCAAATTAAAAAAGAAAAAGAACATTGGAAACTAGTTTTAGTTAGAATTATTTCAGTTGTGAAATGTCTTGCTACACGTAACTTGGCTTTTCGTGGGGATAATGAGAAGATTTATCAAAATAATAATGGTTGACTGTACCCGTCACTGTAGCTTCAGCAGAATATTTATCAAAAAGAAAATTGGAAACTAGTTTTAGTTAGAATTAGTTAGAATATTGTTAACTATACCCGTCACTATAGCTTCAGCAGAAAGAAGTTTTTCAAAATTAAAATTGATCAAATCATATTTGCGTTCTTCTATGTCTCAAGAAATGTTAAATGAACTAGCTATTTTATGTATTGAAAATGAGGTATTGGAAAAACTTGATCTTGATGATGTTATTGATGATTTTGCTTCTCAAAATGCTAGAAGATTTAAATTATTTCAATAATTATTCGATCCTTGTATTTTTTTAATTTGTTGCACATTATTGTTTCTACTTTTAAAATTATGTGTAGGCACAATGAAAGTATATCTATCTTTAGCTAGCAAGATGATTCACGAAGTATCAATGAGGGGCCCCATTTTTTGACTTCTTCTAGGGCCTCCGAAATGTCAGGGTCGCCGCCGGCCCTGAGATTTCGGAGGCCCTAGGCGAAAAGCAAAAACGGGGCCCCTTATTGAAGCTTTGTGAATCATATTCATAGCGAAAGCTAGCACATGCTTCCATATTTGTGCACCTACATAAACTTGAAAAGTAGAAACCGTAAAATGCAACAAACTTAAAAAAAAGATCGAATAGAAAGAGCGTTTTTGCTTGCAGAGTGAGAGCGGCCAGTACAGAAACTGAGAGACAAAGAGTGAGAGATTCGATGGAATTAGAAAGAGCCGTTCTGCCGTTGCCGTTCACAACTCACGTATTTGACTATTTGTTAATTGTTATGTGGGTTGTGGGCAAAATGGGCTCATATTAATTTAGGAATTAGTGTTTGGGCTCATGTTAATTTAAGTTCATATTTCACAACTCGTAATTTTATTTTTATTTTTATATAAATGAGCTCAAATAAATAAGGGTCATATCAATTTTTTTTTTTAACGGGTCACTTCGTACTGGACCGTATTTTATATTTCGGGGCCCATTAAAATTAGGAGCCCTAGGCAAAAGCCCCACCCGCAATTCGGGTGGGCCGGCCCTGAGGGTCAGCCACACCCTGCAAAGTTAACATATAGTGATTTAGTTGACTTTGATCTTTATATATGGCTTAGGATCATGCATACCTGCAGCGAAACGAGACTATTGTACGAGTATCGCATGCTGTGGTTCATAGCTATGTCGCGTCTGCAATTAACACAACACCTTATAAGAAACAGAAAGAGATTTAGGCACAAAAACAAACTTAATAGAATTACTGTACAAGCAGGAAATTGATCATTGATGGCTATTGCTTTCCTTTTTGTGTCTTTCGTTTTGGTATGCAAATTAAATTCGTGCCAATGATGTGCAAATTCGAAATATTGTTGAATAAATTCCAGTCTTATTGACATATTTACCTGGGTTTAATGAGGCGTCGGAGAAAACCTCAACCTTGGACATGTGGCGAGTTGATCCACGGCGAGTAGCTGCTCTGTCCAAGCAGGATTTGATGTCGTTGCAACACCCACCACCCTGTAGTTATCACGTGTCCACTTCAATCTTTTTGACAACTAATTACTCAATGCTAGAGAAAGTTGCGATTTGGTCCCTATACTTCCACTTTTTTTGATTTTTGGTGCCCATTTTTTAAAAATTGTAATTTTGGTGCTCATACTTCATAAATTATTTATGTTTTGGTGTCTCACAATTTAACATCTATTTTTAACAAAATAAACACACATTCTTATAATAATATTATTATCAAAATAGTTTAATAATTATATATATAGCTATAACTTTTATACCTCATTTTAACATTGTAATATTTGTGCAACATTAAAAAAAATTATTTACAAAAATTAAAAAAATTAAAATAAATCATTACGTTATTTTAAACATTGAAAATAAAACATAAATAATTAACTATTAAATAAAATTAACATAAAGTATTAAATTATCATAACCTATTATTTTAATAGTTTAAAATCATTATTATTATAAAAAAAATATTTTTAAAAAATTTTACATAATCTTACAATTTTACCTTTCTTTAAATCAATATAATATTATTTAATTATTAAAATAATAAAAGACACCAAAATTGCTAGTGTTTTTTAAGTTTAGGCACCAAATATACAACTTTTAAAGTAAGGACACCAAAACTCAAAAATTTTGAAAGTTTAGACACCAAAATGGTTAATTACTCCTCAATGCTATATCATACCTAGGGGTGTTCGGTACGGTATACCGTAATATTTTTCCCATACCGCTTACCGTACCGAAAAGGTTCGATATGGGAAAATACATACCGCTACGTACCGATAACTTCGGTATACCGAACTACGTTCGGTATGAGCAATCTCCATACCGATGCCATACCGCTCTTTCGGTATACCATACCGTACTTCGGTATACCGAAAGTTTCGATATACCAAAGCAAACGGTATACCAAAACGGACGGTATACCGAAAATATAACATTATACCAAAGCACACGATATACCGAAAAATAACTTGTCATGAAATAGAATATGCCGATGCAGAAAAACATACAAATCTCATCCAAAAAAAGTGTCTAAGATAATCAGTAGAACATGCTAATACATAAAATAAAACACAACCCAGCAAGGGCAAATTCCATCAAACATCTCAAAAAACTATTCAAATAATTGGTATGCATATATAATTTAAAATTTTTTGATTTCATTTCATGGTTTAATAAATAAATAATGCGAATTTTGCTAAATAAAGTTATATCATTTAAGTGGTATATACGGACTACGGTTAATTTACTAGACAAACATTAATCTATAAATGTATAATATAACATTAAGATTGATATAATGGATAGTTCGGTATACATCGGTATAGTTCGGTACAAATTGGTATAGTTTGGTATGAATCGGTATAGTTCGGTTCGAATCGGTATAGTTCGATATATCGGTATACGACATATACCGACATTTGGTATGAATCGGTATATGGTATATACCGATTTTCGGTATGAATCGGTTTACTTCGGTATACCGTATGTACCGCGGTTCGGTATGAATCGGTATGTTCGGTATACCGCGGTATGAGAAATCTCATACCGTTGCCGTACCGAAAAACTTCGGTACGGTATCATACCGTACCGAAAATCACGGTATACCAAATTTTCGGTATTTTCGATAATTTTTCGGTACGGTACGTGCGGTATACCAATTTTTCGGTATACCGTAACACCCTAATCATACCTAAGATTTAATGGTGCCAAGTCCGTACATGAAATAAGAAAAATGGGATAAGTGCTAACCATTTAACTATTTCTTCCTTAACGACACACGTGATACTAATCTAGAGAGAACCAAGGAAAATCGTCAATAGTTAGTTTATATATTCAAGGAAAATCAATTAAAGAAATTTCCCCTCGTTTAAAATATTACTGCTGAAATCCTAGCCCTACGAAATAAGGGATTGCAACTAATAAAGTAAGTAATAGCTATACTTCAAATAATGGTGTAATTTTACGAAAAATAATTTTAAAAAATTCAATGAGACAGTTAATCACACGCAATATTTCCGAAGTCATTAAGTGATGTAATTTATTTTGTTTTAATGAAAATTATGCATCATCCTAATTTGAGAGTAAGTTAATTACTATCGAATTCAATTAATAAAATTAATTAGTTTAGAGATGTACGGTTAAACCTCGATAAAGTAATAATCTTGCTAAGATAATAATTTATTTCGGTCCCGATATAGGTTAATGCACTAATATGATATTTGATAAAGTAATAACTCAAGATTATTACTTTATTTAGGTTTAACTGTAGTGATAACTGGGAAGGGCCCTATAGATGTTAAGCCACAAACTTGCAATTTTAGTGAGGGACGAAAACCCCCTAGACTTGCAACTTGACGAATTAATACTCATTTTAAAGATGGGTTATTAGTGAAATAAGGCACGAAATATAGCCGATTTGCATATTTAACACGAACTTTTAACTGTGCCGAATTAATGCATAAACTTTCGTTTTTTTGCAATTGAAGACATGGTCGGCTTCCCTGTTTTTTCCGGCCGCCGGAGTGCTGAGTTGGAGCCTACGTGTACTTTTTGAAACTACGTCGTTTTTGTACCCCAAAGAAATTGGCAGATTAAAGCAGAAACTTTGTAAAAGTTTCAATTTAAGGCATATCTCATCTAAATAATCACAAATTAAAGCATAAACTGTGCTTGCTTAACTTGATTTTTCCATAACAGAGCTTCGATTATTTGAATTGAATTCCAAATAAAATCCCAAAGAAACCTAGTGAAGCAAGCAAAGTTTATGCTAGAGCAAAACATGAACAGCAAGATGACAGAAGATAACAAGAAGAATCTGAACTAGGTTCTGATCTCGAGCAAAACATGAACAGTCCAATCAAAACAAGAACAATCTGAAATAGGTTCCCATACCTACTCTTACTATGCATTAGATATCCATTAAGATAGAAATTATCAAAAAATATACCTATCCAGTCCAATATAATTAAAATCTAGGTAATTGGAATTATCTAGTTGCGACTTTCTTGTGTCGCAAGAACATTTTCTTGCCCTCCAATAGCTCCTCTTCCCCTTCTACCACGACCTCGGCCTCGGCCTCTAGCTATGACATGGTTTCTTGAGCTAGCACCAGTATTAGAAGCAGAATTCATTTGTCGAATGCCCGAATCAGTAGACATCTTTCAATCAACAACAAATTAGACAAATCAATTATACAAACAATAAAACTAATTCTCATGAAATGAATTTGAAACTCATACCCTTGCATAAACAATGTCAGACTCACCAACCATAACACCTAATCCTTGTTTTGCATGTACCAAAACGTAATTCAATATATATAATACAAGCCCTATCCATTAGTCATTAGCAAAAAGAAATGATGGAATATACGATACCTGTGCTCTTTCCTTCAATATCTGCTCACTCTGACTGTGTCCTTGACCTTGTTGCGATGCTTGCCTCTGTTGTCTCACTTGGGAGGTTTGTCCTTGTATCTGTATTTGTGACTCCATTGTGGAGTGTCCTTGTTCGGTGGAAGGTTGTTCAGTTGAAGGTTGCCTTTTAAATGGTCTTCCACGCTTGGCCTTACAATGAACCACGAAAACAAATCATTTTCTATTTAGAAAAAAAAGAAATGAAATTAAATAAAGTACTGCACTCACAGGTGGTTTCGGTGGTTGGATGATTTGTTGATTTTTGCAACTCCTTTGGTTATGTCCCTCTTGCATACATTTCTGACATGTCATGCGTGTACCTACTCGAGGCAACCTTGATTTACCCCTGCAATCATTTTCTTCAATACCCCGTCTTCTCTTTTTCTTAGGTCTCCCGGCATAACCTTGTGAAAGGGTGGTTTCACGGGATTCCCAACTACTGGTGGCCACATCTTGTGGCCATTCAGAGGTGTTATTCCATATGAATAAGCTCTTTTGTATCTTTCCATGGTGTAACAGCCAACAACATACAATCGATGGTCTTGTTTAAGGAATGTCATAACAGAGCATGCATGAATGCATGGAATTCCTGTAAGACCCCATGATCTGCAACTGCAACTGCAACTCTTCTCAGTCATGTTGACAATGAATTGATCCTCTCCATGTTGAACTTGGAATTTGTTCTGTAAAGCTGGACGACATTTGCATATCCTGCTTTCAAACTTGAGCTTTTCTAGTTTCTGACTAATATTAGGACACAATTTGGGTCCATCACCTTCCCCTTCAAGAGCCATCAATTTCTTGTACTGCCTTGACATCAACTGACCTCTTATTTCCTCAAGCATGTCAATTATGGGCTTCAACCTTGCCTTGACAATGTAACCATTGAAGCACTCTGATATGTTGTTGTCGATCATATCACACGTAGAACTAGAGGAGATGAAGGCCTTACAAAACCTTAATGGTTCTCTAGAAATAAAATCATCATGTGCTGCCTTATCTACAGCTTCCATATCCTTCAATGCTTCAGTATATTGGGCAATATAGGACCACTCTCCAAAACAAATTCTTAAGTGAAGGATTTTTAAAACTTTTCTTCCAATTACTGTATATGTGTCGAGCACAATTTCTATGCTCAGCATGAGGAGTAAGATCAGCCACTACATTCAATAAACCCTGTAATGGATAAGCAGTAAGTATTATCAGAAGTCAGGAATTCAGAAATTCAGATTATACTAACAAAAGTCAGAATGTCCAACCATTTCCATCTAACAAAAGTCAAAAATTCAGACATCAGATTATGCTAACAAAAGTCAGACATTCAGATTCATAGGAAATTCAGAGGCACTATAAATAGAAAGTCAGACATTCAGAGGCACTAACAAAAGTATTCAGAAATTCAAGTAAAAAAAGCATAATAAATCTTACCTTTTGTTGATCACTCATGAATGTCCAACCATTTCCATCTCTTATACCAAGTTCCTCAAATAGAGTGCTGAGGAACCAAGACCAGTTTACCTGATTTTCAACATTAACTACAGCCCACGCTACAGGAAACATTTGCTCATTCCCATCTTTACTAACAGCAGTTAGCAATTGACCTCCAACCCCCGCTTTCAAGAAACATCTATCAAAACATAAAATGCTCCTGCATCCCTCAATAAAACCCTTCTTCAGTGCACTAAACCCGACGTAGAAGCACTTAAATGTGTTCCCTATATCCAGTTGTAACTCAAACCTGCCTTCTGGATCAACCCTCTTCAGTTCAGCCACATAACTTCCCAATCTTGCATAGTGCTCTTCAATTGTGCCACTCAATTTAGTTACAGCTTTTTTCTTGGCTCTATATAGCTTATGGTCGGATGTTTCAGTAGAAAACTTTTCAATAAGCTCTTCCTTCAAATCCTTGATCTTCAAATCAGGCCGTTTTCTGAACTTTTCAGAAACTCATCAGCTATCCATTCTGCCGTTGCTTGACTGTTGTGCATCTCTCTTGTGCACGTATGCTGCTTATCAACTAAGCTCTTGACAACAAACTTGTTGTCACTTGTCCTTAAGCTTGCATATATCTTCCATCCACACTCTTTTGTACAATTTGCTCCAATTTGATTTTTCTTGACACGATTGAACTTTATTGGATAACCATTGATTAATGAATACTTTCTGATTGCATTCTTGCATTGTGTTGGATCCACAAAGCTCATCTCAAGTCGAAACTTAAGCTCAGTATGATCACATAGAGGATCATAACTGACCACCCAATTCTTCTTTCTCTTTCCATATCCCGCATCAATACTACTACTACTTGACATAGAGTCAACTTCTCCATCACTCATTTCGTACTCCGAAGATACATCAGGAGCATCTGGTTCACTTGGCTCCACATCAATGCCCTTTCCTTTATTAGCTATATCACTATTCTTTATAGACTCGATATATTCTTCGTCACCAAAAACTAGTTCATTATCAGTCAACTCATCTTCTCTCTGACTTTCCTCTTCAATTTCATCACCATGCTCCTCATCATCACTCAACCCGTAATCATCATCTGGTTCCCCATCATCATTTACTTCACCTTGATTCGTTTTTTTGCCCACTCTACCCTCTGCCTCATTACCCACATTAGCTTGACTTTTGTCCTTCCCTCTGTCTACATAGATATTGAAATAACATGAACCACCACTTAACATTTCTAGGACCTCCTTATCATCTTTAATAGCCCTAAAATCTTGAGTTTTCTCATCCAGAAAATACAATGATGTCCAAGATACGTAGCCCTGCTTCTCCACAAGTTCAATTAAATCAAGGTATCCAAATCTATCGGAATCTAATCCGCCACATCTAACTATATCACCACCATTATATACTCCATGACCATCCACAAATTCACAACTCCCTCCATGATGAAGATATATGGCAAAAATGTCCAACCAGTTAATGATACATTATTATTTCATATTAAAGATAAGTATTTAGAGTAACATACAAGTTATGCAAAAAATATGTACCTCATTGAGGATAAGTACTGAACCCTGAACCCTAGTATCTTCACTCTGACTTGTTATCCAACTGCATTCGAAAATTAACCCAAAATCAAGGGTTTCGCAAATCAGAACAGAGAGAACAAAAAAACAAGAAAGAAGGATATGAAGGATAGATATAACGCAAATAATTGATATCACGCAAATCCTCACTGGAACTCCAACAACATTTTAAATCTGAAACATAAAACTCTAAAACTCAAATAATTGATATCACCTACAAAACCGGCAGTGGATTACAGTGCGAGAAAAACCCAAATTAAAAAAAAAATCACAAAAGAGAAAGTGATTGTTTAGGGTTGCTCGTTAGGATTCTTGAGAAAAATCACTCGATTCGACACCTTCTTGAGAAAATCCACTCGATTCAGACTGCTCGTTAGGATTCTTGAGAAAAATCAGTGTTCACGGCTGAGAGAAAATCGCGGGTAGATTTGTTTAGGGCTAAGTGTGAAAGTGGGAGAGATTGAAGAGTAATTGTTATTCTCCAACCGTAATAAGTCGTGTTTTCTTTAGCCAAGTCAGCACTGACGATTTTGTTGACGTGGCAATTTTGTCCACATAAGCTTCCAAGTCATCAAAACGGTGTAGTTTTAATATTTTCTGGCGGCCGGAAAAAATCGGAAAGCTGGTCATGTCTTCAATTGCAAAAAAACGAAAATTTATGCATTAATTCGGCACAGTTAAAAGTTCGTGTTAAATATGCAATCGGTTATATTTCGTGCCTTATTTCACTAATAACCCTTTAAAGATCAAAGAATTTTAAATTAACAATCCTACAAATGAGAGGGAGAGAGAAGAGAGAGAGAGAACATTAATTAAACAGTAGAGAACAAGGACGAGACGGCCGGTGTCTGACATGTGTTATGGGCACATGTCCCATGACGTGTGTAAAAATGATTTGGTTATTAATTTGCTAGTTATTATTATAATGTTTATGTTTCTGAAACTACAGCAGAATTACATACGTCACTTACTGAAGACATATGTAAAAATGCTGTGATTCATGTATGAGTGAATAATATGAATTTGGGATCTGCAAACTAGTATATGTAGACGGACGAAGATGTATTTTCTGAACAAAACTTGGCAGTCTAAATGGAGTTTCAATTTTGTGTACATTAACTTGATGCAACGACAACAGGATTCTATTGCAACAACCGTACATTATCGTAATTCTGCAAATGCAATTAAATAAATACTCACCCGACATTAGTAAGTTGTAACGACATCAATAATGAAGTTGTTGACGCAAAGGCTAATTTCCACACACTTCTCAATTAAACCAGTTGTCAAGCTGCATGCATTGTATTTTTGGCCTCCCAAACCACGTTAGGTCATGTGAGCAGCACATGCGACCTAACTAATGCAGCCCATTTGAATTTCTCAAGTGCTTTTCTCACTTCTTGCAATTAATAATCTATCTTGACAAATTTCAAAGTATAGGCTGAATAACTTACAACAAGAGGCATGCCTAATAGTACAAAAATGTTGCATTCGTCTATAGGGCGTAGAATTGTGAATAGAGATGGTCGCGTATTTTGTAATACTCCTCCGACAAGGGGCCTTCGAGTATAAGGTGCTGAATATTGCCACCACCCTACAACAATAGTCCCCACATTCAGAATTAGGACCTTAAGTCGCCAGCAAATATTGATTTTTGTGGATACTGGACCAAAATAAAGAAACTGAAGATTTTCGTTATAGTAAGAAGATACCAACCTTTTGGCTTGAATCTCCAACTTTCCGCAAGGTCACATACTCACCACAACGCAATGCCCCACCAGCAAACTCTACCTGAAAATGGGTACTGATTACAAATATGGAATTCTAGCAAGACTGTAGAATGCAAATAACAATTGCTCATTCTGAGTTAGTAGACAATACAAGTAGAGATTTTCGCATGGAAAAACAAGCTCAAATTCTTATGAACTCCAGTAAAGCATCACAAGCTACGAAAAATATTCAACCATGAAAATGGAAAAGGAAGAAGGCAGAACCATGTATGGCAGTCTGTTGCTTTTATAAGGCCAACAACGATTGAGAAAAATGAAGAAAAACAAGTGCAATACCTGAATTCCTTGGCTTGCAAGAAATTGCTTGAAATCTGCCATTTTAATATCCCCTACCAAGACTGTCTTATGTGATGGTGGAGGAGTTGAAACAGGAAGTAAAGATAATGTGCCATTTTCTGTCTGCCCTACTTCAGCATCAATCCAGGCTACTTCAAAATCTCCAAGCTGCAACAAGAAACTCATATATGAGATGCATACAAAGAGAACGCAATAAGTGTTTGCTGGGGGACACTCCCAACCGAAATTTGCCTTGTTACTTTTACAAGAAGTCAGAAGAAGAAAACTAGGCCCCTAGATCAAACATTAAAGTGTAGCTGAGCGAAATACAGGCAACAATTTAGTCAATTTAAGAAAACAGAAAAACTTTTCTACAGAAAGCTCAAGTTTGCTATTCTCTACATATAGGTCAGCATATGCAAATACATTGCTTAGACAGCCAAGAACAAGTTTAACCCTTTCTATGCATCCACTAAAAAGGAACAGCATGACATTCATATCAAAGGTAAATATTGATAAGACACTGTTGATAAAGATATAAATATAATTACCTTCTTAAACAGGACGTTGCTCATCAATTTCTCAGATAGTTGAACCTATTTACAAGTTAAATAACAATGGTCCAAGATTAGAAGGCGAGTGGTTAGAAAGGTGATTCAGTAAGAACTTGCTGTTTTGCTTCATGAACTTACTTTATAAGCACACAAATCTGAAGTGACATCAATCGATTCTTCAATTTGAGGAGCATATACATGTGGACACACATTTTTCAAACAATGTTGCTTTAAATGCTCAGTGGCTTCAGCAGACCCATGCACCAAGACCTTCAAGGCAGAAAACAAAGGAGCTCTAAAATAACATCTCATATTAGACTCCACTAAACTATAACATGTAATTAGTTGACACAGTAAACAGCATCAGAAATAAATAAACAATTAGATAGCAAATGGACTTTCCCAATAATCTAAAATTAGTACTTTATGACTTCCAGAAGGATCTTTGGCAAACAAATGTTTATTTGATATAACTTGGAGCTGCTTCTCCTTGCATTTCAAGCAGGGAAATGAAACTCACATGCCTTAGCTTATCGCTGTGGATCATAGGAATAATTCCTTCAATTTTCTTAGACCAGAAGAATACAAAAAAGATCATAACCCATTTGGTTGGTAGTTATCATTTGCTCAGACGGAGGTGCCAGAGTTACAGATTATACTGACAACTATAGGAGGTAAGTGTGAAACCTATGATCGGTAGGTAGAGAACAATATAAATAATTTCTTCCACGTTAAGATATGTAATAACATATTCAAAGATGCCAAAAGGACAGACGGCCTCACAAGCTTCAATGGAGATACATGGCTAAGAATCTTTTTTATTGAACCGCCATCTGAACGGCCTTCAAAGTCCATATAGACCAACAAGCACTTGACATGGACCTGAATTAACAGAGAACATTCAATCAACATAAAGATACTAAATGTGACAATGATACTCTTGAACAGAATTTAATTAGTGTACACACACCTATTGGTTGCACTAGCAAAATGCAGAAAAATGTTGTTTTATGTGGTAAGTACACATGCATATTCGCATATAAGTACTCAGAAACAAAGCAAGAGGGCAGACAGCATAACTTGGGGCATGAGCACAAAAGAAACATCTCCTTAGCATTGTATTTCTGTATGATAATGCAAGCCTTGTGTTATTCACTTGTCACCTTTAGAACGAAAAAAATTTTGGGAAACATGCAGCAAAATTGTAATAACTCTCAAACTTGTGAATATTTCTTATAAAATTCTTTTCAAAGGTTCTACATTATAAAAATATGAAATATAAGATATTTTTCATAATTCCAAATGCTTCAACATCTACATCATTCATCTTCACTGCATTTGAGATTTCTAAAGGAAAGATCCGAAACACAGTTAAAAGTTATAACCATGCATGAGCATGAGTAAGAATGGGAACCAAAACAAGCATGTGCAAAGAACTTAGAAGAAATAGAATTAACTTTGTCCTGTCTTCATTGAAGAGTTCACATGCGTCGTGACATACGAGTAGGGCGACCCAACACAAGAAACTTGTAAAATAATAATTATAGATCCCCTCCCCCACTCCCCTCCAACAAAAGAAAACCAAGTTCTCTAGCAAAACAAGTGATTTCAGCATTAGCAGTGCAGAAAAATAAAGGGAAGTAGGACATACTGTTTGTTCAGAATATACTACTTTTGATGGTGTTGAATCAAGTATCAGACTTGCAGATGCTTCATCAAGCTTCCCATTGAGTTCTCCACCAACCTAGAAAAATAATTTTGTGAGGCAGCATCACAGTAAAGGCAAAAAATGTTAGAGGCCTACTTCCTGAATTTACACAATCATGATTTCCTTCTTGGTTCTGATTGGCATCCAGTTAGTAGGAATTTACCTTTTTCATCCCATGTTCGCCAAACATTGCTTCCACATTTTCAGTGTTCAACTTAAAATAGAGAATCAAACATCATCCACAAACTCAAATGAAATATTTTCTACATAAGTTATATGATATCATCTTTTATGCAGTGACATGTTCATTACAGTATGTATTAGTATTTCATGCATCTTTAACATAGTTAACCAAGGACGCTTTCCAGAACTCTAAATCCACAGAATTATCTGATTTTATCATCAAAAACCAAAAAAAGAAAAGAAAAAAAAAGAAAAGAAAAAAGGTTCCATGAATCATTGAGCAATTACTACACAATCCCTTTTTCTTTATTAACTTTTATGCGAAATGAACAACTAATTTGAATTGTCAATCAACATTACAGGCCTCACATTTTGTTACATTCAACAGCTAGGGGTATTGATTACCCCAGATTCACCTCATATATCTTTTAAAAAAAATTCTCACAGGATTTATACAAATCATGCACTGGAAAAGCATTAAAACAAAACGTGACAAGCATGCAGAAAGCATGTAAAATATACACCAGTTTACCATCATAGATGCCTGCTCCATATCTTCATCCTTGCGCATATAATCATCAGGATTGATAACCTCACCAAAATCATCCCATTCAGATGTGTTCTCATAGAAGGGGAACATGGGACCAACACTAGATGGGGTTGAAACAAATCCATCTATAAATACATCTCTGAACGCTCCATGTTGTAAACCAGCAGCTGTGAAGATGTAAGGAATAGATTTTCAGTAAAAATCAAAGCCAGATGGGTACTTTCTTGTATGGGGCTATAAACATTAGGCACAACCGCACGAGCAGACATTGAATACCATTATCTTATAAATGTTGGCAGCAAAATGAGGATAACAACATTTTGCATTTGCGTATGTTCATTCGAGCTATTCAAATTAGCCAAGTTCAACATCAGCAAAAACATTTCTTTTCTTTTCTTTTGGTATGGTATATATATAGTTCGAAATAGCAAAAGTGTACCATTTGAAGAGGGTTGTTTGATGTTAGTATCAATAACCATAGGGTCACCCACAACAAGTTCTGCACCAAGAGTTGCTTTTGATTCCTCTTCCTTGATGAGAGTAGCTTTAAGTGCTTCTTCTCTTCTTTTTTGATTTTGCTCTTCTTCATAAGCAGCAAGCTCCTCTCCAACCAAGGGGATTCTCTTTGATATGGTAACTTTAACAGCTTTTGGAGGAGGATCTGACTGAAGTTGGCGTGCCCTTGTGCCAAACTACAATGTGAAAACATTAGCATAGTTTTTCTCTTGAAATTAACATTATCGATTCCTAAATTTGAAAGGGAATTACTTTCTTAGAACAAATGTACACAAGAAAACAAATAGTTAAGAAACAAAAGTTTTAAGTGCAATTTGCTTCAGAAGTACTAAAATAGGTTATCAAGTTATAAAATGTCAAAGCATATGTTTAAGAACAACCAATAATATATTACATTCCCAGTGAAGCCCACAAGGCAACACTAACATATGTTCGTTCAAAGATTACTTACTTCAGCTGAAATATGATTAAATGAAAATTGGAAGCATGGACGCGAGGTAATAAGTCACTGATTAATTAAAATAACAAAAATTATGAACTGGTCTAATTGTCTTTCAAAATTATCAAAGATCCTCCAGTAAATGGACCTGAGCAAAAGTCAATGAGAATGAAAATTTTCTATTTTTCCCTTAGTGTCAGTAACCTGCCGAATAAAACAAAAGCAAATTCCAACTAAAAATCCTATAAATTCTATATTGTAAAGAATACTTAGTTTTATTATATTTTAAGAAAACAGTACAAGGGCAATAGCAGAATTTGATATCATTTGCTGGATGACATAAGGATCGTCAGCATTTCCCTGACGGCACATAGAAAAACAGTGTATAATACAGGAACAATAATCAGATGTAGTTTCCGTATTATCCAAAAGATAACTATGTTTTCTGTAAGGAAATCAACATTCAGAGTACTTCTGTAATGTCTACATGAAAAATGAGTTTTAGGGAAACTATCAGAGCTTAAAGGCAGTAGAGAGTGGCAAAGAATTAATACTAGTAATAGAAATGAGAATATCAATACTGTTGAACTTCACAGCCCAACAAGCTGCGGCATCACTCATCAATTGTCAACATGTAAGTTTCAAACTAATGACTTAGCTATGAAATAATTCTCAATTGGAACCATGAAATTAAAAAGCGCTCGAGGCGTACGCCTCGAGGCCCGCCTCGGAGCGAGGCACCGGAAAAAAGATCTGAGGCGTACGCCTCGTTGAATTCGCTTCGCCAGGCCGCCTCAGTCCGTCGAGGCGCGCCTCGAGGCGTACACCTCGAGTCGACGGCTGAGGCGTTCGAACCATAAATTGGGGCCTATTTTCTTTGACCCATTCTTTAATTTCAACCAAATAATTCAAATTGACCCAAATTTCATACAACCCATAAGTTTATTTTTCAAAATTTATCAAAATCGATTCAACCCTAATTGACTAAAACCCAATTTTCTTCCAAATCAAAACAATTTACCGTGAAACCTCCACTGCCGCCCAGAAACCACCACCGCCGCTGCCGCTGAAACGGCCGCCGCAGCGACTTCACGTCAGGTGAGTTGATTTTCTAGTTATGGTGAGTTGATTACACGCCGCTGCGACTTCACGGGAGATTGTAATCGAGTTTCTCTCAGCTGGATACAATACTTTATACTTGCATTCTCTGTTTTTTTTACTCTTATAACATGTGGCTGTGATATTGTAATCGAGTTTCTCTCAATTAATTATGAGTATTGTGAAATTGAGTATTGTGGAATTAATTATGAGCATTCTCCTGCTATTCTGGAATTAATTATGAGCATTAAGTAATTATTTGCAATTTCGTTCAAGTGTTGGAAGTGCAAATAGAGGTACTTTAAATCTAATTAATAATTTAAACTAACTAATAATTTAAACTTTTTTGTATTATAGTATATTGCTAATTTAATGTTTTAATGATGATGAAGATTGATGATGTTTAATTTGTGATGTTGAGATTTAAGAACTTATAACTCTTTGTGTTGGTGTGAATTGGTTTTTTTGTTGGTTTGAACTTGGAAGAAACTTGATTTTATGTGTTTATGTGTGTTTTGTGGTGTTATATGTTTATTAGGGAAAAAAATAGAATTTACGCCTCGATTTTACGCCTCGGTCCGCCTCGAGGCTTACGCCTCGTGACTCGTAAGGAAAACGCCTCGGAACCCATTTACGCTTTTTTGAACTTTGATTGGAACATCTAAGTAAGAACTAAGAAAATCCCTAGAAAATGCTAAGTATGCTAATTGATAAGAACCAGAGTTGCAGGGAAAACCTGGCCTCTCTCAGTAAAAAGTACAAGGTTCTTCGAGTCAGCAGCCCATTCAACAAAAATTTCATGAGAAAACCCAACTTCTAAACTTGCCATGGATGCTAAGACAATCTGATCAAAGTGTAGGAAAGAGGTCAAGAATAAGATAAACAATCAGTTATGAAATATGATCTTGTGCAGTCTCCAGTCCTAACCTTTGGGCCATCAGGAACTTTTTCAAGCTCACTCTTATTGACCAGAAGTGTTACATGTCTGCAAATTTTCAGATAACATCCTTAATGAGAACCTATCACGAATTCACGAGATCTCAGTTAACATGTCAGCAAAAGTAAAAACTGTTATGCACTGAGATTTTTGCAGACATGTTATCTCAGATCTCAGTGAACATGTAGCATTCCAACTGTCCAGCATTATACACTTCTATATACATAGTAGTGAAATCTTAGAAAGAACTGAAACTGCCTAGAGAAAATCTTACTTCAAAAGAAAAGCATTGGCTCTAGTGTCCTCAAAGGATTTTGCTATTCCATCACTCATCCACTCAAGGAAACTCTTTGCATAATCAATTGTGCTTGAAGAAACATACGTCAGGAAGAAGATGGGGTAAGTTAAGTGGTGAAGATCCCAATACTGCAGGTTTTATGCAAAGTAAGACATTAGTAACAGGGAGTTGTCTGAACAAAAGAGCACTGTAACACAGGTTGATTTACCTGATCCAGTATCAAAAGCAGCTCCAGCACTCTACCAGCAGTGTCTACAGGTACTAATATTTTTCCATCTGCCCTCAATGTCTTCAGTATGGCATCTAGTACAAATTATGAAAAGAAGTTGGTACCATATATAATAATCTACGCCCTCATAATAATAAGGCTCTGGGAGAATATGAATCATATAGAAGAATTAAAAAAAAAAGTGATGTTTGGGAAAATGATTATCTCTTCTTGCACTAAGAACAAAACTCAAAAGTCACAAATACTTCAAGAAAAAAAAAACAAAAACAAAAAAAAAAACTGATGTTTATCTACTTAATAATGTATTTTATGAACTCGTGTCATACTTCCATTAGGGGACAACATGGAAACGAACACAAAGGGACGGGGGTCGATGCCTTATATAAGTCAATCTAATTACAATATATGATTCCCATAGATGATACACATTTTGCACATTGCATACTCTATCTCTCTCTATGTATATATGTGTGTTTATACATATATACATACAAAGCATCTGTATCATTTGCAATGGGTATCTGACCAAGGAAATTTAAAATTGCAACAACAGTCAACCTTCATTGTCGAAGTTATTACCTAAAAATTGGTCTTTTTGACGTTTCGGAGGCTGACTACTCAACAGAGCACTGTATGCATCTGTTATTAGAACAGCAGGGCGGACGAAAGACTCTAGAACAGTTGCATTCAAATGTCTGATTTAAACAAGAGCAAGATTAGTTCCGTCCCCATCCATAAATGAAAGCATTTGATGGTTAAAAACAATTTATGTAATCACAAGACAACTTTTCTTTACGATGATTGAAATCAACAGCATATATAACATCCTCTCCATCCTTTGTGATCTTCCAAACTGTTCCTCCTAAAAGGTGACCTGCTGCGTGGGGTGCAATAACAATTCCTTCTCCTTTTCCTACAGTTAGTTTGGACAGAAACTTATAAGATGTGAGGCAAAGAACAAGTTTAGTATATAGCATAATGCATGATCTCTGTACTATCCAAATGATTCACCTGCAGTGAACAACTATATTGTCTTTAACATTGACAGAATTATTTGCCAAATGCGTATCCAAACTTGATACAGCAAAAAATAACTGGAAATCAGAACTTGAAGTAACTAGCAAGGACCAAATATGACTCAACCTAAACATGGCTTTTGAATGTAAAATTTAACAGAAAATTCCGGAACTTGAGGTGTAAAGACGATATGACAGGAAATTGGCCTCTCTTCTACCCACAAGTGATCAGAAGAGTTAGAACGGAAGGCTGACATGTCTAGAAACTAAGACAGTATTTTATATCTACAAAAGGCAAGAGAACATAGAATTACTTACCAGACATGTAATAATTCTGGGAGTATGTCAATCTAACAATGTTTTGGAATGCAGAATCAATGTCGTCCAGGGTGAACAAATCAAACTCAGATACTTGCTGCAAAGTAGCATATAGTATTAGAAAATAATGAAAAATAACAGAAACAAAAGGATGGACTTCTAATTTATAAGAAGAAGAAATCAGAGAATCATCTTCTAATAAAATTTCCTATTTGATGGGTTTACAAGATTATCACAGTCTACCCTTGTTCCCATCTAAACTCCATACCATCCAACAGGGACGGCACCAAATACAGATGGCATGTGAAACAAACTCTATAATTGCCTTAAACTGATGTAACACACTTACTGACAGAAAAAATGATGACACATTACATGAGAGAAGATATTATTTCACCAACTTCAACAAAACATGGGTGGTTTGATAGCTGTAGCTTGCAGTTCAGATTTATTACATTTTTCCAATAGTTCACATCATTAATTTCCTTTTTTTTCTCCTGTTAAAACCATTGTGGCTATGTGCTGCAGCCGAAAGGTAAAATGATATGTTCATAAAATAATGTACTGTCATAAGCTTATAACTATTGCTTGATACTGTCATAGCTGTATCATTATGGTAAATATGTGCATTCACTTTAAGCTCTATGACAAAAAAATTATTCAAATATTAGAAAAAGATGCACAAAATAAAAGTCAACTTAACCATCAATTGTGTGACTGTATGATATTGGTTTGGGGAAAACTTCTTGTTGTACAACAGTGTTATTTTTTTATGGATATGAATTTCAACTACATCAATCTACAACAGATGATCGTATACAGATAGGTTCGAGATCGAGGCAATTACTCATTGTGAGACCTAGTTTAACCAACTTCAACATAGAACAGGAAAATTAATTCAGTCATACAACTCTAATTATTTGACAGTCAAAGCAGCTAAAGTTAACTAAAATCAAGATCAAGGAAATAAATTGCATCCAAACTTCCAAAATAATACTTCACCTTTCGAGACAAATAGTGATCGTACATGGTCAGGAGTCCCAGTCTATAAACAGGTTCAGTTGCGAAAACAGGAGCAGAAATTCCAAATTGCTTCATTGCATAGGGTAAAGCACCAAGGTGAAGTGTGTCTGAGTGTGATAGCAAGACAGCATCCACAGTTGAAGCAACCCTGATCATCATTGCAAGCTATCACAGCTTAGAGAACAGAAGTGGTCACAATAACAACTAGATACAGGATGCTGCCCTGTTTAAATAAATAAGCTTACCAGTAAAACTAAAAGAACTCTTTGAGAAATAATTTAGCAGCAAACTATATACAGATATAAAGCAAGCCTACTAAAGTTAGTCAACAGTCAACTAGGTGCTTCAACTTCTGGATTCTCCATCTGTTCCAGGTTACATGGTTGATTTTATGCACAAATATGATCCAAACACAATACTTATACAGTCTGAATTTATAGAATTACATAAGTGAGGAGAGTTTGGCAGATATCATTTGATGTAATTGCCGATATGCTACTATGAAAGGCCACAAATACAAATAACAGCAGTCACTACTCACTACTCTGATGTGCGGGAACAATGGTCGAGATTTCAATATTAGAGAGACTGCCCTATGCAGACCAGTACAGAATTTAATGGCTTTTGTGGACTGTAATTACTTTTTTACTTCTTAACAGGCTCAGGAATCCAATTGATAGCACTACTACAAGCGCAGAAACCACAATCCAGAATTTGAAGTTAGAACATGTGAATATCTCACTCCTGTCTCATTACATCTGTATATACTCTCTTGAAATAAAACATATTTCATATGAAAACTTGAAAAAAAATTATGTGATGAGACCGCATATGGAGACTGCAGTAATATATACTATTTCTACTTAAACAAAGGCATAAAACTAGCAATAAGCCTAACCTATAATGGCAAATGAGTGAACAAAAACCTGGATAGGGGTTCAAGGAGAGAGGTGTCGAAATGGTCGTTCCAACCGCAGTCGAGGAGGAAATTGAAGCCGTCGATTGAGACTAAGTACGACAACGGATTCTCGCTATACACTCCACACAGAGGCGTCACCTGCACTGACGTCCCCATTTCAATTTGGTAATTTTACGAGTTGTACAGATTTCGAGGCTACGCCGTCGGAGCTCCGGTGGTGGTCGAGTTTTGCAAAAGCGAGGGGTTTCGCTTATATTAGGTGATTTTGAGCTTCCACAGGCAAAGACATCCTATCAATTGGTTATTCAAGTTCAAGGTCCTATTAGGTAGCCTTTTTTTCTTTCGGTGCAAAATGAAGAGAAAGTACAGTTTTTTTTGTCATTTGTTTTACCATTAGTTTGATTTTGGGCATGTAATGTAGCATAATTTGATTTTGGTCTTTTATTTTTTAATTAAATATAGTTTTAGTCCTTTGTTTGGATAGTGGTGGACGAATAAAGTATGTGTACTCCACTCTCCGCCAGAGGATCAAAATTGGACTATTTTAAAAGATATAAATGACTATCAAATCATTTGAAGTTAAATGATCAAAATCGGACTATTTGAAGTTAAAGAACCGAAATCAGATCATACCACATTAGAGGAATAAAATCGAACCAATGTCACACCAAAGCACCAAAAATGATATTTTAAAATTCAAAAATATTTTGAGAATTCCCCAGACACCAAATTTTCAAAATCAATTTTACGACGAATTTTACAAAATTTTAATATTGAAATTCTCACAGTTATTCAAACTACTGAATCGGTATCATAATATCATATGGACCCAATTTCCCTCGTTTTTCTTATATCATATTTATTCATTATTAATAAATACTCCATCCGTTCTCTTATAAATGACATAATTATTTTGAATATGGATTTTAAGGAACTTCACTTTAGTTGTTTAAATTGCATGATCCACTACTTTATTAACAACTCTAACCACATGTTAAATTATTTAGACTTGTTTTAATTCAAGAGACAAAACTTGACCTATCTAATTTTGTAATAACTTTTAATCATTTTTTCCAGTTTTTTAATCCTTTCAATAGAATATTTTGGGGCTGCTAACAACGAAATTATTAATAAGTGAGTTGTTTGGGATATTGCCTCCAATGAACCAAAAATGAAATTGTGGGAATCTGAACAGGGAAAACAAATAAAGTCGCCAAACTGTACAGACTTGCAAAAACAAACTAGGAACGAAAATTTCAAAATAGATTACAGCCTCAAAATTTAAGTTCTAAATTTTTAAGTTCAAATCAAATTCAAATTTCCCACCTAGACAGAGGGCAGTCCTATAAATACTAGAAGTTCTCCAACAAGTTGAAACTACAAATAATCATAATGGTGGGCAAAAAAAAAATCTTGCTGATGATGAGAGAAATGCAATAGTTCAATGGTTACTTCAAAACTCCAAGAACGGGAAGCCATTGACAGGCAAGATGCAGGAAGCTCAGGTGAATTTCAACACCTCACTGCAGACAATCAGGCGTCTTTGGGTTGCAGCAAAAGAGCAACAATCCAACGGTCAAGCCATATATTTAAAGAGCAGAAAGCCAAATGCACCTAAAAGAAAAAGAGTCATAATTGATTTGGAATTGATTCAAAGCTTGGATCTACGAAAGAGAACAACAATCAGAAGTCTTGCAAATGAAATAAATTGTGGTCAGACAACTGTGTGGAAGTGGGTGAAAAAATATTTGATCAAAGCTCACACTAGTGTTATTAGACCTCACTTAACTATTCCTAACAAATTGTCAAGGTTGAGATTTTCTATGGAAGCCCTAGAGTTCGAAAGGATACTAAACACTTTGAAATTCAAAAGCATGCATAACACCGTGCACATTGACGAGAAGTGGTTCTACATTACAAGAACCTCCAACCGATATTATCTTACGCTGGGAGAGGCTGAGCCACATAGGGCATGTAAAAATAAAAAAAATTCATCACGAAAGTGATGTTTATGTGTGTGGTTTGCAGACCGATCTTTGATGCTAATGGGTGTGTGGTTTTTGATGGAAAAATAGGGATTTCCCATTCACACAACTTATAGTTGCCCAAAGAACTAGTCGCAACATGTCGGCTGGCACGCTTGAGACCAAACCGATCCCTTCTATAACTATAGATGTCATAAAAGAATGCTTGATAAATCAGGTATGGACATGTAGTACTCATTCATGTATGAATTGCAATAGTCATTTGTTTGCATTTGAATTAGCTTCATTAGAGTAAATGCATGGAATGTAGTAGATGTTGAAACTAAATGCAGAAAAGTTATGGTTTTCTTATGTATGGAAATGAATGATCTGAATAAATAAATGTATCCAACAAGTCTGATTTTGCCTATTACCTAGCATCTTTTTCGCCTAGCATCTTTCTCGAAAAATCTATTCCACTAATCAGTAACATTGATCAAATAGAAGATTTCAATTTCAAATAGTAGAGAAAGTGTATGTATTTTATTTAAGTATTCTATGAATAACTTGTTTGATAAATAACAGGTTCTCCCAGCCATAAGGTCCAAGTGGCCTTCATGTGCAAGACGACTTATCTTTATACAACAAGATAATGCGCCTCCACATCTTAAGGACATATATTTGGACTTTATGGCAGTTGCAATTTTAGATGATTTTGATATTCATCTGGTTCAAACCACCAAATTCTCCAGACACGAATGTAAATGATTTGGGTTGGTTTAGGGCAATTCAAAGCTTATAAGTACAGAAAGGAACCAAAACTGTAGAAGAACTTGTTGATGCAGTTTTGACATCATTTGTAGAATTATCTCCTATGACCCTAAATAAAGTTTTTATGACATTGCAAGGTTGTATGATGCCTGCTAGTTTGATTAGGGAATGCATTGATTACTTGATTGAGAATGGGCTTATAGCAGAAACTGAGATCCTACAATCTAGACTATGACTAATTATTGATGACTGGACAGTAGAAGGATGAAGGAGGCTGGTGAAGAAGGATGAAGACAGATAACTAGTTGGATTTTGTGAATACTAGAAGGCAAGTTGAAAGATGAAGTTCTATTTTATTAATACTAGAAGCCAGATGACTAGTTGTGTTTTGTAGGTTGACATATATAGTTCTATTTTGTTAATACTAGAAACCATATGACTAAGTGTATTTTGTAGGTTGAAATATGTAACTCTATTTTGTTAATACTAGAATGGTCACTTTTGTGTTCAAGGATTCTATTATAATTAATTTACGAACTATATCCACACTGCACATTTTGTAATGGGAATCCCTACTACAAACAGGGGCTTCTCCAAACATTACAACCACACTGCACATTTTGTTAGGACTAATTTTGTAAATGGAATGCATGAAACAAACAGGGGCTTAGGCACAATTAGCAAAGATAGATACTCCTTCAATCAAGACACATAGTATCTTCTCTCAATTATGAATCATAGATATAAATGCAGATAGTACAGTGTGACCAAATTATTATCATTTCAAAACCCCAACACCCAACATCCACAATGAATTCTATTAATTTCCGAAAATTTTGTAGTCAAAACATAATAAGGATGCAAAAAAAAACTTCAAAACTAGAAGTTTCTCACTAGATCGAATAATCTTGGAAGCCAAATTCTTAGTATAGCCTGGACCTCTTCATTTTCCCAAGGATCGAGCTCCGCCTCCTTGGTGTCATCAGCAGCATCGCCAGCCACCCTAATGCAGCTCAGATTTGTGTCACACCCCGTACAATCGAGGAAGAGGAGAAGTATTTAGATGGAAGGAGTGGCTAGATGGCGAGATCGGGAGATGAGACGCGCGTGGACGTCTTGATGATTGGCCACGTATTATCGTATTAGTATCTATTTTTCGTATTAGTTTCATTATTAATTCCTTTAGTTATATTTGGTTAAGTTGCTAGGGTTTAATTAAATTAGGTCTTAGTCGGATACTTATATATATCTGCTACTGCTTATTGAGTTGGTATCGAAAGTTAATTTTCTCTTATTCTTCTCTCTCAATTCTATCAACTCTCGATACTCTTCTCTTTCTCTCAATCAACTTTCTCTCTGTCTTCCTTCTCATCATACTCTCTGATCGACAATCTCTCTTCCTCTCTCAAAATCTCCTTCTCAATTATAATATGCAATTATCAATCATCATCCATTAACGTTTCAGTTCCAGATCCGGAAAATATGATTAACACTCCGGCGGTTCAACACCGGTTTGTTACAGTGGTATCAGAGCAACGTTTCTGCGATAGTGGGAAAGCACTCCGGTAGAAGGGAGCGGGATTTTCAGAGCAGCTGCTGACGGCGATCGAACAATCGATGGCGGCGGCGTTCGAGCGATCCACTGCTCAATGTATCAGCGAGATGCAGAGAGTGTTTGATAGCTGCACTCGTAGATCGGAGGCTCGCCGACGTGCAAACGGTGATTGGTATTCTGAAATCTCTCCACTCCCAACTATTCAACCAGTTTACTTAGATTTTGAAGTGGATGCAACACCTACTGCTGCTGAGATTCCAGATTTGGTCGGGATCGTTTCAAGCTCTCCGGCAGCCATGTTGATTGAAAAATAAATCTCTCTCCAAGGAGAAAGAAGTTGTCGAAGAATCAGCTCAAGCGGAGGAGCCAACCGCCGCTGAAGCCGAGCCTGAGAAACAAGTCGTAGAAGAAGCCGCTGCAGTGGAAGAGCCAGCAGTCGTTGAAGTCGAGACGAAGGACGTGGCAGCTGAAGAGACGAAGGTCGAGACTGAAACAAACGAAGAACCTGCCGCAGAAGAGGATGCTCCGGCTACTGAAGCTGAGAAAACTGAGGAGTTTGGTCAATTTGGTGAAGTTGAGTCTGTTAAGTTTCGATCAGTCCCTATTGTCGATGGGAAAATTCCGAGGAAGGGCACTGTAATCAAGAAGCAAATCAATGAGAATGGAAATAGTTTCAATGCTTATATTGTGTTCAAAACAGATCAATCTGCACAAGCATCATTGGCTCATAATATGGTCATGGTTGGTGGGAACCCTATCCGTGTTGACAAGGCTCGCCCACCTCGCAAGAAATTGAAGGGAGACGATGCCCCTTTATTGTACGACTGCTTGCTTCCCTCGTCAAAGATCCGAGTCTTGGGGACAAGACTCTTTAAAGAGGAGAGTATTGTCACACCCCGTACAATCGAGGAAGAGGAGAAGTATTTAGATGGAAGGAGTGGCTAGATGGCGAGATCGGGAGATAAGACGCGCGTGGACGTCTTGATGATTGGCCACGTATTATCGTATTAGTATCTATTTTTCGTATTAGTTTTATTATTAATTCCTTTAGTTATATTTGGTTAAGTTGCTAGGGTTTAATTAAATTAGGTCTTAGTCGGATACTTATATATATCTGCTACTGCTTATTGAGTTGGTATCGAAAGTTAATTTTCTCTTATTCTTCTCTCTCAATTCTATCAACTCTCGATACTCTTCTCTTTCTCTCAATCAACTTTCTCTCTGTCTTCCTTCTCATCATACTCTCTGATCGACAATCTCTCTTCCTCTCTCAAAATCTCCTTCTCAATTATAATATGCAATTATCAATCATCATCCATTAACGTTTCAGTTCCAGATCCAGAAAATATGATTAACACTCCGGCGGTTCAACACCGGTTTGTTACAATCTGATTCTTCTTCCAACATATTATCCTCCATTTGAGTACTATCTGAAGAGGATGAGGGGGGGATAATTAAATTAAGTTCGACATAACCTGGGACCCAAACTTGTAGTATCTCCTCTCTCAGTTCCCTTATGTTTGACAGGAACTTTTCCGCTAGAACGTTGAGGTCAATCGATTCAGACTCGAATGACGAGAGTATAGAATTGGAGAACAGGTACTGCTCCTCGACCGCATCGCTGCCCCCTTTTCTCTGCTCAGAAACAGTTTTGACCCCACATCTTTCTCAATTTCCTTAGTAAGTGAGGGAAAGGAGGGGGTTTGTAGTGGAAAGACAGGAAGATCGCCGGACATGGCGCCGGATTTCATCACAGATTGTAGATCTAGGGTTTCTGTTTGTGGAGGGGAGAGTAGGAGGAGATTTCTATGTTTGTCGGATTTATATGTTTGTGAGATAGAGATAGAGGAGTTGTATTATTTTAGAATAAATAAATCATTATTAAAAAATAGATTAAAAGTTAATTATTTACTATTTTAGCAGTAGGCCATTTATAAGGGAACAACAAAATTGGAAAATTAGGCCATTTATAAAGAATGGAGGGAGTATCATATGAAACCGAAGAATATCTATTAAACAGAACACAAATAAACAAGATTAGCCAGATCTAAAAATGACTAAGAGAACATGAGGTAATTCCCTTTTCAAAAACAATTTGCCATCTTAGTAGAAAAAACTAAGGTAATTCCCAACTAGGTTATAGGAGTCAACAATTTCACATTTCTCTTCCCTCGCTTGATGTTCTCTCTCTTTTTATCCCTTATTATCTGCAACTGGAGTGCAAATAGATCGTCTTATGTGAATTCTTGCATTATCAATTCGGATATTTCGAGTCAAATTCATGTTGCTTACTCCAACAATTAACTGTTGAAAGAGTAAAGGGCCTTGAGATAATGGTTGATTCGAGGTGATGCAGCTGGTAAATTCGATGGCCTTGAAGGATCACTAGGAGCCGAAATGGGAGGATTATTCCTACTTCTAACCTACATCAAACATGTAAAGTCATTTAAATTAAGTTCAAAAGTCATTCGATGACATTTGAATTTTTAAGTTAATTACTTACATTAATTGTATTGACATTCGATGAATCCCCCGAGTGGAAAGATTCTGATTATCATTTTTTGAACTATTGGCAGATGAACTAGACATTTTCTTATGTCATTTGCCCTACATTAGTGATATTCAATGATACAAATCATTTAATATCTTATTGCTAACCAGTCATTTATATTAATATACCTGCGATTAATTTGACTTAATAACTATTTATTGACATGAGGTCGGGTTCCTTTTCTATATACATATGCAACTCAAGGAACAATTACTAATGAGACATATAAACAATCAATAATTCTTCAAATGTTTAATAAATACCTGCAATTTACTTGTTCCAGTTGTTGACAAATTACTTGCACTTGATGTTAGAAAATTCATATAAATAATAGAAGTAGAAGCAACACCAACAGTATTCGAGGGAGGTAAATCTATCTACACAACACATTTGGAAATAGGTTTTGCATCTGGTGATTGCTGAATTGCACCAAATAAATCCTGCGAATGCTGAGATTTAATTCAATCCAGTAAATAACATATCGGACATAAGGAACGAAGACTAGACCTGATTTTCTTACTTATCTTTAGGGGGTTTTGGTTTACAACCACGCAAGTTTTGGATTTTTACTAAATTAAGAATTGTAAAAACTGAACTGAGAAAATAACGTATTAACTGGGCAATTAAGAGACAGGTCCAGCAGAATATTCCATACACACATATTTTCAATCATCGGCACTTAATATTAATTAATCATAAGAATCAACTAGACATGGACCGCCGTAATTAAACTGACACGACCCTTATTCTCACTTAATTACTTAATCGGTAGCCACCATGTTGGGCATCGAAACGACTACTTCCCTAATCTAGTTATAACCTACGTTGTTGGACAATCAATAGATTTAATAACTATACAGCTTTATCGATCTAAGGGAATCTAGTATATAAGCCTACTCATATGTTGAGCATCTAATAGTCTCCTACCGGTTTAATTTAATTACTCTTACGTATAACCTTGCTTCTTTCATATCCTTATTCCACGAGAAACGATGAAAGTACTAAGTTAGCTACAGACTGGGCAACATATGGTCATCAAGCCTAAATTACTAGTCAGATTAATTAAAACAGAATTTACCCGAAGCCCTTTCGATTAAATTTTAAGCTCTTATGTCTCATGTACTAATCACGTGTGGGTTTCACATCCCGTCGGACCACTAAAAGTTTAGCTACTCATAAAAGTATTCTGACTATGCAAGCAAGCGACTACACAAAACAGAACAGTAAACATATTTAAACCTAAATCTAACATGCACGAAATTAAAGAACAAAAACTGGAAATAAGAATACGAAATCTCAAACTGAAAATATGTTGAATGATTAAAACAAAGGTACCGAACAAAATCTCCAAAGCAAAAACCGAATTAAACGTCTTCTCCAAACTAGAAAATAAGAACGGAAATGGAAGTGATTGTTTCTCCCGAATTCTAAGACTAAGACGGCGATTGAGATATGAAAATATGTTATAGAGATTATGTAAATTTCATGCTCCTCTCCTCTTTATATAGGGTTGCTCTTTATTCTTCTAGAAGTAGGTCAAATCTACTAGATAAGGAAGGTAAGATGTGGATAGATTTGCTTCCATATCTTTCCTTATCTATCTCCATCTTGATCAAGAATCTTCCTTATGCCAGTTTTCGTAGAAAACAACATATTCCTGCGCCTTGTCACCATAAATCATATGTCACCTTTTATCCTAGTCATGTGTCACGTCAACGTATAAAACCTGCAAATTCACCCATGCAAGTGCTCTAATTGTCCAATTAGATGACTCTTTGGCCATAAATAACTAGGTGTAAAAACGACTCATCAACATCTATTCGTGTAGCATTAATTAAAATGTAAATCATTCAATGTATATAACCTCTCATATATAGAATAAAAATATTAAGCTTATGTGCAAGATAAAGATTGGGACATTGTTTTTACTCTAAAGCAGACACACCAAAACAAGAGTTCCATAAATACCATGTTAATATTATCCATATTTTTAACCGCACCAACAATACTTGATGTCGGCAAATCCGTCAAGTTAATTGCACACATTATGCAGTATAACATATGAGACATATTTAACAATGAACAATTACTTACAATTAATATGATACTTGAATATTTATCGTATCATCATTTGTAGTATGACTCCTCAACATTTCATGTTTCTTAAGTAGGCAGCCTATGATGTTGTGTCCTTCTATCCCCCACAATGATACATTTGCAAGTTTTTTTTATTGCTTCTTCAATTTGTTTGGATTAGACTTTGAAATTTGAGCTACCTTCCCTCGCGGCTTTCTTTTCGATTCAATGTTGGTTCATCAGCATCTTTTCTCCTTTGCGTTTTAGGCCTCTCAGTTGGTCTACCACCATTGGAGGCAGAGATGGTATAAAAATGCGATTTTGCCCACCCAGACTTGCCATTGATATGCACTATAAATTCTCCATACACCTTGTAAGTGCCCACATGGTAACAATCGCTCACAAAAACTAATGGATCTCGTCCTTGCTCAGCTAGTAGCCACAACATGGTTGCAAGGGATGTAAGTCAAGTGATAATTACCACTCTTGATTACAACCAAGCGCCTCATATTAATTAAGTTTTTTTCTGAAGGATCTTCATGATCTTGGGACATACTAAGCCCCTCCCCTTCTCATTGAACGTGTCCCAGTTCTTTTTTAGCCTCCTCATTGAATTCTCAATCAGATTTATCCACATGGAAAGAATTAGGAGAGATCTTGCATCTTAGTATCCTTTTTTTTGTAGGACTCAAAGATATTGTTCAAGAAGATATTCCACTGGGGATATGTTCTAAAATGGGACCTACTCCAATTGTTTGCAGGTTCGTTAAAAAGCCATTCAATGGCTTTTCGGTTAAGCTTACCTATTTCTTCCATTCTTTTTTCACATTGTGGCATAGTAAGCGCTTTACGAAAATTCCACAAGGCAATTTTGATGGCATCCCCTTGAAAACCAGCAGAATTGAAGGGTAAAAATCAACCATATCCCTTGCATTACCTACTGAGTTGGTATCATCATTTTTCTTATTGTTTTCTTCATCAGTATGAAGCTCATAGCCACTATCATAAAATTGAAACTCATCCCAATCATCCCCATCATTATCATCTGTTTGAGTTTCCAAATCATCTATGCCCATGATTGAACTCTAGATAACGAGAAAAATATGTAACATCAACAGACAACATATTTTCAATTATAACTAGTAGCAGCCAATCCACAACATTAATACAGTGAAGAAGTGTTGAAACACCAGATAAGTGAAGAAGTGAAGTACCAAATATTCTATGTCATTTGTGTTCCAGCTTTTTTCAATGAAGAAGTGCTCACACCCCACAAAAAATGAAGTAAGATTCAATTTTAGAAGTTAAGATGTGTACCCCAAAAAATGAAGTAGGAGTACCATTGTTAGTACAATTAAATGGTTTAATCGCAAACTTAACGAGTCTTTGGTAGTTTGTTGTGGAAAGCTCGTAATGCTAAAGTCTTTGCAAACTTGCCTTTTGTGGAATCTAAACTTCTTTGGAAAATTAAGCGTGAGGTCTACATTGTCCTCTACTCATTATTCCCCCAGGAATTGGTTAATTCCTGTGCTTCCAGGGAGTTGCCTTACCTTGTCTTGGTTGTTTTTAACATGATTGTCAGGTGGTGGTTGTGATTTGTTATGTTGTTGTGCTCTCATCCAATGTGTCTAGGGATGATGCATTTCCGTTGTCTTGTCCATGTTACGCCTATACTAATTTTTTATGATAATACAAATGGAAAAATTCAAAATTCAAAACTAAAACATAAAATAAAAATAAATCGTCATAATTTCTTCCATACACCAAATTGAGGGGATCAGATCCCCTGTCAAGGAAGTCACAGTCTTTATTCTGTCTAAGTTAATACGGTATCGTTTTGTCCCTTTTTTTATTTGCTACTCCACTTAAGTTAATACGGTATCGTAGAGTCCCTTTTTTTATTTGCTACTCCACTTTTTTTTTAAATATTCCACTTATTTGATAAAACCGGCTCTGGCTCGGCTCTGTCTTACCCAGGCAAGAATATTGAATACTTCTCGGCAACTGATTTTTTTTCATTTAATTCGTCACTTTTTTTTTAAATCCCGGTAAAATAAAACCCCCAGTAAAATAGAGATTAGGTCCAACAATCTTCTCCGCAACACCACTGGCAATTGATTTCATTTCAGGGCCAATATATTCAACCCCTACTGTTACAATTTTCCTGTAGTCAAAAGTAGGTTCACTCTATTTATTGAATTTCTGGCTATGTTTGGAATATATTTTATAAGAAGAAAATTATCTCTCTATTCATCTTCAAAATTAGCAAATAACAGCATTGACCTGCTGGAAATATGAGACTGTTGGAACTAGAAATACAAAATATGAGACTGCTGGAACTAGAATTGCACAATACGTCAGTCAGTCTTAACAAAACTCGACTAAACAATTGCAACCATCAATATAAAAAACTAATTACTTTTTTTTCTACAATTGCAAAAAATGCCTCAAAGACACGGGAATTAACCGCATTTCGCATCACAGTCACAAACTCCAAAATCGGCAAAACACGAAGATTCTTTTGCCTAGCAATTGGAGGTGTAATATTGATTTATTAAATAACCAAAAAGTGTGTTCCAAAACTCAATAATCAAAACTAAGAAATGAAATTATAGAAAACATACCATAAGTAAATTTGTCATACTCGTTGAAGGTTGTGATTGTTTGGAAACAAAGCTTTGCGTAAATGTTCCTGTATGAATGCCCTTAAGAGAAAATTTGAACATGAAGGATACCACGACAATAATTAAGTAAGAACTACATCACAAATTTTGCATTTGCTATTTGCCATAAACCAAAAATCAGTTAAAAATATCAATAACTTCTAAGAGATGTATCCAGATGACCAACCTGCGACCGATGTAACTGTTCGTATGGTACAATGGACAGACTAGGAGCATTTTGAGAATATCCTTCGAATTCCTATAAAAGCGTTTTGAAAATATATGCAAGATTAAAAAATTAAGAATAATTTTAAAGTAAGAAATACACCATAATATGAATATAAAAAACCTGAGAGGTTGAAGGAGGCGTGAGTTGTATTCCACTTGTATTTGCAACATTCTTCTTTTTCTTTACGTAAGATCTTTTCTTTGAGATCCTCTCTAAGCCACCTTTCAATCTCTTACTTGATGTAGGTTTTGTCTTCGACTTGACACCTTTAATCTTATTATTTGCATCAATGTTGATTACATTATGTTCCAACTCTTCCCTTTGTAACACTTGTTTCTCTTCGGTTTTGAGTTCTTTACCTTGCAACATTTCATCAATTTTCTCCAACAAGTCGAGAAGATGTTCTTTCACCATTTTACTAGTGTCTTTCCTTTCAGCTGCTCTAGTGGCTAATCGAAGAGTTAGCGCGCTCAAGTCCCCCGTACCTCATCCCTGATGATGCTTCAGTATCCACGCTTCCATTGTCATTAAAACTTTTTCTTTCAAAATACCCTATTTTGGCTTTTCGTGTTCACCGCTTCAAAATATATTGACTTGGTATTCCGAAAATACTTTTGAAGGTAAAAACCTTCAAAACATGTGCACACAAGATGCCTGCGAATTCAAACTTCCTACAACTGCAATTAAACTGATTATTCAATGAATCTTGTGTGACTATATGAGAATACCTCTTCCCAACAGGAGTAATCTCATATTTTGTAGTCGTACCATTTTCATCACAAATCTTAAAAATAGAATCATGAGATCTGTTCCATTGATCTTGAAAACATTTAAATACCTCAGGCGTATAAATGTTTGCTGCTTGTTTTAAAATCTCAACAGGTGCTACAAGTGCTGGAGTACTAGTGTTAGCTAAGAAATCAGCTTTTAGCTCCTTGTATCGACCATCATCAACAAGTCTCTGGAAATGATTAAAGAATTGTAAAAAGTTGTGTTTGTAACTCACATACCTTTTTACAACACTATTTATGCTCTCACTTCTTTGTGTAGTAGTCATGTCTGCACAAAATATTTAACGGCCATAAACCAATGCCCATTGCTCCCTGATATCAAACAATCGCTTCAGCCAGTCATTATCTTGGAGTTCATATTTTTGCAACATATCATTCCAAGCATTGAAAAAATCCTCTTCCTCTTCAAAGTCATATACGCACGAACTGAAATCGCTTGCAAAACTTTTAAACTTCGTGAATACACCACTCAAATGGATGGATGCATTCTGATAAATATGCCATATACAAAGTCGATGATGTGTTTCCGGCCATTCAGATTTTAATGCTTTTCTCATAGCATGATCCTGATCAGTAAGAATCGTGATAGGCTTCTTCTCGTACATGGCTTTTGCAAACGTGTCAAATAACCACTGAAATGTTGCAGAAGTCTCATCATACAATAATGCAACACCAAAAACCACAGTTTGCTTGTGATGGTTTATGCCTACAAATAAAGCAAGTGGTCGACCTTCACTATTCTTCTTATAAGTAGCATCAAAACTAACAACGTCGCCAAAATCCGAATAATCATTCTTCATCTTTGCATCTGACCAAAATATATTAGTTATTAAATCTTCTTGGTCAACTTGAATTGCATAAAAGAAATTCGGATCATCAAATTGCATCTTGTGCAAATATTCTAAAACTCCGCATGTATCTCCCTTTTTCATTTCTCTTGTTCTCTTGGTTCTTAAGTAATTCCTATAATCTATGGGGATAAAACCAAGATTGTCAATTCCTCCTGCTTGTCTCACCATCAGGTTATGGGATGCCTTCGGTGGAATTCCCACATAGTTGGCCATTTCAATTTGCATTGCTGCAGCAGTAGAAACTTTTCTATGGCTTCTGTAGAAATGAGTTTTCCTAGGACTCGTCACATAGTGGTTGTGCTCTTGAATAAATTCTATCACTCGAAACTTCCAGTAATCTTGCTATTAACTTTCATTCTTGCCATACAACCACATCTTGTTTCTGCTCGAGGTGTTTTCACAAATACTCGTCTCCCATCTTCCTCTCTTTTACCCTCAGCAGAGCAAACAAAAGTTCTACAAACCAATTTACCCGATTTATCATTATAACTTTTGCTCCTTCTAACTCCAAATCCAACTCTTTTGGCGTATGATAAATAATAATCATAGGCTTGTTGCTCTGTTTCAAACTCCATACCCATACTCGGAATCTCTTCTTCTGTGACAAATAAGAGGTTAGCTACCTGATTGCCATCATCTTCATCTAGATTCAAATCAACATGCTCAATGCCTTTATTGCTACTTTTGATTTCATCAGCTGCAACAAGTTTCAAACCAAAGGAGTCGTTGTCTACATTGAGATTATCAAATTTATCGTCGTCGTGTGTATTCTCATCTTCGAATTCCAATCGACGATATTGATATCAACTTCCATTAAATTGTTATAATACAAAGTTACAACCTGCAAATCACCAAGTAGACCAGATAATATTAAATTAGAACAACATAATTGAAAGCCATAAAATATTATTTGCCTAAACCATTCGACACATATTATTTGAAATTACAAACTACAATTGGAGCATAATAATATAAAATAAGGGCAAGAAATCGCATGGTTACAGCAACAAAATAGACGAAACAGTAGGCAATTTAAAACCTACATTTGATTACGGGAAGATTGTAACAGTAAGGGTTGAATTTTTTGGCTCTGAAATGAAATCAATCGCTGGTGGTGTTGCGGAGAAGATGGTAGAGATTTTAGATAGGCAATTTAAAACCTACCTTTGATTACGGGAAGATTGTAACAGTAAGCCGAATCAACCGCCGGTGGTGTTGCAGAGAAGATATAGGCACTCTTCTGTTCTTCAAGGGAAATATCAGAATGAGTGAGACAGAGCCGAGCGAGAGCCGGTTTTATCAAATAAGTGGAATATTTAAAAAAAAGTGGAGTAGCAAATAAAAAAAGGGACAAAACGATACCGTATTAACTTAGATAGAATAAAGACTATGACTTCCTTGACAGGGGATCTGATCCCCAAATTGAGTACAATGCAACTTAGCCCCTTTATATATACTGAGGTACGAAATAAATTTATTTTTGAAGTCCTAATTTTGGCCATGGCTGATCCACCGCTCATACTCCTGTGAGATGCACTTTCTCATGTAGATTCATCGTTGTTCCTTCCCACAACTCTGCCAGATCCTTTTTCATCCAAGTTGAAGCAACCTAAAATAGTGAGTGATGAGAGAGCAAATCTAACACAAAGATGTCTTGAGTTATGAAAATAAAAATGAAAGAGAAATCAAGAATTTCTTGTAAGCATACCAGATATAAAAGTGCTGGCTGAGGAGACTGAATCAAGATGGAAGCTGCCAAGGCAGCAAACAGTCCAACAACATAACCAACAAGAGCATGCCAAAAGTATTTGAATCCCTTCGAAGTTTGCATATCCAAGGCGGTTGTGGAATCCGGACCTTTTTGGAGATCAAAAGTTAGAACTAATGCTAAAAGCATTGATGAGATAGCCTACACAATCCATAAGCATAACAAAATACGCTCAAATTTGTCCATCATATCTCCTAGAGATTCTTGAGTTACAGCAAAATGAACGGCCAGAAAAAGAAAAGGAATCATAAATTATTAAAAGCATTTCATATAGTCAAAGAGAAGTTCAGCAGCAGCAGCACATACCAATAAAAGGTTAGTTAATGGAACTGCTGTTGGAAAATCGAAAATGTTTATATATATATATATATATATATATATATATATATATATATATATATATAAATTAATTAATTATTATGGAAAGTTAATTAGCATTTATTGCTAATTTGACTTGGGCAAAGTTCAGCCCTTTTCGATCGCATTTTCGAGCCTCGATATATATCCGATTTATGAATTGAGATATATCACGTCGATCTATGTTTCGAGTAGATAATTATAGTGTGCTTAATTTCTCAATTCCGATTTTCGGTGAGTGAGAAATAGTGGCTCGAAGTTTGGGGGGACAAAACTTATATGTTACCTAAAGTGGAGAAACTTACCTTATTCGGGTTTTGGAGAGTATTACATTGATCAATGTCCCACATTGATAAATGAAATAACTTTAATGTGGTATTTAAGTCTCTACCACATTGTAAGAGATAACAAAGTGACATGTGGTGGGCTTGGGCCACACATGCTCATGCGCGCGAGCCTTTTCGCCGACCGCCTCACACGCGGCGCGGCGCGCCGCGCCGCACCGCGCCCGTGCCCGGCCCGGCCCGCTCCGGCTCCGGTTCCGGTTTCGGTTCCGGTTCCGTGGACTTGGATCTTGGATCTTGGCAATTGGTCCGTCGTGCTTGGCCGTTGGGCTCGGTGGGCTACGTGTGGGCTGGCCCAGTCCTCGGTGCAGTGGACCGGCTACACTGGATTCCTCTCCGTGGTGCAGTGCACCTGCCACACCCAAGCACTACTTTTGGAAGGATCTGGAAGAGGCTCTTCAGCAGCCAACCTTCCATGTCTCCACTCCCCTGAAACTGCTGCCTGCCTTAATTGGCAGGAGTTATTCCTGCAATCATCACCTGGTGGAATGGCCTATAAATAGGAAGCTTCAAATCATTCCAAAACACACCAACAAGAATTCACCTGAGATCTTCTTAGCTCACTTGCATTCTTAGCTCTAAGTCCAGCAGCCTGTCCTCGCCGGAGCTCGTAGATTTTGCGGTGCTGCAATCTTCGAGACGTTCGTCGTTTTATCTTTGGGGACGATACGCCTACAACCGAGAGCACTACCGGGGCGTATTTCGTCTTGCGGAGAGAGGGCTCCTCGACTTGACGAGATTTGTTTTAAACTTTCGACGGTTCTTTTGTTTTGTTCTTTTTTCGACTTATTGTATTGTTTTGTAATTGCAGCTTGTGTAACCAACAATCGCAAGACGAAATACCTACCTACTCAAGCTGCTGTAAACATGTCTTCTTCAAGTCTTCGCCCTCTCCGATCTTCGCCATGCTCGCCGCCGCCACCAACCCCGCTGTATCTGACATCGTTGCCTCCTCCGGCAACACTGTTCCACCGATGTCTGTCCCTACACCTACTCCGGTCTTTGCTAATCCTACACTCGCTGCCATGTCCGCCGCCACCGACGCCAGGATAGCACTTAACCGTGCTAATGCCGCTAACACGGCATTCAACTTTAATGTTATGTCCTCTGCCTTGCAGAGCAACATCCCATTTAGGAGTGTGAACCACCATGGTGTGGTGGGGGGTTCAAACCCGACCCTGACGGCGCCTCTGCACTCGTCTAGAGTGTTGCCCGCTGCCGAGAAGCCGGCCAAGTTTGGTGGAGCTGACTTCAAAAGGTGGCAGCAAAAGATGTTGTTCTACCTGACAACATTGGGGTTCACCACTGTGTTGATGGAGAATGCACCTGCCCCTCCAAGTGAAGACGAAGAGAACTTGGAAGTCCGCATAGCCTATGATAATTGGCTAACTTCCGACTACTTTTGTAAAAACTTCTTGCTTAGTGGACTAGATGATAGTCTGTACAGTGTATATGCAAATGAAAAGACCTCCAAGGCAATTTGGGAGGCACTTGAAAGAAAATACTGTACTGATGATGCAGGTACCAAGAAGTTTGTAGTCGCCAAGTTCCTGGACTACAAAATGGTGGACTCTCGACCAGTCATGGACCAAGTGCAAGAGTTCCAACTCATTGTCCATGACGTCCACGCCGAAGGAATGCTTTTGCCAGATGCTTTCATTGTGGCAACCGTAATCGAAATGCTTCCCCCGAGCTGGAAGGACTTCAAGAGCTACTTGAAGCACAAGCGAAAGGAAATGACGCTTGAGGACCTTGTGGTCAAGCTCCGCATCGAGACCGACATGAGGACTCGAGATGGGAAGGGCAAAGCACCCATGGAGCCAAGCGTCAACCTTGCTGAGAAAGGTGGAAACTCCAACAATGTTAAGAGAGGGCGTCCAAATAGCAACCTCAAAGGGAAGGGCAAGGTGCAATCCCGCAAGTTTGAAGGGAACTGCTACAACTGTGGCAAATCTGGCCACATGTCCAAGGACTGCCGAAAGCCGAAGAAGAAGAGGGCTCGTCAAGCCAATATGTTGGAGATTGACCTCACTGAAGCCGACCTTGCGGCCGTTGTCACTGAAGAAGCAAACGTCGTGGAGAATGAGGGGAAGTGGTATATTGATACCGCTGCCACGGCACATGTTTGTGGTGACCGAAGCCGTTTCACCAAGTACAAGAGTTGCCAAGGGAGGAAGCTTAATATGGGGAATCAAGCCTCGTCTGAGGTAGTTGGCTATGGTACTGTGGTGCTAAGGTTGAGCTCTGGCAAGAACCTCACTCTTGGAGAGGTGCTGCATGTCCCTGATATCCGGAAGAATTTGGTGTCCGGCTCTGTACTAGTTAAGAGAGGTTTTAGACTAGTTTTTGAGTCGGACAAATTTATGTTATCTAAATTTGGAATGTTTTTAAGAAAAGGCTACCTGTCTGAGGGTCTTTTTAAGTTGAGTGTAATGGCGATTCGCCAAGAGCCCGTTGAGGCTAAAAATAATGATAACGAAGCTACTTCCTCTTACTTGATTGAGTGTTCCGATTTATGGCATTCTAGATTAGGACATGTTAATCTAAATGCGTTAAAAAGATTAGTTAATCTCGATCTACTTAAAGTAAATGAGTTTAACAAAACCAAGTGTGAAGTTTGTGTTGAAGCAAAATTGGCTAAGCTGCCATTTCATTCTGTAGAAAGGAACACAAAAACTCTAGAACTCATTCATACTGACGTATGTGATTTAAAGTTTGTACAAACTAGAGGTGGGAAAAAGTATTTTATTACTTTTATTGATGACTGCACTAAGTATTGTACTCTTTATCTTTTAAGGAGTAAAGATGAGGCAATTGAAGCTTTTACAAACTTCAAAGCAGAAGCCGAAAACCAACTTGATTGTAAAATCAAAATGGTACGAAGTGATAGAGGTGGAGAATATGTAGCTCCTTTTGAAGAGTTATGTAAGACAAGTGGTATTATTCATCAAACCACTGCCCCCTATTCGCCTCAATCAAATGGTGTAGCTGAAAGGAAGAATCGAACTTTAAAGGAGATGATGAATGCTTTGTTGATAAGTTCTGGACTGCCCCAGAACATGTGGGGGGAAGCCGTCTTGACGGCTAACTACTTATTAAACAAAATACCTCTAAAAGGTAGAGATGTGACTCCTTACGAGTTGTGGAAAGGAAGGAAACCTTCCTATAAATACCTCAAAGTGTGGGGGTGTTTGGCTAAGGTAGAAGTGCCTTTGCCTAAGCAAGTTACAATCGGACCTAAGACCGTCGATTGTATCTTTATAGGATACGCACTGAATAGTAGTGCATATCGGTTTGTCATTCATAAGTCGGTCGTGCCCGATATGAATGTTGGAACTACTATTGAGTCAAGGAATGCTATATTCTTTGAACATATCTATCCTTGTAAAAAGGATGATAAAGTCGAGTCAAGCTCTAGTGGTGGAGCAAGAGAAGTTGCCAGTAGTTCTAGAAATGTGGGGGTAGAGCCCGATACATGTAAGAGGCAAGCTGCCGATCTTGAAACTCTAGAACCAAGATGTAGCACTAGAGCAAGAGTTGCTAAGGACTTTGGTCCTGATTATGTTGTCTTTCTTTTAGATGAAGAACCGCGGTCTATAAAAGAAGCTCTTTCTAGACCCGATGGCCCACTTTGGCTAGAAGCTGTCCAAAGTGAAATTGATTCCATTATGCAGAATCACATTTGGGTCTTAGCAGACTTACCTGAAGGTTGCAAGCCCTTAGGATGTAAATGGATCCTAAAAAGAAAGTATAAGGCAGATGGGTCAATTGATAAATATAAAGCTCGTTTAGTGGTTAAAGGCTTTAAGCAAATTGAAGGATATGACTTCTTCGATACTTATTCACCGGTAACTAGAATTACATCTATCTGTGTGCTTCTCGCGATTGATGCTTTGCACAATCTTGAGATTCATCAAATGGATGTGAAAACTGCCTTTCTAAATGGAGATTTAGAAGAGGAAATTTATATGGAACAACCTGAAGGGTTTGTAGTACCTGGCCAAGAGCGAAAGGTATGTAAGTTGGTGAAATCCCTATATGGGTTGAAACAAGCACCATTACAATGGCACTTGAAATTCGACGAGGCTATGTTGTCGAATGGTTTTAAGATTAATGAATGTGACAAGTGTGTTTACATAAAGAATACAAAGAATGGTTTTGTAATTGTTTGTCTTTATGTAGACGACATGTTAATTATGGGACAAAACCTTCAAGTCATAAATGACACCAAGCGTATGCTTAAGAGAACTTTCGATATGAAAGATATGGGAGTTGCTGATGTTATTCTTGGAGTGAAGATACAAAGAACCCCTAAAGGGATTGTTTTGTCTCAATCTCATTATATTGAGAAAGTGCTTAAGAGGTTTAATGCCTTTGATAGTGCGCCGGCTAAGACTCCTCTAGAAGTTAATGTTCACTTGAGCAAGAATAGGGGTGATCCTGTTGCTCAAGAGGATTATGCTAGAGTTATTGGTTGTCTTATGTACATCACGAATTGTACGAGGCCTGATCTAGCTTGTCCGGTGAACAAACTGAGTCGCTATACTAGTAATCCTAGTAGAGAGCATTGGAAATCTCTTGTAAGAGTTCTGAGGTATTTGAAATACACTCTTAACTTTGGGCTGCACTACTCGCGACATCCCCCAGTACTTGAAGGGTACTGTGATGCAAATTGGATATCCGACACTAAAGACTCGTTGTCTACTAGTGGTTATGTGTTCACTATAGGGGGAGGAGCTGTGTCGTGGAGATCCACGAAACAGACGTGCATTGCCCGATCTACCATGGAATCTGAATTTATTGCTTTAGATAAAGCCGGTGAGGAGGCCGAATGGCTCCGCAATTTTCTTGAAGATATTCCATGTTGGACGAAACCCGTGCCACCTGTGATGATTCACTGTGATAGCCAAGCGGCTATTGGTAGGGCCAAGAGCGGGTTGTATAATGGTAAATCGAGATATATTCGTCGTCGACATAATACCGTAAGACATTTGATCACGAGTGGGGTTATCTCTGTAAACCATGTCAAGTCTATAGATAACCTAGCGGATCCGCTTACTAAGAGTTTAAATCGAGATCAAATGTATAAGCTCGTAGAGGGAATGGGAGTTAAATCCACAAACTAAAGACGATTATAGTGGATACCCAACCTTGTAGATTGGAGATCCCATGAACTTGGTTCAATGGGAAAACTAAGCTATATGAGTCTGTTGATACCACACTCAAATAGTCTATTCCCTAAAAGAGCTCGAGAGTGTTGGTGACCTGTCAAGTGGTGAGGTTAAGTCTTTGACTTTTAATGATTCTTGGATGCCTTGAGAAGGTGGAGTATGACAGGATACTCGAGTAAGAATCACCTATGTAAGTAAGAAGTGAGGGCCGCTTCTATGTAATACTTATGAATCCAAAGAGGTTGTCCAGCGGCCGCAAAGGACACAAACGTGAGAACGGACGAGGTTGAGACTTTATAGTGTTAGTGTTATTGTCTAAGTATACACCATGGAGGAATAGTTCAAGGCCACGTGTCCACTAATCCGCCGGTATGCTCGATAGCACTAACTAAGGAAGGTTCAAGGTCACAAGCCACCTACCCTGATGCTTTATTGTCTCTTGAGGACAGAGCTGTGTGTCTGCATGCACGCATTTGGCTATTTCCACTCATGTGGGGGATTGTTGGAAAATTGAAAATGTTTATATATATTTATATATATATATATATATATATATATAAATTAATTAATTATTATGGAAAGTTAATTAGCATTTATTGCTAATTTGACTTGGGCAAAGTTCAGCCCTTTTCGATCGCATTTTCGAGCCTCGATATATATCCGATTTATGAATTGAGATATATCACGTCGATCTATGTTTCGAGTAGATAATTATAGTGTGCTTAATTTCTCAATTCCGATTTTCGGTGAGTGAGAAATAGTGGCTCGAAGTTTGGGGGGACAAAACTTATATGTTACCTAAAGTGGAGAAACTTACCTTATTCGGGTTTTTGGAGAGTATTACATTGATCAATGTCCCACATTGATAAATGAAATAACTTTAATGTGGTATTTAAGTCTCTACCACATTGTAAGAGATAACAAAGTGACATGTGGTGGGCTTGGGCCACACATGCTCATGCGCGCGAGCCTTTTCGCCGACCGCCTCACACGCGCGCGCGCGCGCGCGCGCCGCGCCGCACCGCGCCCGGCCCCGGCTCCGGTTCCGGTTCCGTGTCCGTGGACTTGGATCTTGGATCTTGGCAATTGGTCTTTTTGGTGGTCCGTCGGGCTTGGCCGTTGGGCTCGTCAGTTGGGCTTGTCAGTTGGGCTCGGTGGGCTACGTGTGGGCTGGCCCAGTCCTCGGTGCAGTGGACCGGCTACACTGGATTCCCCTCCGTGGTGCAGTGCACCTGCCACACCCAAGCACTACTTTTGGAAGGATCTGGAAGAGGCTCTTCAGCAGCCAACCTTCCATGTCTCCACTCTCCTGAAACTGCTGCCTGCCTTAATTGGCAGGAGTTATTCCTGCAATCAACACCTGGGTGGAATGGCCTATAAATAGGAAGCTTCGAATCATTCCAAAACACACCAACAAGAATTCACCTGAGATCTTCTTAGCTCACTTGCATTCTTAGCTCTAAGTCCAGCAGCCTGTCCTCGCCGGAAAAGTCCTGTTCGCCGGAGCTCGTAGATTTTGCGGTGCTGCAATCTTCGAGACGTTTGTCGTTTTATCTTTGGGGACGATACGCCTACAACCGAGAGCACTACCGGGGCGTATTTCGTCTTGCGGAGAGAGGGCTCCTCGACTCGACGAGATTTGTTTTAAACTTTCGACGGTTCTTTTGTTTTGTTCTTTTTTCGACTTATTGTATTGTTTTGTAATAGCAGCTTGTGTAACCAACAACTGCATCCAACTATAACTGGAAGCATTAAATCCAAAGAGCTCAACCAAGACTGTAGTCTAAATGGATACAAAAATGGATTCATGATTTAGATAGTAGCAAAGACCACGGATTCACTAAGAATCATGTCAGCTAGTGAAATAGCTCAATGCCAAAAAGAATTGGAAGTTGGAGCTCTATAAGAAGGTGATATGGAACAACCTCCATTCGCCTCCTAGGCGCCAATACTCCTCATGTTCCTACCATTAGAGCATCTCTAACGCTCCCGTAAATAAGGGGAAACTCCTATTTTTCTCCTCCAACGGTCCCGTATCCGTTGCACCAAAAAGAGGGAAGCAAAAATTCTCCCCTACACATACGGGAAAATCCCCCCTCCCCTATCGCTTCCTGTATCCAATTTCTTTTTTTTAATTTTTATTTTTGGGCAGCATCTTTTGCAGAAAATGTGAGAAGAAGAAGAGAAATTAGAAGAGAAGAAGAGGACCACCGCCGGAGACAGAGATGGCAAACCGCGTTCCCGCCGAAGAAGAGAGATCGGCGGCGCTCCGCCCCTCCAACAGAGTTCTACCGCCGCTGTCTGTTAATTGGATCTCACAGTCTGGTGCTCGTCGTTTGTGGAGCTCTACTGATCGATACTCGCCGTCGATTGGAGCTCTACCGTCTCGTGCTCGCCTAGATTGGAGATCGAATGAGAGAGAAAAGAAGAGGAAATTATTTTATAAAATACAGAGATTATAAAATACAAAACCGTATGGGAATGTAATTTCATCATTTTGATTGTTTTATTATTTTGTAAAATACAATGTGTTATAATTATATATAATAGATAATTTCAACTTTTTATATTGTTATATATTTGTAAAATATAATATTAAATACATATGTAAAATATTGAAAACATTTATAAATACACTGTATAATTTTGGAAAATTACAATGTATACATACATATTATATAAATTTAAATTTTACTCTAATTATTTAATAATCAGGCATCTCCGAAGGTTTTAGTGCCCGAGAATAAATTTCGAAAATAATTGTCGTTTTGTGGGGTAGTTGCATTCCCCACTTCTCGTAAATTTTAGCTTACTCAAGACAAAGCATTTCACGTTTGTACGGATCATCAATTGTTTTCAAATCAATCATTGTGATGTTATCATCTCTATTTATTTGCTTAAGCTCGATTTTCTTGTCTATTGAAGCCTTGAGTTAAAAGAGATGAACGAGACTTTGATGCTCCAATTGAAGTTGAAAGAGATGTGTCAGCCACAAATATTGAATTTGAAGCACCTCAACCCGATCGAATTAGAAGTTTGACGGAGCTGTTTAGTGAAATTAAAGACACAAACGCTCATTTCGACCTCCAGAATACACTAATTGACCACTTGTGGAATGAATATTCATCTTCGGGGAATTAGGTATTATGTAATCTATCATTTTTATTTAAGTAATTTGAACTATCTTTTTTGCAATTAATGTAGAATTTATTTTTATTTAAGTAATTTGAATTATCTTTTTTCCAATTAATGTAGAATTTTAATTATGTATTTTTCATAAATAATATTATTATGTTTAATTTAATTATATAAAATAATTGCATTAAAAGTGATTTGTAAAATTAAAAAATGAAAATGTTATGGAATATTTCTTTTTAGGGGAGGGATCGGGGAAAACATTGGAGACGAAACACTGTTTTCACATAAAAATAGAGATAGGATTCCCTAACTATGAGGGAAATGCTTGGAGGTGCTCTTAGGACCCAACTCGTCTTCAATAATTCAGCCACAAAGGGCCCCGCCCCTCTTGTTTACTCCCGAAAAGGAAAGGAAAAAGAAGGTGAGAAGAGAGCTTAACTCAACCGCAGCAAATCAGAGGGATGGTAGAGTTAGGGAGTAGATTTGGGAGAGGAGAGAGAGCGGTCCGTGAGGGAAGAAAGGGGGAGGCGCCACCTTAGCCTATAAGAGTACGTGAATAGTGCTTCTAAGAGTAGTGGGCCTAGTGGCATTAGTCTAAAAAATTATGATAATATTTTGTAAGATCTAGTAAAGATTTATGCACATACTTTTCTGTAAATTATGAATAGCCCTTAAGGCTTTAGGATCTATAAATAAACCGACAACGCAAGCTACTGGCATCGAAAGGAAAACTCGATCAAGTGGCCGCTGCGAAGTCGGATCTACTTCGTAAATTGTTAGAGATTGATTTCTCCAACTCCTTGCGAAGTGTGCTCTTGTAGTTGTAGTGTCCTTCGTATCACCTTGTTAATATTCATTCCATTTCCTATTATTATTCTATATATTCATATTGTGCCATAACTCTTGTATGTTTATAATATAAAGTGTGAGTTAAGTACTGCATAAAGTTATAAATTGTCTGGCCGCGTCTATTTCATAAACGGGTAGGGAGAGTATCAATTCGATCATTGCAACACACGTGGGACCTAAGGAAACATTGCATTTAATTATTCCCATTCTCTACCCTACTTCATCTTATAAGTCACTTTCTGCATCTGGGGAAAAGGAAGAGTCCTCTTTCATAAATCAGACAAAACAAACTAAAGGAAGCAAAAGCTCTCGCTCTTTTTCTCCTCTCTAACACCACATCAAAAATCGCGACCGACCAACAGGGACGTAGAATTTTAACTAAAATACTACAGCATAATTAATCTAACTACTAAAAATTGTGGGTGGGGGGAATTTTGCATAATGAATTATATCTACATGAATTTGGGAGCTTTTAGCATAAAACTTTTATGATACTCAAGCATAATTTCCAATATTACAAGATGTGATTATTTTTATTTATTAATAAAAACATATAAGAATAATATAATAGCTTGATGCCCCAATAAGTGTTTGTATTATTTTGAGAATACTAAATAGGATATGTTGTAAGACTCGATGTGGATAATTAGTTGAATCGTAGGTGAGATAGCAACTTATCTTACCATGTCACCAAGGCCAAGCATCATGTATTCACAAGTAATATTTCCCGGAACAACACATGAGAAATATATGACGAAAAGCAAAAGTTGGAAAAGCAGTGAGAAGTTGAGAACATAAAGAGCTGATTATCGGGATCATTATCTATCTAGACAGTGAGTGAGAACGCTGCCGGATGTATGTCGGTAATTCCATTTTCACCCCATGATCTTGAATGACATTGCGATTGGCCCCCTAAAGTTTAACATATCTATCATTGCAATTTTTATATTCTTCTTGCTGATTCAATTCTATCTTTTTTATGTAATCAAAATATAGCTATTTCTTCCAATCTTTGTTTTGCTTCGTTTTGCTTTATTTCAGTTTTTCTCTCTGGGAAATGCAAAATAGAAGTGAAAGTAGGAAAATATTAGAAATTTGAAACAATTCGGTCCACATAGAATCAGTTTTGAAAAACACGGTCCGATTTCGATTCTTAAAATTTATTAAATTCGATTTCAGGTTCGATCTGATTTTACTTTTACTGATTTAGCAACCGATTGTTAATTATTTAAAAAATGAAAGTTTAGCAAATAATTCAGGAAAAAACATTGAAGAACCGGCAAATAATTCCAGAAAAATGTGATGAATCAACAACAAATATAGAAAGGTATTTTCCAAAATATAAAACATAATAAAACAAGAACCACCCCATTCGGTCAATTGCTAAAGAACTATAGGAGTATATAATAATCTACAAAAGATTCGAATATGTGAGCGGTACTTTCTTCTCCTATGAAACACAGTTACAGTATAGACTCTTATCATCCATTGAAACATTAAAAACTAAGCAATAAAATCGGACACAGAGAGAATTGACAAACTCAACAAGGCAATGAACATGAAAATAGCTTTCGTTTCATTGACATAAGGGGCATTAGAGAAGGGTATGAAATTTAAGTTGATGCTCGAACAAAATTAAAGTTGCTTCAGATCATAATTTCCAAAAATAGAAGAGAATACAAGTTAAACAGATGTCTCTAGAACAAAAAAAAAGATAATGAAAACACATTTCACTTCTTCTTCTCACCACCTCCCGCAGCCCTGCAAAAGGCCATGAATCTCATAAGCAAATATGAAGAGTAGAGAAAGGTATGCAACTCTATTCATTCCGAGTGATTTACCTCATCTTGCGGAGGGCACCCGACATCTCCTCTCTCTTCTTCTTTGCCCTCGTGTGGGTGCCCAACTTTCTCTTAGCTACCTTCAAAGCCCTCTTGTCTTTGCCAACTTTGAGAAGTTCAGTGATCCTCTTCTCATAAGGGGCGAATCCAGCCACTTCTCTAATAAGACTCCTTACAAAATGCACTCTCTTGCTCGTTTTCTGGTTTAATCAACACATAATTGCAGAACAATAGGAAGAATTAGCTTAATATTGCATCTGTATGGATGAGATATATAATAAGATAAATCAGTCTTAACTAAAGGGGTCAATCTACCTCCTACCACAAAAATATGAATCAAATTATTCAACGGATAGAAACATTGTAATTCAATTACCAAAAAGTAGCAAATGAATTTGACACATGTTACCAAAAAAACACTGAACTGGCCACATTATTTTGGTTTCAGAACTTGTTGAAAGGAATCGTAGATTAATCCACTGGCATGTGCTAATCAAACAGAAGAGAAATCCAAAGACTTACCCCCTTCCTGGCTGATGGGCGTGGAGCTAACTCCTTGGGGGTAACAACATGACCCTTCTTCAACCCGACGAATAGCCCACTGTTTGGCTGCTTAGGAGCCATTGCCTGAATCCCATAAAAACCAAAAGGCAAGTTCAGTTACCATTACACATAAGCAACACAAAAGGTAAACGATAAGCACGCACGAAGAGAAATTGATGAAGGTTCCTATCATACATTCAGAAATTGCAAAAACAAGAACGAACTATACGAAGATATAAACCAAAGTACGCATGATATATCATCAGATTAATCGGCCTCCAATAAATGTTCATCTAACCTTTTTCTCCGATAACTCTGACGCACTCCGCCGCCGGATTATGAATGGAGGTTGAAAAATTAGGGTTTAGAGGGAGTTTGATAAGTTTATAATAGGCTGGTTTGGGCCATGCATTGAGCCGTTTTGGACGGTCCATATTTTCTGAAAAATGGTCTTTGTTTTTCATTAACTAGCAGTATTATCTGCAAGCATTTCGAAAAAAAGATGACTTGTTCAGTTGTTCTTCATTTTGTGTTGTCTATTAAAGTTTATTTGTTCGTTTTCTTAATAATTTAATATAATTTAATGGATCATTAATTTTACACTATTTTATATTCCCTCCGTCTCTTATTCCTTTTTGGGACGTCCCATAATTCTTGTCCCTTTATCTAAAATAGCAAATTATTACACACAATTTATTTAAGGGTCTCACCATCTTACTCACAACCAACAACTCTCCTAAATTCTCGTGCCCAAAAGAAAGGGGACAAAAATTATGGAACGGAGGGAGTATACAACAAACAATTTTTATAATTTTTATGCCAAAATCAAATAAATTATGTTTAAAAGGACGGAAGAAGTATATATTTTTTAACCAAAGCATTTCAATATTTTGAATGCAATGGTTTACATTAATGCATTTGTGTTATTGTCGATTATGTGGGCTTTTGGACTAGCTGAAGCTTATTGATAAGTACTGAAAGCTGCTGATATGAGTTTGTAGGAGTTTGGAAATAAGTGCTGAAAGCTGCTGAAAGTGGAAAAAATAGTAATTGGAAAACATATTTGAAGTTTTTAAACAATATTATTAAATAATAGTATAATTTATAATAAATAAATAAATATTATTAATTTTTATAATATATAAATTTATAATATATCATATTAATATAAACATATCATACTGTTATATTTTAAATATTATTTATTTGCTTAAAATCCATAATAATAATATTTTTATATTATTTTTATAATTGCGTAGCTAAAAAATAGTAATTATTATTAAATGAAAATAAAAAATAATATTAATTTAAAATTCAAAATTTTCAAAACTCAATATTTAAATTAATATATATTTAATTATATTTAATTTTAATAATAATTAGTTCATTAAACTTAAAGAATTTATAAATAATAAATATAAAATATTTTTTATCAAATTACTAACTAATATATTAAAATATAATTATAATTAAATATGTAACTAAGGAAAAAATATCAATTTTAAAATAAATAATTTTTTGAGAATTATATAAATACTTATAGGATAAAATAATCTAATAAATTATATAAGTTGTAAGTTGCAATTGAAAGTTTGGTCATACCATCTTAAACAGTTTTTCTATCTTGATTGAAAGCTATAAGCTACAGCTGAAAGCTTTTCCAAACATCTTATTCTTACTAAAAATAAATAAATTTATAAGTAATGCTGAATGTAGATATTTTGATTGATCTTTCCCAAATAGTATCAAATTTTCTTCAATTGTCGTTTATTTCAGTTATTACTTACTCCCTCCATTCCACAATTCTTGCTCCACTTTCCTTTTCGGGCTGTTTCACAATTCTTGCTTCATTTCCGAAAATAGCAAAAAAATTAACTTTAATATTTCTTTAATCATAACTTAAACTTTTTTAACAAACCCTAATGCCAATTCATATTCTTTCTTTTTCTTAATTACTAATCTTTTTTGACTACTTTTACTTTCAGTATTCTCGAACATTCATCCACAAACAACAAATTAATTTCTCTCCACAAACCCTAGATCTACGCCTCCATCTTCAAGAAATCTCTATCTCCTCTGCCTTCTTCGCCGACTTCACCCGCTAGATCTAGACATATTATCTCAAAGAAACTCTCTAGATCTCCTCTGCCTTCTTCGTCTTCTTCGCAAGGATGAAGTCTCTGACTCCTTCACCCTCTAGATCTAGAACAGATACTGCCGATATGATAGGAGAAATGGCCGAAACTGGCCATGAACTGAACAGAGCGAGAGGGGAAGACGGCGGAGATGCTGAGAAAAGCTCTGGGTCGAGCGAAGCATCAGAGATCGAGAGTGATGGAGCTAGATCTGAGGGGGCGAGTTCTTATTGGCCGTTCTTTGCCGCCGGATATGGGCAAGAGACGGCCGAGGAGTTCGAAAGCCAACTTCCGATGTCGGTAAAGGAGAGCGAAGAAGGGCCATTCTTTGCGACCGGATTTGACGACATCCGGCAAGAAATTGATGAGGATTTAGAACGGGAACTTCCTAGTTCTCCAGATTCTAGCGAAGAGTGGCCGTTCTTTGCCAATGGCTTTGATGACATTCGGCAAGAAAGTGAGGAGGAGATAGAAAGCCAATTTCCGGCTCTGCCTTCTGAAGAGGAGAAGGAAGATAGGTAAATAAAATTTCTGCCGTTTTTTTGGAGGTAGTCTTTTACTTTATTGAATATCTAGGGTTTTGGAGGCCTTTGTCCAGAAATTGAACATTCTTGTTGATGCAGGGAACAAAAGAGTACATGAATGCAGTTGGAGAAGGATGTGGTATTGGGTGAGATCTATCCCTGTTTGTCTTGTCTATTGTTGTTTTGATAGTCTAGGTTGGAGTATGTATTTAAAGCAATATGGTTTAAAATGATATGAAAATGCTCACTCTAGGTTAGATAGAACGTTTCAATGAATTTCTTGCCAATAGAATGAGATATGTTCTTTAGGTGTGGGGATTTGTTGTTTATATCTTACCTTGTTAATTTATTGGAATCTGTGTGTTTCTTGTGTATGCATATTTCGATTTGCATGCTTGATGGCTTCTGTTGCATGCTTCTGTTGCATGCTTGTTATGCTAAGTCTGTTGCATGCTTGTTAATTTATTGCTTCTGGAATCTGTGTGTTTCTTGGGCTGCTGCATGCTTGTTATGCTAAGTCTGTTTCGTTTCTTGTTAAATAATGAATTTCTGGAATCTGTTATGCTTCTGTGTGTTTCTGTGTGTTTCTTGGGCTGAGATAAAAAGCTTATGTCTTATACTACTACAAAAAATTCTTGCATTGGAAATTACTACTACAAAACTAGCTTTATTTCTTATACTACTACAAAAAGTTCTTGCTTTGGAAATTACTACTACAAAACTAGCTTTATTTCTTATACTACTACAAAAAGTTCTTATAAATACTGCAAAAAGATCCACATATATTTAGAACCCAAGCCTACCCTTAAGCTCTTGAACCTCTGCAATCATCCCATTGTCCATCATGTAATCTAAGCATTCCCTTACCAAATCAGCAGACACTTCCAAATCTTTTGGAAGCTCATTTAGTCTCAATAACACATCCTTTTTCAAATGAGGAATTTTATAGTCATTATTTCCTTTTACCTTCATTATCTCAACCATACACCCTTGCAAGCTCAAAAAGACCTTATTTAAGGTCATAGGTGCTAAGTCTGCAAATGAATTGCAGACTGCATTCACCAGCTGATCCACATTCTTGCAATCTGACTCTATTTGGATGCTTTGGATGGCCCTAAACCATCCAAGGTCATTCACATTCAGGTCTGGGGAATTGGCTGGTTGATGAACAAGCCTTATCTCAAATCCCTCCTCACTGGCTGCTGCCCTAAACTCTTCATCAGTGTCCTTTATGTGTGGCCGTGCATTATCTTGTTGTATGAATATCAATTTCTGTAGAGTAGCAAGCCATTTTGATCTAATTGCAGGCAGTATCTGTTAGGTCCAACAGAAAAAATAAACATTACAGTATCTGTTACCCTGCATTATGTCTATTTTGAAACATGTTTAATAATGTGTCTTATAAATGACCTTACCAGTTGTAGCTGTTGCAGCTTGGGCTTTGTTGACCAGAAATTGCATAAGTCTCTGATTCATTATAGAATCAGATGTCATGCCTTCTTTGGAAATTGAAATTGTTATTTTCAATTTCAAAGAAATATTCTATAGTTGTTTCTAGTACAATCTGTGCTTTATCATAATCTGAATTTTCATTCAGATTCTGATAAGTTACAATAATTACAACATATACCTCAGTACAAATATCTTACAGAATATGACATACCTTTTGAATCAAACAATCCTTGATCACCTGTTTTGTTATGGATTGAATTGCTTTTTATCTCTAGTGTCCCCTTAGGTCTATTCTTGCTTGCTCTAATTGCTGGAACCGTTTCTGTGAATGGAAAAATGCCAATTTTTCCATCAAACAAAATTGTCCCATCTTCAGCAAATATAGGTTTTGCCACTGCACACATGAACATTACTTTGTTTATGAACTTCTTGCTTTGACAAGACCTATGTGGCTCTACCTCATTAGGTGTGAGGTAAAATCTGTGTGCAGCCTTAGTTAGATAGAACCACTTCTCATCAATGTGCACTGTGTTCTACATATTTTTGAAGTTTATTTTTTTTGTGATGCTATCAATCTGTAATGCATTCATCGAAAACTGTAACCTTGCAAACTTATGTTGGGCTGTGATGGAGGGTTTTATTGCACTAGAGTGAGCTTTGATTAGACCACCTTTATACCATCTCCAAACCGTTGTCGGACTGCAAGATATGCTCTTAGCTAGCTTCCTTATAGTTCCTCTTTTTTGCACACCCAAACTCTCCATTAGAGGTAGGTTGATATGAACTTGTTTTCGATGTACAGCTCCTCTCTTTTTTGACTGCGAATGCATGACTTGGCCTTCATTTTGCTATTTTTTTGCTGCAGTCCATATCCGCTGGATAGTATGCCGACCACATTCGTACTTAGCTGCAGGTTCTTTCACTTTTCCTCTTGCAGGCTTCTCATTTTTCAGATTTTGAAGGAGAAATTGAAGAACTTGATTCCTCTCTGCTGTTGACAAATCTTTCCTCCTCACCATTTCTTTTTGTTGTGCTTTTTCTAGATGGAATATTTGAATTGGCTGCTTGATGATGAAAAGTCGTGTAATTTGGCTACTTATAAGTGCTGATGTGGAGGGAAATTTAAATCTCATTTGGGTGGATTTGGCTCCAACTTTATTTATATTAAGTGCAGTTGACAATTTTGGCGGCTACAACCTTATTTCTTTGCTTCGATTTTTATTATACTCTCAATTTCTTTACTTCCATTTAACAATTTTTTGGAGTAGCAATATGATTCAATTACTTTGTAAACAACCGTATTAAATATCGAGGCCACACAACTAATACAAACAACAAATTGCACACATGTACAAAAAATAGAGAAAAAATGAAAGAGGAGAGAGAAATAAATTACTCATACTTAATTGGAAAGGGACCCACACAATTAATACCAACAACACAATTAACAACTCTCCTAAAATACCGCGCCGGAAACTTTAGAAGCTTTATTTGTGGAACGGAGGGAGTATTAGTTTATGTACACGTGTATCATATTTATATATATTTGCTTAGTTGACCTGCAGGTTGTGCCCAACATTTTTCTTGACTGCTCAATGGATGATAACGGGATGGAAATCGTGCTCCTTTTTCGTCGGTTTCATCTCATTTTGTGCCCGAAGCGAGCGACGAAGCCTTCTCTCTGAATGATAACGGGATGGAAATCGTGCTCCTTTATGTACACGTGTATCATATTTATATATATTTGCTTAGTTGACCTGCAGGCTGTGCCCAACATTTTTTTCGACTGCTCAATGGATGATAACGGGATGGAAATCGTGCTCCTTTTTCGTCGGTTTCATCTCATTTTGTGCCCGAAGCGAGCGACGAAGCCTTCTCTCTGAAAACTCACGAAACTCTCAAACACTCACCTGACTCTATTCTCTTTGCTTCTGGATTCGGAGTAGTTAAGGATCCACATCCGGTAACGCCACTCAAAGTTTGTTGCTAACTTATGTCGTGTTCTGTTTGATCGATTTCTCGAATTGCCTGATGCTTTACTTCGGTTTTTGCTTTTTTGATGTTTCTGCTTCGATTGGATTAAGTCAACAAGTGTCAGAAGTTCTGAATTTTAAATATCCTAGAAGCATTTTCCAGTTTACTGATCTGCAATTTTACAATTTAGTTCATCTTTAGGCTTGTAGCTTCATTGATTTTACATTTTTGTGGTCCCCAGTCAAACGTTCATGTGTAGAGGGGGTCTACATCTGAAAACCTTTTTCTCAAACTCAAAACGCGGTGAGTCTGTTTCACAGAAGATGTCTACTGAACTGATTCAGTAGACTAAGCAGACTAATTTTGATCGTGCGGACAGAGTGACTGACTGAAGTCTGCTAGCTGACTGGTGTCAGAATTTAGAACCGTTCAATAGAGGTTCAGTAGCATGCGGAATGTGTAGGTCCGATTCAGTTTATTTAGAAAACGTTTGCTTAACAAATCAGTTCAATATATTAGTGCTATGTTTTAGCTTTTAACTGAAATGCTGTTGTATGATTTTGTAAAGAATATTTTCAGTATGAGCAGTTAATCAATGCAACAAATAAACAACACAACAGTTTTTAAAGTGGTTCGGATACGCAAGATTCTACGTTCACTCGTCCTTAACAACACATGACACTATTTTATTATACTGAGTTAGTCTCAGTTAGTTTGTACGCTGGAAAAACTTTTACTTGTGATTATACTGAGCAAGTCTCAGTTTACAGGGTCAAACAAGAATGTTTGAATGTATCTCCAACTATGAATGAGTTCTTAACAGTAAGAACAGTTCAACAAATGAACTCCTTCGGTTTAAACTATGAATATTACAATGAGCTTAATGTTAGAGGGTGAGAACTAGAAAGGCTTCTAGAGTGAAGAAAATAGAGGATATATCAATTCTAGGTTCGTGTTCTTCACTGAATAAACGATAAGTGTTCTAGAGCTTGATTCTTGAATGCTTGAGTTCTCGTATGATCACTTATGTGATCGTGTAGTGCAACTTTGAAGATCACGACCTTCCCTCTATTTATAGGCGTGACTGTGAATAGATCCGTTAGAGACGAACTTTTCACGTGTCACTCTATAACTAGATAGCAAGCGACTTCTTTTCGAATTCTGTAGAGTCTCCTTACTTTTCGTGAAAGTGGTTGACTTGCAGCTTTATATCGGAGACTTGTCAGCTAGCTGCTTGTCATTGGACACTTGCAGACTTCAAGGTTTATACTGAAGCTAACTTTTCTCATATGTACGACCTCGGACGACTCTAATGATATGACATTGAAGTCCACTGTCAGTTAAAGAAACTGACAGACCGTTGTTGAGTCTGACCCATAGATTCAGTAGCATACTCCTACTGAGTCCAGTTTTACTGACTCCTGAACACCCTTTAATATGCTACTCCTGTTGAGTCCAACAATACTGAATCTTCACTCCATGGCACTGCGGCGGATAGTCTACTGAGGGACAGCAAACGGAACTTCTGAGCCGGACTATGCTGAAGATAAGTCTGCTGAGTCTGAAAAACTCAAAGACAAGGTGTTACAATTACAAAGGAATGATTCACCAATCAACATAGGGTTTTGGGATCAGCTAAATCATTAACAACTGAAGAATAGTTGAATCATCTCCCAACAATTTCTATTGTTATGCTGATCTCATCCAATCCAATGAAAATGCTTTAAATTTTGATTATATTTTCCTTGTTGTTTCACTACATGCTGTTCCATTTTGAAATACTTGTGAGTTATGGCCAGTTAAAACTATTTTCCTTGTCCCTTATTGTTATTCTGGATGGATATTAGGCAGGAATGTCGATTATATGCGGTGTGCCTCTTCTTGAGTGTGTATACTGCCTAGCATGTGCCCGGTGGGCATGGAAGAGGTGCGTACACAATGCAGGGCATGATAGTGAGAGTTGGGGCCTAGCTACACCTGAAGAGTTTGAACCTGTTCCGAGGCTCTGCCGATACATAATGGCTGTCTATGAGGATGACCTCCGGCAGCCTCTTTGGGCGCCTCCTCGAGGGTATGGCATTGATCCAGATTGTGTCATTCTGAAAAGAAACTACAAGGATACTCGTAGGCGTGTTCCCCCATACTTGCTCTACCTTGATCATGACCACGCTGATATAGTTCTTGCTATACGCGGCCTAAATTTGGCAAAGGAGAGTGATTATGCAGTTTTGCTTGATAATAAGCTTGGGAAGAGGAAATTTGATGGGGGTTATGTTCACAATGGGCTGTTGAAAGCAGCTGGTTGTATTTTGGATGCAGAATGTGACATTCTGAAGGAAACAGTTGAGAAGTATCCAAACTACACTCTGACTTTTGCAGGGCATTCACTGGGGTCGGGAGTGGCGGCCTTACTGACTATTGTTGTGGTGCAACATCGGGAGAGATTGGGGAATATCGACAGGAAGAGAGTGAGGTGCTATGCTATTGCACCTGCTAGATGTATGTCTCTCAATTTGGCTGTTAGATATGCTGATGTGATCAATTCCATTGTCCTGCAGGCAAGTTGCTAAAGAGTTGTTCTCTTGTCTGTGTTTTTCGAAATGACACAAAAGGGCTCTAGCAATATCAGGTTCTTTTGGAATTCCCAAAGGCCTAATGGCGTGTGCGTATTAGTTTAATTGAATATAACCAAACTCTCTTGTTTTGTGAATGAGAAATAGAGCATGAACAATTAGTAGTTGGCGGATCTAGTTTCTTCCTTTTACTCATTCCCATGTGAACAATACTGAAACAGGATGATTTCTTGCCTAGAACAGCCACCCCTTTGGAAGACATCTTCAAGTCAATTCTCTGGTGAATAAATCAGCAATTGGATTTCTGTTTCTAGCCTCTTAGGCCCCCACACAAACTATTTTTTACTCTTGTTTTTACTTCTTCAACAGTCTGCCATGCCTTTTATGCCTAAGGTGCATGCGAGATACATGTATATCCGAGGAGAGAATGCTCAAAGATCCAAGAAGGCTATACGCACCTGGTCGCCTTTACCACATTTTAGAGAGAAAATCTTTCAGGTGGGTCAAGATTTGTTAATAATATAACAAAAAAGTTACTGATTCCATTACTTGATATATATTCAGACTGTGTATGTTTTTATTACTTGCATTAGTAACAGATCGTCTGTGAATACCAATTAAGTACCCCTTTGTTGGATGCAGATGTGGAGTATTTCCTCCAGTTGTTAAGACTGCAGTGCCTGTGGATGGAAGATTTGAGCATATAATTCTTTCTTGTAATGCCACTTCAGACCATGCCATTATTTGCATAGAGCAAGAAGCTGCAACTGCTTTACAAGTAACTTCTACTCTCCCTTGCTCTGGCTCTGCAAATGTACACCTCTGATGCAACTCTCTCTCTCTCTCTCTCTCTCTTGTCCAAAAAACAGTTGATGCAAGAGAAAGATGATACCTTGGCCATTCCTCCCAAACAGAAGATGGAGCGGCAGAAGACATTATTGAAAGAGCACAATGAGGAATACAGTGCTGCTCTACGAAGGGCTGTGACGTTGGCTGTTCCCCATGCTTTCCAACCTTCCGAATATGGAACATTCGATGAAAAAGACGATGAAGACTCAGCTGGTGATTCGTCCCACGGATCATCAACGAGAAGCAAGACTAAAGAGAGCTGGGATGAGGTGATTGAGCGCCTTTTTGAGAGGGATGACTCTGGCCGCATGCTGCTCAAGAAACCTCTCCTTGATTGATTTCCTGTGTTGTTGTTGTTTATATATTTATTTGTGATTAACAGAAATACTAAACATGAATGAAGTGATATAAGAATATATTTTTACTGTGGTTGAGTAAGATAATTTATTTCAAATTCTATGAGATTGCTGCTACCAAGTTGCAATAATTTGCGTAGTCAACTGCTGCTAAATCTTATTCTAAAATGGGTTAAGATGTTGAAAAACTAATAATAGTGGAAGAGAGTTTCAACTTTCAAGTAATATCAACTATTTCAACATGACTATTTGTTAAATTATCTTGAAATGGCAGTTCGCAAAGCAGCATCTGGGAAGAAATACATCTCCTCTACCAAATTAGAGAAAGTCAACCTTAAAAGAAATTCAACTTGCAGAGATGCATGCAGCTGAGGAAACACAACAATATGAATAGAACAATTTCTTTATTTTTTTTCAAAAAAATAAAACTAAAAACGAAATATCAAACTCGAGTCCCTGCAAAGTGTTCAACAGTAAAGCCAACTTTCTCAAACTTCCCTTCCTCAGTATTCTCTCTGAACTTAACATAATCTCCACACACAAAGGGCTTGTAAAGCCTCAAGCCCCCTTCTCCCACAACTTCTTCGGGGCGTATATCACTTTCTCGTCTTCAAAGCACCAGAAGAAAGCAACGGAGAATCGATTCACCTTTTTCCTGAGGATTACTCTGTGCTGAGACGACACGAACTTCTGGTTGCTCCATGCCTGCATTAGATCACCAATGTTGACTAGGAGTGTGTTATCGCAGGGAATGATGTCCATCCACTGCCCTTCCTTGGACCTCACTTGGAGCCCACCAATGTCGTCTTGATAGACTAAGGTTATGCAGCTCATATCCGTGTGCATGCCTAGCCCTTCAATTTCTTTTTCATCACTGCACTCAGGGGAAGAGTAGTAATTCATTCTCAAATAGCCATGGCAATTCTTGAACTCCGGTAGCAACTTCATCTCAGTATCATCCCCAAGGCATTTCACTACCATTTCAAGGATTGTTTTCGACAAGTAAGTCATCCTGCTTCCATACTCTTCTAATATCTCACTGACAAACAATGCATAGAAAAACAGAAACAAATTAGCCTTATGTCAATTAATACTAAAAAGATTTTGCCTACTGACCATGTTGTATGATAATAGTCTGCCTTATTTACCTGAGTTCATAAGTTGGCTGGTTTATGAGGGCTTTGCAAGAACTCTGCGCAGAAGCTGAGAAGTCGGGCCCAGATACGAATAGGCTCTCAAAGAAGGGTGAGGCAATGAAATGGGGAGTGTATGTTTTTAGAGCTGATGAAGGACCTGCTTTGTGCTTCACCTCTGAAGGAAGGTTGAAAATCTGTGAGGATAAAGACTGCAGCTTCTTTAACAACTCTTCGGAAACTCCGTGATTGGTTATGCGAAAAAAGCCCCATTCTCTGCAGGCCAGAGAAAGGGAAGAGAGGGAGGATGAGTTGAAGGGCTGTGAAATGTCAAAAACAGGAAGTTGTACAGACATGAGGATGTTAGATTGAGTTAGTTATGTTTGTTATTGCAGCCTTAAATAACAGGTTAGACCAATCATTACCATTTTATATCAATGCCTTGAACTCCAAAATTCAAATTAAAAAGAACTACAAGTCCAAACTGGAAGAATCAAACCACGAGACAAATGCTCAACATTGCTTGACAATCAAGATTCCAAGACGAGTTCCTAGAAGTGTCTTGCAGGGAAAAAACTCTGTGAAGGCATGATCTACATGAATATGTCATCAAGAGAAAAAAACTAAATAATCTAATGGTTTTAAAATTGCAATTTGTTTTGAATACTTATGGCAACAAGCTAAGGTCAATGAAGAGGAAGTTGGTAAAATGAGAAGGTGGGGGGGGACAGCAAGCAAGAATTGTGGAGCTGTGCTGGTAATCTAACATATTCTGCTAGGCACTTGAGCTTAGATTCTTCATCTCAAAGTTTTGACTTGGCACTAGTTTTTCAATGCCAACAGGGGAAGTATTTCATGTTAATTAAGCAATCAGATTAGCAAAAGATTCCAGAAGGGAACTATATTTCAACTTCATACGAAAGAAAGAATTTCCGTAAGGGAACGACATTCTAATTTATGTTCGTCATCTTTAGCACTAGAGTATTTTCATCATTTCACATGCTTATAAGTTTATATCAAACACTTTTGTTCAACGTTATCATATATCTTATTCTTCAAAATCGGCATTCGCAAATAGGAAGTAATACATGATTCTGCTACAATTAAGGATGCTCGTGAAAGAAAGGTGCCAAATCTGAATAAATAATATATATAAATGCAAGTAGAGTAAAGTAGCTTGTAAATGATCGTGGTTGATAATACCATATGAATCTCCTTCAATTATCTTTCATCCGGTCTCCAGATTTCCATGCTTCAATCAGGAACAGGAATACCAAAATTACTGATGCTAACATCAAAGCTCCGATTAAATTGAGATGTTCGGAACCTAAGATGCATGATGCTTGCAAGCCAAAATCAGAGTTTGAGTTCTTCGGATTTGCAAATGCACTATTGAGATCCGGGCATAACATAACGCCAATGGAATTTGAAAGAGAGAGATTAATGAGAGTATAAACGCAAAAAAACAGTTCCAATTGTAGAGTAGAGCTCCTATTCACAAACATTCCGCTACCAACAATTCATTTCATTATCAAAATGATCCAAAATTAAGGATTTAACTGGCCGGGTTTTTGGCACTAAAAGTCTGGCAGATATCACATCTTCGTCCAACTGTTTCGAGTTTTTTTTAACAATCCTTTAAATGATTTTTTAGTTATGTCCTTTTTGCTTTTCCTCAAGTGGGTTTTCATTGCAGATTTTAGAGATGAAGTATCCACGATACTTTAACTTATAAATACAGAAAGTTTGGTCAAAATTTAATTTTGCACACATCTTTAAAAATTGTAAACCGATGAAAAACTTCTGCGAAATTGAATCTGACGGACTTAGTTGAAAGAGAGATTTTTTCAAATAGGAAAATTTGGCAAAACCACAGTTAAGGGAACGGGCTAGGCGGAATCAGTGGGAAAGAAGACCCTGTTGAGTTTGATTCTAGTCCGACTTTGTGAATTGACTTGAGAGGTGTAAGATAAGTTAGAACTAAAAAACGAAAGTGAAATACCACTACTTTTAACGTTATTTTATTTATTCCATAAATCGGAAGCGGGACATCACCCATTCTTTTGGGCCCAAGGCTCGTTCCGACGGGCCGATCCAGATAGAAGACATTGTCAAGTGGGGTTTCTAATCTATTATTTAACTAACCTTTGCATAATTACATATACCACATTTCGTATATTTGTTGTTTTTTTTAATTTTACAATTTGTAGACTTATAATAATAAAAAATTATTTGTTAAAATATTTACAGTAAGAAGTTAAAACACTAGTACACCTACATTAGGTTTAGCTGCAGATTTTGTTGTCCAATAGGGACAAAATCGTGACATTGGCTATATATGCATTTTACGATATAATGTGACTACATTTACATTTAGTTTTTAATTTTTTTAAGTTAGATAATCCGAAGTCGCTATCGAAGTGTGCACTGGGTAAAACACTTTTGTGCTCTAGCATGCAAACAACATAGAAGAAATTAACCATTGTAGGTCACCCATAGATGACAAACTCTACATAACGATTTTAGTGGATCTTGAACTCATGACATTTCGGCTATAGGCTAAGCACCCATCACTTTTACAATTACACTATTTTAAGAGATAAGGTGCAAAAATACTATTCAAGTTGATTCTAAAGAGCAAATATACCCCTCAAATATGTTGTAGTGCATAAATACCCTCAAAGTTTTTAATATAGTGCAAATATACCAATATTTAACTACTCACTAACATTTGTTAACTTTTTGTGATTTTTTGAATTAAAGTGCCTCAGACTTGCTTTAAGAACGTCACAAACTCAAAAACAGTGTCAAAATAAACATAGTTAACATGCTATCATACCACCATTGACCCCACATATGCATATATATTTCATAGATATGTAGAGGTTGATCGATAGCCCCTTAAAGCTTAGATTTGAAACCTATATACATGAAACCTCCGGCGGTGGCGCCGCCACCAGAGATTGCCAATATGTTCTAGTGGGGCTTGCTCTTGGTGACCCCACTGTAAAGCCTGAGAAAAAATCAAGATTACTTATGTTAATCACCCTTAGCATCATAAAACAAAATCATGAAAAACATACCATTAATAAATAGTGGAGTGTTGGGCTCAGGCCGGTCGATGCAGTTAGCTCCGACGGTCTTGGTGGCAATGTTGCTGCCGGCAGGGACAGAGGGAGGGGTGGAGCAGTGGGCCTCCCTGTGGTTAAAAGATTAGACATTACATGTATTGTATTATGGTAAGTGGTAACCCTTTATTATAAGAGTTTGTAGACTAAGGTTTTATTTTATTTTCTTTATTATTTACCTTTTTTTTCTTTTTTTTTTAATTAAAATTGAAAATAATTCAAAAAATCACTACTATAAATTAGATTGCGTGCAATCACTTAAAAGAGAACAAAAAAATATACTCCCTCCGTTCCATTATTTATGTCTCATTGGGACTGTGCACGGTAATTAAGATAGTGGAGATAAATGTGTAAAATTGTGGTATAAAAGTATAAAGAGGTGGGGTCCACTTGCTTAGATTGATTATGGTCCACTCATTTATTTCCTTATTTGGTATGAGACATAAATAATGGGACAACCAAAAAAGGCAAGTGAGACATTAATAATGGGACGGAGGGAGTAGTAATTTAATTAATTGAAGGTACTGTTGAAGTTGAAGTGCCGGGAAAAAAAACTTTTTGACGTGTTTGAAGTGGCCACGACATCATCCTAGAGGTGTGTTGAGTTTTGCTTGCAGTTTAACAGACGTTAGTAAGGCAGTTAAATCATATTAAAGCTTGAAGGGTATTTATGCTCCATAACATACTTAAATGGTATATTTGCTCTTTAGAGTTAACTTGGAGGGTATTTAATTTTACACATTATCCCCCTATTTTGAATACCTATTTTCCCTTATTTTGAATGCCTATTTTTCTCTATTTGCACATCTCCCAAATTCTCAAAATTTGGGGAGATGGTATCAAATAACTTACTTCCCAGCCACGTCAACGGCAAGGTCCCGCTACGTAGAGGGGATGACAGAGTGGTTGAGGTGAGGTTTCTTGAACCGACGCGGTCGTGGCGTTTAATCGCTTCGAAGTCTATTCTGTATGGCACTGTCACACGAGGGTGGTTTAATCTCCTGTGTGGTTTGCGGCTATCGCAAGCGAGTTGAGGTTTGCACAAGGCCCGGGCGAAGGTAGCGGCTGCGGGTTCCTCAAATAAAAAAAAAAGTAGTAGTAATCAGGAATATACATAGAAAACCACTTCCGAATCAGGCCACCAGCTTCATCTCTTAATGACTAAAAGTTTGCAGATTCAAAATCTAATAAAGTCAAGAAATATTATATTTAGTCAACAAAACCCAAATAGGAAGGAATAACCATCTTCTAAATCATAAACTCCAACATCTTGACACGTTGAAATGCATATGTTCATTTAACCATCAACATTTTTGTGTTAATTAAAGATAGAAAATTATCCTCTAGAGTCTAGACTCAGCAATCTTATATATGGTTGGATTATTATTTTTCCAATTCATGTCGTTATCAAAATGACCCTTCCAAAATTTAAAGGATTGAAGGGCTGTTACGTATCCCACCAGTTAAGGAAGATGATAGAGAAAGCATTGAATTAAACTAGTGTAGATTTCTTGTCCGAACCAAACTTCAGCCATTAAGCTTGTTGGTCGCCTGGTTCCATCAATCTAATTACGGAAAGCTCGCCTCCTCCACACAATTGCACTACTTATCTTAAACCTTTTAATTATCAATTTTAATGTACAACTTATTTCAAAATCATGTTTATTTATGTCTTATACCATTCCTATCTATTTATTTATGTCTTAATACTCTATTAATATCATTTTTAACTTATATCCTTCTTTTCGATCTGGGAATTAAGAAAATTGTATAATGTAGTGTAAATTATCTAACTTTTTTATAATTAAATTTGGTCCACAAGGTTTTTGCACTTTTAGAATTAACCACTTTTAGTGTAAGAAATTCAACAATTCTCAAGTATGTAATAAAATGATAATAAAGAACATTCAAAAGCAATAACTGAAGGGCTTAAGCTGTAAAGCAAGAACAAGCGGAGACCTTCGCACATTACATAAAAATTATCGCATAAATGTGTAGTGTATTGATACTTGTATATGTTAACAGTAAAGAAAATACACAATTTCTAAACAATTTCAACAATTTATTGATTTTATAAGAATGAGGGCTAAAATTAATCATCAAAATAGGAATAAGGCGTAGAGTCGGAGGACGCTACAAATTGGATATCCCTATCCCATGCAACCCAGCGCTAAATCAAAGTTGAGAAGTGCAAATATTTTTAATTTTCATGGCATTTGTGTTAAAATCTATACTTTACGCATCCACCGACCATCACCATTTAAATCCACACACAATCTTGAAGTATAATAATTTGCTGAGTGGTATAAGGAGAAAACACAGCGAGAGAAAGGTGAGAGACATTTCAAAGGAGATGTGGCTGTTTAGGAGAAATGGGACTTCTGGGTTTTCTTCATCTTCCACAGCTGAGGAAGTTACACAAGGAATTGACGCCTCTGGCCTCACTGCCATCGTTACAGGTCCAACAATTCTATATGTACTGCTTTATCTTGGGTTAGTTTGTTGCTGTTGCTAATCAATCTTGAGTTATATGGGACCGAATAAGTTGTAATATTTATGGTAACTGCATGTGGGTTTGAGGAATTGGGTGATATTTGTACCTTTTTAGCTTCAGATATATGATTTAAGTGACTATTTTAGTTTATAGTTATAAGAGTATGATTCATCATGGTCTTAGATTTTGTGTTGTGATTTAGACTGCAGTTTAATTGTAGTTTAATGTTGTGGAAATATTGTGATATTGGTTCCATCTAAGGGTTCTAGCTCTTCCATGATGACTATCTCACTGCACAGCTGTTTAAACTACTGGCCTTCATCAAGAAGTATAAGATAATGATCTCTTGTTTATTATCCAAGCTGCATATTCAGTTGTTGCATTTCATTATATACTGGCTTTTCAGGGATACTGATTGGTGATTTTGTCGAGAACAGGGGCATCAAGTGGTATAGGATTAGAAACTGCACGTGTTCTTGCAAAGCGCGGTGTGCATGTTGTGATGGCTATCAGAAATATGCCTGCAGGAGAGAAAGTTAAAGAAGGAATCATGAAGGAAATTCCCGCTGCTAAAATTGATGCCATGAAGTTGGATCTCAGTTCGCTGCAATCTGTTAGAGATTTTGCATCTCAATTTTCATCTTCAGGTCTTCCCTTGAACATTCTGATGTAAGAAGCAAAAACTTCATAGGTTTGAGTTACATACGACCATTTCAGGGTGTGCTAATTGTACGCATGTGATGATGAAATTTTCTGAGATTTATCGATATTTTGTCTTCTACATGTACAGTAATAATGCTGGAATAATGATACCACCCTTCACACTGTCTGCAGACAAGATAGAGCTACAGTTTGCTACTAATCATTTGGGTATTAACCTAATTTCTATGCATGAATGTGGCTTATTGTTGTATGAATCAAATGATAAAATCTATATTTGAGTTGGTTTTGTATACTGTTTTGCAGGCCATTTCCTTCTAACACACTTGTTGCTGGCCAAGATGAAGAAGACAGCCCGTGATACGAAGAGGGAGGGAAGGATTGTGAATGTTTCCTCAACGGCTCACCGCTATCCATATAAAGAAGGAATTCGGTTTCAGAAAATCAATGATGAGAAAAGGTAATTTGCAGTTCTTTTTCATACAAAGTAGTTATTTGGTCATGTGTTATGCAAGATCGATTTTGATGGTTGTTGTCATGTTGGTATGGAATAATATTACATCTCTTACATGCAGCTATTCAAGATTTCCTGCATACGGCCAATCAAAACTTGCTAATGTACTTCATGCAAATGAGCTGGCTAGACGGTTAAAGGTAATTACAAACCATATTTATCCCATCCTCCCTATGTAGTTAGAGGTAATTTACATTGAATATCTTGAGATGGTTTCAGATATATGAAATGGTCTAGCCAACTCAATTAGCAATCACTAACTTGATCGCACTTAGCAATCACTAACTTGATCACACTTATGAAATTTTCCAAATCCATCAAGTGATAAGTTCTGCTCTTGAACAGGAAGAGGGTGCGGATATAACTGTTAATTCTCTTCATCCTGGAGTGATCACAACCAACCTTTTTCGTTATGTTGGGATTTTCGAAGGTAATCTTGGCATTTTTGAAGGAAAATCATTTCATTTGTTGATATCTTGAACTCAGAATTCAAGCTTTGTAAAGTTTCACTACTAGTAGTGCTGAAGATTTATTAGGCATATAGAGAAGTGCTTGACATCTTCTTTCATGAATCTAAGATAAAAGACTTCTTTTTGTGAAGATGAGTGGCTTTATAGTATCGTATCTCATAGAGATCCTCTGTGTTGTGTGTGGTTCAGGTCTAGTGAGCACAATTGGTAGGCTGGTGCTTAAAAATGTTCAACAGGTAACACCTCCACTAAACAATTAAAACTAGGAATCAATTCTTTCATCAAACTAATGCAGTGTGTTTCTTCTGATGTAATAATCTCAAGGGGGCCTCAACTACATGTTATCTGGCCTTGCATCCACAACTCAGAGGGACCACAGGCCAGTACTTTTCTGACAACAACTTGGATAAACCAGATTCAAAGGCTGCTGACAAAGATTTGGCTGCCAAACTTTGGGATTTTAGCATGGATTTGATCAATAAGTAAATTATTTTCTGCACGACATATATATCATCATAGTACTTCAACTTTTGATGCCATGTAATGTACGTTAGCAATTAATAAATACTATTGATTCATAGAGACCAGAAAAAGCTATTTTCTGGTAAAGGAGATATAAATAGTTCTACTTCTATTATTGCCTGGGGAAATATTTCTTCCCTTCTATGCAATAATGTGAATATACATTTCTTTTCCGCAGACCAAAGATTTAACAATGACTATACAATCGAAGCTACAATCCCAAGGCCAATAAACCTTCCGCTAGGACAAGTCAGTTACATGTCAAATTTTCATTACAACTTTCTCGAAGCTGCATCTTCCAGCAAATCCGTCGGCAGAGAGGCTTCCAGAAGCTCGTACATATTAAGGGCGCACGCCTCCCTCATAGGTCGCTGTGGCTGAGTAGTGTCAACAATGTTGCAAAAACAACTTGCTCAGCACTCTGATCTCTGCATTTCAAGAAAGCATCCCCAACAAATAAAACAATGGTGATGTGATGTTGCATAGTGAGGCAAAAATGTGAGGCTGCTGCTCAACCATCTACTACTCCTAATCTCCTTGGTAATAAACAAACCAAAGCTATCTCCCAGGTGTACGGTGGCATGGGAGTGCAGAAGGGGGGAGATCCAGTGACTGATTCATCTTAGCAGGCTCTCTAAGGAGTTGCTGAGATACGCGATCAGCCAAGACCGTCTGTCTATCATAAAGTTCCCCATTGGCTGTTCTTACAAACTGTTTCCCAAGAGCATCATTATCGTAGGATGTCAGTTCCCGGAAGGCATTAGATCCTGACTGTGCCCCTCGGAAAATGTCAGGATCCCAGTAAGAGTGGCTGGGCGGGCGCATCTGCAGATTCACGTAACTCTCTTGTGACGACATGGGTTGGTTGTGGAACGGGGCAGCACCAATACCACCGGTAAGGGGTGTGGATGAACCGGATGTCGTGCAGGGGCTGGATATAGGCGGCGGAGACATTCTCCCACTTAGGTGTTGAGGCGATCTTGGATGTAGAAGAGGACTACCGACTGGAGAGACCGGGCATGATATGTTCCTTGGAGTATACATGTCACTGTAAAACGGAGGAAAGAAAGAAAAGAAGTGAGCCTAACATCACAATCGAGGGCACACAGATATACACACAGAGAGAAGAGAGTGAGGGAGAGAGACCTAGAATGAAAATTGGATTTTGATGCTCTAAATGAGTGGATAGCAAGTCGCTCTGTATCTGGTGGCTGAAGAATTCTTGCATTACCAATGCCCTACAAGAAAAGGCAAAGAAGATGGTATCCATAAATACAAGAAAAGTAGCAGAAAAATACCTAAAATAGCAAGCATGGATTAGTAATGTGGCTTTTTAAGCTCTAAAATACAACTCATATGAGAAAAAGCTCTGAAACTAAACTAAACTAAACAGATATAACTTCTTCCTTCAAATAAAAATGAAGCATAGATTACTGATGGGAGGTTTATTACACTCACGGTGCACAACATCAGGAACAAAACAGCATAGAAGGGATATTTCAACTAAAATGGAAATCAATCAGAAGAATGTCAAACATGCATTAACATATCAATATTGGAATTGAAAGGATACAAGAAAATGACCTAGTTTATAGAAAATTTCTAGGATGTCTACATCAATTAGGAATTTCCTTGGGTTATAAAGGAGGGCTGGATTCGGATTCTCAAACCAATAACTAGGGAATTTCCTTTTAAATCAATGTTCCATGAGGTTGCTGAGGATTGAGACATTTGTTTCTATAGATCAGCAGTCAAGACTCTAAAGCTAAACACGGTTCGACGGGATGGCTAGACCAAGTGAAACAACTCTTGCCACAAGCAAGAGGACAATAGTTTTGCTGCCCATTGCATGCTAACCACAATAGCAAATAAAGTTACGACTTCAGACCGATCATGAGATGATTTATGTATAATCAGCTGATGATAATACCATGGTACATAAACCTTGTTATTCACTAATCGCTACCACAACCTTTAAACATCAGAACTGAAATTTGAGGACAGCAGAGATGAAGGCAATTTCAATGCATGCCAAAACGAAATAAAACACATCAGAGCAACGTCTTCCCTTCCAAAAATACGCACTTAAAAGTCTTAGCTAGGGTCAAGCACACAAGATAAATAAAAAGCAATACCACAGATTTCGCTGCATTTGTTGCTGGAGCATGATCCGAGGAGGTCGGACTAAGTATTTGTTTCTCTGTAGGCACAATGTTTTTGACAAAAGAGTGATCCAAAAGCTTAGCAGCTGTAGGGCGATTCCCCGGATTTCGCTGCAAGCATAGCCTCACAAAGTCTTTCCCTTCATCTGAGAGATAATCTGGAATCGTCGGAAGTTCCTTGCTATTCCCAATCTTGAACATAGCCGCAACCTACAAGACCAGAGCGAAAATGTCACAATACCCATAAATATACTATGGCGACACTCAGAAACATTAAAAAATGTTATTAATGGACATGGAAACCCCCACCCTACCCCACCCCAACCCCGAGCCCTGCGTGGTGACATACACACACAGAAGGGAACATCAAATCTTGAACTACATAGCTCAAGTACTTACCCCTTCATACTGGGACCAAGGTGGTTTCGAAGTAGCCATTTCTAACACAGTGCATCCAAGACTCCATATATCAACAGCTAGACTACATCCATTTGAATTCCTTATAACCTGAGTGAGCAGCAGAAAACATGTTATGTTGGTAAAAACCAAGCTATCAGGAATACTGGTCCAAGAGAAAAAAAGAAATGACAAACCTCTGGTGCCATCCAGTAAGGACTACCCTTGAATGATAATGGACAAGACTGCCCTGTAATCTGTAAAAGAGTAATTTCAAATACAGTACAACTAAAACCAATAAGACATTAAATTGCATTAAGAATAAATCTATGAGGATCCCGGCCATAAAAGAACTGTAAAACTACTACTGTGACACAAAGAACATATTTGGAGTCAGAAAGAAAATAGACAATTGTTGAAACAAACTAACAAAAATATAGAGTAATAGATTGAGCTTCTAGACTCAAAAAAAAAAATGATTCAAAAGTCCATTCAGTAGTCAAATAAATTATTAACTCTAAACAATTTTTTATATTGGTTTCCCTTCCACAAAGTCTTTAAACTATTAACAATTTGACTAAGTTAGATAGAAGAGTACAAGCTTACATGCTTCGCCATCCCAAAATCTGCCAACTTAACACGGCCATTTGGGTCCACAAGTATATTGGCCCCTTTAATATCTCTGCATATATGTAAAACCACTTAGGCCATGATGATCCGCACGAAATATGCACCTACGTTCTTCGAGAAAATTGACCAAACAAAGGCCCTACTTTACCTGTGCACAGTATTTTTAGCATGTAAAAATGCAAGCCCTGATAGAATTTGCTGAGCGTAACTGCGAATAGCTGATTCTCCTAGTTTTCCATAGTCCTGTAGAATCTTATGGATGGAACCCCCAGATACATATTCTAGATATATGTATAGTTTATCACCCACCTGATAAAGGTAAGAAAAATTAGAATCAAGTGAAGCTTAAAATGAAAAGGACCATGAACCACAAATATGAAATTACACACCCCAAGACAGTATTTTCTATAATATATTACTTAAGAATGATGTTTCCATAAATTTTTGGAACTTTTTGTTAACTATCATCAGGTCTCCAAGCCAACTGAAGACATGAAGACAAAAGGCATTTGGGAAAACCAGAGTCGGCAAATGAGTCTTTCAGAAAGATTACAGTACTGAAAAAAGTTCTGAAGTAAACTGACCGTTTCAGATCCATAATACTGCACAATATTAGGATGTCTCAACCGACTCAACAGCATGATCTCCTGTAGGCAACATAGAGATTATGTAAGAATCTTCTAATTGCCTCTCCATAAACCCTAAGGCCAAAAGACTTACTTGTCCCAACTGCTTTGCACTTTCTTTTGACTTCGCATCATCAGAAAATAATGTAACCTCCTTCATCGCACACATCTCGCCGGTTTCACTAAACCAAACAGATCAAACCATTACTGAGAACCTTGGGAAATTAAAAAAAATAAGCATACACATCAGCAAGGTACGTAATTTGAGACTATCCCAGATTGATAGTGAAACAGGTCAGTAAGCTTCAGACATTTATATCTTCCATTGGAAATTGGGGGGGGCTGAGGAAACTAATATGTGCTTCACACCTATTAAAGCCAACATAGACATGTCCAAATGTGCCTCGACCAAGAAGCTTTCCTTTTTTCCAACGTGAGCCAGGACTTGGAAGATTATCTGCTCTTCCAGGACTACGCTGCACAGAAGGTGATGTTACAGCTGAATTCTGATGAGAGAAGGGTGAGGAATTGGTTACTGATATGGGAGGAAGTGGCAAAGGATGACTTTGTTGTTTCGCATCATCAGGCCAGTTACTCTGAGACTCAGAATGTACTCCTCCGGCTCTAGGATGAAGTGGCGTCACAGCACCACTATGAATTCTGGAACCAGGGACAGGACTTGTCATTCGAGGACTAGGATTTGGAGAATATTCCGGACTTCCTCTACTGGGGTGCCAAAATAATTGCCCATACATATCCCCTCCCATTGAGTTATGGCCAGAAGTCTGACCTGAACCGGGGCTGGAGCATTGACCAGATCCAAGAAATGGAAAATCAGAATAAAGCTTTCCAGCCGTAAAACCAGCATTTGTAGCTTGCTCATAACCAGAGGCTCTCATCGGACTTCTAGAGGGACTAGACCTCGAGCTATCTGGAGCACTGCAAAGGTCACCATGCTGCGGAACTTGTAAACTTGTCATATGACCATTCAAGTGCCGTCTTCTCGGAGGTGAAGAGTTCACATTTTTATTTGAGACAAGGTTTACAGGAACAGGTGAGACTTTTGCGATTAATGGTGCAACAGTAGGCCGATCCTTACGAGAAATGCTTCAGGAAGAAAACACAGGGAAGAGAAGGCTCGTGTTAGTAATAAAGATATCATATATTCTGCATAAGTTAATCCAAATCACAAATGTACTTCTGATATGAATTTCAGAGCCCACTCACCTAGAGGGGCTGCCTGCAGCAGTCCGACACCCAGTATCATAGTCATTTGCAAGAGGACTTCGCTGACTTGAATCAACTGGATCATCACTCTCAACAGAGCACTCACTACAGATTGAAGCAACAGCCAGATCGCCATCCACATCACCCGGCTCCAGTCTTTGGCGGATACATGCAGGCCTAGGCAGAGGCCGAAACAATGATGTTTTTGGAACCTTTCCTGGTTTTGGTTTTACTGATTCACTTATTCCAGAATCAGTACGAACGACATTTGCTGAGTGGAGGCCCGGGACAGGGAGTGGCTGTGATTGAGGTCTTTCTGCAAAACTTTGACATCGTGCTACATGTTTGGAAGGTGATGGAGACCTCGACGGAGCACGTGAATGACAACCTCTCTCTGAAACAACATCGCTTGAATGCCTTCTAGACACTGCTGATCTACCGGTAGATTTACTTTCAAGAGTCTTGAACTTCTTATGAAATGTGTCTATAAAACTTTCCTTGATTGTTTTCTTTTTTCCTTCTTTTGACGATGACTTTCCCAACCATGAAGGCATATTTACTGCAAACAGAAACTTTTCGAATGTGCTCATGCAAACAAGGAAGTACAAAGGCAAAAGCTTTAACGAAAACAGTGGGAAAATACATCCAATTTCACCTAAGATAGACCCTTGAACTACATTAAATTCTATTCAGTATCAGCAGCACTAGGAATAGAAATAACATGATAACTATTATTTGCATCAATTCATTCCCTCCAAAGCAATGATGATTAATCACACCAATTCGAATGAATAATGGCTACAAAACATTATCGAAATTCAACTATCCCTTGAAAGGCTTTCTGTAAAAAGAATCGTAAAGAACCCAACAAGAAAACCATCAATCCTAATTATGCTTTTCTTTATTTAATTCTCCTCTAGTAATATTCTTAATTTTAAAATAAGCAATAAAGGATGCATTTCAACCAGCCGCACTTCATCTTGCGCTTTCCCATTCACGACAATGACAATGAAACCTATTATCATTGCATCACGTTAAATCTCAGAATCTTGAACTAGTCAGAGCCAGCAAATTAATTAATTTAACCCCAAAATCAAGGAATCTTTTCGCCCACTCCAAAAACAAAATCCTAAATTTCCTATCTTTTCAAATTTACCACTAGTATCTAATCAACTGACTCCTCTGATCTCCAAGCAACCATGTACAGCAACACAAAATCCAATCTCCATCATTAGTATCCAAAATCAGAACTTCTCACAACAGATCTAACCATACTTCACAATATTTCCCCCACAATACTAAAAAAGATTTACCACACAGACTGCAAATAATCACACTAACTTACTCAAAAAATCTCACCTCAGCTTCGCAGCTTCTCACATCCCACGAGCAAAGCAACAGTTCACTTATTCTGCAGAATCTACCACAATTAGGGTGTCCGGCGTTATAACAAATCCCTAACGCCCGAATGCTTAAGAACTACGCCGTAATAATTCCAGTGCGTGCTCGTATGTTCAGATTATCATAAGAGATCGCGTAGAGATGGGGGGGGAATGGAGTGAGTGCATAGAAATGGAGTTGTCTGAAGTGAAGAATTTAATAATACTCGTAGTAGCAATTATTGCAATTATTATTTGTCATTAAAGAAAAAGGACACTGATTTATTGTAATTTTGGTGGAATAATTATAAATGGAATTTAATACTTACAATATTTCTCTCCTTTTTTTAATTGAATAAAACTTTTTTTCCCTGATGCGCTTTGGTTGCTTTTGAGGTATTCCTTTTATATGTACTTTATTTATTTTCCTATTTTTATATAATTAGAATTCAAAAACTTACTTGATAAACTGTACCTGAAAATGACGGCGTCCGTTGGAATAAAAAGCATTTCCGGCTATTTCATGAATTATTAATATAATGTGGTGTGTATAGTAGTAGTGTGAGTTTAAAATGATGACGTAATTAGAATTGAATTAAAGACAAGTTTTAGATATGAAAGCTACATCCGTTACTATATTAATTAATTAATAATTTATAAGGAATTATGAGGGGTGTAAAAATGTAATACCCTCATAATTGCATCAAGTTTACCCAAATCGCCACAATGTAGGCTGCGAACATGACTGGGAAAAACCAGACGTCTGTTGTGCAAATCATTCTTCACACAAAGACTTGCACAATATATAAAGTGAAAGAAAGTCTATAATTCAACGTCATACCAAACTAAACACTGCTTCTCAGTCATACATGGAACGATTTTGTTAATTTTTGGATTAAAACTATTTTTTCGAAAAGAAAAAAAATCGCAGTTGCTGATTAAAGTGAATATGAGGCAAATCTAATTAATTATTGTGTAATGGGATATACATTTTTAAAATTTTATTTAATATGCTCTAAGTCGATATTAGAATATAATCCATTGTACGTTCAAAAGATAGTAAAATCCACAGAAGGGGGAATGGGGGATGCATTTAGCATTTTAACAATGTTTACATGAATGGCATTTTCACTATGAAAACACGATTAAATTCCACAAAATATTAAATGACCATTATGAATTTCTCTAATATTGAACAAAGTAAATCTATTGCAAAATGGAGTATTAAAACACGCATGCGAAAATCGTAAATGAACTTGGTAGATTTTGCAGACAATTAAGTTCAGTTTTGGTAATATTTCTTAAAATAATGAGGCGAGGTAAAACATTTGGTGAAATAAGTTCAAAATAAATTATTCATATAGGAGCCTCTCTATTTTCTTTGAAGTGTGATGTTGCACATATTAAAAATAAAGCTAAGTATATTTTAAAGTATTTATTTTAGTAATTCTTATGGATTTATCTCATCATAGAAACAAATTATATTACCATGATACAATGTCTCCAGATTTAAGAATGAGTTTTCCCTACAGGGATCTAAAATTTCGTTTACCCCAAAAAGATTGATTGATTAATACATGCATCATCATCCATGTATAGATTGAGATATCAATATCATGCAAGCGACAAAACATATTTCTATATAAAAAAAGAAGATTGAGACACATTTGTATTATATAATTTCGGAATTAAGAATCGAAACTTCGTCTAACACCACGTTATTTTTTATGTCATTAGATGTCACGACTTCAGCATGTGCATAATCAACCATTCAAGACTTCAAGAACGTTAAAATAAAAAAATTACTACTAATTATAAATCTCAACCTTTTCTTTTGAAATGATAAATCAACTACTAAAGGTGTCATAATCGTCACAAGTAGTTAACCCTCTTAACAGCCCAATAGCTCCAAATTAAAACATAAAATAACAAGGGCAAGACTCAAAATTAGGGACAAAGAGACTAATATATAATTATAGAATTCAAAATAACAAATTCGTTAAAAAAAATTAAAAAAAATTGTAAATTAAGCACACAATTTGTGACGGATGATTCCGTGTATATCTTCTATAAACGCCCTTGCCTTGTATGGAAAACATAGTAATATGGCCTCGTGTATCAGCATCTGTGACATAGAATTGTTGTCAACGTTTGATGTCTGAATACAATTCCGTTTTCACTTCATATCGACAAAAATGAAATTTCTGGGAAATACAGAGATTCATAAATACTGGCCTCTCTTTGCTTTATTTTAGTTTATATGTTTATCCGGTAATTGGGTTTTCTTGTCTTTTTTCTTTTCTTTTCTGTTTTTTTCTATTTTGTCCTCATTCACTTTACTACTCACCAAAAGTCTAAACCAAACCCATTTCTCGTGCTTCGTCAGAGTAATGTTTCAAACATTTGGTACTCTGCATCTCCATTAGGGAAAAATTAATTTGAGTCTATTATATTGCCTTTTGTCTGATTTTAGTTCGTTATGTTATGTAGGATTAATTTTAATTCGTTATGTTATGAAATAGTTCAATTTTGCATGTTTTGCTAAATTGAACGAACTTACAAATTTTAATCTGTTTGGGGCTGTGCGTATACACCACCCAAATGGACTAAAATTTAGTTTTTAGTCCATTATAATGGACCAAGAATTGACATAGATGCTAACATAATGTGCTAAAATCGAAAATTAATATAATCACAAAGCATGTGTGCACGCACTCAAACGGAATAAAATTGAACAATTTTGTTCAATTTAAAAAAATGAACCATAACTAAATTATTTCACAACATGAACTAAAATTGAACCTAACCAATATAACGGATTAAAATCAGACATGAACTAATATAATAGACAAAAATTGATATTTTTTCCCAATATCACTATTACTATTTTCCTTTCTGTTTATGTATACTAATTTACTCATTAAAATATTAAAATAAAACAGAACTCCTTCGTATTTTTTATGAGAATGAATATGGGCAATCGCCATTAAATATAAAAATATTATATGTATCATACATTTTGGAATATAAGATCTCATTTTATTCATTTCATATATATATATAAACTAAACACCTAGTTCATACATAATAAATTGCAAATTATATGCATTTTTTTTGCCTTTCGGTATCAAATTCTCTTAATTTAGATTTCATACTCCAGCTCTATTTAGCTGAATAAATCTATTTAATGGACCTAAATTATGATTCTTGTAGGGCCTGCTCTAAGACAAGCAAACCCATTTTCTAACCATTGCATATTGGGCCTCTCAAGTGTGGCAAAACAACAATCAGTTTAAATTTCTTTTGAACACGTTTTATTAGCTTGGTGTCTGTCTCTGACATCAACCATATCCAATGTAAAAATATCCAAATTTGAAGCTCAACGATCTTGTTATTTCATAATACAAGTCAAGAATTTATCACACTTATACATCAAAGTAAAATATATTCAATCAATGGTATACACCTAAAAATTCTGGAAATATAAAGAAAAATATTGATGAAACTCTTACTCTACCAGCCATACCTTCCATTTACATCGCTAATCAACAAGCTTGCATAATGTAGACCCCAACTGCATATTTGTTTTGCTGATGCTAAATTTCAAAGAGTTACAATGCTTAGCTGGCCCCTGGGGAAGAAACTCCACCTATTCCTTGGGCCTAATTCCTTCCTTGCAACCTCCTCATTTGTCCACCACTCACACTCCATACTAGATTTCTCAGAGACTTCTCCGTCTGCATTGTTGAAGTTGAACTCTTTGCTCGAACCAAGGGAGACCGTACGATGCTTCTGAAGGATCTCCTCTCCTCCCACTTCTGAAGTTTCCCGATTAAGTTCCTCTCTGCAACTCTCTGCATTCTTTGGTTCCGAATACTTCTTATGTGTTCCATCTACTACTGCCTCTTGTAGATCCGTTGATGCATCTCCATGACATGCGGTTGGCTCCCTTACTATACAAGAAGGAATATCTTCACCGAACCGTTCAAAGGAGACTCTATGAGCAACTACAAGATCATCATTTTGAGAATTATGCTCTGATTTAGCAACCGATGCCACTTGGTCGATTTGGTTGCTTTCTCCACCATTAGGCGTCAAAGCTCCAGAGCCTAGCCTTGAGCCCCAACCATTAGGGGTTAATGATCCAGAACCAACTCTTGAACCCCACTTATAATTTGGAAAATGTTCATAACCAAGAAATTTGGGAGCTTCCCCCATCCGGAATTCCATAATAAGGCATTTATCAGGGAAGGGCGATGAGGTTCCAGAAGTGGAATTTGCTGAGCCTGGTGATTTGTAATGACCACCGGGGCTTCCAGGATATTGATAAGGTTGGAATTCATACTGAGACAAGTTGTACTTCAGGTTGGTGGCGCTGCTTCTCCGGTTTCTTGCAAGGGATGATGATAAAAGCTGAGCAAATGGGACTTCTGGTGAGGAAGGTGTTGTCATTTGTACTGCCTCCGGTGGGGGGAGTAAAACAAGCAGTTGATGGTTCGGTGGTGAAGGTAGAAAAGACAGGTGGTGATACTAGTTGAGTTTCATGAGCATAAGGACCAATTATAAACATGGGTGCAGTTCCATCAGGAGACTGAGCATGAACCGAAAGGGATGCAAGTGATAGTAAACCGGCAGGTGATTGAGTGGCCGGTGATTGCAGAAAAGAAGCGGGAGAAGAGGGAGGAGCTATAAAGGGCAGTACAATGGTGGAAGGATGACTCCGGCTTTCAGAAACAGGTGCTACAACTCCACTTGCAGCTGGTTCAGAAACAAGAACGGCGTGGCCAATTCGTTTGTTGTGTTTGTAAGAACCAAAACACCAGTAGATGCTCCAACAGCTTCCCCGTCTTCTTTTCTGGAGTCAACAAATGCAAGCATGATCAGTTATTGCATCTGCTAATTCATAACTGTTTTAGTAGCTAAAAGTTAAAGAGGAGTTGGGAATTAATCAGAATTGTGCCAATAAAAAACAAGCATTGATGCTATGCAAATTAAATTTAGAAGTTATGACTGTTAGGACGCAGAGTTAAACATTGCATTAATGATTTACTAGCAGTTCAAAATGGTCACAAAGCTTCTTGCACATAACAATTTCAGCCATATTAGTAAATAATCAAGAAACTGAACTCTTAAGACAACTTCTCCATTGTAAGCTACTGAGCAAAGATTGAGGGTCAACCTCATTTATAAATTTCTTGCTTCTAATTCTAATTTCCTTAGAAGAAATAATTCATCACACTGAACCTTTGTACCCTACCTTTCCCAAGGTGCACCTGCTTTGTCCATCTACCCATTTTCCAACTCCATTTATCACCATTTCACTCTTAGTGCCTGCATGAGACTTCACCTAAATCAGTAGCTCACTAGTTGGCTACTTATATCTCAGCAAGACCCTTACTGTTCAGCACCATGCTTGAACAGAAATCCCAAAGGGGGCTATTCTTCAGGAAAGTGGTTTGAGGAAACCTTTTTTTACCTCGTACACTACAGAAATCCCATCCACACATCCTTTTCTCTCCATTTCTTATACTTCTATTTTCTTGAACAGAGGTTGCACCAAAAGTTACCTTCACGTTGCTGTTTAGCATTCAAGGACTTGTTTGCCTTCTTTGTCAATTACTGGATGAGAAGCTATGTTGATACGCACAACCAAAATACCGAACAAAACTAACATTATAACTTGTTTCAGAACTCAGACTGAAACTTTTTTTTTTATGACGAGGGTAACCCGCAGCTGCTATCGAAGTGCGCACTGGGTAAACCTATGCCATCCCAAGGGGATATTCAGACTGAAACTTAATTCAGGCTATTGAGGACCATGTTTCAATAGCTATTGAGATGGAGAAATGCAAGGATATTTAGGGCATTCCCACATAAGTATTCCAAGACCGCAGTCTAATCTCTCTGCTAAAATTGTCAAAATTATAGCATTTGTTATGGAGTACTAGAAACATACACATAATGCAAATCTCAAAGACATACACAGAAAACTCAGCAAACTCAAATACTACTTGTAATTTTCACATAATGTCAAATTTAGCTGCCACGATACTGTTTAACTTGAGGGAGAAGTTCTAAAAAAAAAAAAAAACCACTCGAGGCAGGAAGTCTATTTCCTCTATCCAGCTAGATTTCTTCCTAACTATAGCCCAAATAAGATTTTTTATTCAATCCATAACTCTCAACTTCAAACATTAATACTACCTGATGATTTAATCTTCTCATCTCATTCAATCCGGAAAAAGATACAAAATACCGGTAAATCAAATTACTGAAGATCGCCACGAAAACAACCAGATTACTCGATCAAATCAACAAAATTTCGAAATAAAAGAACACGAAATTGACACCGAGAATGACATACCAAGACAATTCAGTGAGCACTTCAAGCGATTGAAAACACAAAAACATCCTCGGCACGCACCTGAACTGTGGATGGCTGGACTCTGCTTTCAGCGGTAACAATTGCAGTTGCAGCAGCATTTACGGTTTCCACGCTATTATGTACGTTGTTCATGGTGATTCTCAAGCGTATTGCCGGTGATACGTCAGATTCCGACGATTTGGAGTGCGTTATAGTAGTTTACCGGTGGCCTCCGTCGGAAGTCAATCAGAGAGAGAAGTGTCGAGCAAAGCAAGATCACATGGCATAATTGAACAGACTCGGACACAAACACAAACCAAGAAACGGCGACTTTATAAATGAACCCATAAACAATAATTTTTTATCATTTGCTGCCCCCTTTTGTTTTGTTTTCAAATTTAAATATTTACTCCCATCTAGTTTAAATTCAAATTATCTTAATTTTAAAAATAAAATAAAATAAACAACCCTTTATTTATTTATACAAGAAAACCAAACGAACAAAAGTAATATCAACCGAAAAATGCATTATAATCAAACAAAAAATCAAGCGAGACTAACGTGATGATTACAAAATATAAACTCAGTATATTCCAAATTGTGTTTCTACCCATTGACGATAAGTAGTTTAATGCATAAATGAAATCATACAATCGTGATTTATAGCGCTCGAAGGCTCTGACGAGTTAAATAATTCGTTTTTTTTCTCCTCTGATGAGTGCGAGAGAAATGAACCTAAATATCGTGAAGAGAAGAAGACGTGATAGTGTGACACATCTCAATCGATCTATTTTCTTCCTAATGAAAAAATTGTGATGCACTAAAACCACAACAATATCTATCTAAATCCAAATATATGAAGATAACTGAATTGAAAATCCTAGAAGAGGACTAACAATTCAACCTTGTGCTTATCTATAGTGCGATATTGTTCGAAATAATAATAACATTATAATAATATTTTTAAGTATTTATTTGTTTTTGACCACATATGTAGTTTTTTGTGTTTAAAAATATATTTTCTAAGTTAGTTTCTCCTTAAATTTATAAACACCTATAAATATGCTTTTAGTACTTAAAGCATTACTCCCTCCGTCCCATTAATATTGTCATGTAGGATTTCGGCACGGAGTTTAAGAAGCTTAACTTTTCTGTGTAAATGATGTGGGTCAACATAACTTTTTGTGATTTATAGTGTTGTTTTCTTTCCCTTTTTGGAAACAATATAATATTATTGAGACAGTCCAATTAGGTATACATGACAATATTAATGAGATAGATGGAGTATAATTTTTAAATTTACCAAAAAATCTACTTACTTATATTGATCTAAAAAAACCTAATTTTATTTAAAAAAAATTTAAACTTTAAACAAAAATAAATAAATAAACTCTTATAATAACTATTTACAAACACACCCTAATTACAAGTGATAAAATTGTTTTCTACTATTGGTTTATTTAGTCTAACAAAAGATGGGTTTTTTTAGGCAAATTGGCAAAAATAGTCCTCAAACTTCGCGTTTTTGTGAATTTTGTCCTCAAACAATTTTTTTTTTTGTTTTTTTGACCCTCAACTTCTTGTTTTTGCGATTTTAGTTCTACCGTTAGATTTTCCGTCAATTTTAACGATAATTCAATTTTAATTTTAAAAAATAAAAATTAAAAGGCAAAATCAGAATTTTTATTTATATGGACCAAAATTGCAAATGAAAAATTATTTGGGACCTATTTAGCAAAATTAAATAGTTTAAGGACTAATTTCACAAGTTTTAGACAAATAAGCTAATTGCTTCGTATCGACGAGATTTTGCATTAAATTTTTGATTTTTCATATAACTTTATTGCTTCGTATCATATATAAGCTAACGAAGACTTCGTACCAATATAAACAACATTTAATTCGAAATGCAAAATATTACTGTGAATTAACCATTAAAAAAATAAAGCTATTATCACCCAATTTTTTTTTACTTCAAAATAACAATTTAGAGCATAATATTTACTTCAAAATAACATGAATACGAGAAAAATATGTGTCAATTTGTATTTTACGATAAATAATATGTTATAAAAAACATTTAATTCATAATTTTTCATGAATAATAGAATACGAGGAAAATATGTATCAGTTCGTAAATAACATAAAAATATTAGTTTTATTTGCAAATACTATAATAAGCCAAAAAAATTACTACAAACAATGTTAGTCTCGTATTCACATTCTCTGCATAGAACTGCCATGACGAATCTCCAACACCACCACCCGCCATTGAAGGCCGTAACCATAACTCACGTCCGCTACCAGCGCGATGATCAGCTCGGCCATTTCCTCGCCTGGATCTACCTCGTCCCCATGTTCATCAGCTTCGGCGGATTCGTCTCCCACTTCCTCTTTCGCTGTGAGCTCCAGGGAATGTTCTTCGCCGTTGGCCTCCTTCGCAATTCGTCAGCGAGCGCATCAATTGCGGATTCGCAATTCTCCTCGTATTCTAGTTATTTTGAAGTAAATATTATGCGCTAAATGGTTATTTTGAAGTAAAATTTTTGGGTGATAATAACTTTATTTTTTAATGATTAATTCTCAATATATATTTTGCATTTCGAATTAAATGTTGTTTATATTGGTACGAAATCTTCGTTAGCTTATATTTGATACGAAGCAATAAAGTTATATGAAAAATCAAAAATTTAATGAAAAATCTCGTCGATACGAATCAATTAGCTTATTTGTCTAAATTTTGTGAAATCAGTCATTAAACTGTTTTATTTTGCTAAATAGGTTCCAAATTATTTTTTATTTGCAATTTTGGTCCGTGCAAATAAAATTTCCGATTTTGCTCTTTTGATTTTTTATTTTTAAAAAAAAAATTGAATTAACGGTTAACTTGACGGAAAATCTAACGGTATGACTAAAATCGCTAAAACAAGGAGTTAATGGTCAAAAAAACAAAAACAAAAAAAATTTGAGGACAAAATTCGTAAAAACGCGAAGTTTGAGGATTATTTGTGCCAACTTGCCTTCTTTTTATCGGCTGTTATTTTGTAAGTATGTGGGTTGGTGGGGCCAGAGAATGAAGAAACAAGGGTTTAAGAGTTTGGGCCACTTTGGTGTTTTGTGGATAATGTGAGGCTTAAAAAGCAAGAAAAGAGTAATAAATTGACATAACGACCCTCCTAACGTCTTACTATATTTTACGGCGCGGCGCATGATAAGAGTAGGAATAGGCTATTAATGGCAAAATTGACGCCAGGTCAGGTGGAGGAGGGTGCGCAGTTAATGCGGCGTATGTTTGGTTGCGTGCGCCCCCACCACGGTACAATTTTAATTCCACGTCACGTGACGATCGTGATATTGGTTGGCTTAGGGTGCAACTCATTTCAACCAACAAATTTCAAATTCTACCTACAATTCACCCCCGCGGTGCGGATTTCGATTTACTGCTACATCTAAAAATATGACTTTTTTGTCGTTAACAATCTAATATTGATTAATAGGTAATTGATCAAACACTATTTGAAAACGGCTCTTCTGCTAGAAACGAAATGCTCCAAATGATTCTAAAAATTCTTGCTCCCATTAGACCACTTGTATCTATATGCATCAGGATCCCGATTCATGAATCTCTCATCAGTTCGAGAAATCAAGATAAGGGAATCGAACCGTAACACTACTAAAATCTTAATTTATCATATTGGACATGTATTGGATACTCTAATATCATAGGATACTCAATATCATAGGAAACTCTAATTATCACATTCAATATATTTTTATATACACCATATCTAACTCTGATGAAAATTATACAAAATTAATTAATTTTACACTTCAATTTATATGTTCAATCACATGTCGTGTCCTAAATTTTTTGAAAAATATTGTCTCTTGTTCGTATCCTATCCGATGCGTATCACATGTCTCATGTCTGTACGTGCATCCTAGCTATCCAAGGTATTATATATACTAAACTCGATTAGCTCCTTTAGAAGTAAACTACACTAGATTTATGATAGGAATTTTATTTAGCGCGTCAATATTCCGTTCAACTTTCAAGATGAGTTGGAAAAAAGAGTACATGTAGTCATTTTGTTTAAATACTACTAGTACTATATAAAATAAAATTATGCCATGAGTATTTACCTAGTGCGTGGTTGAACTCTCCTGTGTGGTTTGCAGACTACTGCACAAGGAGCGGGGTTTACCCAGTGCGCACCAAAGGTAGCGGCTGCGGGTTCCACGTATCAAAAAAAAAAAAAAAAAATTATGCCATGAGTATTTACTAGGTGGTGACTTCCCCAGTGACTAGATAGATTATTCATATCTGACATACTCGATCTAGAGATGAAATTCAAACCCGTGATAATAATTGACCTTGAAACAAATCGTAAGAAGCTATGTAGAACAACCCCAATGTCCGAATGACTTTTTTTTTTTTTTTTTTTTTTTTTTTTTTTTGAGGAACCCGCAGCCCGCTACCTTGTGCGGCTCCAGGTAAACCTCAACTCGCTGCGCAAGTAGCCGCAAACCACACAGGAGATTAAACCACCCTCGGGTGACAGTACGCCAAGAATGACTTTCACGGTGATTAACCCACGACTGCGTCTGGCCCTTAAACCTTACCTCAACCACTCTGCCATCCCTCTACGTAGGATTGAACCGAATGACTCTTATTTGATGCGTGAGGGTTTGGTTATAGGTATATGATAAAGAGGTTGTCAAAGGCATTCATGTGCAGAGTGGCGCTGCGTGGACGGATGGGATTTAGTGTGAGAGAAGGAGGGAGAGAGAGAAAGAGAGAGGCTTTATCCTTGTGTGGTAGAAAATGAGCTACACCTTTTTTCTTGAATACTTTGGCATAGTTTAACAACTTTTGCACGGGTGGTTCCCCCAACATTATCCCTTTCCCTCTGTCATAAAGAAATCACAACTTCCCCCACTCTATGGAAAAGAATTGTCATTTTGATGTTTAAACTTTTAATTTTTTGTATTTATTTTAAAAATTGTAAATTTGGTTTCTAAACTTAAGAAAAGATTGCTACTTTGGTATCTTTTATTAATTTAATAATTAAAAATATCAATAACAATTTAAAAAAGGGTAAAATCGTAAAATTACGTGTAATATTTCCTTTAAATTCAATTAGCAATTGAATATTCTTAAGAATTAAAATCTAAATATTGTTAAACTTTTTTATAATATAATTTTTTTTACTAAGAACAAAATATTTATGTATATGGTTAAATTTATCTAAAGACATAAATTTTAGACTTCATTTCAATTTATATAAAGACATAACTTTTGAATATTCTTAAGAACTAAAATTTAAATATCGTTAAATTTTTTTGTAATATATTTTTTTTACTAAGAACAAAATATTGATATGTATGGTTCAATTTATGTAAAGACATAACTTTTAGACCTCATTTTAGAATTGTAATATTTATGTAACATATTATTTACTAAAATTAAGCATAAAAGAAAATAAACTATTAAGTTATTTTAAATGTTGAAAATAAAAACATAAATTATTAACTATTGAATAAAATTAACACAAACTACTAAATTCTCAGAACCTATTATTTTAATAGTATAAAATCGTTAATATTATTATTATAAAAAAATTCACATAATCTTACAATTTTATCCTTCTTTAAATCACCATTAATATTATTTAATTATTAAAAATACTAGACACCAAAATTGCTATTATTTCTTAAGTTTAGGCACCAAATATACATTTTTTGAAGTAAATACACCAAAATTCAAAAAAAATGAAAGTTTAGATACCAAAATAACTATTCACTCCTCTATAGATTACTACCGCCTCTATTCAATACTCCCTTAATTCCATTTAATTTGGCTTCAAACTTTATACAGTTATTAAGGTGAGGTTGTAGGTCCTACAGTTTATATTAAGTGATTTAATAGTAAATGTGTATGTTTTATAATTTAAACAATTACTTTAGTTGTAAAAGTTTGAGTCCTACAATATAAAACTTTCCTTTTTGGGTTGAGAACAAGTTGAGTCTTGAATGAGACGATCCAAAAAAGAAACATAGACAAATTAAATGAGACGGATGGAGTACTATGTACCAACAAAATACAGAATTCATAACAACGCAAGAGAATGAGAACATTACGTGGTGAATAACATTATAAATCATGTCCAATTACCATTCGATTTCTAGAATAATACTCCCTCTGTCCCAATATTTATGATGGATTGTGGAAATGTATAAAGTAGTGATGAAAATATATAAAGTGATGTGATCCACTTATTTAGATGATTGTGGACCACTCATTTTTATTGACTCTTGAAATGAGACAAATATAATAGGACAAATAAAAGTAGCAAATAAAATATAAATAATGTGACGAAGAGAATATAATTTTCTCATATTATCATATATAGTCGTCCTTCAACATGACGTCATTTGAAACTCATTTATTTATATTATAATTCTCCAAAATCTGCACGACATAGAAGGATTTGGTTATAGTGGTTTCTTCAAATCTATCAATTCATCTTTGATCAACCTTTTTTTTAACTTTCTACCTAGTTTTCATTAGCCTTTTTGGTAATGCCTTTTTATCCTAACTTTTTCACTCCCACGAACTCACAGCGGTATAATTGTTGACTACCAAATTCTTCATAATCATCATTCCCTTTTAGGACCATTGCAAGAATTCCAAAGAAAATATTTATAAAAAAGTCATAAAAGAAATGGTTATTTGCATCAAAATACACAAACTTTATTAAATTTCCGTTTTGCATATGACTTTAAATTTTACATGTAATTACATGAACTTTCAATTTGTTTGAAATTGTACATGGATAAAAAATATGGCGAAATCAAAATTGACATGACATTTTCTGACGTGACGTGTCTGCACACGTGACAGTCCAGTCAGCATCCAATCGAAAGCGTGAAATTTTTTATTTTTGTAAATACACAAACTTTGTAATAATTCACGTTTTGCATGTGAACTTTGAATTTGATTTAAATTTGCACATAAACCTATAATTTCATTTTAATTTATAAATGAAGTATGAATTTCATTTAAATCTTGTTACGAAAACGAATGTACTTTTTTTATAGCGCTTGTCCATTCCAATAAATTTATAAAACTAATGAATATAGTTATCGAGTTCTTTTTTTATGTGGGGTACTTTTTATATAGCGCTTGTCGATTCTAATAAATTTGTAGAACTAACGAATATAGTTATCGAGTTCTTTTTTTTATGTGGGGTATATTGAGACATACCCCACATAAAATGAAATTCATACTTCATTTACAAATTAAAATAAAATTATAAGTTTATGTGCAAATTTAAATGAAATTCAAAGTTCATGTGCAAAACAAGAATTGTTACAGAGTTTGTGTATTTTTAAGAAAAAAATTCACCCTTTCAGTTCGATGCTGACTGGACTGCTACGTGTGCAGACATGTCACGCCGGAAAATGTCACGTCAGCTTTGATTTCGCCGAATTTTTGATCCATGTGCAATTTCAAACAAGTCGAATGTTTATGCATTTATAGGCAAATTTAAAATTCATGTGCAAAATTAGAATTTAATAAAAAAATCGTGTATTTTGAAGCAAATAACAACAAAAGAAAAGGAAAAATAAATAATTTTATTTGGTGGTCCCCGCGAAGACGTGCTTCCACTTAGACATTTCACAAACTGACCATCTTATGGGGTGGCTTAGGGCCCCACTAGACAAAAGTTTAACCAGCATCCCACATGTTCAAGTAGTTAGTGCTGCATCTCTAATTATTCTTTTACTTAATAATTGCATAAAAGTGCCTGAACAATATGGTATTTACTTTTGACTTTGTAGACAGTCAGGGTTTGAGCCCATTAACAACCAAGCCCATTATGCTTCTCTGTTTGGAGTTGGGCTTTAATCATAGGACTATGGGATCTGTGAGTTCTTGGGCCTAAATGTCTTGCTATGTTAGTTTGTGGGCCTAAGATTTGTAAAAAGGGAATTTCTTCATATTTGGTGGTACGTGGTAGCTAGGATTTTTTTCATCTTCACATTACCAAATGTATGTACTATCATCACCCCATTCATTTGTTTTAACTTTTCTTGTTGGATTGCTCTGTTAATCTAGTCCGATTATGAAAATGATAAGGAATTACGCTTACTAATAATGTGCAACCCACTCATTTATCAACAAAAAAAGTCTATTTGATAACCGTGTCGTTAAGAAATGATATTATATGACAAAATGGATGGAGTAGTATTTATGAACAAATTGAGAACAAACACTGTTACCTCTTTAATGAACTGTGATAGTCCAAATAAGAATTGTTGGGGGTACCTATAGAAAAAGAAGAATTGTTGGGGCTTTCGGAAAGGTAATATTGGGGCTGAATCACAAGGTATATCTAAATAAAGGGTCTTGATGGGCAAATATTCAATTTCTGAAAACCCTAAACCCTAGTAAAACAACCTCATACCCCTTCTATAAATCTTAGTCACATTTACAGTCTACTGCACACATCTGATAAACCCTAGCCGTCGCAACTAAACATTCTTCAAGCTCGAAGTAGCAGCCATGGTCGTAGGAACGCCCAGAGGTATACTACTCTATCTCATTTTCATTCGAGATAACAATTTTTGCAGCTTAAATAGTTAATTTGATGATGCTTTACTCTTTTGCAGGACGCGGTGGGTTTAGGGGAGGTAGAGGAGATGGCGGTGGTAGAAGCGGCGGCAGAAGTGGCGGCCGAGGAGGATTCGGCGGAAGAAGCGGAGGATTCGGTGGTAGAGGAAGCGACATGAAGAGAGGCGGCGGTAGAGGCGGAGGCGGAAGAGGGGGACGTGGCGGCAGAGGTGGAAGGGGAGGAGGAATGAAGGGAGGAAGCAGGGTTGTGGTTGAGCCACACAGACACGATGGTGTTTTTATTGCCAAGGGCAAAGAAGATGCGCTGTGCACCAAAAACATGGTTCCCGGTGAAGCTGTTTATAATGAGAAGAGGGTTTCCGTTCAGGTTTGTCTTTTTCTCCAATATATATCTGTGCTTATTGGCGTTCGTTTATTGAATGAAGTTGGTATGTATGATGTTGTTTATCAGAACGAAGATGGAACCAAGGTTGAATACAGAGTGTGGAATCCCTTCCGTTCTAAGTTGGCTGCTGCAATTCTCGGTGGAGTTGACAATATCTGGATTGTGAGTCTATGAATTTTGCTATGTTGTAATTTGCTGTTCAGTTAGATTTATATTAATTTCAATTTACTAATTATATATTGTTTATTGGATGAAGAAACCTGGTGCTCGTGTTCTATATCTTGGTGCTGCTTCGGGAACAACTGTTTCTCACGTTTCTGACCTTGTTGGACCTGTAAGTAGTTTACCATCAGTTAGTAAATGTTATGCTTTGAATTTTTAAGCTTATTGAATTTGGGCGATTGTTTCTTCTATTAGGAGGGTGTGGTTTATGCGGTTGAGTTTTCTCACAGAAGTGGTAGAGATCTAGTAAACATGGCTAAGAAAAGAACTAATGTTATCCCGATTATTGAGGATGCAAGACATCCTGCCAAGTATAGAATGCTTGTTGGTATGGTTGATGTCATATTCTCTGATGTTGCTCAGCCCGATCAGGTTGGCTTTCTGCGTACTCTCATCATTTATTTATTGTCTTTTGGTATCGATTTGTTATTGTATGTTCTTTAATACCTGATACTACTATCATACCGTTACCATCATCATTTGTGATTAAATCTCCATGCTTGATGGTATATATTCTTATTTTCATAGTCCTGATTTAGATTTTCTTTGTATTACTGTATATAATTATGTATATATTCTAATATAATGCATATAGAACGTGGGCTTTCATTATATTTTGCTAGTAATGTCCTTATATTTCCACTTTGAAAAGATTTTTCATGGGATTACACAATGTATTCCTGTTTTTTCTTTCATTTTTGTTATTTTCCTTTATTGGATCTAGCATATGATGATTAACTCGGATTCCCCTTCAAGACGTCATGGATGATGCACAAACCGAGTTTCTGATGCTCTTTTTATTTTGATTTTGTTTATTCTAGGGTTGGTTGTTTTTAGTTGCTATTCATAGCATGTAGAATGCAAGTTTAAGGAATGCACACATATTTGCTCTTGGAAAGTTTTGTGAAGTGAACTATTTTTATATAAGCTTATGTATTTTATGGAATATCTTATCCATTGGGCTTTGAAGCTATTTTGCTTTCGTATTTGAATTCTTTATTTCTTACAGGCAAGAATTTTGGCTCTTAATGCTTCATATTTTCTGAAAGCCGGAGGCCACTTTGTCATCTCTATTAAGGTTTGTAATACACTCTTACCGTCATTGGTTCATCCAGACTCTGCTCTTTCGTTATATAATGTCGAATGTATTGCTTTTCAGGCAAACTGCATAGATTCAACAGTTCCTGCTGAGGCCGTCTTTGCCGCAGAAGTTAAGAAATTGCAAGCAGAACAATTCAAACCGGCTGAACAGGTTACACTAGAACCCTTTGAGCGAGACCATGCTTGTGTCGTTGGAGGTTATCGCATGCCCAAAAAACAAAAGGGCGCAGAATGATCAATTTTCTCTGTGTTGTATTGTATGCTAGGATTTGAAACATGTTATTTGGATCCCTTTTTCATGTCTTGACTTCATTTTATCTGACTTTGGTCTTTTGTGACATTATCTCATCGGTTTTGATTGTATAAGTAAATTTTAGTGTGGAAGTCTTTGGCAATGTTGCTTAGTTTATTACTGCAATTTATAGTTGTGTTTTGTTCCACCTAACTCCTAATTTGATCGCCATATCTACCATTGTTAGTGGGTGCGCATTTCATTCTTTTGATATTTTCTTTTTGATGCACTTAAACTCAGTTTTGTTAATCCAAATAGAATAATATTGGAAATTTGAATGTAAGCTAAATCTCAAATATAGGTACGATTCTTGATGATTTTAAAAACCTTAATGTTTGTCTTAACCAAGCATCTAATTAAATAATTACAGCGTAGATACCAAACAAGGCTAGAAAGAGTCGAAGAAACCGGCTGCTCGGCCCGTAGGTTAGATTCTCACCGGCTGTAGCCGGTGGATGTATTGTTAAGTCAGATATTTTATCATCGAACAAATTATTATCCGGTTGTTGCTGTCAGGTACCAACGGAAAGCCCATATAATGCATTACAGCTATTATTTCTCATTAAAGAAACAAACTGTTTATTATTTTCTTCACATTTTCGTTTGTTAAATTATTAATGAATTATTTTTTAACTAACAATTACGCATATGCATATCTGCCCTTCTTATAGCATACCTCTCCCTTTTCCTTTTATTAGTATTAATCTGCCGTTGTTATCTTATATACATAACGGTAAAATTCTAATTTTCGTGTTGGTCATAAAACAACGAACAAGAAATGAATAGCACCGGGTTAATCAATATAATCAATTTATAGAGATATTAGTGGAATTTGAACTAATTATGGTCTGTCCCCACAATTCCATAAAGCTTGATTAATTATAAGTAGTGAATTTAGGTAAAACTGCAATGTAAAATTAACCTCACTAATCCGAACCTAATTAGGTAGAGCAAAAAGATGAGGGGTATAAGTCAATGCAGATTAATTGCAAGAAGGGACTGTTGCATTAGGTAATGACAGTGATTAGGTAATAATTTGGAGGTTAGGAGTTTTTAATCATAAAAAAATAATTAATTGTTTTGGTCCATATAATCACAACTAAGCAATACATTGTGAGTGAGTCTTGGTGAAGCATCTACTTCTTACACCACTAGAAAATACTCCCTCCCTCCCATTCGAAACGATCCGTTTATTTTCAGCGCGAGAATTAAGAAAATAGATAAAAGTATAAGAGATAAGTAGATGATAAAGTACGAGAGAAAAGATGAGTGAAATAGAGAGAGAGAGTAGATTATAAAGCTGGAGAGAGAAAATAAGTGATATCATGAGAGTAAATGATAAAGTAGGAGAGAAGATTATAATTTTTTAGGAAAGTTATTTTCTTTTTCAGAAATAGGTCGTTTCAGAAAGGAAAACATGTCGTTTCAAATGGAACGGAGGGAGTCAGGGACGAAACTAAGGGGGGGTTGGGAGGGTCGGCCGACTCCTACCGCTAGGGATTTCACCTTTGTAGGGGTTGAAATTCTTTGTTCTGCTTTAATTTTTTCAGTTCATTCGACCTTCCGATCGGTACGATTTATTTCTTATGTTTATTTTGATTCTTTGACTAAAAAATTCTAGTTCCGTCACTGAAGGGAGTATAATATTAGTGTGACAAGATACATTTTATAACACCGGTTAGAAATTCATACTCGATAAATTTTTCCAAATTAGAATATACCTACTACATTAAGTTAATTATACGCGAGTCAACTCGACATAATATAATATATGTTTAATATCACAAGTTGAAAATGTTTGAAAAAAAAATAGAATAGAAGTTCATGCAATTGACTTAAATTTGAAAGACTTCTTTGCGAATAGATTGCAAAATGTATTATAAGTACGGTAGTTGCTATCATTTGTGCTTTCAGATTTGACTAAGACCATACAAGAATATATACTTTAGGGGTATGGGTCGGGTAGGAAGACAAATTTATATATATATAAACATAAAAGTATTTTTATATATTTTATGCATGTTTCTATTTTTTTATGTATAAACTTTGTAATTTTTACACTTTTGTTCGAAAATACATAAGAAATATTCTAGAACATATTCAATTCAAATCATCCAATAAAATATATAATTTTTTTTTATTTCTTATTTTAAACAATCTTCCTATATAATTCATTCCCTTTAATTACTTTAAATTTTTTATATTTTTTTACGTCCCTCCATGGCACTTAGTTATATATATATATATATATATATATATATATATATATATATATATATATATATATATATATATAGGGTAGGGTTCCCATGAGAACCAATCCCTATATGAGAATTAGGAACCATTATAGATCGTAGATCTTATTTCAATCTACGGTTAAATTTACACTAAAATCTAAAATATTAAATTAATTTTTAATTACATAACGGCAAATCTGTACAAAAAATTATGGGTAAAATTGAAACATTCCATTTGTGAAAACATTAATTACAATCATATTAATTTCGAAACATTAATATGGGTAAAATTGAAACATTAATTTGTGAAACATTCAAAGTTTTCTAAAATCACCGATCTCAACTACTCAATCATATTAATTTCGAAACCCTAATGTTATTATCACTTATTTAATACGATTCATTCATGTATATGCATAAGCTTTTACATACCATTTAATGCATAATTAGATTACATGAATGCAGCACGATATATTATTTGATGCATAATAACTTGTCAATCCAACAACACGATATATTATTTGATGCATAATAAACTGACACTATTTGATGCATAATAACTCGGTAATAAAATATATTTTTGATGCATAATCTATCAGCAAGTTGATGCATGAAAATAGATGAATAATTAATTCGATGCATAATTATTCATAATGTATGCATTGTTCGATGCATACTTATTCATAATGTGATGCATATGTATGCATTGTTCGATGCATACTTATTCATAATGTGATGCATATTCCCGTAAATCAATCTAATAGCTTGAAAAAGGTCCATCGACACAATTATTACTTTGATGCATATATATGCATTATTAATGCATAAGTATTCCTAACTTATGCATTTGAATAACAATTCCCATGAGAAGTACCAACTCCTATATAAGAACTAAGAACTAATCAGGATCAATAATCAAAAAGTAATATGCAATACTATTTAGAGAATATTAAAATGAATCAATGCATAACTTCGAATGATGCATTATTTTTTTTCTTGCGCATAAATTTATTCAATTTGATGCATATGTATAAAGTGTTTAATGCATATGTTCATTTAGTTTGATGCATAAGTTTTAAAAATATATCTTCTTCTCCGCCAATAATGAAAATAATGCATAGATAATAATGGTTTAGTGCATATGTATAAATTCGAATATTTTGATGCATTCATATAAATGAATATGTACCTACTTTTTTATGCATAAATTTATCAAATTTGATGCATATGTATGAAGAGTTTGATGCATAAGTTTATTAAGGTTGATATATATGTTTAAAACAAACATTCTTATAACATCTATATTTATTAATGAAGAATTATACTTCTTAGATGCTACTAAACACGTAATTTTGATGAATTAGTAATTACGTTTTGTTTCATTTTGTTTCATCTATTATATTTAATTTATATTGTCATTTCCTAAAATTAATTGATTAATTCTCGGACTAATAGTTATAGAAGGTAATAAATTAAAGTATTAATGTATTTGATGATATGAAAACATTAATGATCACATTAAAGGTATTGATAAATACATGAGATCGAACCAAATATGTTACTCTTTTTGAATTGAGTAATTATGATATTAATTAATGGGAAAGTTTCGAACCTTCCAATTATAGTGAATCAAAATTAATAATGTGAAATGAAACATAAGGAAACGAAAATGAAATATTTCCATGTATATAAAACACATTAATTATGAAATGTAAAACAAATTACAACAATAACCTTCTCTTATTATTTAATAAATAAAAAAGCATTGAATGATAGCTTTAAAAATAACCATAGATCAAAGAATATAAATGGTTAAGATTGGTTCTTAGTTCTCATATGGGAGTTGTTCTCATTTGATCCTTCCCCTATATATATATATATATATATATATATATATATATATAGGGAGTGGTTCCCGTGTGAACAGCCCTTATCGTGTGAACGTGTGAACACTGCACTTTAAAGACAAACGTATTGCACTTTCAAGGTAAATATACTGCACTTTAATACTGCACTTTATGTACTGCACTTAAATACAACGTACCGCACTTTAAGTATTGCACTTTAAAATGCAATATATTTGCCTTTAAAGTGCAGTACATTTGTCTTTAAAGTGCAGTGTTCACACGTTCACACGATAAAAGGCTGTTCACATTTGAACCTCCTCCTATATATATATATATATATATATATATATATATATATATGGAAAGGATCTTATGAGAATCCTACTCTTAAATGAGAATTAAGAATTATTGTGGACCTTAGATTTATTTCAATATATGGTTGTTACTAAATTATCATTTAATGCATTATATTTAATGTAAAACATGTTAAAAGGTTAGTAATGTAATTTACATTGTATATATTAAGTAACATATCTTTAATATTTGACTTCTTACGCCTTTTTGTTATGATTATTTTTTAATTTTCATATTTAACTTATTATAAAAAATAAAATTCATTTATTTTTGTGAATTATTCTTGAATTAAGCATCATAGATAAGAACACTATCGGATAATATTTATTAGAACTTTCAATTACAGTTTCTCAGATAGAAGAAGACGATAAGAAGACAATTAGATAATGTTAATCTATATTGTTATTAGGACTGATGCGTAATCTATTTGATCTTATTTTATTATTTATTTAATTTTTTATTCATGGTAAAAAGATTGTATTATTATTAAGTATACACATTGGTATTCATCAATGCATTCATTTATACGGATAAATGCATCAGAATTATTTATTTATTTTTCTAAAAAATTGATTCCTTAAACGTTTTCATATGCATAAAACCGTAAACTTACTTGAGAGTACATATGTGTAATATTATGATGCATACAATAGTTTTCCAGAATTATATAATTAATAATAATATTATGATCCATATAATAGTTTTTTAGAATTACATTAATTAATATAATAGTTTTCCAAAATTATATTAATTAATAATAATATTCAATCAAATGATTCCAATTTCAGACTTATTTCAAATTGTATTGAACTAATTGAGTAATTCGAATTAAATGAAGTATTATTTAGTATAAATTTATGCAATAATTACAATATGATTATGCATTATTTTGCATATTTTGATGCATAATTATACTAGCTATGTGCATTATTTCCTATATATTGATTCATCAGTTAGAATCAGTGTTCTTAAAACCGGCCCGGTCATTGACCCGGAAATTTTTTTTTTATCGGTTGAACCGGTCGAACCGGTTCAACCGGTGGGTCGACTCGGTGTGACGTCATAAATATATGATTAAATTATATAAATATATAGCTATTTTAATATATGATTAAATATAAATATATAGCTATTATTATTAATAATTTTAATTATTATTATTATTATTAATTAACGAAAAAATTTAAAGAAAAAAGGAAAAAGTAGATAGTTATATATAGGCTTATGTTGTCTCTCATTTCTCATATATTCTATGTAGGATGGAGGAAAGAAATAAATGGGTGTTGTACACTTCTTTTGTTCTCACTTCCAAAGTGTTGTCATCCCACATCGAAAATGAATGAAAGTTGAGAACAAAATTTTTCTATATAAATCATATCCCCTCCTTTCATTGCTAATCCCACTTGAGTGAAGTTTAGAGCTTTGGTACCGAATTTGAGTACCGAATTTGAACTTCTATATCGAATTTGAGCTTTTGAGCTTGAATTAAAAAATTAAAAATTATTTTATTTTTATATTTAATCGAATTTTTGAACCGAGCTCGAATATTATAAATTTTTATCGAGCCGAGCTCGAACCCATATTATCGGTTCGATAACAGCCCTACATAAAATAACACATTCAAAAAAAAAAAAAAAAAAAAAGGAAAACCGGGTCGACCCGGTCACCGGTTACCGGTTCAACCGGCCGAACTGGCCGGGTCGCACCGGGTCAACCACAAAAACGAGCCAACATGACACCCGGCCCGGATTTTTGACCGGGTCCGAGCCAAACCGGTCGAACCGGCCGGTCCGGGCCGGGTTTCAAAACACAGGTTAGAATACACAAATGCATAAAATATGTTCCTGTAATATTATGATGCCTATGTATGATGCCTATGTGTAATATTATGATGCATATGAAATATACTAGCTATATGCATTATTTCCTATATATTGATTCATCAATTAGAATACACAAATGCATAAAATATGTTCCTGTAATATTATGATGCCTAAAATATGTTCTTGTAATATTATGCTTATGTGTAATATTATGATGCATATAAAATATATAGCTATATGCATTATTTCCTATATATTGATTCATCAATTAGAATACACAAATGCATATAATATGTTCCTGTAATATTATGATGCCTAAAATATGTTCCTGTAATATTATGCATATTTGTAATATTATGATGCATATGAAATATAGTTGAAATGCATTAAATTATAAGTTAATCTTAATGCATTTAAACTAACAATTATTGGGGGACAGACACACATAACGTTTCCAGTTGAATTTGAACCATGGGCGGATCCAAGGGGGGGCGGGTGGGTGCGACCGCCCCCCCCGAATTTTCGTGCATTACTACGAATTTTCATTTATTTCGAGTAATTTATATATTTATCCCACGTAATTTTTCGAATTCGCCCCCCGAAATTTTTAAATTTATTATCCTAAACTAAAGTAACAATGAAGAATTAGTGTTAATGTGACTACGAACTTCTAAAAATATTTAAAAAAAGTATATTAAGTGTAACTTATTTTAGTGGCAATGTTTAATTTAGAGTTCTATACATCTATTTTAATAGAGTTACATATATAACTTTATGCAATTAATATATTATGTTTCATTTTTTTTAATTACTTGATTGATCTAAAATTAGCAAGTGTAAATAAACTATCATTTAAATACTTAATTAACTCCTAAGCTAGATATTGTTAGTCTTCATAATTTTCTCCAACTAAATTTAGACTGACAAAATAAGATTGTGTAAGATATTTTTCGAATAAATATGAAGAATATAGCAGTTATTTATGAAAGAAGAATATAATCTCTTAAATAAGCCAAAAATAGTAAGTATAATTAGACTTACGTAGAAAAATGTCCTAAAATTTTTTCTCGGGGACTCCGCCCCTGAACCCCCGAAAGTATCATACACCGATAAATTTCGCCCCCCCCTAACCAAAAATCCTGGATCCGCCCCTGATTTGAACTCATGACTTATCGGTCCCGGACCACCCACCTTCACTGCCATGTCATCCCATGAAGACCGTAAAACCTTACTTACTTATTTTACCAGGAGTCTTACCATGACATTACGAATGTGATTGTGTAAACGAACAAGGTTAATCCCTAATTTTCTCAAAAGACCGAAAATATAATTTCCTTGGGGCTAGGCTGGATCCAGAACTGAAGTAAAAGATACGAAATCTACCTTTTCGATGTTGAATTAATAATTTCATTCTGCACGAAGAGGGACGATTTAATTTTACACGATTTGAAAAATTAACATTTGTTCTAAATCTAACACGTAATACTTTTAAATAAATAATATAATAATACTCCAATTGGACTACTTACTTCAATTCTAATTTTTCATTAAAAAAAAAAATTACTAGCGGATCAGTTCGATTAATTAATTTTTCGGTACGAATAATAATCGCTTCGATTTTTTGAATTCCTCTACTTAATTCTCATCTCAGTTACGGTTATGGAGGACTATATGATGTATCTAGTGACGGCTTGAATATTTTGGCAAGCTCACTTAAAAGTATTAATTAATATTATAACAAGATGGAGACAAATAGCTTGAGGACTCTAACTTAACCTACTGCGATAGTAGTACAATAATTGTTGGTTTAGAGACGATCCTTCAGGTGTAGAGGGAGAACACACCTGAGTACAAATTTCAACTCAAACGCGAAAATTAGTTATTACTGAGATATGCCACTGAACGAGTCAGTTAGCCAATTAAGCTTTCTCGATCACGTGGGCAGAGGGTATCTGGATACTGAGTCATATCTACTGACTTCAGTCAGTTAACAATAATTCAGTATAGGATAAAATGCGGAAGTGTAGGCCCAAATAATTTTCATCTTGGTTTGAAAAGACGTTTTATGCTGAGTGTGATTTTTAAAGATCAATTTGTATGCAGTCAATGAAACAGTAAATCAACACAATCAATTTTTAAAGTAGTTCGAATATGTTGGATCCTACATCTACTATCCTGAACAAAGAAAGAGTTCTTGATTACTTATACTGAACAAGTCTCAGTCGATATGTACGTTGGACAGATACTCTAGTTATAGTCTTAGTGACTTTATAGTTTCAAATACAGTGTTTGATTTTCTCCAACTAAGAAAGAATTCTTACAATAAGAACAGTTCAATAAGCTGAACTCTTTCGAATTTTCTAAGATTAAGATATTACAAGAATTACTTAGAATAGAAATTGGAACAATAGATCTCTAGAGTGAAGAACTAATTAAATATCTATGTGTATGAGTTTTTCGGTGAGTGAGCTGTTTGGTTGCTAGAGCGTTTGAATGATTGAATGCTTTTGGTTTCCGGTCTGTCTCTTCTATGCATGAAGACTCTTCTCTATTTATAATTTCGACTCATGAATAGATCCGTTGGAGGAGGTTTAGACACTTGTCGAAAACGATAAGAAAAACGACCACCTTGAGCTTTGAATGACACTGTAGAGATTCTCTCTTTTTCAGTTTAGGGTTATGTCAGTGCAAGTACAGTGCTAACAGCTCCTCATTGGTCGAGGTTAGAAAGTTGATGAGGCTTATTCAGACTCCAAAGTGGATGTTGAGTTGAGTTCCTCTCCTTAGACATTTTTACTGAGTTGTCTCCTGCTGACATACTTCTGAGATATTCAGTACTTGACACGATTTTCTTTACTGATTCAGTGGGTTTTGAGACACCCAACTAAGTTCGTCATGCTGAGTCCTTTTAGCTGATATAAGATGTTCTACTGAACATATCAGTTATTGAACTCTAACTGGCCTACTGAGTTTCTAACATTCTGAACTCAACGAAGCTATTACATTATGGGGTTCATTATTCATGTAAGGGGTTTTGAGATTTTCAAATCTTATCATACTGAATCTCATACCCAACAAACTTGTAGTAATTATTTTGTAGATTACCCCTCAAAAAATTATTTGGTTGGATTCGCAAACGCAAGTGAATATTCTTCCTCATGTATTTATTATATATGGTAAAAAATTCAGAAAACGGTGCTTTAAGGAAGTGAAAAATAAATAATAGTAGTAGATAATGGAATTATTCTTGAGGTCACAAAATGTGTGCTGATCATTAAAAGTGGGCGCTTTTTGCACCAACCATTCTGCTAATTATGTGTTCCACGATGTCTTGCCTAAATCTAACCAAATCTAATAATCATCTATCTATCAATTTATAATTGCTTATGTTATCTATTTTAGTGCCTTGTGGTGAAATGTGAATTGTAAACACAAATACATCAGTGCATTAGGCGTGGGTACATTCGGCTTAGTTATATCCCAATTTCACGCCCGGATCCGAGAGTATATATATATATATAGGGGTGGTTCAAATAGGAACACCCCTTATAGTGAGAAATAAGAACAATTATCATCCTTTAGATGATGAAAATCGACGGCCCAGATTCCTGTTTTAAATTTTTTTACCCGAATTGCACTATTAAGTCAAAAAATTTGCACAAAGGGTATTATGGTCAAATTGTTTTAATATAATAATCCAACCCTAAATTATTTTCATTATTCTAATCTGCGGATGACAAAAACAATGCGTTTCCACAATCTTCTTCCCCCAAAACTATCGTATCCCAAAATCTAGAATTCAACAGGAAGCAAATCCGAGCATCTGCGCGCGTAGGAATCCCTCGTCGTTCTGGAAGGCACGCTCTACGTCGGCTTCGTTACCTTGAACCCTCAGAGCTTCGGCGACGCGAACACGCTGGTCGCGAAGATTCTACATCCCGAAGACGTGGTTGTGTTTCCTAAAGGTTTGCACGAAGAAGATTCAGATTGAATTGGTGAGTTTTTAACATTTGGTCGAATTTAAAACCATCGAATTCTTGGTTTTTGTACTGTTATAATGTATACTTGCCGAAAACAATTAGGGTTTTCGCAGATTATGAAATTTTTAACGAATGTATATTAACTGATTGTTGAATTGGGTTTTGGAATTATGTGCCTAAACTGAATGTATTGCACATTTTCGCTTTTTTCTTTTTTGAAGCATTGCACAACTGCAACGATTTGTGGGTTTGTTGGTGTATGACTTCCTGTTGTAGTTAGCGGGGTTTTTATTATAAGATAAATTGCACGATTCATTATTACGTAGTACACGTTTTTTATGATAAAGTTTGCACTTTATTATTTTATTTGTGAATTTTTTGTTATTTTAAGCACACTTTTGAATTTTGCAAACTTCTGAACTTTTTTATTAAAAAATTTGCACACTTATGAACTATTTTATGCACTTCTATCCATTTTTAATTGCACAGTAACAATAAATTTTTTTCTGCGAGGGATGGTTTTTTTGTGTTTACTGATTGCACATTTATGTGATAAGTAGTGCACATTTTTTTCTTTTTGTATTTGCACCATTGCAAAACATCGTCAATTGTGTGTTTTTGGTGATTAAATATGTATAGATGCGTAACGATTTTTCATTTTTAAATTTATGTTCAACTTCCTTTGTATTTATCAGTTTTTTATATTTAGATAAATTGCATAATTAAGTATTCAGTAGAACACAATTTAGATAATAAAATTTGCACTTTTCATTTATTTGCGAATATGGTGCTATTTTATGCACACTTTTAAAATGTGAATGTGCACACTTATGAATTATTTTATCCATTTTTTTTCAATTTTAACTGCACGGTTTCAAAATAATTTTCCACGAGGGATGACATGTTTGTGTTAACAGATTGCACATTTATGAGACATATGGAAACTTTCAAAAGGTGAATTGTCAAGCTCTTGGGCGATAGGATTGCGAAAGAATGCGAAGAATCAGAGTTGCCTATGTTGATAATTAAATATTGTGCATAGATTCTTCAAAGTGATATAAACTTGCATAAGAATGAGGTTGTTATAAATGCAGACCAGTACTTTAAAATATTTTCTTGCCTAGTAAAATAAATGTTGAGCGTTTTCCGCTAGAATAATCTTTACATGTCCTTAGAATTTTATAGTTTTGAACGATTCAGACACGTTTCATATAACAGTTGTTTAGTTTATTTTATGGTCATTTTTTCGAGTGGTGTATAATAAGTAATGAAATGGTGCATTTTAATAAAAGATAAGCGTGCATTTCATAAAAGTAAAATAAATGTATAGTTTAATTTTTTTATAGCATAATAATTTGAACGATTAAGTATTAAAAAATACACATCTACTATGTATAGCACTTAAAAAAAATATTAAAATAGGTACTAAAAAAATAACCTTCGACATCCGAAACTTTGTACTAGATTAAAAAATCATTAGTACACATTAAAAGTACTAAAAATATGAAATTACTAATAAAATTCAATAATATATGGGGATTAAAAACTACATAGTACGATAAAACATAATAAATAATTATAAAGTATAAAATGGTGATCATAGAACAAGAATTAATTAAAAATAATAAATTATTAGAAAAGCTTTACATCATTATGCAAATTGATCACAATTTCGGGAGTCATAATTCCCCATTTGTTTACATTTGCTACACTTTCTCTTTGGTTTCTTTGCATCCAAAGCGGCTCTTTCCCTTCTTGACTTAATTCGACTTCCGCTACCTTTGGTTTTAACCAGAATAGGAGAAAAAACCGAAATAGATTATGGGATCGGTCCACCATAAAACACTTCAAATGTCTACGTCTTTTGTATGCAACTACCATTTTTGCAAGACTTATTAGAATATTTTTCTGATAACATCTTCAAGTCCACTAACAAATCAGACATTAATTCATCATTGCCATAAACAACACTGAGGCATCATTGCCATCAACAACGCCGAGGCATGAATAAGCATAAAGTGAACTATAAACGTGCATAAAAAACCCACTATATAGCGCATAAATTAACACCAAAGTAAATTTTTTTTAAAAAAAAGAACAAAACAAACAGAAATTATAAACCGAAAGAATCCGAAAACGAAAAAGAAGAAATTGATAAACAATTGATTCAAATATTCTTCCAAAAAATTTTCAAATGATCAAAAGAAAAATTAGGTTTCCAATTGATTATTCAAAACTAAGAAAAATAATCAAAAAACCATAGAATCCTATAACATGATTTGATGCACATATACGAAGAAATTAAGAAAAGAAAAGAGGTTGAAATCGAATATGAATTTTTTTTGATTCAATCAGACATTGAATCAAAACAAGATAATGGAATCAAACATAAGATTTACGTTGAAACAAGCAAATAAACTGTTGGATATGAGTCAGTAGATTGATACTCAGCTGTTCTAGGGTTAAAAGAAATTGGGGGAAATCATAGTAGTACTATGGAATTGAAGATCCCAAAACCGAGCTGATATCAGTAGATTAGTGTGTCGATAGGATTAGCTGATGTATAGGTTAGACGTGATGTAATGCTTATTTTTGTCTAAGTCCTGTACGGGGTAGTTGTTGAACTGATCTTCAGCTGAAGATACTTTTCAGAACCCCACGTCATCAGTGTAATCGCTTGCATTCTTCGTCGGCAGTGATATCAAACTCGGTTGAAGATCCCGCATCGGTGGACCGGACCTCGGCAGAAGCATTCTCTACAAGCCGATGGTCATCGGTAGAAGAACCCGGTGCAAGCAAGTATACCTTCGCAATCGACCAACCGACCATCGAAGCTCACTTTATCGGTCGGACGACTCGACCGAAGAAGACAGAGACTTTCGAGTATCGTATCCGTCGGAAAGCGACCCAAAGCACTTAAAGTCCCTTCAAATGTTCAAAGAAGACATACGAGGTAGTTTGAACGGTCAACTCGACACTCACCAACTACAAACCTCGACCAATGAGAAGCCGACAACGCTTACCTACTCTACACGGTAAAAGTCTGCTCTCATGAAGCAGTGCATTAAGCGCCTGCTGCAACAAAGTTGAATAGTGGCCGTTTTCTTTGGACGCTTGTGACACGTGGCATCGTCGTCTCCAACGGACATATGTCACAACTCACAACTATAAATAGAGAAGGATTTGAAGATTTCAAAAAGAGGAATATACGCGAAATCAAGGGATATCATTCAAGCTCACAACGCTCTAGAACCTTCAAGCTTATCCGAGAGACGAACTAGTTTTCATAGAACACTTCTTGTAGTTCATCTCTCTAGAGCACTTTGATCCCTATCTTCTCTAGACTAAGCTCATTGCTAGATTCATAGCTTAGATCCGAAGGAGTTCACATTTAGTGAATTGTTCTTGTTGTAAGAACTCCTTCTCAGTTGGAGAATATTCCCTCCCTTCTAAACTTAGGTTTGGATTGTAAAGTCGCTAAGGACTATAACTTAGAGGAGGCACCGTCCAGGTGCACGGTATCCCCGCTCGAGGCTTGCTCGAGAATAATCAACAAGTTCTCCTGCCTTGTTCGGGACCGTGGACGTAGGATCTTGCGTATCCGAACCACGTTAAATCGCTTGTGTTCATTTCTTGTTTTATTGCATTGCATTCAACCGACTTGAAAATCATAAGTTTGCATAAAACGTATTTTTATAAAGTGCACAGCCAAAAGATTTAACTTGCAAAAATGCGTTTTCAAAAGAGACGACTCCGGGCCTAACACTTATCCGCACTACAGTCTCCGACTGAGTTTCGTAATACTGACATCAGTCAGTAGAAGAGCTCAGAAGCTGACTCACTTTGACCCAAGTGATCGAAGGCTTATTTGGCACTGTTCATCAGTTGCAAACATCAGCTTCAGCTGACCTTCACTGAGAAAAAGAAACAGAGCTCAGGTGTATTCACCCCCCCCTCTACACCTGACTTTTCGTCTCCGGACCAACAATTGGTATCAGAGCTTTCGGTGTTCAACTGATCGCCGGTTCTGAAATACTGGTCCTCTCGAACTGATCCTGAAAACCGTTTTCACTGCATAAGCATCTTCTCAGCATCCTTATACTCTTACTCTTACAATGTCTGATATGTCAGGTATTAGGATGGTGCCGATGTTCTCAATAGAGAACTACACGGTATGGCGCGTACGTATGGAGGCACACCTAACGTCACTCCACGACAGCATGTCAGATGTCCTAGAGTCAGGACCGATCATTCCCATGATCGACAGCGTAGTATTTGCTGCTGGAGGAGGCGTGGGAGCACAAACTGGTGCTAAGGTTCCCAAAGACAAATCTGCCTTCACGCCTGAAGAAAAGAAGTTGCACAACCTTGACCGAGTTGCACGTAATGCCATACTGACTACGCTCAGTGACTCACATCTCGGAAGGGTACAAGATTGCAAAACAGCGAAAGAGCTATGGGACGCCTTGGCTGTACTAAGCTATGGAACCCCTCAGATCAAAGAGAACAAGCTCGAGCTAGAGCTTCAGAAGTTCGACGCCTTTGCAATGGAGCCTACTGAAACCATTGACGAGCTGAGTGTCAGATTCACCAATCAAGTCAATGTTATCAATGGGTTGGGGAGGTCGTTCACCAACAAGGAGATGAACACCAAGATCTTGAGAGCGTTGCCCCGACAGAAGTGGCTTCCATTTGCTACTTATTTACGTCGCTCCGATCTAAATGCTCTAACTCCCGATGTTAAATTTTCCGGAATTAAAATCGGAGGAGTTCGAGCATAGCCTACCCCAAAAGTGCTTAAGCGCTCCAGTGACACACAGTTCGACCACGCCTTCAAGGCAACAGTCAGCAATACCGGAGCCAAGCCTATTTCCTCAAGCAAAGCGTGGCCACACCCGTAGCAAAGTCTTCCGAGACTTCGGGCCACGACCGGCTAGCACCGATGGCTCTCAAATATCGGAGGGAAAAGGAGAGAGTCGAAAGCCGAGGAAATACAACCGAGATTCTTCCTCGGGTAAGAAAGACTATCATAAGAAAGAAGAATCTAATCCTTCTACCGAATGCGGGAAATCGGAGTCTGCTGCCGGTCCATCTAAAGACTCGGTGGTAAGAGCAAGCAGAACATCTACACGCTACAACCGCAAGAAGGAGGGACACTATCGCACGATTGTCCCGAACTCTCGCTGCTCAAAGAGCGAACGGCGAGCCGAGAGAAAGAAATTCGCCGAGAGACGGCAGCCTATATAGCCGGAGAGATATCCGACAACTCAATTGAGGAGGATACATTCATGTATTCTTCGAAGATGAAGCCGCGTTCGTCGCGAGTTGAGGTCGCGAGAGACGGTTCGATGAGTCGACCGAATACGTCGATGGCCGGAGAAGAGGCCGAGGTAAATTCTAAACGCATTATTACCTCTTCTTCACATAGCACACAAGACACGTGCTCGGTCACAGATGATCCTCTAGATGTGGTACAAGCCTACGATGATCTGCTAGAGGAACAGATTCAGCTGAGCAGAGAGTTCAAGCAGAACCATCCGGAGAACTTGAACAGTAAAGGCCGAGAATCGGAGACTTTCTTCGATTGTCGGGTCTCTACCGAGTCAGTGGATCTAGTTGCGAGACTCAAGGAAGAGATTGAATCTCTCATGACTAAGTCTCGGCTTCAAGAGACTCGAGATCTCGGTTCGACCAAGGACAATTTCGAGAAAGAGACCGAAATAGTCAAGCTCGATCGAAGCTCACGGACGTGCGGAATGACTATGACTTACTCGGAAGGAGTGACGAAGTCTGGAGAGGATTGATGACTGAACAATACCTGGGAGCTAAGGAGAAGCTTGAAAGCATGCTTAGAGCACAACGGTCAACTTCTGTGAAAGAAGGTCTAGGCTATACCCACGAAGCTTCTACCTCCAAAAGCTCAGCAACCCCGGGCCGATAGGTTCGTCGGAGGAAAGGTGCAAGCTGCCGACACCACACCTTAGGCGAAAAACAAACGAGAAAATAATTACACCTCGACCGAGTAGCAACAAGCGGTGACCAAAGGTTCCGGCCCACGGACACCGCGATCAAATTCGGGGGGAATCAAGAAGGTCGGATGGGCGAACAGTACAAGGAGCCACCTGTATGAGCACCCGGCACGGTGACGGCTCGTACTACTATGAGCCCCGGGGTCGGGAGAAACGCTAAGACTCGGAAGAAGAGAGCTCCTGAACCCAAAATTATCGCAGAAAGTCGGTATCTCCAAGTCCTGTGGAGAAGAAAGGCGATAAGGTTCGGAAGAAGAAGTCTGGAACTTCTAAGGTCCCGAGACAGATCCGGGTTCCGAAATCACCCACTAACCTGTAAGGACCCAACCGAACCAAAGGGTACCTAAAAATGCCTGCTTTTGCGGTGCATAAGGACCCGTGGATAGTGGAGAGCGGCCTGCTCGAGACACATGACCTACCGGAAGAGCTCGGCGACCAACTACGTACAAGAAGATGGTCCCGCATTGAATTCGGTGACAATTCCAAAGGCTACACAAGGGGATACGGAACGCCGAACATTGGGACCGCCACGGTTCCTAAGAGTAACATATGTTGAAGGACTTCAACATAATCTCCTTTCGATCGATCAATTCGTGATAATCTTAACGAGTAATCTTTGACGCCGGTTTACGTGATATTGTTGACAAATCTACGGGGAAAACAGTGTTATCGGGTTCGCGGAGGAAGAACATCTATGTTGCAACCGGAATACCGCGTTGAGAACCCGAGGCTTGCTTGCTCGCACGGACTAAATCGAGTAACAAGTCGGGCGGCTATGGCACAAGAGACTCGGCCACTCGAACTTCAAGACCATGAACAAGCTTGTCAAGAACTCTAAAGTCGGAGGACCGCCCAACGAATCGTTTATCAAAGACGAGAAATTGTGAAGCGTGCCCGAAGGGAAAGCAAACAAAGAGTAGCAATCCACCTATTCCGTCACCTTCCACCGATGGAATCCTTGCACCGCTTCACATGGACTTATTCGGGCCGTCTCTCCGGTGACTATAAGAGGCAAGAAGTATGCCCTCGTCGTCATAGACGACTTCTCGAGATATACTTGGGTCATCTTCATCGCCAACAAATCGATGTTCGACCGAGTTACCTAATCTACTGAAGAAACTCGGTGTGGAAAAGAACATCAAGATTAAGAAGATACGCTCGAGACGGAGGAACAGAGTTTCTAAACTCGGTAGTTAAGACATACTTGCGATAAAGAGGGAATTCAAGCACGAGACATCGGTGCGCGCACCCTCGGCAGAACGGACTTGCTTGAACGTAAGAACGGAACTCTCAAAGAAGCATCAAGAACGCTCCTCGCAGATTCCGGACTACCCTCAAAGTTTTGGGGCCGATGCTACCGACACCGCTTTGTTACACTCGGGAATCGATCACTACCGACACAAAGCAACACATGAAGACGCCATACGAACTATGGAAAGGGAGAATTCCTTCTATTTCTCATTTTCATGTTTTCGTTTGTCCTTGCTTTATCCACAACAATGGGAAAGATCAGTTGAAGGTCTTTGATAGCAAATCGATCAAGGAGTATTCTTAGGATACTCCCGAGTCGATAAAGCCTTCGGAGTCTTTAACTATCGAACTCTTTGCGTGGAGGAAAGCCCTCATGTTGTTTTTGATGAATTTGTTACCGAGAACGGGGAAAGATACAAAGCCAAGTATCGAGGATGTCAGCAGCAAGCTACGGGATCTCGAACTAAATGACAAAGCCGAAAAGATCCAAAGCATTGTTGGGATGATGAGTCGGAAGATGAAGAAATTCGGACTCGACCCAACAAGCAATGTAGCTAACCTAGTTGATTCTATCGAACGGAATCAACAACGGGTAACTTCGGTCGATGAGGAAGCCCCCGTGGTAACCGAGACCTCTACCGAGAATATAAACTCGGGGGGGAACCATTAATGTTCCCGAGCCGAATGCCCCCGAACCCGGAAACTCGGTAGATCCTAACCTTCTTACCGAATTACTACGGTCACAAAACAAGTACTACGAAATGCCTAATACACCTACGATGTGCGAAGTGGTATCGGAAGAAGAAGCCCGACTCGGGCGTTCGTGGCTCGATGCTCATTCTTCGGATCTTATCATTGGAGATCCATCAGCAACTATAAGGACGAGATCAAGATTAATTCAAGGAGAAAGCTCACTTTACTCTTGTTTTTCGTCTACGTAAGAACCTCGATCGATAGAGGACGCACTTAAAGATGCCGACTGGGTCATTGTTATGCAAGAAGAGCTGAACCGGTTCGTCGAAATGAAGTTTGGGAGCTTGTCGACGGACCTAGACATCGGCACGTGATTGGAACTAAGTGGGTAAAGGATACGATCGGGCGAGAGGAATTGACTTTGATGAAACATTTGCTCCGGTCGCCGGATTGGAAGCCATTCGTCTTTTCCTAGCTTATGCAACACATCGGAAATTTAAGGTATATCGGATGGATGTGAAGTCGGCTTTTACGAACGGCGTCGAAGGAAGAAGTCTACGTGGAACAACCGCCCGGCTTTCGGCGGGGACATCGAGTGTACGAGACTTAGGAAAGCTCGTATGGGTTAAAACAAGCACCCGGGGCTTGGTATGATACCCTATCGGACTTTCTACTTCGTAAAGGTTTTCAAAAGGGGACGGTAGATCGCACCCTATTCAAAGCATAAAGTCGGAAGATGACATTCTACCGGTGCAAATCTACGTGGACGACATCATTTTCGTACGCAGAAATGAAGTTATATGTCGGCAGTTCGAGAAGATGATGAAGGAGAAATTCGAGATGTCCATGATGGGAGAGATGAATTATTTCCTTGGATTTCAAGTAAAACAATCGATGAAGGAATCTTCATCAATCAAGCCAAATACACTCGAGATCTTCTTAAAAGATTCGGTGTGATTCCAAAGAAACCGGTCAAGATCCCCATGAACACGAACTTTAAAATCGATCTAGACAAAGAGGGAGCTTCGTTAACTCTACCGATTATAGAGCTATTATTGGTTCTTTACTTTATTTAACGACTAGCCGACCGACATAACTTATCTTTGTAGGTGTATGCGCAAGATTTCGGGCGAATCCCAAGCGAAGTCATCTAGACTCGGCGAAGAAGATTCTCGCGATATCTAAGAGGAACACCGAGGTGGGTTATGGTATCCTGCCGATGATAATCTAATGCGACGGAGTTATTCGATGCCGATTATGCGGGATGCGGGATAGATCGAAAATCAACTTCCGGAACATGTCGGTTCCTAGGCAGCAAGCCGATATCGTGGTTTTCAAAGAAACAAAGCACTCGGTAGCTACGTCCACTACCGAAGCCGAGTACATGGGCTGCGAGGAAGTTCCTTGTGCCCGGATCCTTTGGCTTCGACAACAATTGAGAGATTATGGTATAACTCGGGATGAAGTGCCCATCTACCGTGACTCCACCGGTGCAATAGCTATAACTCGGAACCCGGTTCTACATACCGGATGCAAGCACGTGGACATCCGACACCACTTCATCGGAGACCATGTCGAAAGAAGGACATCGGGATGGAGAAAATCCCATACCGACAAGCAAAGGCGCGATATACCGACCAAACCACTAGGCGAGAACGAGTTCGAGAGAACTATCGGTTGAGCTAGGTCCGCTAGATCCTCTCGAGACAAGTCGGTAGAAGCCGACTACGATAATAATATACTTAACAACAATGTGTATCGGTATGGAATCAGCATGACGAGTCGGAAAACGTAGTACGATGACTCGGTTGGGAGATGCACACTGTACACAAGGGAGAACATGGTCATCGGCACAACCATCCTCCCGATAAATGATGGTAACACGTGATAAGTTCAGTCGAACAGGTTTGCGTAGTATCGTTACTTAATTTGTTCAGAAGCATGCCGCATTTAATGCATCAGTCGCTTGCATTCAGTTGCCTAGGAGCATTTATTCCTTACCATTTATTATGTTTAAGGTTTGAGGAAAGGTCAGCAGGACTCCTCGCCTGAGTAATTAATGCTCTCTGTCGCGCATTTAATGCATGTCTTCTCCATTAGCTTTATTACGTATATCTATATTTTTGGCGGCTATTGTAATCATTCTTTTATAACATTTAATCTTAGCCGCCCCTTGATTTTGAAAGATTAAATTTGAACCGTGCGATTCAAACTAAAGATCAAACTCAATATACAAAATCTTTCATCTTCTATCAACTCCTCACTTTTCGCCATTCTCATATCTTAGAGCTTTTTTAGCGATTCAGTTTCCTTCCTTACATCCTCATTCAAACTGCATTGCTATCTCTTTTCAAGCTCTATTTCACGGTAATGTATCAGATGTCTGCTAGCAACTACTAACTTACTCTATTTTCAAGTGCTAATATGTTGTTTTGCAGATTTCAATGGCGAACGTTCAAACTCCAGACAACATTGAGGAGATTGTAGCCTCCAGGATTCTGTTTGAACCTACCTTGGCCTTCCGCCAAGTGGAGATCTCTTTCCTTGAACCCGTGTTTGACGCTTTGGAGCGTTCAGGATTGGAGATGCTGGTTTCGAAGCACCCCCGTGCTTTTCTCCCTCGACAGGTCGCTGAAGTTTATTTCAACTGGAAATCTCTAGCATCGGGAGGAGAGGAATCGTCCTTCTCTTATCAGAAGGAAGTCGATCAAGATGAGTGGGAGTCAGCTGTTCTTACCTTCGATATTCAAGATGCTCTAGCTCTCTCTTTCGATCTTCCCAACTCCGGCATTCCTCCGATTGGATACAAGGAGAAGGAGATCAATGCATATGTGCAGAAATTCTGTGGACGCAAGGATGTGGCGTTCAAAATAGCTTTACCGAGGAATATGTTGCTACCTCGCATGAGAGGTCTAGCTTACGTGGTATCGCACATTCGACAAGTTCGATGGATCATATGATCAACTTGTCCAAACCTAGGATTCAGCTGATGATGGCAATAGACGATGGGGTTGAAGTGAATCTGGGCCGAGTATTATACTACTCGAGATGAAGGCACGGGCTCGGAAGTTCACCACATTACCCACCGGCGAGAGGAGGATAGCCGGTGTGGGTAAACTTCTATTCGGAACAAAGATGTACTGTTCCGATAGAATGCATAGTTCGGAGGAACTCACTGTTGAGCACTCGGCCTTTGAGGACTCCAAGTACTTTGACAAGAAGTCTATCAAATTTATGACAAAGGTTGGAGCGAGAAAAGTCCATTGGCAAGGGGCCACTGAACCGAAGAGAGCGGCATCCGCTCGCCCCCAACTGTCCAAGTGCCAAAGAAGAGGAGGTTGGCTAAGAATCAACCTGCTGAGGTCACGATGGCTCGGCCCACTTACCATTATTCAGCCCGGCTCCTCCTTCCACTCAAGAGGAGCAACTACTCGATTCGACATCTTGGAATCGAGGGAGCGACGATCAAGGACAAAGTCCAAGTGATCAGCTACGAGGGAACGAGTCCGACAAGAGGGAACCGTCACCCGAACCTCTGCTTGAGTGGACAACAACCGACACCACTCGATCGCGTGCTGCAGCCGAGATTCACTAGAGATACCGGAAATTGCTGAGCACGCAGATCCTGGTTGAAATAGCAAGAAGGACAAGAGCTCGAGATGCTCTTAAGGTTTCTCGCACTTGGGACATTCTTATTGACTTTGCCAAATCCCAAGCAGTCACCGGATGAGCTGCGACGGAGGAGCAAGAGCTCCAAGCCAAGATTGGATTCGGAGAGCCGGCGATGTGGCGTCTTTCGACGATTTGAGGGCTGCAATGCTCTATTTACCGAGCTTGAGAGCTCCGATCGAAACAGACTCCGCCCCCATCTCCACCTTCCGATAAAGGCGATAATGATGATCAAGATGAGGAGATGGATGGCAAACCCAAGGAAGCGGACCGGGGGAGAATCTGCAGAGGGACAAACTCCCCAAGAGAAGAGCCCAACACCACCCATAGTCACATCCGGTGAGGCTACAACCGCTCCGGAGTACGGAGGGAGCAGTTGATCTCGTTCTCCGAGCGAGAGGCTCGGAACCGGCTCTTATCGGATACAACCCATCGGTTCCGTGTCCTCACGTTACGTCAACGGGGCTATCAAACGCCAAGGTGAGAAAAATCGACTCCTAGCCAAAGATGTTCATTTTAAATGGGAGAAGTACACCAAGGCTCGAACGAAGCTCTAAGTAAGTTGGCCGCCGACATCTCCACCCCCTAAAGAGGCTTCTCGACCGGATTTCAAGGAGATAGTTGAGCAGGCCCTAAGTGCTCAAAAGGCCGATTTATCGGCCACGAGTCGGCAATTGCTTGCCACTCAAAGCATAAAACTTTCTCGGAGCAGTGACTCAAGCGATGAAAACAATTCAAGGCTTCATTGATGAGAGAAACAAGATAGCAACCACCTCTCTTCAAACGGCCATCAAGCAACAAAGTGAGGCCTTAAAAGCCATCCGGAAAGAAATGACGAGAATCAAATGATCAAGCTCTGCTAGAAACTCCGTCAGAGTCGGCCGCTCGATTGAAGAAATCTAGAGCCGATCGGGAGAAAGACTGGGAAAACTACGCTAACTTGGTCGGTGATTTTGATGACACGGTTACCCGGATCAAAGATTACTACTGCACAACTGGAGCGGGGACGTAAAAGCTATCCGCACCTCCCGGCGAATATTGCGATGCCAAAAAGGGGGAAGATATTGTGAAAGATGAACCCGATACGGATACAGCCGACGTCCGGATCCTTGAGGGACGAGGCTCGGGAGGCGGGACCCTCCTCGGCAGCAGAGCCCTCGGCCCGCAGAGATTCGGGGGGAACAGGCTCGGAGGCGGGACCAACCACTCGAAAGGTACATCTACCGAGGTCCTTCTCCTTGATTTCCCACTACAAGCCACCCCCATCTCCTCTTCTTGTGCACATAGACGAAATCGCTCAATTCCTTGAAGAGCCAACTTGAAGAAGAAGAGTCTCAAAAGCTGCCGCGAGAGGTCGGGGAAGGAAATCGCTATCTTGAATCCACTACTCCTTCCTCCCCGATCAAGAAGTTTAAATCAAAAGCGGAGCAAGAGGCATTCGACCTCGGAATAGCCCAAGAGCTGCAAGACAAGTCTGGACCCGGAGCGTCGGCTAGAGGAGGCATGAAGCGGCAAAAAAGCCTAAGGGCAAAGCGTCGGGGGCAAAGGAAAGAGAAAGGTCATTAATACGGTCGAAGAGCAAAAGAAGAAAGCCCAAGAAGAATTTGCTAAGGCTCTTCCGACCGAAATCAAAGCTACTTGCTCGAGTATTCCCATATCTACTCTTACACCGAGCGGATAGCGGAAGATCAAACGACACGGGAGGCGACGCCGCAAGGGACCGAGTCTCGGACGAGGAGTCACTAGAGCGGCCGCTCTCCGTGAGAAGAAAAGGATGGGCGACTGGCAAGAATGAAAAGCCTATCGATAAAACGGCGGCCGATCCAAGAAGGCGGATCCCGAGAGGATCTAAGTTCATCGAGGCCCCCACATCAAGCAACAACCGATTCAAAGCATGTGGATAAGTGGGTGCTGCGTGATATGAATGAACATTGGGAGAGATTGAAAGAAACTTTTATCAAAGGCTACTACGTATGGCGCATTTACCCACTTGATCGCCCTACCGATCAGCTCTTTGAGGAGTTGATTACGAGATTTAATGTTGAATTCTTTGAACGGCTGAAGCAAGTCATGGAATCACGAACATAACCTTCCGTGCCCCTGACTTTCCGACGTATTCCACCGCCGAGACTTGCTAGTGGACTGCCGAGCACTAAGGACATAGAAAGAGAAGTGGAGGAAGCCGCCTACGATCCGAGCCTGCTCCCGGAAAGGCCGGATGATAACTTGGAGATCCGGGAGATTCGAGCTAGAGTGTATAAATACTATTACTGGATCCTCCCGAGGAAAAATCCACCGACTTCAAGAAGAAAACGCAGAAGTTCAAGAAGCGGCGAGTGATTTTTCTCTCATCTTTTGTAATAGCATAGGAACTCGTAATTCTTGATATATATATCGGTTCCTCGCTTGCTAGACAATTACTCATTGTCTTTCGGCCTTTTACTTTGTGTTTACACTACGATCACCAAGTGATCGACACACACTCACATCGGTTTCTCGATCTTGCCTTTCTCTCACTCTTGGAGTTCATTTACTATTATCGGTTTTTCCTCGGATGCTTTAAGGGGGAAATTGTTGTCGTAGGACAAGTATCTTTAATAGATATTAGAGTATAGAGGTTTTGGCATCATCAATTAGGGGGAAATTGTTGGATATGAGTCGGTAGATTGATACTCATTGTTCTAGGGTTAAAAGAAATTGGGGGAAATCATAGTAGTACTATGGAATTGAAGATCCCAAAACCGAGCCGATATCGGTAGATTAGTGTGTCGATAGGATTAGGCGATGTATAGGTTAGACGTGATGTAATGCTTATTTTTGTCTAAGTCCTGTACGGGGTAGTTGTTGAACCGATCTTCGATGAAGATACTTTTCGAACCCCACGTCATCGGTGTAATCGCTTGCATTCTTCGTCGGCACTGATATCAAACTCGGTTGAAGATCCCGCATCAGCCGACCGGACCTCGGTAGAAGCATTCTCTACAAGCCGATGGTCATCGGTAGAAGAACCGGTGCAAGCGTATACCTTCGCGATCGACCAACCGACCATCGAAGCTCACTTTATCGGTCGGACGACTCGGCCGAAGAAGACAGACTTTCGAGTCTTGTATCCGTCGAAAGCGACCCAAGCACTTAAAGTCCCTTCAAATGTTCAGCGAGAAGACATACGAGGTAGTTTGAACGGTCAACTCGACACTCACCAACTACAAACCTCGACCAATGAGAAGCCGACAACGCTTACCTACTCTACACAGTAAAAGTTTGCTCTCATGAACAGCGGCATTAATCGCCCCCGCGCAACAAAGTTGAATAGTGGCCGTTTTCTTTGGACGCTTGTGACACGTGGCATCGTCGTCTCCAACGGACATATGTCACAACTCACAACTATAAATAGAGAAGGATTTGAAGATTTCAAAAAGAGGAATATACGCGAAATCAAGGGATATCATTCAAGCTCACAACGCTCTAGAACCTTCAAGCTTATCCGAGAGACGAACTAGTTTTCATAGAACACTTCTTGTAGTTCATCTCTCTAGAGCACTTTGATCCCTATCTTCTCTAGACTAAGCTCATTGCTAGATTCATAGCTTAGATCCGAAGGAGTTCACATTTAGTGAATTGTTCTTGTTGTAAGAACTCCTTCTCAGTTGGAGAATATTCCCTCCCTTCTAAACTTAGGTTTGGATTGTAAAGTCGCTAAGGACTATAACTTAGAGGGAACCGTCCGGTGCACGCGTATCCCTGCCGAGGCTTGCTCGGAATAATCAACAAGTTCTCCTGCCTTGTTCAGGACCGTGGACGTAGGATCTTGCGTATCCGAACCACGTTAAATCGCTTGTGTTCATTTACTGTTTTATTGCATTGCATTCAACTGACTTGAAAATCATAAGTTTGCATAAAACGTATTTTATAAAGTGCACAGCCAAAAGATTTAACTTGCAAAAACGCATTTTCAAAAGAGACGACTCCGGGCCTAACACTTATCCGCACTACAGTCTCCGACTGAGTTTCGTAATACTGACATCAGTCAGTAGAAGAGCTCAGAAGCTGACTCACTTTGACCCCAGTGATCGAAGGCTTATTTGGCACTGTTCATCAGTTGCAAACATCAGCTTCAGCTGACCTTCACTGAGAAAAAGAAACTGAGCTCAGGTGTATTCACCCCCCCCCTCTACACCTGACTTTTCGTCTCCGGACCAACATAAACAACGAACCTTGTGTAGACATTATCATAAAATATTGATAATCAAAATTGAAAAACTCTGCATTTCTTACTATCTGCGCCGATGTAAAGAAAAATGAACTACAGAACGATTTATAAGACATAAATTAGGTTACAAGATAAAATAGAAACAACATTTTACAAAAAAGACCTTAGTGCAAACTTCTTGCCTTTTTGGTGCATTTCGGGATTTTAAGTGATGACAAGATCTGGAGCGTCGAATTACTTGATCAAACGGTTATAAATTGTTCCTATTTCTCACTCTAAGAGGTGTTCTCATATGATCTCCTCTCTCTCTCTCTCTCTCTCTCTCTCTCTCTCTATATATATATATATATATATATATATATATATATATTATGTGCTAACTATATTATACTAATAGTTCATAGACCAATGATAAACTCTTTCTTTATCAACCCATGAGGTCTTAGGGTTCAAGTCCTATTATCCCCATTTTCTTTAATTCATTTTTTAATTTTTTTATTTAGCGAAGATTATTGTTCGTTTTTTTTAGTTATTATTAGTTTTATTTTTTAATTACTTTTTATTTTCTAACTTTTTATTTTTTATTTTTATTTTTTTATGTTATTTTTTCCAACTTCTATTAAGAACGGGTGTGCCATTCGTTGTGAACAAAAGTGTCTTGTATAAAGTATCATTTGATTCAAATAAAAATTTCATTTATTTTGAAAGTCTCATTTGTAGAGTATCATTTATTAACTATCAATTATTTTTGAAAAAAAATGTGATTTGTTTCGAAAAAAGTGTATTTGTTTCTAAAAGAAGTGTCTATTATTGTGAACAAATATGTTATTATCTCAAAAGTCACACTAAAGTAAAGTTTCAATTATAATTGAGGAACATGTCAATTTAATTTAATAACCGCACAAAACCATCATTCAATGATTTATTCAACAAAATACGATCAACACAAATAGCCAAAAATGTTAATCAAAGTGTCAATCGTAGTAAACAAAAGCGTCGATTGTCTCGGATGAGAGTGTCACATTCTTATGGAGTGTCATTTGTAATTAATAAATGTGTCAATTGCAACGAACAAAAATATTATTTTATCTCATAGTGTCAATCATAGTGAAGTAAAGTGTCGATTATAATTAACAAACGTGTTACTTTAATCCAATAATCATATGAAATCACGAAGTTACAACAAAGATGTTGACAGTAGAATAAGTATATTCTGAAACAGTTTCATAATTCTTTACTACCAAGTATACATACAAAATTAGTAAATCAAACATCACTACTCAGATCAAATACATTAACTATCTACAATTCTACATAAATATCCACTAGCTCGGGTCAAAAATAAAATCAAAGAGCTAACTAGAGTTTGACCAAACCTTCACCAAAGCAGTGTCAAAGGTGATGTCCGCCTTATTCTAAAGCAATGGTTGAATAGTGGAAAAATCCGACCCTCAAATTTGTAGAAGAGAGATGCGAGAGATTTCGGAGAGAGAGAGAGGGAGAGAGGCGAGAGAATGAGAGAGCGGCAACGAGAGAGAGCCGAGGAGGCGAAGAGTGAAGATAGAAAGCGGAGGCGGAGAGCGCGGAGACAAAGAGCGGAGAGAGCAGAGTTACAGAGCACGGAGAAGAGAGAGAAGCAGAGAATGAGGGGGGGGTTGGAATGATGAGAGCGGAATGAGAGAGATAAGTAGAGTTTTTATGTATTTATTTATTTATTTTTTATTTTTAAATGATACATCAACCTATTTATGGTAAAAAATGGATCTCCCTGTGAATCCGAGGTACATATATCTGGCGTATGAGTGTTCCTCATATGTAAATAATTTTTTCAAGTTTCATAATCAAATTTATATAGAGAACAAAAAAAAATAGCAAGTCCATCAACATACATATGAAACCTCACCCTCTCTTTTAGATCGAGCATGTTGATCCACATTTATATCTGTGCTCGTGCAGATACTTTATTTTGGACAAAAAGATATTTAATACTCTCATGTCTTATAAATTTTGTTTCATTGAATTTGAATCGGAGTTTAAGACGAAATGTTAATTACTTACAAATTTGTTTGATCTCCACGTGTTGATTTTGTTCCTTAATCTTTCTCTCTGCTCTACTAATCCCTTATGTTGATTATTTTTTCTTTTTTTCTTTTTGTTTTTTACTTTAAAAAAGTTTACACGATGTCATAGTTCGTTGTTTGTTGATGAATTCTGGTCCGTTTATTCGTTCCAATTTTTACTTCTGTCTTCGATTTTGGTTATTCGTCGTATTTTCTTGGAAATAATCTCTCCATTTTATTAGGGAAAATAAATATGAATATAATTATTAAAAACTGAGAGGATACTTTCGAAAATAATTTCACCACTTTTTTAGAAATAATTTCACCAGTTCTTTTTGAAAAAAAATGAATAATTAAAATAATTAATTAAAAAACAAGGGGAGATTTTTTGATATGATTTCATCATTTTTTTTAAAAATAATTAATGAAGAATATGAGGATATTTTTGGAGAAACTTTACCTATTTCTAAAAAATAATTTCACCATTTTTTTTAAATATTAAAATTCTCCTTTTTTTTAATTAATCTTCTAAAAAATTTAGTAGAATTGATCCTCAGAAATTTTAAAATTTACTAAATTGGCTACAAGAGAATTTATTACGGAAAAGTCCTTTTATTATTTAAACAAAAACATTGACTGATGATAAAATTAGCAGAAAACCAATTCATCAAAGTGAACATACTTTGAGGATATATTATATAAAAACAAAAAGATTACCCACCAATCTTCCAAACGCTCATTGTTTGGGGGTCTGACACTAATTTGCCTTAAATTAAGTGGATATACACTGTTGGCCAAAGTGAAAAAAAAAAATCTAACTTTGGCCATCCTCTTAAAAAAAACACAAATCTAGCCATTTTGTCTTCTTGTGGGCGCAGGCCGAGTGAGGGCCGATGGGGGGCCGATGGACATTTCTGAGGGCCGATGGTGGCCGTACTGAGGGCCGATCGAGATCGGCCGACCTATCAGCCCCCATTCGGCCGATACCGAGAAAAACATAAATAATTGAAGGGCCGATGGTGATCGGCCCCCCTTCAGCCGAGACATCGGCCCTCGGAAAATAATAAACGTAAAATAATTAACAATTTTTTTTAATAATTATTAAAAAAAAAATTGTAAAAACTTAAAAAAAATGAGAGCCGATGGACATCGGCCCTTATTCGGCCGAGCCATCGTCCCTGATTATTTAGAAGCCGTTACATGTAACGATCGAAATTTACCGAAGGGCCGAAAAAAATTAAACCGTTTATTAAACGAGGGCCGATAACCATCGGTGGCCCTGAGTCGTAATAATGGAGGGCCGATTGAAAGTAACCGTTGGCTGAAAACAACTTTCATTTTACGATTTTTACTGCGAAAATTAACCCCTTTTCTCCAACCCGATCGCCGGCCACCGGAATCCGTCGTTGCTCGCCGTCGCTCGCCGCCCGTTTAGTCGCGGAAAACCGCCGCGAAATCCGCCACCGAACACAGCCGCCGCCGATCCCCTTTCAAACGCCATGTCTTCCGGTGAAATTGAGGTTCGTAATTCCGATTCCTTAGCCCTTCCATGTTATAAACTATTCAAATTCATGTTAGAAACCACGTTGAGTGAATTAAATTGTCGATCTATGTGAATTCATGTTAAAATGTAGAAGTGCCTTTTTTGAATTGTCGATTTATGGCATGAATTGTGATTGAATTTCATTGATAGAGGTAATTTATGTTGAAATTGGGTTGGGTTCACATTGAAATGTCCAATTTATAATGAAATTGTTGAGAATTTGGAGAGGATTCGCGTGTTAATTTATTGGAAATTTATGAAACTGGGGCCGATGGGAGGGCCGATGGAGATACACTCCATCGGCCCTGCCTCGGCCGAACTCTGTTCAATAGGCCATCGGCCCAGGCTGGCCTAATAGCCTTCGGCCCTGCTGGCCGAGACGCATTCGGCCCCGGCTGGCCATGGAGGCTTCGGCCCCGGCTGGCCTTGGAGGCTTCGGCCCCGACTGGCCTTCGAGCCTCGACCCCAGCTCGCCTTAGAGAAATCGGCCCTCCATCGGCCCTCGTTTGGCCCTTCCATCGGCCCTCTTTCGGCCCTTCCATAGGCCCTCGTTCGGCCCTTATTTATTCGGTTTGGATAATTAATTCGTTTTTTGTAAATCTTGCAGTCCGCTTATATCCGACTACCGGTTAGACAAAAGACCACAAAAATCACGACATATTGGAGAGATGGTCTACCCGAACTATTAAAAAGCATTCTTGCTAGACGGAGGGGTAGTGACCTAGTCCGTCGCTTTAGAGACGGACAGTTCGGACATTTGTTGAGTTGGAGGAAGGGCAAGAGTTCGATCATAGCTTTTCATCAGCTCATGTGCTATGAGGTTGAGGCACCGCCCGGGGAGGCCCATTTTCACATATTCGGACGGGAGATTAGATTTTCGCAGTACGAGTATGCACTCGTAACTGGCTTATTTTTCGGCGCTTCTACTTTCGATACGATGACAGCTCGTGCCCCTGTAGAGTCTAGAGTATACATGAGACTCACAAACGGGAAGCCAGTAACAGGAGGCGAGATGCTAAATTTATGGAAAAATGACAAGCTCGGCGACCTCTCAGAAGACGATTATTTGAAGGTGGCCAATGTGTTGGCCCTGATGTGTTTTTTCTTCGAACCTGCCGACACGAAGAAGGTCGAGACCTGGATGTGGGTTCTTGCTGATGATCTAGACGCGTGGAATGATTTTCTATGGGGATCATACACGTACAATGCCCTCCTACACTACATGAGTTTTGTACCGAAGCGACTCGATGCAGTAAAATCGAAGTATAATATCTATGGGCCAGTTTGGGCTCTTCAGGTACAATTTTTTATTTTCTAATTTAATTTTTTCTAATTTTATATTTTATACTTGTACTGATCTTTAATCGTATTGTAGATCTGGGCATATGAGGCGATACCAGATTTGGCCCATCTGTGTGTACGCCTTATGAATGACGGTGGTATGCCCCGATGTGTGAAATTGGTATTTGTCACGCCACCAGATACAGAATGGATTACTTTCTTTGCCTTGCCGGTAAGTAACATTTTAAATATTTATGAACAGATATGGAACGTATTATAACCTGTTTTTTAAAACTTTTCGAATAGATGGAGACACCGCCCCATCAGACTCTTACGCCCACTCTCGAGGAGCAGCTATCAGAATACTGGAGACGGGTGATTGGAGAGAATCCGATCGGTGTATCTTTTCCTAGACCGACCCCCGTACAGCCGAGGTGAGTTGATGACGAGGGCAGTGTACGGGATCCTCCGCCGGCAACACAGAAGAAAAAATCGAAGAAGAAACGTGCACCGGTGGAGGATCAGTCATCTGGGCCTCGAAGGGATGAAGATTGGACTTTGCCCACTTCTGACAGAATGATCCGGTCCATATATGAACGGTTCCAGCAGCGCGAGACTGAGTTGTTAGAAAAAGTGGACAAGCGCTGGAAGGAGAACGATGATCGGTTCTTCAAAAAAGGAGAACGAGGATCGGTTCTTTTTTTATTTATTATTATTTTTTACTAATTTACATTAATTAATAGATCATTTTCCTGGTGTTGGCCGCCTCCCATTGGGTGACAGTCAGATTGTGTATCGAGTCCTGGAAGTTGGAGCTGTATGACTCACTGAACGACAGTAGAGACCGGAAGATATTTGAGTTGAGAAAACAGAATTTGCGGCCACTCCGCAAACTGATCGGCCGCTTACTAGATGTACGTATTTTAATATTTTATGGGTTTTTTGTTAGGCTAGTAATTATTTTTAATGTTTTTGGTTAGGCTACTAATTACTGGACGATGAACAAGTTCAATCTGCCGCATCCGGGCACGCGGACTCCGGAGTTGGTCTTGATGCCGCAAAAGGAGCAGTTCAAGCAAGAGGATTCCAATAGTTGTGGTCCATATACGTGTATGACAATTGAGCGGCTCATAACTGGATTTCCTACTCCGAAATGGGGTAATATGAAATCAAATATCAGAGTCTATCGGGAGTGGATGGCTTGGAAATGTTTCGAGCAGTGCTATTACGGAGATTTTGGTTCTAGTTCCCAATGAGTAGCCCGACTTGTAGTGTATATTTTTTTTATGGAATTCAAACACTTATTATTTAATTTTATTTTATGGAATTCAAAATATTCAAACATTTCATAATTTATTTATTTTATCAGCCTCGGCCTATTTTATCGGCCTCGGCTTATCTATCGGATGAGGGCCGATGGAGGGCCGAATTGGTATCGGCCCCCATCGGTATCGGCCTCATGCATTGCAAGGCCAGGCTACTAGGGGTGTCTAAATGGTATTGGGATTCGGGATTATCCCAATCCCGTACCGAAATCGACGGGATTGGGATACCGAAATACCATTTTTTGGGATACGGGATGGTATCGGGATTCATTTTCGTAAAGTAATCGGGATTCGGGATAACTGATACCGAACTCGGGATTACCGAAATACCGATTACCTTACGAATTAATTAATACATTTATGATTTATACACTTATAAATATAATTATAATTTATAACAACTATTATATTAACTAATAATGAATGCCTAGCATGATGCAGACGATTGTTGGTGAGTTTCTTAAGTCATTCTATTTGTTGTCTGCTGAGCTTTAACCTATAATGAATGTCTAGCGTGATGCATACGAAAATATTGTCCTGTCCTTTGTTTCAATCATTTGTGTTAAAGCCACCTGCATTTGCTACATTGTTCAAGCTCGTGAGGTCTGGCTCTTCAAAATTTATCAGTAAATGGAACAAACACATGAATGTTTGTTGGGCAGTTAGAGAGACCTGATATAGAATCTCATGGACTTTATGTTTGAGTGTTACATGCACGATATATATGTGTCAGGGATCCTACACATTCTGCACTCGTTAGACTTGGGTTTGAAGTGATGATTCAAGCGATACAACTAGCAAGTATCCACCTTTCGTTTCCTTCGGATGCCCTATGAACAACATCACTTCTGAACGTGATTCCAATTTGTCGGCCTGCCTATTTAGCACATAAGCTGGATAACCCCAAATCCTTAAGTGGTGCATACTGGGTTTGTGCCCGCTCCACAACTCGAAAGGGATCTTTTGTACCGACTTGGAATGCACACGGTTCAGCAAGTATGCTGCAGTCTCTAGGGCATATCCCCAAAAGAAAACTGGCAAAGTTGCATAACTCATCATCGACCGAACCATCTCTAAGAGACTTCGGTTCCTTCTCTCTGACATACCATTCTGCTGAGGCGTGCCCGGTGATGTCAGCTGGGATGTAATCCCACATTCTGTCAAGTAGTCCTTGAACTCGTTGGACAGGTATTCCCCACCACGATTAGATCGTAGTGTTTTGATTTCTTTACCTAGCTTGTTCTCCACTTCTGCCTTGAATTCCTTAAAGGTTTCAAAGCAATCCAACTTGTGGCGAAGAAGGTAAACATATCCATACCTCGAGTAATCGTCAGTAAATTTGACGAAGTACTCATACCCTCCACGAGCTTGTGTAGACATAGACCCACACAAGTCAGAATGTATCAAACTTAATGCTTCTGTGGCTCTATAACCCTTTGCCTTCAAAGGGCTAGTCATCATCTTTCCTTCCAAACTTCAGTATTCGATTGAGTTTAGCTTCTAGAGGGATAGGGAACGAGAATGTAGCTTCTAGAACGACGAACAACTGAGTTTAGCTTTGGGTTTGTGTAACGTCATTTGGATACTAGAGGCTTGTATATCGGTTCAGCTTGGTTCCCTAAGAGCTAGGATGTAGTCTTTCGCCGGAGAAGTATTCTTCGTGTTCTTGCGGAAGACTTAGGCTTTTCGGTGTTGGCTCGTTTGAATGCTTTGTGTGCTTGCAGTTGTCTGCTTGCAGTTTCTCGTTCGTAGTTGTGTGTGTTTTTTTTTCGTTTTTTTCATGAGCTTCAAACTTTCGAATGATCCCTCTATTTATAGAGAAGAGTATTGGAAAGATCCGTTGGAGACAATCATCCCTTTATCTCTCTCTTTTGGTAGTTAACGACTCTTTTGAAGTAGAGTGACAGTGTCCTTTCCCTCCTTTTCCGGAAAGTTGTTGACTTGCAGCTTTAGTAGGTATAAGACACGTGTCTGCTTCTCATTTGTCGAGGTTTAGAAAGTAGTTGAGACAGAACAGACTTCGAGGCATACTGAAGCTGACTTCTCTCTTCCTCGTATTTGACTATGCTGATTGTCATTCAAAAGATCTGACAGTTCAGAAGACTGTCTGGCCGTTGCTGAGTCTGACCTCTGATTCAGTATTGAATATGCTGAGATGTCTCTACTGAAGATCAGCTCTGAGCACAGTGAACTACTCCTGCTGAGTTCAGTTCCACTGACTCCTTTCAGTATACTGCTCCTGCTGAGTCCAGTATATACTGAGTCTTCTACATCTGGTGCTGAGGCTGATAAGTTACTGAACGCCTGAACCAGAGCAGAGTGTCTGCTGAGTCTGAACCCTCAGAGACAAAAAACAAATACAAAGTAATGGTTCACCAATCAAGATAGGGTTTTGGGATCTTCAAATCTTCATAGATTCTCTCAGGGCATAACCCTAATGAGTGTATGTCAGTACGGAAGACATAATCATTTCCCACTATGTAAAAACTGTGCTGAGGATAGAATCATCACCCAACATATACAGTCTCGTCATTTGTTCGAGAACGATTGACTGGAACTAGCAAAGACATAAGTTGACTTACGCCACCCTCCCTCCGAATCCATGCAGCAAAATCTTCTAACGAACAATTAATCAAGGCAGAAGGAATATCTTCATCCTCATCATCATCAGATGATGAGTCCAAGTCCGCCTCATCATCTGAATCCGTCTCCACACGAACATTCCTTTGGGGAGCCCGTCCGCCATCATTACTTCTACTTCGTTGCCCCGTAAACCAATTATGACCCCCGAAATTAGAATTATCTTCGGGAAATTGATTCGGGTTCGGAACACCAAATTGAGGATTTTGCACTTCAGGATACACAACAAACACAACCGGCTCTACGTCGATAGAGCAAAGCCGCATAAGATCAGTATCATGGCCCAAAATGGCCTTCATCATCTTGCCGGTTCGTCAGGAAGCAGCAGTATAATAAATGAAGTAGTTGAACGGAAGGGAATAAGCAGTGAGCCACCGATCAATGTTTTGTCGAAGATATTCGAGAGAAATATTGTTTGAAGGAATGTAAACCATGAACTCATGCCCACCGACATAATTCGACTCTGCATCGAATTGACCGTTCAATTTCACAATAATTGATCGAAAATCGACCATTTCCATCAAATTTAGTTTGAAGAATTGAGAAGAGTGGAAGTGAAATGAGGAAAATTTTCGGCGATTCAACCAAATCGGCCATTCTATGTCTTATAGGAAAAATTTCTGCAAATTTTCACGTGAAACATCGAACTCTATTACCCATTTCACCATCGGCCCCCATCGGCCCTAATTAACGTGCATGTGCATGTCATATCCGACTAGTCAATTCAGCAGATAAAGCTGATTTTAAACTGTACCTCACACATGCCTTAGATCGGCCCTCCATCAGCCCCCATCGGCCCTACTGCACGTTTGCAGGAAAAGCCTTACAGTGTCTTGTCCAATCCCGTCTCGAAGGAAGGGCTTAGGGCCGATGGAGGGCCGATGGATACCCACCTTCGGCCCTCCATCGGCCTTCATAGCCTTTTTTTCTTTAGCCAATGATACTGGATCGGCCTATTGGATGTTCGGCCATCGACCTTTTTTCTATCGGCCGATGGTGGATAGGGCCGATGGACACCTCCAATTCGGCCACCCATCGGCCCTTAGAGCCTATACTTTCCAATAATCAGGTTAAGTGGCTCGGCCGATGGGGAGAGTTCGGCTTTTTTCCTCAAGCCCGATGGAGGGCCGATTGACTCCCCCATCGGCCCAGCGCCGTATAAGGACAAAATGACTATATTTGTGTTTTGTTTTAGTGGTGGGCTACATTTGTTTTTCGAATTCAACTGTTTGGTTACTGCTGCAAATCCCTCTTAAATTAACCTATAAACTTCATTCTAGAAGTTTCCAACTAACCTTATGGAGATGAAATTGATCTCCAGATTTATCACTTTATATCAGTTAACTAACCTTATGAGGATGAAATTGATCTCCAGATTTATCACTTTATATCAGTTAAGTTATGTATTGTTGTTTAGAATATCCTTAAATGGGCTATTGATCAGTAGCGAGAGACAATTGAGTGATTAGTCTTAGGTCATGTTTGGAAGAGTTTAAAAATGACTTATTTCGATTAATTCTAAATAATAAGTCATTTTGCGTGCGATTGGGAGAACTTATCGAAATAATTTATTATACTCCATAAGTTACTTTTGACTTATTTTCATAAGTTAATATTTATAACTTATGAGTAACTTATTAGGATATTATGCAGAGATCCACCATCAAATTCTAATAGCTACAATTTTTTACATTGGATTTTTTTTTAAATAATGTATAAATTGCTAATAATGTATGCATTCAAACGGAAACAACTTATTAAATTTAAGAACTTTTGCCATAATTCATTATGGTACAATAAATTTTTTGGTATAAGGACTTATTTAAGTGTTTTCCCAAATAGTGTAAATTGCATTAGCACTTTATATTGGACAATGGATCAGATACTAACTCCAAAACCGGAATGGATAAAAAAGTAATAATTATCCAAATAAGATAAATACTTAGTAATTCAGCATCCTTTAATTTGTAACATACTAACATTTCAAGAAGGCAAATTCATATAGATGGTTCCAAACTATGTTAGTTTGGATTAATTGGTTTTTAATTTTTTTTATTTAATTGGTTCACAAATTAGGTTAGTTTGGATGAATTGATTCTTTTGTAAAATTTTCATAAGGGTATTTATGAAATAAAAATTTTAGGAACCAATTCATCCAATTTTGAAATTAAATTTTAACTTTTTTTTTTCAAATACTTTTTATTAATTATATTTTTCTTCAAATGTAATTTCTTAATTAACCTTTTTTCAAATAAGAATTTGCAAGTAAAAAAAGCTAATTAAAAACTTTAAATAAAAAATAATTTGAAACAAAAAAACTAACTATATCTATATTACATAATAGTTTTGTGTCTCACGGGCAACAGTTGGTCCCTAAAACTTTTATTTCGTAAATATCCTTATGACTATTTTAAACTTTAACAGAATGACCAATTCATTCAAACTAGCATAGTTAGGTCCATCTGTGTCAATTTGTCTTTCAAGAATAAGACATTCAACAAAATTGCACGGATACACAATACGAACAAGAGTTACAACTTTTTCAAAAATTTAAGATATGATACTGTTATTTGACACAACTTTTGGAGTAAAAAATAAATTCATATTACATTTTTTTATTAGGATAACATTTACTAATCATATATCATATTGTGTTACAGTCTAACACAATACGCAGGATTTCCAAAATTTCTAATACAACATAGCCATTCGATAGTTAAGGGGTCCGTTGACTTCTTGTTGTTGCTTCTTATTTTTAGAAAATGAAGAAAAATTAGAAAGGGGATTGAATCCTGGAGGTTGTAGCGGGAGGGTAATTAATATCGAATTTGTCAAGTTCGAATTCTAAGTCTTTAAATAGCGCATATGTTGTTGTTGTTTTTTTTTTTTCTTATGAAATTAGCAAATAAGGTTATGAAATGATATTTTGTTTATTCTAATTTTTAGAAAATAAAATGAAGGTGAATTTTTATCATAAACTACTTTCCTAATCAGTGATCACATGAAAAAAGATGTAATGACTTCACCTTTTCTATATGCAACAAAGGCTTTATGCCTTATTAGCACATTCTGGTACTGCAATATATCTTATTTAAAAACTAATCACATAATTTAATAGATGTTGTAAATAATATTTACCGTATATAGATTGACCACATGTAAACCCTAGCAACCCATTAGCCCATCTTATGTCAGCCCAAAAGCCCATCTTGTACTCTATAAATAGAGGTCTCCACCCTCATAATAATACACACTTCAATTCATTCTCTCTATTATTCTCTGCATTCTTTTCTAGTTTATAACACGTTATCAGCACGACGGAGCTCTCAAGAAAAATAACACCATTCCTTCGGTTGAGGTATAAAATCTTTTTCCCACGTTATCATATTTTATTTTAGTCACATTTTTTTTAATCATCACAGCCGCTGATTATAATTAACACCATCCGTCCGTCCATATATATCTAACATTTTTAATGATAACATCACATCACGTTGAGGCATAAACATTAACATCATATTTTTTTTAGTCAGTTTCATATCTTTTCTTCCTTTTAATTTATTGATATTTAAAAAAAAAAAAAACTCAAGCATGATTAACATTTTAGCACAGTGCATGATTTGAAACATGTAAATTAATTACATGGTTTTGAATATTGCATGTTATTCGAAGATATGAGGTTTGGAAGGGTAAATCAATTACTCGTTTAGAATCATGTATTTTCCTTCGAGAAAATCATTATATTTATTGTCGCTCCAGAAGTAGCACAATATACTAATATTCGTGAAGAATATGACATGCTCCTGAAGAACAAACTGAAAAACATATTTTCAACTTGATTTAGTGCTCCAGAAGTAGCACAATCAATATTCCTAAAGAATATTACATGCTCTTGAAGAGCATATACTCTACGATTTTATTTATTTATTCGTTTGTTTGATTGTTTTGTTTGTTTATTTATTTAATGTTTAATTACAATTGTTGCTCCTGAAGTAGCACGATCCATATTTCTGAAGAATATCATATGCTCTTCAAGAGAAAATCAACTTATTCATTGAAATGATTTAATTGTTGCTCCAGAAGTAGCATAAATTTAATATTCTTGAAGAATATTTCACACTCCTGAAGAGTTATTATTTATGTATTTGCAATTTTTTTTTCTATGCATATTATAATATTTATATATATATATATATATATATTATATAGACATATAATATTAAATTATTGCTCCCGAAGTAGCAAATAATTAATATTCCTGAAGAATATTAATGCTCATATAGAACACTGTATGATATAGGTGATATATGTTTATCCCTGAAGGAAAAACTTAAGTCTTTATAGACATTAATAAAATTATTTTACTTGTGCAGAGTTGCACGAATGGCAAATATCACCAAACTTGAGTTCGTTGCACTTGACATATCCGGCAAAAATTATATGTCATGGATTGTTGATGCCGAGATCCATTTGATCTCAAGGGGCCTAGGAGAGACTATACAAGAAGGAAACACCGCATCCCCGCAGGATCGCGCAAAAGCACTGATTTTCCTTCGTCACCATCTTCATGGTGACCTAAAAAATGAGTATCTCACCGTCAAAGATCCATATGAATTGTGGAACAACCTTAAAGAGAGGTTTGATCACCAAAGGACTGTTATCCTTCCTAAAGCTAGATACGATTGGTTGCATCTTAGACTGCAAGACTTTAAATCTGTGAGTACTTTTAATTCTGAATTGTTCAGAATTAGCTCCACAATGAAATTATGTGGAGAAACAATCACTGATGAAATGATGCTTGAGAAAACATTCTCCACATTTCATGCCTCTAATGTTCTCCTACAACAGCAATATAGGGAGCGAGGTTTCAAAAAGTACTCCGAACTAATATCTTGTTTATTAGTTGCCGAGCAAAATAATGAATTGCTAATGAAAAACCACGAGTTAAAACCCACTGGTTCCTCTACATTGCCTGAAGCCAATGCGACGTATGGATATGGTCGTGGAAACCAACATGGACGTGGGCGCGGTCGTGGTCGTGGTCGTGGGCGTGGTCGTGGGTATGGACGCCGACATAATAATCCCGACCATGCAACCTCGAGCAACAAAAGGTCTAAGACATCTAAAGATCACAATTCATCCAACAAGGAGGAAAATGTCATCGATGTGGCATGAATGGGCATTGGTCGCGTACCTGTCGTACGGCGAAACACCTTGTGGATCTATATCAGAGTTCAATCAAGGGAAAAGTAAAGAAAGAGACCAATGTCCTCGATTATGACGGTTCAAGTAATCCAACAACTCACTTAGATGTCTCTGATTTCTTTAATGACCCAAAAGGCAACATTGATGGCTTGATTGGTGGAGGTGTTTTAGAAGATAATTGATGCAACTTTTGTCATATTTAACTTTTATCATTTACCTTTGTTAAATAATTCATTGCATTTGCTTAAACGTCTTTACCTTAGTATTGTTTTTTTTAAACTTATTATTCTTCTTCGTATTATTGTCGATTGCCTTTTATTGATTAAGAAATTATTTTCTTGAAAAACAATGTCTCAGAAAATGCAAATGAATCATTGTGATATATGTTTAGCTGATAGTGCCACTACACACACCATTCTCCAAGATAAAAAGTATTTTCAAAAATTAACATTAGCTGAAGATAATGTTAATACTATATCTGGTGCATCGAACATCATCGAAGGCTCCGGAAGAGCTTGTATCATTCTACCAAATGATACTAAATTAATTATAGAACATGCCTTATATTCTAATAAGTCCAGAAGAAACTTACTAAGTTTTAAGGATATTCGCCGCAATGGCTACCACATTGAAACAATGTCAGAAGGTAGTAACGAATATCTATATATAAATTCTTTTGTATCTGGCCAGAAGCAGATCAAAGAAAAATTATCAACACTACCATCCGGGATGTATTACACATTTATCAAGGCAATTGAGACGAACCATGTAATGAACCTGAAGTTCAATGACTCAAAAAGTTTTTTGCTTTGGCATGATAGATTTGGACATCCGGGAGCAACTATGATGCGCCGCATCATTGAAAACTCATGTGGACACAATATAAAGAACCAGAAGATTCTAATAACAAATGAATTCTCATGTGGTCTTTGTGCGCAAGGCAAGTTAGTCATTAGACCATCTTATACGAAGGTCAATATAGAATCTCCATCTTTCTTGGAAAGAATTCAAGGAGATATTTGTGGACCTATACATCCACCATGTGGACCATTTCGATACTTTATGGTATTGATTGATGCTTCTTCTAGATGGTCTCATGTATGCTTGCTTTCTAGTAGAAATGCAGCTTTTGCTAGACTACTTGCTCAAATAATAAAATTGAGAGCTCAATTCCCAGACAACCCGATTAAGAGGATTCGCCTCGATAATGCTAGTGAGTTTCAGTCTCAAGCATTTAATAGCTATTGTATGGCGATTGGGATTGATATTGAACACTCAATTGCTCATGTCCATACACAAAATGGTTTAGCAGAAGCGTTCATTAAACGTCTTCAACTTATTGCTAGACCATTACTTATGAAATTAAAACTCCCAATTTCGGCTTGGGGTCATGCCATTTTGCATGCTGCATCATTAGTTCGGATTCGGCCAATAGCCAACCAACAACATTCCCCAATGCAAATTGTTTTTGGTAGAGAACCTGATGTTTCTCACTTGCGGATTTTTGGTTGTGCTGTCCAAGTCCCAATTGAACCCCCACAACGTACAAAAATGGGTCCCCAACGAAGGCTTGGGATATATGTTGGATTTGATTCACCATCGATCATAAGATATCTTGAACCTTTAACGGGTGATTTATTTACTGCACGTTTTGCAGATTGTCATTTTGATGAAATGACATTTCCAACATTAGGTAGAACAAACCTACATCCAGAAAAGCAAAAGGAAATCTCTTGGAATGAAAAAACCTTATCACATTTTGATTCCAGAAGTAATCAATGTGAACAATAAGTTGAAAAAATAATTCATTTGCAAAAGATTGCAAATCAAATTCCTGATGCTTTCATAGATACAAGAAAAGTGACACTATCTCACATACCAGCTGCCAATACACCTGCTAGAATTAGTGTCCCTGAAGGACAAACAACAATGGTAGCAAATGAATCTAACGTCCGTAAAAAACGTGGTCGACCAATTGGTTCCAAAGATTCTGTACCTAGAAAGAGAAAGGCACAAAACACGAACCAAACAATGACAAAAATTATTGACCAAAATAATGTAGTTCCTGAAGAACCACAAGCGTCCGAAAATCATGAGATCTCAATAAATTACTTATCTTCTAATAAGATATTGGAGAGAGAAAATATCGTCGTGGACGATAAATTCGCCTTTAATATGGCTCTTGAAGTTCTAAATGAGGATCCTGAACCGCGGTCTGTTAAAGACTGCCAAACTAGACATGATTGGCCAAAGTGGAAAGAAGCCATACAAGGTGAACTAAATTCCCTTGAAAGCCGGAAAACATTTGGACCTGTAGTTCAAACTCCGAAAAATGTTATCCCTGTAGGATACAAATGGGTCTTTGTTCGAAAGAGAAGCGAAAACCATGAAATTACGAGATACAAAGCAAGACTCGTAGCACAAGGTTTCTCTCAAAGACCGGGAATTGATTATGAAGAAACATACTCTCCGGTAATGGACGCGATTACATTTAGATTTTTGATGAGTATAGTTGTGTCAGAAAGACTTGATATGCGCCTAATGGATGTAGTAACTGCATATCTATATGGTTCACTAGATAGTGACATATACATGAAAATTCCAGAAGGATTTAAATTGTCTGAAGCATATAAGTCAAAACCCAAAAGCATGTTTTCAATTAAACTGCAAAGGTCGTTGTATGGGTTGAAGTAGTCTGGCCGTATGTGGTATAATAGACTTAGCGAATATCTCTTGAAAGAAGGGTACAAAAACGATGATGTTTGCCCTTGTGTTTTCATTAAGAAAACAAACAATGGATTTGCAATCATAGCAGTTTATGTAGATGATTTGAATTTAATTGGGACTCCTGAAGAGATCAATAAAACTGCTGAATACTTGAAAAATGAATTTGAGATGAAGGATTTAGGAAAGATAAAATTCTGTCTTGGTTTGCAAATTGAACATGTCCCTGAAGGACTATTTGTTCATCAATCCTCATATACAGAAAAAGTCTTAAAGCGGTTTTATATGGATAAAGCGCATCCATTATCATCACCAATGATCGTTAGAACACTTGATGTGCATAAAGATCCATTTCGACCTATTGAAGATGGTGAAATGATACTTGGTCCTGAAGTGCCATATCTTAGTGCAATCGGAGCGTTGACTTATTTAGCTAATTGCACAAGACCGGATATAGCTTTTTCTGTAAATCTTCTCGCAAGATATAGCTCTGCACCTACTTTAAGGCATTTGAATGGTGTTAAGCACATTCTACGTTATCTAAAGGGTACCATTGACCTTGGATTATATTACTCAAAAGGTTCTGGTTATTCTCTAGTAGGGTATGCAGATGCTGGTTATTTATCCGATCCACATAAAGCCAAGTCACAAACTGGCTATGTTTTTACACGTAGAGGAACTGCTATATCTTGGAAGTCCGTTAAGCAAACATTGACTGCAACATCCTCAAATCATTCTGAAATAATTGCAATCCATGAAGCAAGTCGAGAATGCGTGTGTTTACGGAATATGACAAGTCATATCCAAAAGTCGTGCGGATTAGCTTCTTCAAAGGACAATCCAACGACGTTATATGAAGACAATGCCGCTTGTATCACGCAATTGAAGGGAGGTTACATCAAAGGCGACCGGACAAAGCATATTTCTCCCAAGTTTTTCTTCACACATGAACTTCAAAAGAATGGTGATATCGACGTTCAACAGATACGTTCGAGTGATAATCTAGCAGACTTATTTACGAAGGCACTACCGACGTCAACATTCAAGAAGTTGGTACACAAGATCGGCATGCGTACTCTTTTGAGGGGGAGCAGCTGTACTCTTTTTCCTTCGATCAGTTTTTATCCCATTGGGTTTTTCTGGCAAGGTTTTAACGAGGCAGCAATTTTTGTTTAAGGATGGTCAATTAAGGGGGAGTGTTGTAAATAATATTTACCGTATATAGATTGACCACATGTAAACCCTAGCAACCCATTAGCCCATCTTATGTCAGCCCAAAAGCCCATCTTGTACTCTATAAATAGAGGTCTCCACCCTCATAATAATACACACTTCAATTCATTCTCTCTATTATTCTCTGCATTCTTTTCTAGTTTATAACAATAGATACATAATACCCATTTTTTATATTATAAAGATAACTATTTTTACCTATACATCTATGTTTCATATTTGCAGAATACAAAGAGCAGTCAGTTGAAGTAATAAGTAATTATTGTTAGAATTTAAATGAAAATTAGATTATTAAATTAATTAATATATAATTAATTTTAAGAATGCATTAGTTCATGAGATTTATGAGAAGAATTAAAATGACGCGTTGGTTCCTAGATGAATGGACATGTTGCTTCATGGAATAAACATATTGTTTCATGATTTCAAGATGTAAAATTTCATGGAGTGAACACAATTGATTCATAAATTAAATGATGAACGAATGTGTTGATTCATTAATATATTAATGAAGGGATGCGTTGGTTCATGCCAAGAGGTACTCACTTGGAAGTTGAACAAATGCGACCATTCACAAGTCATGTTATTGTGAAACGTTGTGTCCATTACGAATAATTGTGTGGTAGTCTATAAATTAGACATCTTGGTGCCAAAGAAATATTGCAAAACCATCCAAATACATTCTTCCATCTCTTCTTTATCCCTCTTATTTCACTACATTCATATAGATTCATTAGTATCTCCTTAGTCCCAAAATATCAAGTAGTTCGTCGGAATTACGAGAAGGAGTGCAACTACTCGTAATTGAGAAACCGTTGTATGGAGACGAGTGCTATAGACCGCTTGCACCGAGTAGCGGAGTATTATCGTCTTGCGGAGAAAGAGTCTAACTCTTGCTTCAGCTAACGTTGTAATCGCATTTCGACACACCCCTCAAATAACAATCGCAAGACGATAATTGGGTTGAAGAAATGACGACTAGTATCTCCTTCTCTTCTTTATCCCTCTTATTTCACTACATTCATATAGATTCATTAGTATCTCCTTAGTCCCAAAATATCAAGTAGTTCGCCGAAATTACGAGAAGTAGTGCAACTACTCGTAATTGAGAAGCCGTTGTATCTTGGAGACGAGTGCTATAGACCGCTTGCACCGAGTAGCGGAGCATTATCGTCTTGCGGAGAAAGAGTCTAACTCTTGCCTCGGCTACCGTTGTAATCGCATTTCGACACACCTCTCAAATAACAATCGCAAGACGATAATTATGTTGAAGAAATGACGACTAGTAGTAGCAGTGATGTACCCGACCCCCCTGTCCAAGTGATGACATGCAGTAACAACGTGGCGCCGAACTTTACAACGACAACAAACAACCAAATTCCAAGCACCCCTGTTCATGCAGAAAAGCCTGCAAAGTTCTCAGGTTCTAAATTTAAGTGTTGGCAATCTAAAATATTATTTTATTTAACTACTTTGAATTTGTCTCGATTCTTGAAAGAGACACCTCCAATTGTGGGGGAAAATGAAACCGATGAGCAAAAACGCATAGCATTTAATGCATGGCATCATAACGACTATATATGTCGCAACTATGCCTAAATGGACTTGACGACACTCTCTATACTGTCTACTCGACTGCAAAGACGTCGAAAGAATTGTGAGATTATGTGGACATCAAATACAAGACCGAAGATGCTGGTATAAAGTTCGTTGTAGGACGATTCTTAGACTACAAGATGGTGGATACCAAAACTGTCGTCGAACAAGTGCAAGAGATTTAATTGATCATACATGATATCCTCGCTGATGGTATGGTCGTTTCTGAATCCTTTCAAGTTGCAACTGTGATCGAGAAGTTACCGCCAATGTGGAAAGATTTCAAGAACTATCTAAAGCACAAACGCAAAGTGATGAGTCTCGAAGATCTAATAGTCTGTCTCAGAACTATCTACAAGGCTGATCGAAAGACTACCAAGCCATCTATGGAGGGAAGGGCTAATCTAGCCGAGTGCAGCAACAACACTAACTCAAAGAAACGCAAGTTCTATTAAAAGAACAAGCCGAACGGCTACGGAACTTCTTAGAGGATATTCTTTGTTGGGAAAAACTTGTGCCTCACGTCTTGATACATTGGGATAGTATGTCTGCAATAGGGAGAGCACAAAGTAGTATGTATAATGGTAAGTCTCGACATATTCGTCGAAAACACAATGCCGTTAGACAATTGATCACTAGTGGAATAATATGTATTAACTATGTGAAGTCAAAAGACAATATTGCGGATCCGTTTACTAAAGGTATTAATCGTGATCAATTGTACAATACAGTAAGGGGAATGGGATTCAAAATCCACACTAAAAGAATGCTCTTAATGGTAACTCTACCATGATGATTGGAGATCCCATGAACATGGTTCAAAGAGACAACTAAGTTAAGAATGTTCAAGTTGTGCACTTGAAAACACAACTAACAATCTATTCTCGAAGCTGTCCCAAGTGCAAACCTGTAGCTCGTGGTAACGGGTAAGCGTATAAGCTTTTAATGATTTCTATAGCCTTATTGGTGGAGTATGGCAGGATAATCTTTATAAAGAGATCGCCTATATAAGTGAGAAGTGTGGCCGCTTTAAAATGAAGGCAAATTGGCAAATTTGGTCCCCAATGTTTGCCACTTTGGATGAATTGGTCCCTAATCTTTTTTTTTAGTTTATTGGTCCCCAATGTTTGCTAATTTGGATAAATTGGTCCTTCTGTCAAATTTTAAGTTAATTAAGTTTTAATCATAGTGGTATTTATGGAATAAAAGTTTCTGATACCAATTCATCCAATTTTTAAATAAAACTTTAATTTTTTTTTAGTTTTTTTTTAAATTATGATTTTTTTCGGAAAAAAATTAATTTTTCAAATAATTTTTTATTTTAAAAATTACTTTTTTTCAACTAATTTTTTTTCTTTTTTTTCAAATAATTTTTTTGGTAAACGAAAAAAAATTAATTAATAATAATTTTAGGGACCAATTCATCTAAATAATTTTTTGAATTAACTTTTTTTCAAATTTTTTTTTATTTAAATAAAAATTAAGTAAATTTAGGTTAACTAATAATTTTGCATTTCACGGTGAAGGAGGGGAGCGGGTAAACACAACGATTGGGGAATGTGTTATGTTCTTCGAGGAGAAGAGCAGCTGGACGACTAGGAGGTGGGAGGCCATAACTGGACGACTAGGAGCGGGTCGTCCAGCTGCTCCTCTCCTCGAAGAACATAACACATTCCCCAACCGTTGTGTTGACCCGCTCCCCTCCTTCACCGTGAAATGCAAAATTATTAGTTAATCTAAATTTACTTAATTTTTATTTAAATAAAAAAATTTAAAAAAAAGTTAATTCAAAAAATTATTTAGATGAATTGGTCCCTAAAATTATTATTAATTAATTTTTTTCGTTTACCAAAAAAATTATTTGAAAAAAAAGAAAAAAAATTAGTTGAAAAAAAGTAATTTTTAAAATAAAAAATTATTTGAAAAATTATTTTTTTTCCGAAAAAAATCATAATTTAAAAAAAATTAAAGTTTTATTTAAAAATTGGATGAATTGGTCCCTGAAACTTTTATTCCATAAATACCCCTATGATTAACACTTAATTAACTTAAAATTTGACAGAAGGACCAATTTATCCAAATTAGCAAACATTGGGGACCAATAAACTAAAAAAAAATTAGGGACCAATTCATCAAAAGTAGCAAACATTGGGGACTAAATTGGCCAATTTGCCTAAAATGAAAAACACTTATGAATCCAGGATATGGTCCAAGGCCAAAATGGACACAACGTGATAACGAAAGATATTGTATCTATTATTGTGTATATGTTATTGTATTGGTTTACACAAAAGCTGACCGGTTCAAGACATCGCGTTCACCGAGCAGCAAGTAAATCCTATAACATTATACTAAGGAAGGTTCAAAGCAAAAAACTATCTATCCTGATGCAATAATAGGTCATTGGAACTTTGATTTGCATAACATTTTGCATTTGCATTTAATAATCTAACTTCCATGTGGGGGATTGTTAGAATTTAAATGGAAATTATATTATTAAATTAATTAATATATAATTAATTTAAAGGATACATTAGTTCATGAGATTTATGAGAAGAATTAAAAGAACGCGTTGGTTCCTAGATGAATGGACACGTTGCTTCATGGAATGAACACATTGTTTCATGATTTCAAGATATAAAATTTCATGGAATGAACACGATTGATTCATAAATTAAATGATGAACGAATGTGTTGATTCATAAATATATTAATGAAGAGATGTGTTGGTTCATGCCAAGAGGTACTCACTTGAAAGTTGAACAAATGCGACCATTCACAATTCATCTTATTGCGAAGCGTTGTATCCATTACGAATAGTTGTGTGTAGTCTATAAATTAGACATCTTGGTGCCAAAAAGATATATCACAAAACCATCCAAATATATTCTTCCATCTCTTCTTTATCCCTCTTATTTCACTACATTCATATAGATTCATTAGTATCTCCTTAGTACCAAAATATCAAGTAGTTCGCCAGAATTAAGAGAAGTAGTGCAACTACTCGCAATTGAGAAACCGTTGTATGGAGACGAGTGCTATAGACCGCTTGCACCGAATAGCAGAGTATTATCGTCTTGCGGAGAAAAAGAGTCACTCTTGTCTAACGTTCGCATTTCGACACACCCATCAAATAACAATTATTTGTCAGTCTATTAGGCGAAGAGTTGTGATTATGCGCAACAACAATAGTAAAACATGAAATAAATTATAAAATTAGAGAAAAAAATTCCTTATATTTGCAATTAGGAAATATAGTCATACTACGATTTGTATATATATATGAATGCGTTTTGCATACTATTTCACAAAATTAAGATTTGTAATACTATTTCACAAAATTAAGATTTGTAAGTCATAGCCAACGCGGATTTAACTCAACATACTTTTGTGAGCATAGCGACCCTCGGAAGATTGAAACCTCGTGTTCAAATATCCATGTCAAAACTTTTCTAGTTTAATTTAAATTTATTTATATTATTATACAAGTTTCTAGATGCCCACCTTTTTTGTTATTATTTGGGCCACTAACAGTGTGAACTAATGATTGTTTAAAAAAAAAATAAAAATTCAGATATTTACATGTTTTGTCAATAATACTAATAAATTGAATTTTCTAAGGATCGAAATGTATATCCTAAATTCCTAATTTGTATATTTATTAAATACTTTAATAGTGAAAAATAAGAAACGAGAACAACGTTTATTCCATCAAATTATATTTAGGTAATGTATTTGACCTCTAGTATTAAAATAAATAGTTTGACTAATCAGCATTAATGTTAAATCTGTTATCATAATCATATAAAAAATTGAATTAGAAAAAAGGTTTCAGACGATGTGAAGAAGATTTTTACTGGTTCAACTTAAACTCCGCCACCGCGTCTGTTTTCACGTGACGACAGCGCGCGCGTGATTTTCCGTGGGAGATGCATCCCTTCCATCCCACCGTTGATTGATTCTCAAAAGACCAAATGAGTCTCCAGATTAAACGGTTCAGATGAGAGACACGTAAAACTCTGTCGTAAAAGCAACAATTTTCAAACTTAGAAATAAACGACCACATAGATAGATCATTCACATCCAGTTGGAAAACACGTATGTTTTCCTTCTTTCTCTCTCTAAAGCATTTGCATTCCCCTCTCTCTATAACTCGCAACCACTATCCTTCCTACCTCTCCTCTAAATGACAGCAGCAACAAGAAGAATCTACATTTGCTTGATTCGAAACCCTCTGATAACCTAATTTCCCGGCGAGAAAATGTCTTCTGGATTCTCCGGTGCCGGACGGGACTTCTTCGCCGCCGGCGGGAGATCCACAAGCGTGAATTACAACACCAATCAGCAACAGCAGTTTCCTTTCCGATCCCCGCTCTCCGGAATTCTGTCCGATCCGGCTTCTCAGATCCGGCGACCTGACTTGATTGGGAAGAGATCGTTAGCGGAATTTCAGCGACAGAATCAACAAGGTTTAGGGTTCTATATGCGGAACGTGAAGTTGAGGCCTAATTTCCAGCATGCAAATCCTCTTAACCCCCTCTCTCCGGTAGATTTATCTCCAGTTCCGTCGATTCTACCGGAGGTTTCGAATTCGATTAACTCGCGGTATGGCCTTGCGGCGCTTCACCAGCACCGGCTTAATCCTTTGAATATTTCAAACGGAAATGCGAGAAATGGTAATTTCCCACCGAAAACCGGCGTGAATCTGGTGGGTGCTGATTCTGAGGTTTCCGGTCAGGATAATGAGAAGAAGATGATGAATCATCGGCTGCTTGAACTGGAGAAGGAGCTATTAGGCGACGAAGACGAAGGAGAGGCGGTTTCCGTCGTCACCAACAGCGAGTGGTCGGAGACGATCCAGAATCTAATCGGTCCGGCGCAAAAGCCTATTTCACCGTCTCCAACCTCTTCGTCGTCGTCGTGCTCCTCCACATCAGCTTCCCCTCCGGTTCCGATCATCACCAAGCAATCCTTAATTGACGCCGCAGCAGCTATTTCCGATGGAAATACGGCCGCCGCAACAGAAATCGTCACGCGCCTCCAGCAGGTCGCCAACTCTGAGGGAAGTTCAGAACAGAGGCTCACAGCTTTCATGGTTTCGGCTCTCAAGTCGCGCGTGAACCCCACCAGCCATCCTTATTCGATGTCGGAGCTCTACGGCAAGGAGCATAAATTGTCAGTGCAAATGTTATACGAGGTCTCGCCGTGTTTCAAGCTGTGTTTCATGGCCGCCAATCTCGCCATCCTCGAAGCGACCTCTGAGCACCGGTTTCAGAGGATTCATGTCGTCGAATTTGACATCGGGGAGGGCAGCCAGTACATTCATCTCCTCCACGCGCTGGCGGCGAGTAACTCTAGCGGCAGAGGCGCCGCCGCATTAAAAATCACAGCCTTCTCGGATTTTCTCTCCGGCGGCGAAGACAAGCTGAAAAGCGTCGGCGAGAGGCTCAAAACACTGGCCGACAAACTCACCGTAAGTTTCGATTTCTCAGTAACTAAATTCGTTTCCGGCGATTTGAGCCGGAATAAATTGGGAATCGAGCCGGACGAAGCCCTAGCCGTAAATTTCGCCTTCAAGCTGCAAAATCTGCCGGACGAGAGCGTGACGATGGATAATATAAGAGACGAGCTCCTCCGCCTCGTAAAAGCTCTGTCTCCGAACGTGGTGACGGTGGTGGAGCAAGAGATGAACGCCAACACGGCGCCGTTAACGGTGCGAGTAAGAGAAGCCTGCGAGCACTACGGCGCATTGCTGGAATCGCTCGAGTCGACCGTTTCAAGGGGTAAACCGGAGCGGCTCAAAATCGAGGAGGCGCTCAGTCGGAAAATAGGCAACTCGGTTGCGTGCGAGGGGAGAGAGCGAGTGGAGAGATGCGAGGTGTTCGGCAAGTGGCGGGCAAGGATGAGTATGGCCGGGTTTCAGGCCGTGCCAATGAGTCAACCCGTTGCTGAGTCGCTCCGTGCCAAGCTCAACTCGGGGACACGTGGCAACCCGGGATTCACGGTGTGCGAGCAGTCCGGCGGCATCTGCTTTGGGTGGAAGGGACGGACGCTCACCGTCGCATCCGCTTGGCGTTAATTTTATTTGGGAAAAAAGAAAAGGGAAAAGTGAAATTTAGTTTGATTAAAAACTTTATTCAGTTCACGTAATTGTTGTATTAACTTTTTTCTGGAGTGAGGGAAAATGAATGGCCACCCGCCAAAGGAAACCAAATTTAATAAACCTCTTCATTAATTAATTTTTCCAGTCATTTCTCTTTGATTATGTCTCAACACATCATTACTTTTTCTTAATATTCTCTACACACTATCATTTATAAACACAATACTTGTACGAATTTGTCCCCTAACGATTGAGTTGGATTTCATGTCATAAAAAATCACGAGTTTCTAATAACTAGTACTATAATTCTATACCTCTATAGGTCCAACATGTTATAGATTGGATTATCAGTTTAGTATGTTAGCCAATCATATTGAACCAAAAAAAATCAGATCAATAATATTTTATTTTCGTTTTTTTAATAATTGTTGACATTATATGTCTTTCTGAGTCTTTCCATCTCCTTCTTTGTACATGCAGAATTTTAACAAAATTGCCAACAGAATTCAGTCAGTTTATGTGTATTTCCTAATTTTATTTTTGGAATTTTAGTTAAAATCGAAATCAAACCCTCCGAAATCTACAATTAAAAAATCGAGTTTAGCCGAAACATTTTTGTCAGAAATTAAATTTGTAATAGGAAATTAAAATTTTGATTAATTGAAACTTAATTCGTTAAATTTAATAAACCTAATTACTTATATATATATATATATACAATTAATAATAATAATAATAAAATGGAATCATGTAATCATATTTGTAGGCTTGGGTTCGTTTTAACAGTATGAGACCGGGGTGGGCTCCACTAGCCCGGATTATTATCTTTTGGCTGTTGTTGGATCTGGTTTCGGGTAGTCCGGTTGGTGGGACACGTGTTGTTTCTTCATTGGTGTATCTCTTTTTTTCCTCCAATTCCTCTTAATTGTTAAATTTATAGAACATTAAAGTTGTCAAATGAAAAAATTAAAATAATAAAATTGGAGCCATATTTTTTCGTTTCACGTGCGTGTGGGCAAATATTTGCGGCTTCGGTAAAAATCATGTCGACGTGTCCAACGTATTTCCTTCCTTTCTTGTGGGTGTAGATGCACCATTTTCCTATCTCGCCCAACTCAACATTTATTTTGCAAGTTTGTTCGAAATAATATATATGGTTCTATTGATAGTTTGCATTGGAATCCCGATCATACATTGAGCGTATATCGTACATAGTTGGTTAATCATACTCATTTTTTTAGTTTTAAGTTATTAATTTTATACAATATCGGCTAGGATCGAGTTGAGTAATTTAAGAGTAGCGTAGAAGTCACTATCTCCTAAATTATGTACAATCCCTTATTTTCTTTATTTTAAAAAGTTATTAATTTGTCTCTAACAAAATATCAAATATCTCTCTACTTTATAAATTATTACAAACTTCACAAGTGTGTACACGACTAAAAATGCAGACTGATCTAGGGGCTCATTTCACTTTTCAGTTACTAACTATGAATCAAAAAAGGTATATAACTTTTTTTTAATAGTTGTAATTTTAAATTTCAATTATTTATCTCAACCATTTAGTAAATATAGGATTCTAATGTCTCATCCAACCACGTTGGCCCTAGATAATTCAAAATATAAGATCGGCCATGGTGTTAGCGGATTTTCTTCATCACCTAATAAATAGACTTTATTTTATTTTATTTTTTTAATTAAAGGAGCTCGTCAATTTTTAAAAGTTGGTAAGTTTAAATATATCTTCCCGCTGAATTCTATATAAATGCGAGAAAGGAATAAACATGAGGGTTAGTGGCATTTATTTGGAATGGTCAAATTAATTCGTTATTAATGATTTTCGCTTTTCTGCCTCTTTCATATCAGTATCTTCATTTATTTTAGTAACAATACTAAAGCAAGTGGCGAACTTTTTACCGGCTTTGATCGGAAAATTGAAATGCCATTAAACGTGAAAAGAATTAAGATAATTCATGTATACCATATAGTACGAAATAATCACTATTTTATTACTACCCGGTAAGAATGTTTCTTTTAGAATGTAACTACATACATGCCCCTAGTATTTATTATGTGTATTTTAATTCAAAACAAATATTAAAATTAATATTTAATGTAATTAAAAAAACTAAAATACACATGGCCGCTACTTAATTATTGTGGCTGATATGCATATATTGCAATATTTTTACATTACAACTCGTATCTCGTTCGTTAACACGTACATATTATGCGTGTTGTATTTACGATATTATTCAATACGCCATATGCACCTAATAGCAGCTTAACACTTCTCTTAATATAAAGTTAAGTGACATGAAATTTCACACTTTAGGAGTAAAAATTGGATTAGTTGGTATTTTTAAACTTGGTGAAGAAATAACAAATTAATGATTGGAGATACTCAGCCCCCACGAGATGAGGGCCACTAGAAATTCCAATGATTGCATACAAACATACGAATATAATGCAATGATAAATATGATTGGTCCTTTTTTGTAAATTACTGTTTTGTTTTATTATTTTAAATATTTTATGCATTTAATGTATATGTATGATAAAATTATGCTTAACTTTAGAAACTTGTATTACAAAGATTATTTTAAAAATTCTAAATGAAATGAGTTAAAATAGAAACTCTCTTGTCCGGGTTGAACTTAGGGTTGTAAACGAACCGAATCGAGTCGAATATCACTGTATTTGATTTGTATTTGCTTCGTTATTTGAGTATTCATATTCGTATTCGTTTATTATTCGAATATTAAATTCGATTCGTATTCGATTCGTTTATGTTATTCAAATATTCGAATCGAATCGGATATTCATTTTTTTTATTAGTATTTTATAGTATTTGACTATCTCATACAAATATTTGATTCATTTTCGATAGTTAATGTTAAATATTCAATTCAATTTATGACTTTCGTAATAAAATAAATTCTAAATAATCCTCCCTCCGTCCCATTATTAATGTCTCACTTGCCTTTTTTGGTTGTCCCATTATTTATGTCTCATACCAAATAAGGAAATAAATGAGTGAACCACAATCAATCTAAACAAGTGGACCCCACCCATTTATACTTTTACACCACAACTTTACACCTTTACCTCCACTATTTTAATTACCGTGTCCAATCCCAATGGGACATAAATAATGAGACGGAGGGAGTATTAATTAGCAATACTCAACATAAATCATATTCAAAACTTACACCTTTACCTCCACTATTTTAATTACCGTGTCCAATCCCAATGGGACATAAATAATGAGACGGAGGGAGTATTAATTAGCAATACTCAACATAAATCATATTCAAAACTTATAAAATAATATTTTTTAAAAATATAAAAACAATAATTATCAATATCAAACACGTAAGAGAAAAAATAGATTATTAAATTGAATAAACACCAATCTTGAATCTTCCACCAAGTTTGCAAATCAAGTTGTTTGCAGCATGACATCAATCGGTTCCTCTTGCTCCTAAACAAATAGAATGAATCAAAGATATATTTTATTTATGAAACGTGTAATGAATTAGAAATAGGACTCACATGTGTCATAATGGCCTTCTTAATTCCATGAAGTTGGCGAACCCAATCTGCTCCACAAATCAAAATTTGAACCATATCAGCAGATAACCTTGAACGATAAGGATATAACACTCGAGTTCTTGCACTGAATGTGGCCTCTGATGCCACTTTACTAATTGGAATCGCTAAGAAATCACGAGCTAACTTTGATAAGATTTTGAACTTCAATTTTTTGAGATTTCCACCAAGCTAAAGCATCAAAATCTGCATCCCCATCTTGACATCTATACACACCCTCCTCCAAGTAAATGTCCAACTATGATTTCAAAAGAACGTCACGATCCTCGACAGTGTTTAAATACTCATCAAACATAGACAAACCAGAAGGCACTAATTTTCCTTTCAATGTGGAATTTGAACATGTAGAAGAGCTTCTTCCTGAAGTGGTATTCTTTCGAGACCTTGCATGATCACCTTCAACATACTCAAAGAACAAATTGTAGAATGCATCTCGAACCTTCATCACATTTGTTCGTGCATCAATCTCATTGTATATTTTATTGAAAGCAAAATCAACCAACCTCATTTTGAACCTAGGATCAAGTATTGCTCCTATAGCCATCAAAAGATTGCAGCTTCCCCAATATTTGTCAAATTTTTGCTTCATCTTCTTGATTATCACTCTAATGAACTCATCATCATGATTTTCTTTTTCATTCAATATATGCTTGACTCTCCATGGATGAAGGTAGTCAAATACTAATTAATAGTATGATTTAAGTCTACGTCAAAAAAGGAGGGGATGCACATCAATAATTTATTCCATAATTCCATGGATTATCAAAACTTGTTAAATATTCATTCGGTCATGAAACTCCAATTTTATTGCGCATATTTTCTTCTCAATCGATCAAAACACTCGACAAGGTTTTAAAAAATAAATCCTAAGAAAATCAAACTAATTTCTAAAACATTTATTACATACATAACTTTAGAATTATAGAATTACCTGATTGTGATTTGGTTGAAACTTCAACAATATATAAAAAAAAGTACTCAGGCAAAGCGCCGTTCACGTAGATGAAGCCTGAGGGAAGTTTGTTTCTAGGTTGAAAACTTGAAATATATTCAAAGTAATAGCGTCAGTTTTAGAAGACTTAATATTATATAATGTATATTTTAATATTTCCTTAGTAATAGCGTCACTTTTAAAATATTTATTATTGTTTAATGTATATTTTAATATTTCCTTAGTTAATTGATTATGATCATTATATATTATTTATGGACTAAATTATTAATGGATTTCATTATTATATTTATTTATTATATTTTATTTATTAAATATGCTAAAAAAATTAATCGAATATTTGCGAATATCGAATCGGATATCATAATTTCATATTCGTATTTGAATACTAATCAAATTGAATCGAATATACATATTCAAATTCGAATATCAAAATTTCGAATAAAAAAACCGAATATCGAATACGAATACCGAATCGAGCAAAATTATTTGATTCAGTTTACAACCCTAGTTGAACTTAACCTAGCTAGACCCAATTAGAAAGTTAATTAGCACATATGTAGCATAACAATTTCCATTCGAGCTAAAAATATTAGTAAAATTCAAAATTAAAACTACAATACATTAAATACACACAATTATATTAGGGCCGGCAACCTAGGGAACGAAGAGTAAATGCACATTAATTTTCTCCCGCAAACAATGGTGGGAGAGAAATCTGGTGAAGGAAAGTAGGAAATTGATAAATGCGGAATGAATGATTTGCACATTAAAAATGATTTTGAATTATTACATTCTCACACTACAAAAAATCTGTCTTTTACCGACGGAAAAATCCGTCGGTAAACATTAAAAAATCCGTCGAAAAACGGTTTACCGACGGATTACCGACGGAAAATAATCCGTCGTTATAGAGCTTGTCGGTAAATTTTACCGACGGAATTGAGGTCCGTCGGTAAATACCGACGGAAAATTCCGTCGTAATCCGTCGGTACACTTGTCGACTAATTTTTTGAAATTAAGCCGACAATTGACCCGCCGGCCATCGGAGTTGGTAGTCGGCGGCGATCGGGTGGAGACACCGGCCGGCGGAGATTGGACGCCGACGGTGGCCGGCGGTGGAGGCCCCGTGCGCGCGTGCGCACATGTATAACAAGATTCTTAATAAGCTTAGGAAGTAGTTTGATATATAAAGGTGGAAAAAGTTTGTCAAAAATTCGATGTGGGATGCAGAATTTTAAGTGTACAGACGGATTACGACGAATTTTCCGTCGCTAAATATCGACGGAAAATTCTTCGGTAATCCGTCGGTAACAGATGAAATAGCGACGGAATTTTCCGTCGGTATTTAGCGACGGAAAATTCCGTCGGTAATCCGTCGGTACACTTAAATTTTGAATTTCCGTCGGTAATCCGTCGGTAAATGCCGACCCGTGTTTTGTCCGTCGGTAAATCCGTCGGTAATTAGCGAAAATTTTGTAGTGTCATTTTTGCCAACTCATAAATTAAAGAGGGTGGATTGGAGTTTTCAATTGGCATTTAACGAGATAGTGATTAGTGAATGTTGTCATGTTGATTATATGTTAGCCTAATATTATTTTGGTTGAGGATTTTCCGACGTATAATTTATCTTATTATCATGGCGATATTGTGCATTTTAACTCTATTATTGAATTATGTATTAATTATAAATTGAGATTAAATTTTGATATAATTAACATATACTCTATATGACACCACCTGGTTGATTGGTGGAGATCCTCATCCATTTAGAGTTTGTTTGCAAATGCTTATTATAAATACTTCTTATTTGCTTTTCCTTAAAGTTGAAAATAATTTTAAGCAAAAACAAAGAATTTTGAGATCAATAACAAAAGCAAATATATTGGTAGTTGCAAAAATTATGGTGCTTTTAGCATTAAAAACATTACAATTGACGCTTAAAAGAAACAACTTAATTAAACAATTTACTTAATTAGTTAATTTTAAAGTAGCTACCGTAGTAAGCAGGTTTTCTAAATACAAAAAACTATTTATGTGATCAATAAACAAATAAGTACTTTTGGAAGAGCTTTTATAAGTAGCTCTTAGTTGCTAATGCTTAAAGTTGCTTAAAGTTATTTTTAAAAAAAAATTGTTAGTATTTGGAATAGTTAAAAAAAGTAGCTTAATTTTAGAAAAAAAACAGTTTGCAAACACTGTTAAGCTGTTTTTCAGTTTATTTTGACTTCATCTTTTAAAAAGCACCCATGACCAGCTTATGAGCTTCTGTTTATTCTAACTTATTTTAAGCACAAAAAAAAGTAGAATCACTAATTCCAAATATTAAAAATGTGTTTTTACGGTCAAAAGGTCAAAAAACAATTTATTTAAGCAGTTAAAAACACTACCTTAATATAAGAATTTGCAAATACAACATTATCCTACCCTAATGCCTCATCACACCACTAGTTTTTCCTTTTTCCTTCTCTCTTTAGTCCTTAGCTACGGGAAAATGGAAAATGAGTATATGCATAATCGTTATTCGTATATGTAATCTCAATAGTTTAATAACTAGTATGTACAATTAGTCTCTTCTGAAAAAAGTTGGTAGATATCTAGTGCAATGTAACTGCCGACTTTAATAAAACTTGAAGAATTTGTTAGGTCAACTTATAAAGAAAAATAAATTGATATATCTAACGTATGTATCATTTAATGGAACTTGGTACTATATCAAATATGGTAGATATCAAGATTTTGAAATGGATTGGAAATTAAATAAACCGAAATTTGGTGAATGCAAAGTCCTCCTACGTAACAAATATCTACTACAATCGGGTTTGGTCCCCCAACTCTTTTGAATTAGATTTTTATAACAAGAAGGGGCTTGGAAGTTAAGATGTAAGATGTGTGTGATTAGTAATGTAATTGAAACAATGGACGTATTCTCGAACTCAACTACGTACACTTGACTCGTATATAGAGCATTACACTTCAACCATCAACGAACTACTCGATATGGGATCATTTTTATTTATTTTAGTAATTATTAGTTACTTATGTGAGCTATACAGTTAATTAATATTTGTATGAAAATCATATTATGTAATTGTTATGCTTATATCATTAACAAACCATAAAATGAAATAGTAAAGAGCAATAATTTTCTTAGTGTAAGATTCGAGTAAAGTTGGGACTTGTTTTCTTTTTTTTATCCAAATATCCGAATCTGGGAACGAATTTCTACAATATTACTTAAAAAAAAAATTCCTACTCTACCAAAACTAATTCCCAAAATATTACTCTCAACAAATAATTATAAATCTATTATCATAGAGAATATGAAATATCTTTTAATTTGTTAAACTTATTTTTTCTAAACAATATTATCAATTTTCCTTCAAGATTTTTTTTCCATTTTAATAATTACAATAAGAAAAAAACATATTATTTTCTAACTTTATTACACAAAAGTTACAATCTACATTTAAATTTAATCACATGGAAATCCCGATTTTTTTTTGATGTTATGTTTAAAAATATATATATATATATATATATATATATATATATATATATATATATATATAAAAACATATGTACGATAAAAATATCTACATGACACAATATATATCTAAAAAAAAATTATACTTTTATTTAGAACATTTTTATTTTTAAAAGATATCACACAGTAAATTTAATGATTTTATTGGATGCTCTAAAAATACCTCTATATTAAAATTTTGAATGTATACTTTTATTGTAAAATATTTATATTTTAAAATAAATGTGTTATATAAATATTAGGTCCCCCTGTAAATTTAAAAAAAAAGATAATATACTTCATTTATATATATATATATATATATAATTTTAAAAACTTTGTATGACTATAATATATTATTTACATAATTTTTTGTAAATATAAAAATATTTTTACAAAAGTTGAAATGTGTATTTTAAAATTGACTATTTGACGTCAAGTTTTGTGCATAACAACATGGTTCAGTGTCATATACTTGACAACCTGACGCCGAGGTCAATAATGACTTACTAACAATAAATATGCAGAAATGTGTTGGTCCTTATTATGAAAACATGCGTATATTTGAAAACGTGTCTTTAAAAGAATGCCGAAGACTACATAATGTAAGGCAAAAACTAATAATGCAGCAAAGAGACATTGATTCAGAGATAACTCCTACGTCCACTTTTCTTGATATTTTTAGAGATTCATTTAATAGAACTTTCCCAGATTCTGTTACATATCTTCTTCTTGGTCGTCTTCATCTACGTCGACTTCGAATATCTAATCAATACAACACAAACACTTCGATAAACTCTTCAACATCAAAACAAGAGTTGGGTCTGAGTTTGGTTTCCTCCAATAAAGATCCTTACAAAGATGTATAACGGCCTCGATTCTAAGCTAGGATGTGATTATGACTTAGATTGTAATGAGGGAATGCAAACTTCAAGAAAGAATGTGAGAGAGCTAAGAGTTTGAACACTTGAAGCTTTCAGATGATATCGCGAGAATAATTCCCTTCACCTTGTTTGGAGCAAGGTCTTCTCCATATTTATTAGCGCACCACATAATAAATTCGTTGGAGAGAGATCTACAGTGTAGGTGGCTAGGGTTGAGACAATGATCCGAAATCTGTTTCAATTAAAGTTGGTCAAGCGCCGTCAGTCGTCAACACTGCTAGTCTAAGCGAGTGTAGTCGGAACAGTCTCCCAAAAAGCGAGTCTAAATCTCATTGGTCGAGAAAAATTTGGTGGTTTCATATCAACTCGGGAATAGTACCTCATGTTGGGATTTTGTATACTGGAAGCAAATTTTTGTGCTTGTATATAATGTATTTTGTCTTTACCACTATTTTATTCTCATATCTGATAAATATAAATATATATTCACACATGTAATCATTTATCTTATATAAAAGTTAGATTTGTGTAGTGTGTCGAGTATAACAGAAGACTACACTAATTGGTTGAGCTGACAAGATATAAACAATTATCACAGCTGAGACAACTTAAGGATAAGTTGTCGTTTTAAGCTGCAGTTTAGATAAGAAGTGGCTTGTCTTGACTGCTTGTCTTTACTGGTACACTTAAGGTGTTGTATTAATGGATCACAGTGAGATGTGTTCTCCTGACTGACCTTAGTGGAGAACCAAGATCTCGGTGACTTAGCTGGTCTTAAGCTTGGTAAGACTTCAGCTGAGTGCATTTAACTATCTATCACTTTTACCTACTATAGTGAAAGGTCATCGCGACCAGATCTACGTATCTTGGATGCTAGTAGTTGTTTACGGCTCAGGCTGGTTGTCTGTATCTTGCAACCGTATCCTAGTAAAATGGGTTGATAATATCCCCTGAGGAACTCGTAAGGATTAACACACAAAACCCGACTGGTTGATTAAGTTCAGGTGTGTTAATAAGGTCGAGTGGTACTACTCAGAAATATAATAAGATGTTAATTAATATTTACTTCAAAATAACTAGAATACGAGGAAAATATGTATCAGTTCGTAATTTACAATGAATAATATGTTATAAACAACATTTAATTCGTAATTTGTGATGAACAATAGAATACGAGGAAAATATGTATTAGTTCGTAATTTACAGAAAATATTAGTTTTATTTGCAAATACTATAATAAGCCAAAAAACTACTGCAAACAAGGTTAGTCTTGTATTCACATTCTCTGCATAGAACTGCCATGACGAATCCCCAACACCACCACCCGTCATTGAAGGCCGTAACCATAAGTCACATTCGCTAACAGCGCGACGATCAGCTCGACCATTTCCTCGCCTGGATCTACCTCGTCTCCGTCTTCATCAGCTTTGGCGGATTCCTCTCCCACTTCCTCTTCCGCCGCGACCTCCAGGGCATGTTCTTCGTCGTCGGCCTCCTCATCTCGCAATTCGTCAGCGAGCACATCAATTGTGGATTCGCAATTCTCCTCGTATTCTAATTATTTTGAAGTAAATATTATGCACTAAATTATTATTTTGAAGTAAAAATTTGGGTGACAATAGTTTTGTCTTTTAATGGTTAATTCACAGTATATATTTTGCATTTCGAATTAAAGTTGTTTATATTGGTACGAAATCTTTGTTAGCTTATATTTGATACGAAGCAATAATGTTATTTGAAAAATCAAAAATTTAATGCAAAATCTCGTCGATATGAGGCAATTAGTTTATTTGTCTAAAATTTGTGAAATCAGTCCTTAAACTGTTTTATTTTGCTAAATAGGTCCCAATGTTGGGATTTTGTATACTAGAAGCACTTTTTATGGTTGTATACAATGTGTTTTGTCCTACCACTATTTTATTCTCCTATCTGACAAATACATATATTTGCACATGTTATCCTTTATCTTGTATAAAAGTAAGATTTGTGTAGTGTGTCGGGTATTGTTGGATATGAGTCAGTAGATGATACTCAGCTGTTGTTCGGTTAAAAGAAAATTGGGGGAAATCATAGTAGTACTATGGAATTGAAGATCCCAAAACCTAGCTGATATCAGTAGATTAGTGTGTCGTTAGGATTAGCTGATGTATAGGTTAGACTTGATGTATTGATTATTATTTTTGTCTAAGTCCTGTACGGGGTAATTGTTGAACTGATCTTCTGTCGAAGATACTTTTCAGAACCCCACGTCATCAGTGTAATCGCTTGTGTTCTTCAGTCAGCAGTTGATCTTCCACTCAGTCGAAGACAGCGCATCAGCTGACAAATCATCAGTAGAAGACTACTCCCAGCTGATAGTCATCAGCAGAAGAACAGAAACAAGCATAGTACCTTCGCAGTCGCCAGCTGACCTACTTAGTAGATGTCGTGTCAGCCGACTCAGCTGAAGAAGACAGAGACTTTTCTGTCTACTGTATCCTACGGAAAGCGACCCAGCTATTCAAGTCTTTTCGAAAAGTTCAGCAGAAGGCATACGAGGTTGTTGAACGGTCAACTCTGACATTCTCACCAACTACAAACCTCGACCAATGAGAAGCCGACAACGCTTACCTACTCTACAGAGTAAAGCTGCTCTCATGAACAGTGCATTAACTGCCCTACTGCAACAAGTTCGAATTAATGGCCGTTTTCTTTGGAAGCTTGTGACACGTGGCATCGTCGTCTCCAACGGACATATGCCATAACTCACAACTATAAATAGAGAAGTTTTTGAAGCTCCGAACAACGGAATTTCAAAGGGACAAGCTCAAGTTCATAAACGCTCTAGAACACTCAAAGATCATCCAGAGGAAAACTTGCATACTTAGAAGATTTCTCAGTTTTTCTCTCTAGAGTTCTTAGATCCCTTTCTTCTCTAGACTAAGCACATTGTCATATTTATAGCTTAGATTCGAAGGAGTTCACATATAGTGAATTGTTCTTATTGTAAGAACTCCTTCTCAGTCGGAGAAAATTCCCTTCCCTTTCAGACTTAGGTTTGGATTGTAAAGTCGCTAAGGACTATAACTTAGAGGGAACTGTCCGGTGCAGGTATCCCCGCCGAGGCTTGCTCGGAATAATCAACAAGTTCTCCCCGCCTTGTTCGGGACCGTGGATGTAGGATCTTGCGTATCCGAACCACGTTAAATCGCTTGTGTTCTTTTCTTGTTTTATTGCATAGCATTCAACCGACTTGAAAATCATAAGCTTGCATAAAACGTATTTTATAAAGCGCATGACCAAAAGATTTAATTTGCTAAAACGTGTTTTCAAAAGAGACGAATTCCGGGCCCCACACTTTCCGCACAACAAGTCTCCGACCGATTCTCAAAGTATCCGACAACGTCGGTAGGAGAGAGCTCGATGGGCCGACTCACTCGTCTCGCGATCGAAGGCTTATTTGGCACTGTTCATCAGTTGCAATCATGAGCTCAGCTGACCTTTACTGAGAAAAAGAAACTGAGCTCAGGTGTATTCACCCCCCCTCTACACCTGACTTATCGTCTCCGGACCAACAATTGGTATCAGAGCACACGGTGTTCAACTGATCGCCGGTTCTGAAATACTGGTCCTCTCGAACTGATCCTGAAAACCGTTTTCACTGCATAAGCATCTTTTCAGCATCCTTATACTCTTACTCTTACGATGTCTGATATGTCAGGTATTAGGATGGTACCGATGTTCTCAATAGAGAACTACACGGTATGGCGCGTACGTATGGAGGCACACCTAACGTCACTCCACGACAGCATGTCAGATGTCCTAGAGTCAGGACCGATCATTCCCATGATCGACAGCGTAGTATTCTTGCTTTGGAGGAGGCGTGGGAGCACAAACTGGTGCTAAGGTTCCCAAAGATAAAACTGCCTTCACGCCTGAAGAAAAGAAGCTGCACAACCTTGACCGAGTTGCACGTAATGCCATACTGACTACGCTCAGTGATTCACACCTCGGAAGGGTACAGGATTGCAAAACGGCGAAAGAGCTATGGGACGCCTTGGCTGTACTGAGCCATGGAACCCCTCAGATCAAAGAAAACAAGCTCGAGCTAGAGCTTCAGAAGTTCGACGCCTTTGCAATGGAGCCTCTACGAAACCATTGACGAGCCGAGTGTACGATTTACCAATCAAGTCAATGTCATCAATGGGCCGGGGAGGTCGTTCACCAACAAGGAGATGAACACCAAGATCTTGAGAGCGTTGCCCGACGAAGTGGCTTCCATTTGCTACTTATTTACGTCGCTCCGATCTAAATGCTCTAACTCCCGATGTTATATTTTCGAATTAAAATCGGAGGAATTCGAGCATAGCCTACCCCAAAAGTGCTTAAGCGCTCCAAGTGACACACGGTTCGACCACGCCTTCAAGGCAACAATCAAGCAATACCAGAGCCAAGCCTATTTCCTCAAGCAAAGCCGTGGCCACATCGTAGCAAAGTCTTCCGAGACTTCGAGGCCCCGACCGGCCTAGCACCGATGGCTCTCAAATATCGAGGGGAAAAGGAGAGAGTCGAAAGCCGAGGAAATACAACCGAGATTCTTCTTCGGGTAAGAAAGACTATCATAAGAAAGAAGAATCTAATCCTTCTACCGAATGCGGGAAATCGGAGCTCTTGCCGCATCCGTCTAAAGACTCACTGGTAAGAGCAAAGCAGAACATCCACTCGCTACAACCGCAAGAAGGAGGGACACTATCGGCACGATTGTCCCGAACTCTCGACCGCTCAAAGAGCGTAACGGCGAGCCAGGAGAAAGAAATTCGCCGAGAGACGGCGAGGCCTATATAGCCGGAGAGATATCCGACAACTCAATTGAGGAGGATACATTCATGTATTCTTCTAAAGACGAAGCCACATTCGTCGCAGTTGAGGTCGCAGAGACAGTTCCTGATGAGTCAGCCGAATACTGTCTCGATGGCCGGAGAAGAGGCCGAGGTAAATTCTAAACACATTATTACCTCTTCTTCACACAAAGACACAAGACACGTGCTCGGTCACGTATGATCCTCTAGATGTGGTACAAGCCTACGACGATCTGCTAGAGGAACAGATTCGGTGAGCGAGAGAGTTCAAGCAGAACCATCCGGAGAACTTGAACAGTAAAGGCTGAGAATCAGAGACTTTCTTCTGATTGTCAGGTCTCTATTGAGTCAGTGGATCTAGTTGTGAGACTCAAGGAAGAGATTGAATCTCTTATGACTAAGTCTCAGCTTCAAGAGACTCAGATCTCAGAATTGACCAAGGACAATTCTGAGAAAGAGACTGAAATAGCCCAGCTCAGTCAGAAGCTCACAGACGTGCAGAATAACTATGACTCACTCAGAAGGAGTGACGAGGTCTGGAGAGGTTTGATGACTGAACAATACCTGGGAGCGAAGGAGAAGCTTGAAAGCGTGCTTAGAGCACAATGGCCAACTGCTGTGAAAGAAGGCCTTGGCTATACCCACGAAGCTTCCACCTCCAAAAGCTCAGCAACTCTGGCTGATAGGTTCGTCAGAGGAAAGGTGCAAGCTGCTAACACCACACCTCAGGCGAAGAACAAACAGAAAATAATTGCACCTCAGCCGAGTAGCAACAAGCAGCTGACCAAAGGTTCCAGCCCCAGGACACCGCGATCAAATTCAGGGCAAACCAATAAGGTCAGATGGGCATAACAGTACAAGGAGCCACTGTATGAGCATCCGGCTTAGTACGGCTCGTACTACTATGAGCCCAGGGTCAGGAGAAGCGCTAAGACTCAGAAGAAGAAAGCGCCTGAACCCAAAATCATCAGCAGAAAGTCAGTATCTCCAATTCTTGTGGAGAAGAAAGCTGATAAGGTTCAGAAGAAGAAGTCTAGGACTTCTAAGGTCCCAAGACAGATCTGGGTTCCAAAATCACCCACTAACCAGTAAGGACCCAATCGAACCAAAGGGTACCTAAAAATGCCTCGTTTTGCGGGTGCATAAGGACCCATGGATAGTGGACAGGCCGGTCGAGACACATGACTTACCGTAAGAGCTCGCCGACCAACTACGTACAAGAAGATGGTCCGCAGCTGAATTCGGTGACAACTCCAAAGGCTACACAAGGGGATACGGAACGCCGAACATTGGGGACTCGCCACGGCTTCAAGAGTAACATATGTTGAAGGACTTCAACATAATCTCCTTTCGATCGATCAATTCCGTGATAATCTTAACGAGTAATCTTTGACGCCGGTTTCTGTAATATTGTTGACAAATCTACAGGGAAAACAGTGTTATCAGGTTCGCGGAGGAAGAACATCTATGTTGCAAACTGGAATACCGCAGAACCTGAGGCTTGCTTGCTCGCACAGACTAAATCGAGGTGACAAGTCGAGTGGCTATGGCACAAGAGACTCGGCCACCTGAACTTCAAGACCATGAACAAGCTTGTCAAGAACTCTAAAGTTAGAGGACTGAGTTACCTAATCTACTGAAGAAACTCAGTGTGGAAAAGAACATCAAGATTAAGAAGATACGCTCAGACAGAGGAATAGAGTTTCTAAACTCAGTAGTTAAGACATCTTGCGATAAAGAGGGAATTCAACACGAGACATCGGTGCGCGCACCCCTCGGCCGAACGGACTTGCTTGAACGTAAGAACGAGAACACTCAAAGAAGCAAAGAAGAACGCTCCTCGTAGATTCCGGACTACCCTTAAAGTTTTGGGCCGATGCTACTGACACCACCTGTTACACTCAGAATCGCTCACTACTGACACAGCAACACATGAAGACGCCTTACGAACTGTGGAAAGGGATAATTCCTTCTATTTCTCATTTTCATGTTTTCGGCTGTCCTTGCTTTATCCACAATAATGGGAAAGATCGGTTGAAGGTCTTTGATAGCAAATCGATCAAGGAGTATTCTTAGGATACTCTCGAGTCAACAAAGCATTCGGAGTCTTTAACTATCGGACTCTTTGCGTGGAGGAAAGCCCTCATGTTGTTTTTGATGAATTTGTTACCGAGAACGGGGAAAGATACAAAGTCAACATCGAAGATGTCGGCGGCAAGCTACGGGATCTCGGACTGAATGATAAAGTCGAAAAGATCCAAGCATTGTTGGGATGATGAGTCAGACGATGAACAAAATCAGACCAACCAACAATCGATGTAGGCGACCTAGTTGATTCTATCGAACGTAATCAACAACGGGTAACATCGGTCAATGAGGAAGCCCGAGTGGTAATCGAGACCTCTACCGAGAATATAAACTCGGGGGGAACGATTAATGTTCCCGAGCTAAATGCCCTCGAACCCGGAAACTCGGTAGATCCTAACCTTCTTCTTGAATTGCTGCTACGGTCACGAACGTACTCGAAATGCCTAATACACCCCTGCGCGTGTGCGAAGTAGTGTAGTATCGAAGAAGAAGCCCGACTCAGGCGTTCGTGGCTCGATGCTCATTCTTCAGATCTTATCATTGGAGATCCATCAGCAACTATAAGGACGAGATCAAGATTAAGTCAAGGAGAAAGCTCACTATACTCTTGTTTTCTCGTCTACGTAAGAACCTCGATCGATAGAGGACGCACTTAAAGATGCCGATCGGGTCATTGCTATGCAAGAAGAGCTGAACCGGTTCGTCGAAATGAAGTTTGGGAGCTTGTCGACGGACCTGACATCAGCACGTGATTGGAACTAAGTGGGTCTTCAAGAACAAGCGAGATGGAAACAACGTCATTATCAGAAATAAAGCTCGACTAGTTACTAAAGGATACAATCAGGCAGAGGGAATTGACTTTGATGAAACATTTGCTCCGGTCGCCGCGATTGGAAGCCATTCGTCTTTTCCTAGCTTATGCAACACATCGGGGATTTAAGGTATATCGGATGGATGTGAAGTCGGCTTTTCCGAACGGCGGCATCGAAGGAAGAAGTCTACGTGGAACAACCGCCCGACTTTCAGCAGGGAGATCGGGTGTACTGAGACTTAGGAAAGCTCAGTATGGGTTAAAACAAGCACCCGTGGCTTGGTATGATACCCTATCGGACTTTCTACTTCGTAAAAGGTTTTCGAGAAGGGGACGTAGATCGCACCCTATTCAACATAAAGTCGGGAGATGACATCCTACCGGTGCGGATCTACGTGGACGACATCATTTTCGGTGTAGAAATGAAGTCATATGTCGCCAGCTTCGAGAAGATGATGAAGGAGAAATTCGAGATGTCCATGATGGGAGAGATGAATTATTTCCTTGGATTTCATGTGAAGCAATCACCTGGAAGGAATCTTCATCAATCAAGCAAAATACACTCGAGATCTTCTCAACGTATTCGGCCGCGACTCCAAAGCAAGCCGACCAAAATCCCCATGAACACGAACTTTAAAATCGATCTAGACAAAGAGGGAGCTTCTGTTAACTCTACTGATTATAGAGCTGTTATAGGCTCTTTACTTTATTTAACAGCTAGCCGTCCTAACATAACTTATGCTGTAGGTGTATGCGCAAGATTCTAAACGGATCCCAAGCGAAGTCATTTAGACTCAGCGAAGAAGATTCTGCGCTATTTAAGAGGAACACCGATCGTTGGGTTATGGTATCCTGCCGATGATAACTTAATACTAACGAAGTTATTCGATGCCGATTATGCGGGATGCGGGATAGATCGAAAGTCAACTTCCGGAACTTGTCAGTTCCTAGGTAGCAAGCTGATTTCTTGGTTTTCAAAGAAGCAGCATTCAGTAGCAACGTCCACTACTGAAGCTGAGTACATGGCTGCAGGAAGTTGCTGTGCCCAAATCCTTTGGCTTCGACAACAACTTAGAGATTATGGTATAACTCGGGATGAAGTGCCCATCTACTGCGACTCCACAAGTGCAATTGCCATAACTCGAACCCAGTTCTACATACCAGATGCAAGCACGTGGATATCCGACACCACTTCATCAGAGACCATGTCGAGAAGAAGGATATCGGGATGGAGAAGATCCATACCGACAAGCAAAGGGGCGTATATACCGACCAAACCACTAGCCGAGAAACAAGTTCGGGAGAACTATCGGTTGAGCTAGGTCTCTTCGGATCCCTCGAGATGCGTCGGTAGATGCCGACTACCGAGAACATCATTGCCCAACAATTGGTAACAATTGGTATCAGCATAAGGAATCAGTACGACAGGTCAGATAACTAAGTACAGTGACTCAGTTGGAAAAGTCACACTGTACTCAGCAAGGGGGAACATAGTCATCAGTATGACAACCATTCTCCTTATACATAACGGTAACCAGCTGATAAGTTCAGCTGAAGAGGTTCGGTAACCAGCTGATAAGTTCAGCTGATAAGTTCAGCGTAATTTTGTGTACTTATTTTTTTTGAAGCATGCTCGCATTTAATGCATCAGTCGCTCACACTCAGTAGTTAATGTGCATTCATTTCCCGCCATTAATAGTTAAGGAAAGGTCAGTAGGAAACCTTTTCATTTACATAAACTGAGTAATTAATGATGTCTGTCGCGCATTTAATGCATGTCTTCTCACTTACCTTTATTACGTAGATCTATGTTTTAGGCGGCTTTTGTAATCATTCCTTTTATAACATTAAATCTTAGCCGTTCATAGTTTTTGGAAGATTAAAACTCAGTCGTTGGATTGAAACTTGCAATCAAGCCAATATATACAAAATCTTTCATCTTCTATCTTTTTCCTCACTTTTCGCCATTATCAAATTCTAATAGCTTTTATCGCAAATCAGTTTCCATCTCAAACTTCTTATAACTGCTTTGCATGTGCATCTCTCAAGCTCTCATACTCGGTAATGTATTCAAATCTGCTGACAACTACTGACTTACTCTATTTTCAAGTGCTAACATGTGTTTTGCAGATTTCTATGGCGATCGTACAGACTCCTGAACCAATAGTAGAGATCATGGCCATCCGAATTCAGTTCGAACCCACAATGGCTTTCCGCCAGGTGGATATCCCATATCTGGAGCCATTGTTCGATGCTCTGGAGAGGTCAGGGTTGGAGACCCTCGTGACCAAGCATCCGCGTGCCCATCTGCCAAGGCAAGTGGCAGAAGCGTATTTCAACTGGAACTCAGTGGCTGCCGGAGGAGAAGAAGCTTCCTTCTCATACATGAGAGAAACAACTCCGAACAAGTGGAAGCCGGCTCAGCACACCTTCAACATCCGAGAGGCTCTACTCCTCACATTTCAGCTTCCTAATTCTGGTATCTCACCTATCAGATATAAGGAGAGGGAGATCAATGCCTATGTATAAAAGTTCTGTGGACGCAGTGATCTGACGTTCAAGACAGCTCTCCCGAGGAATCTCTTGCTACCTCAGTACAGAGGTTTAGCGTATGTGGTCTCGCACATACTGACAAGCTCAGCTGGATCTTACGATCAACTGTCCAAGCCAAGGATTCAGCTGATGATGGCTATTGATGACGGAGTAGAAGTGAACTGGGCTGACTATTACACGACTCAGATGAAAGCCCAGGCCCAGAAATTCACTACTCCACCCACTGGCGAGAGGAGTTTGGCCAGTACGGGTAAGCTTCTATTCGGGACTAAGATGTCTGTCCTAATAGAGAGTGTTGTACAGGGGAACTCAGCTTTCGAAGACTCAAAGCTGTACAACACTAAGCTGATAAAGTTTAAGACTAAAGAAGCGACGGAGAAGTCAATTGGCAAAGGGCCACCTGAGCAGAAGAGAGCTGCTCCTGCCCTGCCATCTCCCACTGATGTGTCCAAGAGGAGGAGGCTTATCAAGCCACGACCAGCTGAGGTCACTGTGGCTCAGCCGATAACTGTCGTAGAACAGGCTCCTCCTCCACCTCAAGATGAGCAAACCTTGGACTCCGACACAGGGATGGAAGGAGCCACCCTCAAGGAGAAAGCTCAAGTCATCAGCTCCGATGATACTCAGTCGGACATTCGAGAGCCAACTGAAGAGACTGAATGGACAACAACTCATACCACTCGTCTACGTGCTACAGCTGAGATTCACGATCATATTCCATAGATAGCTGAGCATGAAGACTTGGTTGACATTGCCATCAGGGCAAGAGTTCAGATGCTACTGAGGTTCTTAAACTGGGATATTATGATAGATTTTGCAAAAACTCAGTCAGCCATCGATCTACTGACAGAGGAGCAAGATTTACAGGCAGAGATCGGATTCGAGAAGCCAGCTGATTTGGTGTCCTTCGAGGATCTTCGAGCTGCTATGCTCTATCTTCTTAGCCTGCGTACCACAGCTCCTGCTGCTAATGCTCCGCCTCCATCTCCTCCTGCTGATGAGGGTGATGACCAAGAACAAGATCAGGAGATGGAAGCAACCCCAAGGATGCAGAGTTGGGAGGCTCTGCTGAGGGACCAACTCCCCATGAGAAGAGCCAATCACCACCCCCTGGTACATCCGGTGAGGCTCAGGGCGCTCCGAAGTACAGTCGGGAGCAGCTCCTCGTGTTTTCTGATCAAAGGCTCGGAACAAGCTCTTACCAGATTCAACCCATTGGTTCCGTGTCCTCCAAATCAGTGAATAAGGCGATCAGACGCCAAGGAGCTAAAAACAGACTTCTCGCCAAAGACGTCCATATCAAATGGGAGAAGTATACGAAGGCGCAGACTGATAGCCTGAATAAGCTAGCCGCTGGCATCTCCACTCCTCAAGAGGCTCCTTCGCAGCCTGATTTTAAGGAGATGATCGAGCAGGCTTTGATAGCGCAGAAAGCAGATCTATCCGCACGAGTCGATTCTTTGCTCCAAGCTCAAGACAAAACATTTACTGAGCAGCTGATTCATGCTCTCACAACAGTCCAAGCTCAAATGGATGAGCGGAACAAGTTGGCTACAAGCAGCCTCCAGACTGCTATTAAGCAACATGTTGCGGCCTTGAACGAGATTCAGAAGGAGATGAAGGAATCCAATGATCTAGCCCTGCTGAAACTCCGCCAGGAGTCAGTTGCTCATCTCAATCGATCTAGGGCAGATCAAGAGAAGGACTGGGAGAAATACTGTGACTTGGTCAAGGACTTCGATTCTACAGTTACTCAGATCAAGGACTCAGTATACAAGCTTGAGAAAGAAGTCACAGCTATCCGTACCAACCTCGATAAGGCTGCTGATGCCAAAAAGGGGGAAGGTATAATAAAAGATGAACCTGAAACGGATACAGATGATGTACAGATAATCAGGGAAAGGGTTCAGGAGGAGAGACCCTCCACAACTGAAGAACCCGCACAGACTCAGGGGGAAAGGGCTCAGGAGGAAGGACCCTCTACTACTCAGGATAAGAACTCTTCTGAGGTCCTTCTCCTAGAATTTCCACTTCGACCCAACCCCCATCTCCTCTTCTTCGCCGCTCACATTGAAGAAGTAGCAAACTTTATTGAGCGGGAGACGAGAAGAAGAAGAGCCTCGAGCTCGAACAATTGCCACCGCAGAGGCCGGGGAAGGAGATTGCAACTGTATCTACTCCTCCTTCCTCCCCGGTCCATAAGTTCAAATCAAAAGCGGAGCAAGAGGCTTATAACCTCAAAATTGCCCAACAGCTGCAGGATAAGCTCGACCATGAGCCTCAGCTTGAAGAGGCAGCAGAAGCAGCAAAGAAGCCCAAGGGCAAAGCTGTTAGGGGCAAAGGCAAGAAAAAGGTCGGGTCGGTCGAAGAGCAGAAGAAGAAAGCCCAAGCAGATTTTGCTAAGGCTCTTTCGACTGAGATCCAAGCTACTGCTCAGAGTATTTCCACTTCTACTCTAACACCTGAGCAAATAGCGGAAGATCAAGTGACCTGGGAGGCGACGCTGCAAGGTCTGAGTCTCAGGCGAGGAGACAGTAGAGCAGCCGCACTCCGCGAAAAGAAAAGGATAGCTGACTTGGCGAAAATGCGTAGCTTATCTCTCAAGCCAGCACATGATCCGAGGAGGCAGATCCCAAGAGGATCCAAGTTTATCAGGGGCCCATATGTTAAGAATATTCCAATCCCGCATGTGGATAAATGGGTGCCGGCTGATATGAACATCCATTGGGAAAGGCTGAAAGAGGATTTTAGCAAAGGCTATTTTGTATGGCGCATTTATCCTCTCGATTATCCAGCTGATCAGTTATTCGACGAACTAATCTCGAGATTTGATGTCTCATTCAGAGATCAGCTGAGACAGATTATGGAAGAACAGAATATTCCCTTCCGTGCCCCAGCTTTCCGACGTATTCTTCCGCCAAGAACTGCTAGTGGACTGCTGTGCACGAAGGACATTGAGAGAGAGATAGAGGAAGCTGCTTTCCATCTGGGTTTGCTACCTGACAATCCTCTTGACAACGAATAAATCCAGGAGATCAGGATCAGAGTTTACAAGTATTATTACCTGGATCCTCCTGCTGAGAAGTCTGCTGATTTCAAGAAAAGGACTCAACGCTTCAAGCGTCAGCAGTGATTTCTCCTTCTTTTTGACTTCCTTTGTAATAGCTGTAGGAGCTTGTACTTCATTGATTATATATATATATCAGTTCCTATTGCTTGTTAGACAATTACTCATTGTCTTCCAGCTCTTTGCATCGTGTTTTTCACGACTGATCACTAAGTGATCTGACACACACTCACAGTCAGTTTCTCTGATTTTGCCTATCTCCCACCTACTGAAGTATTGAAATTACTTTATTTTTTTCCTCAGAATGTTGTAAGGGGGAAATTGTTGTCAGTAGGATAGCATCTTTTATAGACTTGAGAAATTTAAGAGGTAGAGGTAGAGGTTTTGGCATCATCAATTAGGGGGAAATTGTTGGATATGAGTCAGTAGATGATACTCAGCTGTTGTTCGGTTAAAAGAAAATTGGGGGAAATCATAGTAGTACTATGGAATTGAAGATCCCAAAACCTAGCTGATATCAGTAGATTAGTGTGTCGTTAGGATTAGCTGATGTATAGGTTAGACTTGATGTATTGATTATTATTTTTGTCTAAGTCCTGTACGGGGTAATTGTTGAACTGATCTTCTGTCGAAGATACTTTTTAGAACCCCACGTCATCAGTGTAATCGCTTGTGTTCTTCAGTCAGCAGCTGATCTTCCACTCAGTCGAAGACAACGCATCACCGACAAATCATCGGTAGAAGACTACTCCCGGTGATAGTCATCGGCGGAAGAACGAGAAACAAGCACGGTACCTTCGCGGTCGCCGGTGACCTACTCGGTAGATGCCGTGTCGCCCGACTCAATGAAGAAGACGAGAGACTTTTTTCTCTTCTGTATCCTACGGAAAGCGACCCGACTATTCAAGTCTTTTCGAAAAGTTCGGCGAGAAGACATACGAGGTTGTTGAACGGTCAACTCGACATTCTCACCAACTACAAACCTCGACCAATGAGAAGCCGACAACGCTTACCTACTCTACACGGTAAAAGTTTGCTCTCATGAACAGTGCATTAACTGCCCTGCTGCAACAAGTTCGAATTAATGGCCGTTTTCTTTGGAAGCTTGTGACACATGGCATCGTCGTCTCCAACGGACATATGCCATAACTCACAACTATAAATAGAGAAGTTTTTGAAGCTCCGAACAACGGAATTTCGAAGGGACAAGCTCAAGTTCATAAACGCTCTAGAACACTCAAAGATCATCCAGAGGAAAACTTGCATACTTAGAAGATTTCTCAGTTTTTCTCTCTAGAGTTCTTAGATCCCTTTCTTCTCTAGACTAAGCTCATTGTCATATTTATAGCTTAGATTCGAAGGAGTTCACATTTAGTGAATTGTTCTTATTGTAAGAACTCCTTCTCAGTTGGAGAAAATCCCCTTCCCTTTCAGACTTAGGTTTGGATTGTAAAGTCGCTAAGGACTATAACTTAGAGGGAACGTCCAGGTCCACAGTATCCCCGCTCGAGGCTTGCTCGAGAATAATCAACAAGTTCTCCTGCCTTGTTCAGGACCGTGGACGTAGGATCTTGCGTATCCGAACCACTTAAATCGCTTGTGTTCTTTTACTGTTTTATTGCATAGCATTCAACTGACTTGAAAATCATAAGCTTGCATAAAACGTATTTTATAAAGCGCACAGCCAAAAGATTTAATTTGCTAAAACTTGTTTTCAAAAGAGACGAATTCCGGGCCCCACACTTTCCGCACAACAGTCTCCGACTGATTCTCAAAGATGCGACAATAGTCGGTAGGAGAGAGCTCGATGGGCCGACTCACTCTGTCCCGCGATCGAAGGCTTAATTGGCACTGCTCATCAGTTGCAATCATCAGCTCAGCTGACCTTCACTGAGAAAAAGAAACTGAGCTCAGGTGTATTCACCCCCCCCCCTCTACACCTGACTTATCGTCTCCGGACCAACAGGTATCACAGAAGACAACACAAATTGGTTGAACTGACAAGATATAAACAGTTATCACAGCTGAGACAACTCATGATAAGTTGTTGGTTTAAGCTGCACTTTAGATAAGAAGTGGTTTGTCTTAGCTGCTTGTCTTTACTGGTACATTGAAGGTGGTGTATTGATGGATCACAGAGATGTGTTCTCCCAACTGACCTTAGTGGAGAACCAAGATCTCGGTGACTTAGCTGGTCTTAAGCTTGGTAAGACTTCAGCTGAGCGCATTTGGCTATCTATCACTTTGACCTACTATGGTGAACGTCATCGCGACCGGATCTACGTATCTTGGGTGTTAGTAGTTATTTGTGACTCAGGCTGGTTGTGTGTATCTTGCAACCGTATCCTAGTAAAATGGGTTGATAATATCCCCTAAGGAACTCGAAAGGATTAACACACTAAACCCGGCCGATTGATTAAGTTCAGGTGTGTTAATAAGGTCGAGTGGTACTACTTAGGAATATAAGATGTTAATTAATTTAAGCTGTCAGTGAGCTTAATTAATTAACGGATATTTCTATCTTAATACGGAGATCGATTAAGTCTAAAATACAAGCCCTTGCTCAATTTGGGATAAGGGGTAAGTCAGCACGGATTCTCTAGTGGAATGAATCTGTGTTTATTAATTAATTTTGCTCTGGGTTGAGCATAGATAATTAATTAATTTGAGGCACAACTTTATTTCTTATATTAGATCCCTAATCTGGCCCAATTAGTTGCTAGTTATTTATTGTCTCTCAAAAATCATTATTAATGGATTAATGTATTTTTACATTATTTAATAATGTTATTTATCTGGAATTAATTGGCTGGGCCAATTAATTGATAAATATTAGTAGCCCAGTGGATTAATTAATTATATTATGGGTTAATTATGTGGAAGCCCATTAGAAATATAATTAAATTAATGAGCTACAAAATATTAATATTATATTGACTTTTGAAGCCTATATATATTAGTATTATGTTCAGAAACTGAACACACACATACACAATTATACGCGCACGCGTGAGATGTGGAGAGACAATAATCTTAATTTTCTCCAGTTCTCTAACCACCCGAGGGAGAAAAAGGCCGGGACACAGATCAGAAGATCTGACACACGAGCAACAATCAGAGCTGCAACAACATACGAAGGAGGAAGGTAAATCGTTCCTAACCTAATATTTTCCTTCACCCAAATCATTCTTCATTTGCAATTTTGGTCCATATAAATAAAAATTTTGATTTTGCCCTTTCAATTTTTCATTTTTTAAAAAAAAATTGAATTAACGGTTAAATTGACGGAAAATCTAACGGTAGGACTAAAATCGTAAAAACAAGGAGTTTAAGGTCAAAAAAACAAAAAAAAAGTTTGAGGACAAAATTCGCAAAAACGTGAAGTTTGTGGACTATTTTTGCCAATTTGTCTTTTTTAAAGTACTTAAAAACCTCACACTTATCCAAAATACTGGTTTATACTCCCTCCGTCCCATTAATATTTATTTTGTTTTTCTTTTCGGGTTATCCCAATAATATTGTTATATTTTTCTTTACTGGTAAAAAACACTCTACATTCAATAATGAGGCGGACTCCTCATTACTCACTACCCACCCAACATTTTTATACACTCTCTCTCCAAAAATTTCTCTCTCACACGATTTCGTTCCGCTACGAAGTCAAAAAATTATGAATTTTAACTTTCTTTTATGTTTTTGGAAACTTTAGATTATTTTTCTAAATACAACATGAAAAAAAATCGAGAAAAAAAAATTCAATAATCATTCTCATTTCTGGAAACCAAAAAAAATTGTTTTTGGAAACTTTAGATTATGTTTTTGGATGAATTCTCATTTCTTCCCCAATAATCATTCACCCAAAACTGTGTTAATTTCTGAATACAATTAAAGCATATAAAATATGCAATTAAATTAATTTTTTTTAGTCTTCGTACCGAAAAGAAACAATACAATATCAAAAGGACGGATGTAGTAGTATATACTAGTACCTCACTACAGTGGTAATAAAATTTTGAAAAAGTTTCTTTTCTTCGCTAAAAAGGCTTCAGACCCAAACAAATTTTCTCAAACAAGCCCAAATCTGAGTGCTGGTGGCAGCTTCGTTAATAATACCCGTAAAAGGGCGAGTTTCCAGAAGGTCGAATTTGACCGTTGCCATTCTACCGCCTTTTTATACACCAGAGCCTGATTAAGAATCCCCAAACCAAAGAGCACTTTTATATTCGAAGCCGTTGAGAATCTGATTTGCTTTCATTTGAGAATACTAAAATCGAAGTTTTCCGGCAAGAGCTCTTAGAAAGATTATTTGGTGAGTAATCTCTCTCTAAACTGTTATTTTTAATTTTAATTTTCGTGTATGGCTGTGTATCATGTAATTTTACTGTGTGCGTTAAATCTAGCGTCGACCTATTTTCATGTTTAAAGCTAATGGAAAATTGGAATAGCTTCTTAGGGGGATTATGATGTTTGGTTTTTATATATTTGTTTTCTTGAGTGAATTGAATTTGAAGGTATTTGAATGTGCTTTGGATGAAATCTTGGAAGCCCTCAGTTGTCAATTTTTCCCTTTTAATCAAAATCTGCATTTTCTTGACTAAGAGTATCCTTGACAACCCTTTCCATCAGTTGTCTTGCATATAAAACAATGAAATTTGTTCTGCTGATGATGAATGCGTTAGGTGGATTTAGAAATTAAAATGTAAGACGTAACTCAGTTAATTTTCTGAATAATTTACGAAAGGGAAGAAGATGGATTACAAAGAGTCTACCGTCCATTATGGTAGGGAAATAAGTTGTGTTAAGAATTTTTGTGGCTCAATAATTTGAATGTCGTGTAAACACACGCCCAAACGGACTGAAAAAAAGTTAGGTCGGCTGCCGTACACAAGGTGGATTTTCTTTCTGTACAATTTTTGTTTCTTGATTTATTGTGGCAAATTTTCAATTTCTATGATTAAGTTGTTATCTTTATATGAGTACATCTAGATAGGAAATTGAAGGAAATAGGGAGAAGGGGAGAAATCATGTGAATTAGGTCAAGATATTTTTGTAAAATTGCTAAAAAAAAACACCTTGGGGATATTTGTTTAGGATTAATGTTGGAAGAACGCATAAAAAGAATCAAGATTTATCATTGAGGAATGTAATTCTTTATTGGAATGGATGAAGCCTTAGAATTAGAGTCTCATCAGATTCAAACACATTATTTTCGGTTTTTGTGGTATAACTGAATACCGAACTAGGTTACGGAGGCCTGATGTCTACAAAACAATTCACACCTGAATATGCAGTAGTGTTTTGAAGATTCTTTTAAGCAGGCATATTGGTTGTTGAATCGAATCTTGTGGAAGGGTTCCATTTCTTGGTTTTTTTGCTGATACCCTGATTCTATTTTATTCTATAAACATACTATTGGTAAACCTTGTTGATGGTTGTTGGATTCTTTGCTGATTTTCATAATGTTTTGCAGGTTCAGAAAGCAAGTAACTATGGCAACCTCAGGTCACCGTGTGATCCAAGATCAGAATCTAAGCTTTCTATACAATGGTAACCGACTATTTGTAAGCAGATTTATTTAAATATAGATGTTTGCTCATGCATTGATTTTGTGTAGCCAAAGCAGATAAGAGAGGAAGTAATGGTGGGAGGAAAGCTCTTAACGACATATCAAACTCGAGGAAGCCTTCTGCTCTTCACGGGGTGAAGAAAGATGTCATTTCTATCGACAAAGATACTTCAGCTGCTAAAGGAAAGTTGTCCAAGGCGACTGAGAAAGGAAAAGCTGGTGGTAGGAAAGCTCTCAGTGACCTCACAAACTCCGTGAAACCACGTCTTAAACAAGCCCCAAGTTTGGGCCAGAAGTTGGATGCTGTTGCAGAAGAATGCATGTCGGAGGAGGGGTTTCTACACAATCATCAGAAGTGCATCAAAGCTCAGATGAAGACTGTGGACAAGGAATACTTTTTGAAGTCAGTGGGACTGGGTAAGAAGGCACTTCCATTATCATCAAACAAGGTAGCTTTTTTGTTACTTGTCTATTTTCATTATCAGCAAAATTGACTCAACTCGGATAGCAGATTTTCTAACTAACCAACTCACGTTTCAGTTTCAGAGTTATATGAAACATTCTATAATGGAAGAGTTGGGTGAAGATGAAGTCAGTGATGAGCTTCCTGGGTGCTGCTCCCCTGCTCCTCAATCGCCCAAGGCTCCTCCATATATGAGCTGGGAGGGTGATGATCTTGCTCATCTGATGGTGGTGATTGAGACACCGAAGCTCAAGTAGCTAATGATAACTAGTTTTCTTTTGTTGAACTCGACCATTAGATGATTTCCTTTTGAACAGCCAGAAGGAACAAAGAAATGCTTGATGACTGACTGATGACTGGCAAGGCAATCCAGCAGATGAAGTTGCAATTTTCGCAAAATCTTACTAATCTCAAAGCTATATTCTTACTCGTCTTCTTCGGATACAGCTACAGTAGTAAGTCAAACTGCAGAAATTGTAAATGGTGGTTTCAGCGATTTTGTTCATGCAATGTTTTTTAGATGTTTGTTTTGTGTCTTCCTACACGCATTTCGTGATAGTAAAACCAATATGAAATACTATAACATTTTGTTTGTAAATAAATAAACATAACATCATAATTTGGGTTGACAGACGGTGTCAGTTGAATGTAAGAAACAGATCTAATGTCAAGTGATTTGTTAGGTGGAATGTAGTAGATATAGCTCTTGTTAATTTCTCAATCATGGGCTCCTACAATATTGGATTCATGTTTGTTCATTCAAATTCAATTTATTTTTTCATAGGATGAGAAAATCCGCCCGAGTTATACATTGTGACTCGCACTTAACGAGATTTAAATATATAATCAATCTTGATATTGTGTTTACACTCAAGAGACCAAGTTTGATCCACAGATATTAGGAGGCTGTGTGACACATTTGTTAGAAAGTCAAATTGTGGAATTAAGATCCATTCATACATAAGTTTATGTCACAAGATGTTCCACATTTTTTCTTTTATTTATGTTTATATTATATCTGCAAAAATGGTAGCGACAATTATGAAGATGTAGATGTTTAGGCCTTAGGGCAAGAAAGGGGTAATCTCGTCAATCAACGATCCACGAGGGCAAATTCGTCAGACAGCATCGTAAATACGTGGTGAAAATCACTCCTGCAAAGCCCCATGGCCCCCATCCCATTTCTCACAAATAAGCCTGAGAAATTCTTAACAAATCCTTCATACAAACAAGCATGAAAAGCATTACAAATCATCAATTCAAAATTCTTATGGTACAAATCATAAGATGAATTGTCTATGCTCCGTGATCCTAGGGCCGTAATTCTGCGTTCATTGATCCAATCACGGCACGGCGGAGGGCGGCGTCTGCATTTTTCTGGTTTTTATATGCTTCATGATTTTGGCTGAGAGAATTCGGAAGTGGAAGTTAAAGGTGTTTTGATGCGATTCAAACTGATCTTTTAAGGAGATATTGTTGCGAGATTTTGTGAGAGTTAAGCATCGGATGAGGATTGATAATCTGGTGTTGAATCTCTAGTCAGACGATTTATGATTTATACTTTTGTAGGTAAATGAAATGATTTCCTTGTTATTTGATTTTTGATTATGATATAATATTGTTAGGTTATCGGTTGTCTTTATTGCCACCACCATCATCATCACCGAACAAATTTATGACTTGCTCTGATTTTACTCTGCGGATCTGTATTTTCAGAAGAAATCTTAGGGTCCTCTTATGCTCGTTTCCTTGCTATTATTCTTCAGACATGTGTATCTTCTGAAAAGGAGCCCTAGTTTCAGGCGGCGCTAAGATAACCTACAATTCTGATCAGGAGTTGTGTTTTAACTTACATTGAGAGCGTCTGATTGTAGGATCTAGCTCAGATGCATTTGTATGATTCTTTATTAATGCTGATTCGGTAAAACTCATTTCTTCGGTATTCACTAAATTGGAGATTCTTCAGTTGAGTTAGCTTGATTTTCCTTCCATATTCTGGCTTGTCCTTTTTTGATGGATTTATTTATTTACTTGCAATGTTGATGAAATATGTTTAATGGTGTGTTCTAAGATGCCAAGATTCTTGTAGGTTTTGAAAACTTAGGACTTTTATGAATAAAGGGAATTGTATGCTTAAGGTTAAAGTATTCCTTATTGCTCTTATTTTTAAGGTCTCAGAATAATTCCTTTGCATGTTAATGCGTAGGAATATGGAGACAAATACATGTAATGTTAATCACTTGGATGTGAATTCCCATTTGCCACCTCGAAAACGGCTTCTAGCTGGATTGAAGAGACAGAATCCTGATGTTAATTCCCCTGCACCTTCAACTCCTTATAGTGCTGGGAGTGACAATGATCTCCATCTCAATAATATATTGATGTCCCAGTTGAGCAATCCTAATCTCTCAAATGAGGAGATTGCTGAAGCCTCTAGAACTGCTGCTATGAGAGCTGCAAATGTTGCAGCGGCTGCAAGAGCCAATGCTGATGAGAAAGCTGCAAAAGCAGCCAAAGCAGTGACCGCTGCCAAAATCGCCTTGGATCTTGTTGCCATTCTTTCAGATGAGGCAGCAGCTGATAAAGAAAGATTTATGAAAAAGAACAAGATGAAGAAGCATGTGACTGTTGAAGCATTGTACAGTAATAAGAAACGCAGTACTAATTGTAGAGCAGATGAAGAGTTGGCTCGCAACTTGCACCGGGCCATCAACAGTTCGCCAAGAATCTTGAAGAACTCACCCGGTTCTGATGGGAAGAATCACAAACACAAAAGGCTGAAAACGAATATTACTAGTGGAGTTCAAGTTGGGGAAGGGGATAGACAGTCTACACCAAAAAGCAATGGTAATGATGTGGTAGGAGATATAGCCACTGAAAGTCCTAAAAAAAAGGTAGACTTGAACGCTTCCAAGCATGACAATGGCGACGAACTAAAGCTGGATAGTGGTGAAGGATCTCGGCTCATGAAACTGAAGTTGGATGATGGTGAAATTTTGGATAGCTTTGGTAAAAAGAGAGGAAGACTTAAGCAGAAAAAACTTCCTTTGAGCATTTGTAGCTTCAAGGATCAAACTAATCTGAAAGACGAGCTGAGAGCTCAACAGTTGGAGGGTAATTCCGCCAAAAATGGAGCGGACAATCAGCCTTTGTTTCCCATAGCGACTTCAAGCAACGGTTTGGTGCCTGTGGAGAGGACAACAATGTGGAAATGCCAGTCTTTCAAAGCACCAGCTTGTGTTGAACAAAATAAAGTTATGCAGTCATAGTTTTGGCCTAAACAACTGGAGGCTATCATAATAGGAGTTGTGGCCAAGGTAGTTCGCAGTTTTGTTTTTTTTGATATCCTCTTAAGCATCCCCCCCTACAACACACATACCCACCCCTGGCGTTTTCCATTTTCCCCCCGTTTGTGAGTATACTGTCATGATTTTCAACTTAAAGTGTATATTAGAGTTTGATTGCTTTGATATGTATGTTGCTGTATGATGAGAATTCTTGCCTCTTTATACAGAAGCAGAGCACTTGTTCCCCCCTCTTTTCTCCCATTGAGAGAGATGGATATAAATTTTATTTCTTTCTTCAGATATAGTAGTAGTATTTTGTTATTGGAATTTTGAAGTAAAATGATTTGGATCTTTTTTAGCTGTACATTTGATCTATTTATGGTTATTTATGCTTGACAAATCTAGCTTGAGAAACTTGGAAAAACTGTACAAATTTGGGTTCAAGGCAAGTACACGATAACATATATCTAACAACAAAAATGGGTTCGAAATTTCTTCCACAAAACTGAAAGGATACAATTAGAAAGGTTCCAAATTCTGTTTCTTCTGACCTATACTATCTTGCAGGAGGGTAGTGCTACTGGTGCAAGATTCCTCAGTTTGCTTCAGCTTTTTGGAGGTTTTATGGCTTTCTTCATCTATTGCCTTTAGTTTGTTCTTTATAGCAGCTATTTTAGCACTCCGATTAGTTTGTCCTCCACCACCACCACCACCGGCGGCAAGACTAGACCTGCTTCCTTCAGCACTTTTGGAGGAATTAGCCGATCCTTCCACCGTGCACTTCTCACTGGCAAGACGAACAACCAACGGGCGCCCACAAGCCATTCTTCCATGCATCTTCTCCTTGGCCTGTATAGCTTCCTGCATGCTCACTTTAAGAGCAGGAATCAGCTACTGCTAAATAAGGATTAACCCAAAAAAAAACAACAATTTTACCTCTTTAGCGCTGAACTGGATGAAAGCATAACCACGTGGCTCTCCACGTTTGGGACCACGATTATGCCATAGGAAGTCTTCAGATACAATTTTCCCAAATGGAGAAAACATCTTAATTAGAACCGCCCTGAAAAGGCACAAAGGTATCATACTCCGGCATGTAGAAATTAGACTATACAAAAAGAATTACTTGGCTACAATTTGTTCACGTACTCTGTTATCCTCAGATCGAGGTTACCAATGTACAGCCTGCTCTCTAATTTGTCATCATTTAAGTTGTAATGGTCCTGCAATTAGGACATAGCACATGGAGAACACATCTAATCACCCGTATGAATTTCATCTTTGTAATGAATTTGAGAACAAAACTCTCACAACATGGCATTGAATGAATACAGAGACAAAACACACTAATGAGCAGGTACATATGGAAAGTAAGCATTTGTATACAATTAATAGTTAACATGTATGCGTGTAACAAAAGCATCAAATACGTTTCAACATTAGAAAAGACCAGTTGCAACAATATGCATTACAAGCAAGACAAGAGAATGACTTCATATGTTTGGCAAGTAACTCAGACCTAACTGAAAAACAATGGAGATGAAAAAGGAGGTATAAAGAAGACAATACCATGATATTAGAGATTGATGAAGGCTTCAATATCAACCTGCAATTATTAAAAAACTTTGGTATTATAGATTGGCTTATTGAGTCAATATTGTTTTCTTGAGTTGGAGGAGTGGGAGGGATTGAACATCAATCACCTCAGTCTTGAGGAATAGGGAATACCCAATAGGCAATAAGTTACATGTTTGTGATAATAAGGAAAGCAAAAGGTCACTGAAATGCATGTATGCATACGAATTGCGGAGTTAAAACCCAGTAGAAGTTAGGAAGGCCAGCATTTCAAGTCAATGCGAATTCACAGTTTACTTGAAACAGTAGCAAAATAAGAGGCTGTTCGTGCACTTATAACATTCGAGAAAGGATCAATTGGAAACTGATACTCAATTCAAAGTTACTAAACGATCAGAATTGGTAACTACCAATACGTCAGAGCTGCCTGCTCCTTGTGGTTCAGCATTCAAAACACCAACCCCAGCCAACAATTCTTGACATTTCATCCCACGTAATACTGCGTGTTCAGTAAGTATAGTAGTATAACTTTCGCAACAAAGATTCTACTTTTGTATGTATGAACGTATTCTAGTTTCTAACTGTGACACCAAACAAATCTCAATAGTTATGCAAAATTACAAAATGACATCGAGATTTGACGTTATCCTTTCTAAAATGTTCCGCGAAACGGGATTGTTCTCTTTCCATTTTACTCGAAGGGATAAAACAGCAGCAGAAAAGTAGTGATACCCCAAAATCACATTGACAACGATTCAAAACCCTAGAATTAAAAAAACTATATAAAAGTTGAGGCAAAAACACTGCAAATCACAAGGAGGCAGAATAATTTACCTGTGAATCGGCGGTTCTCCAGTCGGATTAAAACTAAAGCTGAAGAATTTGATGTGCAACGAGTTCCAGTGGATTTACCAAAATGTTTATAATTATAAAATTTGCGATGCGAAAATTTGAAATAGAGAAAATTGGAAAATGTTCCTAAATCTTATTGGGCCCAAATAGCATGGGCTTGCCTTCATGATAATTGGATAAAGCCCAGAATATATAAAGTAAAAAAATATTTGTACGTAAAGTGTATCCGCTCTAAAATAATAAATAAATATTAATTAATTAATAAGTTCACAAAAAGAGTTTTTGTTTGTTTTTTTTTTTTTCTGGTGATATTTTTGATCCAAAGTAGGTTGCAGAAATTTTGGTATCTTACTTGTCCGTAAATATAGTTGGGAATAATTAATTGTGGGATTAATAATTGTGGTCAATTTGAGGGTCCGTATGAAGAGAGAGTGTATCAGTCTTAATAAGCTCGGGCTAAAAATATGTCAGAATCCGACCCCATTGTGGATCAGTCCATTTCAAGGGCCCAACAAGTATTGATAAGGTTAATATAAAATAATCAAAAAGTAAAATGTGTTGTAAATATATTCTATATATATACTTACCATATATTGTGATGACCATGTAAACCCTAAAAACCCATTAGTCCATTTTGTACTCTATAAATAGAGGTCTCCACCCTCATAATAATACACATCTTATTTTTGCTCTCTCTATTTATTCTCTGCATTCTCTCTAGTTTATAACACGTTATCAGCACGATTTGCTGCTTTACGAGATTTCCATTCCAATTTCTCCATACTACTGCTCCATGATCCTCTCCTACCAAATTAACAAGCCGTAGTGAATAAATCATCCTTGAAGAAATATTGTTATTGAAGGTACAACTATTTTCTTATTTTTAATTCAAGGTTTGCTAGTATATTATCTTGCTCATGCCGTGTCCTTAATCAAAATTTTAAACCGAAGAAAATTGTTAATTAAGAGGATTGCAGAAGTACATAAATAATTGGAAATCTCTTGTTTATCAATATTTTGGATATTGCGTGAGTAATTTATTGTTGTTACATTGATTTTATTTTTATGTTTTCAATGTATATTGTTGTGATCGACAACAAACATATTTTATGTGGTTCAAATTGTTGCTCCTGAAGTAACACAATCAATATTCCCAAAGAATATTGCATGCTCTTGAAGAGCATTTGTTTTACATACGTTCCATATTCCTGAAGAATATCATAAGCTTTTAAAGAGCAATTAAATTTATTTATTGAAATGATTTAATTGTTGCCCCAGAAGTAGCACAATTTAATATTCATGAATAATATTATAGACTCTTAGATAGTTATTAATATTATCTATATATTTACTATATAACTCGATTTTTTTTTTCTTCTGCATATTGTATAATATTTGTATTATATATATAAATGTAATCTTAATTTGTTGCTCCTGAAGTAGCACACAACTAATATTCCGGAAGAATATTACATACTGAGCAATTCAGACAATATATCTTATTGATAGGTGAATCTTGGTTCTTGAATTGTTATTGTTGTTGCTCCTGAAGTAACACAATTGATATCCCTAAAGAATACCATACGTTCCTGAAGAACAATTGTGTTTCTAGAAAATATTAACCTTTCGCCTGAAGTGGTTTAATATAGACTAAAATTGTTGTTCCTTAAGTAGCACAATTTGTATTCCTGAAGAATACTACATGTTCTTGAAGAAAAATTCAAGCTCTTAATTTTGGCAAATGTTATTTGTTCATAACTCTATTTGTTGCTCTTGAAGTAGCACAATTATCTCTACATGTTCTTGGAACAACTAAAACTTGTCATTTTGAAATCATATATCACAACAACCATACTTTAATTGTTGCTCCTGAAGTAGCACAAATAATATTCTTGATTAAGATTACATGTTCCTAAAGAATAATGAATATATAAAGGTATGTTGTAATTTAATGTATTACCTAATTACATGGAGTGGTAGCAAGAGCTCCTCTATGTTTGACAACTGCATTTTCAATACCTATTGTTGCTTAATTTCTTTTCAAGAATAGTTGTGAGATCCGGTAGATCTCAAAATTTATAATTTATTAATTTTATTTATCTTGAATAAAAGTAAATTGTTGCTCTGGAAGTAGCACAATTACATTCCTGAAGAATGACCATATTGTGTATCACATGTTTGTGGAGATGCCTTAAATATAGTATTTTATATACTATTTAATTTTTGCTCCTGAAGTAGCATCATTTATATTCCAGAAGAATATTAAATGCTCTTAAAGAGCAACTCGCATTTTCGATGATATATGTTATTCTTGAATGAAAAATATTATTTATGTCTTATTGACATTAATGCACTCTTGATATCGATGTTCATCTGTCAATCAGAGGGCATGAGAGAGACAACAGAAATGAAGCATCCCAGTAGGATTGCTTAAATATATAATTGATTGTCTTCCCTAAAGCTCAATACGAGTATATGCATCTTAAATTGCAAGATTTTAAAATCTAGTGCATCGAATATCATTAAAGGCTCCCGAAGAGCTTGTATCATTCTATCAAATGATACTAAATCAATCATTGAGTTTGCCCTTATTCTAGTAAGTCTAGAAGAAACATACTAAGTTTTAAGGATACCCGTTACAATGGATACCATATTGAAACTATATAAGAATGTAGTGATTATTTTGCATTTAGCCAGAAGCTAACAAAAGAAAAGTTATCACACTACCACCTTGAATGTATTACACATTCATAAAAATAAGTGAGACAACACATTTATAAAAATAAGTGAGACAAAACATGTCATGAACCTGAAGTTCAAAAGAGTTCTATGCTTTGACATGATAAGTTTGGACATCTGCAAGCAACTTTGATGCGCAACATAATTGAAAATTCATAGGGGCGTTGCAGAGAGATACTGAAGAATCTCTTAATTTCCATGAATGTTCGATTTCTGGAAGAAATGTAGAACTTGTTAGTACTACAAGTTCAAAAACAATGAGCTCAATTCCTTGAAGCAGATTTATCATGATAAAGCTAGTAAGTTTATTAAACTCTAAATTCCTCTTGAAGAGAATTTAATAATATATGACTTTGGGATTGAGATTAAATATTTAGTTGCTCATGTCCATCCTCAAAATGAGTTTTGTGCGATTAAAAATGCGTCTCACATAAAATTGTTATTATGATGAAATAACATTTCCAACATTAGTTGGAACATATATCACATTTGGATTCCTGAAGTAATCAATCTGACATCTACATCCAAAGAAAAGAAGCACAAGAAAAAACTAGTCACATTTGGATTCCAGAAGTAATCAATGTGAACAAGAAGTCGAAAGGTTCACTTGCAAAAGATTGCAAACCAACTTCTTGATGCTTTTAAGTTTTGTATATATAAGAAGTGACAATGTCATACATTTGCTGCAAACACCCCCGCCAAAATAAATGTCCCAGAAGGACAAGTACAAATGGTAGCAAATGAATATAAATTCGTCAAAAATATGATCGACCAATTGGTTCTAAAAGAAATTTTGTGTCTAAGAAAAGGGCACAACATATGAACCAAACAATGACGAAAATGATTAATCAATCAAATGAAGTTCCTGAAGAGCTACAAGCGTCTAAAAATAGTGAGATCTCAAAATATTGGAGAGATCAAATATCGTCGTGGACGCACGACAGTATTTTCGCCTTTTAATATGACTCTTGAAATGGTAAAAGAGGATCCTCAACGACGATCTATAAGAGATTGTCAAGATTGAAATAATTGGCCAAAGAGGAACGAAGTCATATAAGGTGAATTAATATTCCCTAGAAAGCCGGAAATATTTGGACCTGTAGTTCCAAAATCCGGAAAGTATATCCCTAAAGGATATAAATGTGTCTTTGTTACATAGAGAAATGAAAAATTTACGAGATATAGGGCAATACTCGTAACACAATTTTTCTCTCATAGACCGGGAATTAATTATGTACTCTCCTATAATAGACGCCATTATATTTGATTAATCAACTTATGTCACAAAAGGTTTGATGCGCCTTATGGATGTAGTAAATACTATCAATGTAATTCACTAGATAGTGACATATATATGAAGATCCCTGAAGGATTTAACTTGCTCAAAGCATGTAAGTCAAAAAGATATTTTCAATTAGACTGCAAAAGTCACTGTCAGAGCTGAAATAGTGCAGCCGTATATGATATAATCATAACGACGAGAATTCCTTGACAGAAGGGTACATAAATGATGACTTGAGTTTGATTGAAACTCCTGAAGAACATAATACTTATATGTATACTCCGTCAAAATGACTTACATAGAACAAGTAATTCTGAATTATTTTATTAATTGATAATCCAACTCACATGCTTGTCGGCATTAGGGGGAGATATAAAACATAAATGATAGAATGCCGCAATATCTCGTTGGATTAATTATTAGATTCACGCACTATGAACCAGAAGTTCATCAAGTTATTTAGTGCAAAAGGAGTGACTAAAATCTCATATACCTGTTGTATATGCACCATGAAAGAACTGAAGTTCCTCATAGACAAAAATAAATCAATTAATTCTCATTAACGCTAGAAGCGTGAGAGATTTATTGGTGCTAAGAGATAAGAAGTCCGCGGAATACAAAATTAGAACACATCACTCCAAATTTCTCCTAAAGAGGATATGTGAATCATTATGTACAAAAGTTTTGTACTTGATGAAATCAACTCATGCCTAAAGACGGAGTTAGAATCATAAGACTTTGGTTGAACTAATAATTGTCTCGACCCGCAGATCGAGCATCTCCTTAATGGAGTTATGCTAGTCGACCTACCTGAAGGTCTTTAAAGAGATTTTATTTTATTGCATCCACATAGCTACCTAATGGTTGCTTCAATCACTTCAAGTGGATAGAGACTCATTTAGACCTATAGAAGATAACAAAAATGAGGACCAGAAGTTCCTTACTTATGTGCAATTGGAAACATGCTATTGACCATCATTTGTTATCTTCGAGACAAACATGCTATTATCTTTGATGATAATTAAATTTGTGTTGTACATATTAATGTAGACCTTAAAGATAACCTTGAAGATTGTTATCTTGAGGGGAAGTAACAAATTGTAAATAATCCTGAAGATTAGACTGACTCCTAAAGGTCAAATGACCCTGAAGGTCAAATGGTTGTACTCTTTTTTCCTTTCTAAGTTTTTCCCAAAGGGTTTTCTTAGTTAAGGTTTTTAACGAGGCATCCAATGCAACACATGAGAAAATGAGTCATTGAGATTGAATCATAAAAGAGTCAATGCAACACATGATCTCCAAAAGAGTGGCGGCATCAACATCCAGCAAATTCGCTCAAGTGACAACCTAACAGATTCTTTTACAAAGACATTACCAACATTCAAGAAATTGTTATACAAGATCGATATGCGCCGACTCAAGGATCAAGAATGACTATATTGAGGTGGAGCAGCTGTACTCTTTTTCCTTCGTCCAGTTTTTATCCCAATGGGTTTTTCTGGCAAGGTTTTAACGAGGCAGCAGTTTCTTTTAGGGATGGTCAATCAAGGGGGAGTGTTGTAAATATATTCTATATATATACTTACCATATATTGTGATGACCATGTAAACCCTAAAAACCCATTAGCCCATCTTGTACTCTATAAATAGAGGTCTCCACCCTCATAATAATACACATCTTATTTTTGCTCTCTCTATTTATTCTCTGCATTCTCTCTAGTTTATAACAAAATGCAAATTGTAGTCATGATTTTTAAGCGTGTGATTGTTTTGTATATTTTACTATATTTTAGTTTTGAATAATATGTTGTCCAAATAGATGAACATGAAACCACATTAGAACAACAAGAATAGTAATACTATAAATTTAGGTTTGGAAATGAATAGAGATGAAGAAAACAAAAACAAGAAGCATGTGCAACACTCACAGAGAACAAAATGAGAGGAATCGATGTTGCTTGATGCCATTACTATGCCGTTCCAAAAATATTGCCCTCACTTTAATAATAAAAATAATTCAATTTCTGACGTGTTCGCCACTCCATATCGGTGTAAATCCTATATTTAAATTGTCTATCGAAGGATTTCTTTGATGTCAGGCGTCGACCTCCAACACTTTGGATTTCTCACACAACATTTTAACTGTCATGTCCAATACATATAGTATTTATATGTGAGATTTATTGAAATACTCATTCTTACTAAAAATAATATAATATTATTTTTTTTCTTAAAGTTATCTTTATCAAATACCTAATATTATTAAATTATTCTCAGATTTTCGTCATTTGAACTGATATTCGAAATTTTATTCTAGTGTTTAAGGGGAATCTACGGGTACCTATGGTATTGATAGAAATTTTAGGCTGTGGTGTTTCGTTCCAGTGCCTATGGGGAGCCTCTGGGTGCCTATGATGCTGATAGAAACTTTAATATTTACAGCACTCATAAACACTCTATAGACACTCAATCGACACTCAAAGCAATACACATCTGACGAAAATCGACACTAGTGGGGTACCATCAGCACTGGTAGGCTTCCCTCAACACTCGATGACAGTCAAATCTAAGAGAATGCAAGTGAAAAAGTGAGTGTGAATTGATAAAATTGAGTATTTTGTAACTTTAATTTTAGTCAATGATTATTATTGTATTTTTTAATGAAAATGATTATAAACATACATTTTTACTATTTATATTTCACACTTAATTCTAATATAAAACAATAATATTAATCAATTTTATGTTCCAATTGACATGTCAAATCTCGTGTTGTCTCGTATCACGTTACTCACGTATCGAATGTTTACCCACCTTATTTTTTTCCTCTATAAAACGGAACGAAAGTTAAATATTTCTAACGAAAAGGGAAAATAGAACGGAGAGGGAAAACAAACGGTCCACGGCCAGTACAAAATTCACCTCCCTCTCTGACTCGTTTCTCGCATATCGAAGCAACAAAACCACCCCATTGCTCAAAATCATTGTGTTCGTTTCACCCACTTTGCTTATTCTTTCAAATTAAAGTCAATCTTGAATATCCATTTGGTATACAAAGAGGGAGACGAGGGTATGTATAGTCTAGGCGGGGACGAGAGAGAAAGAGGGACAGAGTTGAAAGTTTTGCTGGGGATTTGAATTGAGTTGAGGATGACGGATGTGATCCTCCATGTATACGATGTGACCAATAGCGGCAGTGACAAGACCAACAACACTATTTTGCACATCAACAAGATCTTTAAAGATGGAATTGGTCTCGGCGGCATCTTCCACAGTTCACCTACTTTTCTCTCTGCGCTACTTCATTATTTGCATTTGAGTTTTTAGTTTTTGTTCCCGAGGGTTTCGCTTTCAGTTCCTATCCATTTGATTTTTTTCGTTGATTAGTTTATGGAGTAGATCTGGAGTTTTACTCTATTTAATTGATTTGTAGCAACTTTTTGCTTTTGGTTTTGGGTATTGGTATGAATCTGTTGGCATGAGATTCCTCTATTGTAATTAGTGGTGTGGTGCTTCTTTTGTTGGTCGTGGGCGGTGGCGGCGGTTGGTAAAAGAACTTTGAATATTGCTCGAGAATTGCGGTTCTCTTCATTGAGACTTCGCTGACCATAATCAGTTTAACTGACAACGAATTGGGGGGTTTTGGCCTGATATTTAGCTGTATTTGTATTTGATGCAATACAACTTGCCTCTTGATGATGGTAATTTCTCTCCGGGTGGCTCCTCTCATTTCAAATTTAATCTCACAGTGAAGAGTAAGTAATGTATTATTTAACGCACTCCTAAAAGCACCAAACTCATGTTTATAAGCCTAATCACTTTCATTTCTTGAAGATGGTGAATTTTGTTAGTTATTGACCTTCTCCTTTATCTAGACTAGCTTGTTTTCGTTGATTGGCACTCCTAAATTCCTCGTACAATGATAGCATTTATTCATCTCGAAGGATTAGAAGTCTCAGCGCTCAAGTTTAGACTTCTATTTCACTATTTAGGAATAATATATCTCATCATTAGTATAGTGATGTGAAACAGTGGTATAAAATCTTATAAGCCCGTTTGAAACGCCGCAATTATCTGTTTCATCGTATATATTTAATCATGTTGCATTCGATTTGACTTTGCTCTGTTGTTTCCTCTTTTTAGCACTTGTTGTCTGTTATTTTATCCCGTGGCTGTGGTTTTCCACATTCGTGCATATAGAGATGAGGCATTTATGTTCCCTTAATTACCATTTCACTTGCTGACCAGGTTTTTGGAGATGAGGAATGGTCCTTTGGGTACTGTGAACATGGTACTGGTGTGTTTAGCTTTCCTGCTATAAAGAATCCAATGTATACATACCGTGAAACTATTAAACTTGGGAAAGCATCCTTGTCTATCTCCAAGGTGAATCAGATCCTGAGGGAACTCAGTAGGGAATGGCCTGGACAATCATATGATTTGCTATCAAAGAATTGTAATCACTTCTGTGATGAGCTCTGTGAAAGACTCGGTGTGCCAAAGCTTCCTGGTAACTACATTTCCTGCCCCTTTCTTCAGTCTTGGTTGGTTTATGCATAATATGTTCCTTTGTCCCATATGTTACTGTTCTACCATCTGAAGCAATTCAAAAGTCCAGTATTTTCACAGAAAAAAAAAGGTAAAAATGTTCCCTTTGTGTGAAAGCATGTGAAAAATGTGAGGCTTTTACCTTATATAATTCTGTTGTGTTTTGATTGGTATAACATTTGATATGTTCTATTCTAATATGTCCTCAATTACGTCCAAACCATTATAATAGAGATGAAATGTAGTTACTTATGTTTTATGAGCTCTACTGAATTTGATGCTTGGCTAAATTCATTCAGTTATCAGTCAATATTATATTAGCTTTATTTTCTCTTATTTTTATTTTCTTCTTTGTTGTTCGCTCTTACTGGAAAAAGTAAAATTTATAACATTAGAAAGTTAAAATTGCCAAAGGCACCAACTATGTAGTGGATTTATTTGTTGCAGAAATCCATACAAATGCATCTTGGAGTTGATGACTTATTTTGCTGATGTTTTTCATTTTGCCATCATTTCTGATGATCATGTAATGACTCCTTTTCCATTCCCCATTTTCTAACAGGATGGGTGAACAGGTTTGCTCATGCTGGAGATGCTGCTGTTGAAATAGCTGGAAACACAGCCTACCGAGTAAGATTCTAATGTTTGTCAATTGTGAAAAAGTCACTATTATGGATATGGATAAAATCCCATTTGAACCTTGTTCTGATGTTTGTGTGCATTAAATAGCTAAAATTTAGACATTGCTCCTTTGTTATCATTGTCAACTTAATGTAACGAACATGTGAGTTTTTCTACCTACGGTCGTGTTCCTTAGATCTAGATATGGGTTTAGCTAGCTCCTTCTTTCGTAATAGTTAATACCTTCTGGTGTCAAGAATTGTATCCTCTGATGTGCATTGGTGTTATTGCAGTTTAGGCAAGCGAAAATGGAGATCGTAACTGCTAGCAAGGTAGCATATCGGTTCTTGGCTGGAGTTGCATCCAACAATTCCACGGTTGCTCCCGAGTCTCCTGGACATTCCAGTAGAGGAAGTTCCAGATTCCAAGGAAGTTGGTTCAAGAGTCTCATGTCATCTGGTGCTAAACCATCCACTAGTTCAGAAATGGCGAATCGAGATGAGCACCAGGTGGTGGCAAAGCAAGATGCAGAAGCACCCCCAAAGGCGAACGCTAATCGCGGTATCTGATGCTTTCCCACTTATCCAAACATTTGATTGAATAACTATTGGTTGTATGATCTTGTGGATTTGTTGTAAAAATGTTTTGATTTCATTCAATTGTGAATTTGTTCAGTTTCCGCAGATTCGTCTTCAAATATGATGCACTTCAGCCAGAGATGAACTACGACATATTTGGGATGAAATGAATATTTGTGATGCTCAATTAGACACGATTAAATTAGGATAAAGTTGTAAGCACTTGGATATATTCATCAAGAAAAGTTGGAACTCGTCTCGAGCTCTCTACTCAACCACCACATTCTCTAACCCCAATTGTGTTGGGAAACAAACACACCCCAATTTTGGCCGGAGGAAGTGGAGGTGGGTATTAACAAATACTTATTATTAATCTAGATTATTTAACTTACATATATACAGAGATTGGCATCAATATCATTATGTTTACCATGAGCATGTAGCTCAGTTGGTATTCATCACTCTTCTGAGAATGATAGATATAAGGTTCAATCTCTCCCTCATCCTATCCTTCTTAGGGTGATCTTCGGTAGAGATAAAACATAATTCACACATACAATATATATACTAATAGGATCGGAGGGAGCCAAGTACCCTTGGGGGTTCTAGTGTTTGAATCATGCCACGCTCATTTAGCACCACCTATAGTTATATGTATAGATGAATAAAGAAATTGAATTGGAGGTATTTGAGTTGATATTTCATCTAACACTATCTCATCCATGCAAAAGGAAAGTTGGAAACATAAAAGAAATTTGGTCAAATAGTATTATCATTATCTAATAATGTATTAAATTCCTCTCACTTTTAACTGGAAATAAGTGTCTTTAGAAAGGTAAAAGAAAGGTGCCACCGTGGCAACAAAGGATAGGATTGATATGCCACCAATAATAGTTAGAAAAATTGAGCAATGCTGCTGTAGATAAATAATATGTTCGGCTTATGATTTGTAAGGTGGGAAGCATAATGGGCCTCAGATGACTTTTTTTTTTTTTTTTTTGATTCAGGGAACCCGCAGCCGCTACGCTCGGTGCAAGACCTGGGTAAATCAGCGCTGCTTGTGCAAGTGGCTCGAAAACCACACAGGAGGGTTCAACCACCCTACCTTCGGTGCGCACTGGGTAAACCACGCTTCTTGTGCAGTAGCCTGAAAACCACACAGGAGGGTTCAACCACCCTTAATGTGCCAGGGTGACAGACAAATTACATAGCGGTTTTGGTGAGAATTGAACTCAGGATCTATCGCTACGTCATCCCATGGGGACAAGTTTTCTTCATTATGGCAACACGAAACGTGGCATTGAAAAGGCATAGTGGATTTTATCGGATCGATTAATCGGATAATAAAGCATTTTCCTTTGCGGGGCGGAAAGAAAGTATTGATGGGAATGGAATAGGAAAATTACACTTTTGAACTCCACGTGTGACATCTCATACAAATTTGAAAATCATATAAAAAAAAATAATAAGAACATATATAGTTGGCTCGAGCTAGGTAATTGACTTTTTAAATTTAATAAACGAAGCCGTTTATGGTACGTGGTTTTCTTTTTTTTTTTTTTTTTAAATTATGGCGTGGTGTTTATTTAAATCGTAATACCTAAAAGGCTAAAACCGACCGGTCAACAACGGAATGAAGGATTAGACTCAGGCGTTAGAAGTGACCAAATTTAATCAACCAACTCAACTCAATCGCAAGTCCCAGAGTTTATTCTCTTGCCGAATAAAAGTAAGAAAAACCACTCGATTATACGGTTCGCTATCAAGACGATGATATTGATTTTGTCAAAAAGCAAAAACTTGTGTTCATCATGTTGCACATGCAATATGATCCAATTACCCAACCGTATTTGACCCGTTGACCCGCATTGACCCGTGTTTGACCCGCTGACGTCAGCATGAGATCATTATTATTATTTTTTTTTTCATTTTTTTCCCTTTATTTTAAGGACGGACGTGTCACTCTTTGCATACGAAAGTGTCAATCGTAACAAACAAAAGTATCAATCGCAACAAAAAAAAAATTTCATTTTTTTTTCATTTTTATTCCCTTTATTTTAAGGACGGACGTGTCACTCTTTGCTTATGAAAGTGTCAATCGTAACAAATAATTTTTTTTTTTATTTTTTCCAATTTTTTTGATAAGGAAGGCGTGTCATTTGTTACTTATCCAAAGTATCAATCGTAACAAACAAAAGTGTCATTTGTATTTGAATAAAGTGTCATTTATATCATTTATTGAATATTAATTATTTTTTTAAAAAATGCGATTTGTTTCGAAAAAAAATGTCATTTGTTTATGAAAAATGTGTCAATTACAACGAACGAAAGTGTCATTTATCTTAAAGTGTCAATCACAATGAAGTAAATTGACACTCAGAATTAAGGAACGTGTCACTTTCATCTACTAATCAATATGAAGCATAATAACCATAAATATTACCTAAAGTGTCAATCGTAATAAACAAAAATGTCAATTGTCCCGAATGAAAGTGTCATTGTTTAGAACAAACGAACAAAATTGTTATTGTTTAGAACAAACGACACTTTTGTATACAAAGAGTGACACTCTCGTCCTTATAATAAAGGGGAAAAAACGAAAAATATTTTTTGTATTTCAAAACGAAAAAAGGAAAAAAGTATCGTGTCATTCTTTGTATTTCCGAAAAGACGAAAAAAATAAAAAAGACGAAAAAAAGGCAAAAAAACGAAAAAGGCGAAAAAAACAAAAAAGACGAAAAAAATGAAAAAAGGCGAAAAAGACGAAAAAAGTGAAAAAATGAAAAAAGACGAGAAACGAAAAAGGCGAAAAAAAAACGAAAAAGTAAAAAAAAACGAAAAAATGCGAAAAAGACGGAAAAAATGAAAAAAGACGAAAAAAACGAAAAAGGCGAAAAAACAAAAAGACGAAAAAAAGGAAAAAAAACAAAAAAGATGAAAAAAAGACAAAAAAAATGAAAAAAACGAAAAAAGAAAAAAAAAAGCAAAAAAAAAAATGAAAAAAAATAAATACGAAAAAAAAACCGGTCAAAGCGGGTCAACGAGTCAAACATGGATCAAAATTGGGCAATTGGATCATGTTGCATGTGCAACATGATGCACACTAGTCCATCTCTTGTCAAAATCCACGAAAACTCCCTGTCGACCAAAAAGTAAGAAAATTTAAGAATCAAGTGGGCACATTGAAGGAAACTTCCTATCACATTAAAAGATCCCGATATTTTTGCATAATTATTTGGGATATGCATGCTTAATTCACACTATCAGTGATCCTATAATTATGTAATTGTATTTTCCTTTAATTATGTGATTGTATTTTTCTTTTCTAGATTAGATTATATTTGTAGCCTTGTAATATATATTTGGCACATGTGTATACAGTACATAAGTTTTTTCGCAATACAATTTTTCATGGTATCAGAGCAGGTTTATCTTAACCCTATTCTTCATCACATCGCCGTCGCACATATTGTGCCACCGCCTCTAAATTAGATTCTTCTATTGTCATCGCACATTTTAAGTGCCACCATATACTTATTATTTTCTCATGGCCAAAGATGATACCACCAATGCCAATTCCCAATTTTTTCTTCATCCGTCTAACAATCTGGGTCAGAATTTTGTTACGGAGCAACTACACGATGCGAACTATGCCGACTGGGTAGATGAGATCAGCAACGCCCTCCGTGCAAAGAATAAAATTGGTTTCGTCAATGGAACCATTTCTGAACCTGCAGCTGGAGACGAAAAACATAAGGCTTGGGATCGATGTAATGCTATGGTCCTTGGATGGCTGAATAGTTCTATGACGAAGGATATCCGTCTTAGTGTTAAGCGGATAAAAACTGCTCGTGATGTATGGACCGATCTACGCGACCGTTTTGGCAAAGCAAGTGCACCACGAGGGTTCGAGCTTCGCAGAAAGATCATGCTTACACGCCAAGATGAAGGCACGGTTGCATCTTATTACAATAAATTAAGATCTTTATGGGATGAAATTGAAACTTTGTCGCCTATTCCTCCATGTGGTTGTGGTAAGGAAAACAAATCTCTCACTCAATTCTTACAAAGGCAGCGTCTATATGAGTTCTTGGTTGGCTTAGATGATGATTTTTCTTCACTTAAAACTCATGTTCTAAGTCTCGATCCCATGCCTTCTGTTGGAGTTGTGTATCACATGGCATCTGAAGATGAGGCATATTGTTAGCTATCCAATACTCGACGTGCCACGATGGACGCATCTGCCTTCCATGCGGGTCATACGACTCATACCATATCTGGAACTGAATCCTCTCGCACCAGTGGGGACAATCGTTCTCTTTTCAGCCGTGATCAAACTGAATTTCATGGTACAAATAGTCGTCCCTTTTGTACTCATTGTCAATGCACTGGACATGTCAAAGAACGCTGCTACAAGTTGATGGGTATCCGCAAGATCAAGGCTCTCGTGATGGTGGACGGGTCCGTGGGCGACGTGGCGGTGGAAATCAGCGAGGTCAGCGACCTCCACCGCGTGCTGCTAGTGTTGATAGCATCTCTAGTCCGATAGCAGGTCTTACTGCTGATCAATATACTCGTTTGATGGAGTTCATTGGTCCCTCAAAAACTCCAGACACTATTGTCGCTACTTCTAATAATGGTTCAGATTTAGCACGTACTCCTAGTGCTGCCTTAACTGCAAATATGGCTGGTAAGGATTTTCCTTCTGATTCTTGGGTCGTGGACTCTAGAGCCACGGAACATATTGCATGGGATGTTTCTTTATTGCAGGATGTGCGTAAAGATAATACAGGTACTTTGGTTCGAATACCGAATAGTGTTGGTATTCGTGTTGCCGGTACTGGAGACGCTATATTGTCTCGTTATATTCCTCTAAAGAATGTCTTGCATATTCCTAATTTCCAGTTACAAAATATACGAACCTGCCGAACACAAAAACCCGTGAAATGAAAATGGAAAAAAAATTACAACTTGAACAAGAAATAAAATTATAACCAAATGCAAGTCGAGTCGAGATAGAATCTCTATCCGCAAGAGAAATACGCTCCGGTAGTGCTCACGGTTACGACGTAATCTCCCCAAAGATAAAACGACTTCAAGCCCGGCGTAGCAGCACCGAAAAACGAACGGACTCCGACAAACTAGACTGAAGGTGAGGACTTGAGCTTGACAACTTTAGCTTAATGCAAGATGAAATGTAATGATATGTTGTTATGGAAATGATCTCTAACCTCCTATTTATAGGCTTTCCACCATGCAAGAATTAAAAACTCATGAATAGCCTCATTATTCCATAATAGGCCTTAGGGAGGTAGCTTCAATTGCTACGGTTTCACAATGTAATGGCTACGGTTTCATAATGTAATGGGGAGTAATTGTGAATCTTTCACATTCATACACTATTCATATATATATATATATATATATATATATATATATATATATATATATATATATATGGTGTTGATCTAGGGAGATCCAACACTCAAAAGAGATATGAGAATCGATCCTAAGCGTCGATCGGTCCTAATCTAATGGCCAATATCAACCCCTTCTTTCTTTAAAAAAAATGAGAAAAGGGTGCTTTGGGCATAGAATTGAATTATAGATTTGGGCGCTACAAAACATTTCGTTCATTCCCTCGGTTCATTCCACCAGTTTCAAAAAAGTTTTCGAGCTCGGCGGTTCCATTCCATTGAAAACCTACAAGACCCACTACTCCAAAACTTCCATCCACACTCCACAACCAACAGATACAGAACTGAGAAGACTCATTTCTCCTCCGTAATCGATGACCGAGAGATAGAGTTTTCCTCCATAACCGACCACCGAGAAGAACCGACAACAATCGAGTACGAAATCGAAGATTTAGAGACGATTTCCCTCGAATCGACGAGTATTCGGGTATGTTTTACTTATTCGTTACTTAAATTATGAAACCCATGGATTATTTGGTGTTGTAGAGATATGATTGTTAATGTGAATGAAACCCTATGGGAACCAAATGAGATTTGTGAATATGGAAGGGTACGAATTCGTTATTTGAAGTAATTAAGAAACAATTGAGCAAATTCTGAAACCCTAAACAATTGATGCTCATATAATGTTTTTACCATGTTCATGTTTGTGTGGAGAAATCAGGGTGGTTAGCTAGTGTATTCGTCGGTAGTGCTATGGTGGATTTCTACGTTAAACTGCTGTGCTTGAATGATGCAGCAAAGGTGTTCGACGAAATTCCTGAGAAGAACACTGTGTGCGTCAATGCGCTATTGTCAGGCTATGCAGAGGCTAAGATGTAGGGAGAAGGGATTGAGCTTGTTAGGAGGATGCCTAGGTTGTGTTTGGAAGCAGACAACTTCACTTTATCCTCTGCTCTTCGTGCTTGTTCTGGACTCTGTTCGATAGAATTAGGCAAGGAGATTCATGCAAGCATTGTGCGTCGAATGATAGACGTCGAAGCTGATGTGTTTCTGCAGAGTTTGTTGATTGAAGCCTCTTCAGTAGGAAGTAGATGTTAATCAGCGAGATTTATTTGATTATTGCGCATCAGCATTAAAGTATATCTATATTAGCATAAATATAGGAAATCGTTAGCATAAATTAAAATTTCTTTGGTACATATAATATATGTTGTTTCTGCATAAATATTTAGGGTGGTGAGCATAAACAAACGTAATGGTTAACATAAAATACGATATTCATATGCATAAAATGAAAATATTCTGAAAAGTTTTGTGTGTTACTGGTATGCATAAATTTTGATACTGATATGCAAGAAATATGATAGTTATATGCATAAATTCAGTGAAAAAACTGCATGCGTACTAAGTGAATATTCTAAAAAAGCAGGAACATCGCGAGGTAAAGGAAAGAGGAAGAGAACATAAATAATATAACTGTGTGCATAAATTTTGAGAAAGGTAAGCATAAATATTTTTGCCACAATACTAACTGATAAATATGAATGATTTCTTGCAGGAGTTTATTTGATGAGACACATGGAGACGTTCAAGGGTGATTTAATCCTTTAAGTGAAGTTGTGATTTTTTCGGAGTGTTTATATTGCTTGGGAGGAGTTTGAATGCTTTCTGTTAAGAGTGAATGGATTATCGTAAGTGGTGCATCTTAATAGTGGTTAAAAAAAAAGCTTAAATACATATTTCTTTCTTTACTTTGTCCTCATTTTCTAATTTATGGTTTTTTCTATCCCGGTTTTATTGATATGCATGAATCTCTTGTATTATTAGCATGAAATTGAGTGTCTGTGTGCATGAAAGTTTTAATATTGGTATGCACACCTTTTTTTTCGTTTGCCTTTTTTTATAAGCGTAAGCATAAAACATTTTATATATTAACATAAACATATGAAATAGTAAGCATAAATTTTTTGTCCATTGGTAGATATTATTTTGGATTTTTGTGCATAATTAATATTGGTGGTGTGCATAACTTGATCAAAATGTTAGCATAAAAAGATTGAGTCAAATGCATAAAATGTGTGCATAACTTGTCGAAAGGTTAGCATGAAATTATATACTTGTGTGCATGATTTCTGAGAAAGGTAAGCATAAATCAATTTGTAACGGTAAAATATGATAAATATGAATTATTTCTTGAAGGAGTGTATTTGATGAGACATATGGAGACGTTCAAGGGTGACATAATCAACTGGGACACGGGATTTTTGAGGAAATGTGTGAAGCAAATTAAGCTTTTGAGGATGCGGTATTGCTTGAGCATAGTCAATTTCGATGATAACAAAATGAAGGAGACAGTGAAACAAGAGGTTGTTGGTCATGGCGATGAGAATGAACTTGATTCTAAAGAATGTGTGAAAGCTCTTTTGTTGGAACAACTTGGGATGTAAAACTTAGAAGTTATGGTGGTACTTATGTTTTTTATTGATACAGTAGTTAAACTAATGTAGGCGAACACTTGTTTTGGTATATTTAAGTATTAGAAATTATGCATATATAAAGTATTTTTCATTCAAATCAAAATTGGGCACTATGCAGATATATAAACACACATGTACATAAAAAAAGGATATGCAAAAAAATTACATACCATAAGTATATAAATACACTACGGTATGCATGAAATATCAAACCTTGAACATGACTACGAAAAAACAGACAAATAATACAACCAAACAACCGAAAAACACTAAGAGGGAAAAAGAAAAGAGAAGATTACAAATTTACCCTTAATGAGACTATTTATTCCTTTTTTGATTTAAATTTAAATACTTTTGGGGATAAAATGAGAGCCTTAGATTTGCGAAATGAAGGGACGAGATCGGTTCTCGTATCTCTTTTAAGATTTGGATCTCATAATATCCATTCTCTATATATCTATATATATAGGGGAGAGATCAAATGAGAACCAATCCCTATATGAGAACTAAGAACTAATCTTGATCATTTATATATTTTAATCTATGGTTGGTATTGAAACTTTATTTAATGCATTATATTCAATGCAAAAATAGTATAAGGTTATGATTGTAACTTTCAATTCATATGGTAATTAATGAGTATTCTATATTTGGTGATTTTTTTTATTTAGGAATTTTATCTAATGTTTTTTAGGTAAATTAAATTCAATAATTTTGATAATAATTACGCTAAACAAGGAAAGATCTAAAAAGTAATACTCCCTCCGTCCCATTATTAATGTCCCACTTGCCTTTTTTGATTGTCCCATTATTTATGTCCCAATACCTAATAAGGACCTAATAAGGAAATAAATGAGTGGACCACAATCAATCTAAGCAAGTGGACCCCACTCCTTTATACTTTTACACCACAACTTTACACCTTTACCTTCACTATCTTAATTATCGTGCACAGTCCCAATGGGACATAAATAATGGGACGGAGGGAGTATTTGATAATGTTTCGATGGCATTAATATTTAATGCATTTCTATAATAATTCATATAAATTAAAGTAAATATTACGACATGAATTATCGTAATAATTCTATGAATTATTATTAAATTCATAGAAATTTAATCATAATTCCTAAAAATTTAATAATAATTCATAGAAATTAAAGTAAATATTACGATATGAATTATTATAGAAATGCATTAAATTAAGTGAATCAGTGCATCTATTCATATCCATAATACAATTAGTTCAAATATTTTCTTATAATGCATAAAAAATTGCATTTTATTTATCACATTAAAAAAATTAAATATTTATCATTCATTTTTTTCATAGATATTTAGATCTCAAATGCTGGTTTTATTGTATAATTTAAGTAGATTATTATTATTATTATTATTATTATTATTATTATTATTATTATTATTATTATTATTATTATTATTATTATTATTATTATTATTATTATTATTATTATTATTCAGAATTGTTATTCAAATGCATAAGTTAGGAATACTTATGCATTAATAATGCATATATATGCATCAAAGTAATATTTGTGTCGATGGACCTTTTTCAAGCTATTAGATTGATTTACGTGAATATGCATCACATTATGAATAAGTATGCATCGAACAATGCATACATATGCATCACATGAACAATGCATACATATGCATACACATTAAATAAGTGATAATAACATTAGGGTTTCGAAATTAATATGATTGAGTAGTTGAGATCGACGATTTTAGAAAACTTTTCAAAAATGGAATGCTTCACAAATTAATGTTTCAATTTTACCCATATTAATGTTTCGAAATTAATATGATTGAAATTAATATTTTCACAAATGGAATGTTTCAATTTTACACATATTTTTTTGTACAGATTTGCCATTATGCAATTAAAAATTAATTTAATATTTTAGATTTTGGTGTAAATTTAACCGTAGATTGAAATAAGATCTATGATCTATAATGGTTCCTAATTCTCATATAGGGATTGGTTCTCATGGGAACCCTACCCTATATATATATATATATATATATATATATATATATATATATATATATATATATATATAATATACTCCCTCCGTCCCGCTAATAACTTCCCAGTTGACTTCGGCACGGAGATTAAGAAATTTTAGTTTAGTGTGTATTTTATGAGTTTTAATTGTATAAAGAAAATGACACAGTTTTCGAGGAGTGGTTGGTGGAAAGAAATGAGAATTATCCAAATTTTTGCAAGGCTAGTAAAAGGCAATCGATTTTTATTTTTTATATTTTTTTTATATTGTATTTGAAGAAATAATCTAAAGTTTTCAAAAAGATAAAAATCATAATTTTCTGAGTTCGGAACGGAACATAATCGAGTAAGAGATAGATTTTTGAAGAGAGAGAGTATAAAAATGTGGGGGTTGAGTAGTAAGTAAGGGTGACCCGCTTCATTTTATGTTTAAGAGTAATTTTTACTATTTTAGGAAAGAGGACAGTAATAGCGGGACAGCCCGAGTAGGCAAGTAGGACAGTAATAGCAGGACGGAGGGTGGGCTGCAATAATATATTTCATGGTACCAAAACATGGCCCATTCTCACTCCAAAGCCCACTAAGCTAGCCCACCAAACAAGCCTGATAGACCACCCACTACATTACGCACTCAACTTCGAGCAGCTATTTCTCACTCACCAAAAATCAGAATTGAGAAACGAAATATACTACGATCATCTACTCGAAACGTAGTCCAACACTTTATATTTTATTTTGTCAAAATGACAACAAACGTGGCTCGAAATTGTAGTCAAAGTGCGCCGTCCGGCAGCTCAAATTATGCTTTTAATGCAGATTTTCTAACAACCTTTTGTCTGTTAGTCGATGAACTAAAGATGTGAATTGTGCCTTTACCTTCTTCCCGGATTTCTGTGTAATGCAGGATTTGGGCTCGAGGAGCTTGATTGGAGCGAGTAGAGAGTGCAATGGTCTGTATAGGATGTCACCATTTCGAGTTAAGGGATCGGTTCTCACGGCTTGCAAAGATCCGATTTTTTGGCATCGACGTCTTGGGCATCCTTCGGCTGACAAACTACGTCGTCTTGGTTTTTCCTTTCTACTTCTTCTAGTACTTTATTTTGTGATTCTTGTTTACGGCTAAACAGACACGAACACCCTTTTCTTTAGGTGCTATAAAGACTTCGAACTATTTTGATTTGGTTCATTGCGATATTTAGGGTAATTACAAAATTACTTCTTCTTCTGGTGCTTCATATTTTTATCCATAGTAGATGAATTTAGCGAGGTACATCTCGGGTATTTCTATTACCTCAAAAATCGATGTTGGCCATACACTTATTTCCTTTTGTAACATGATTCATACTCAATTTGGTGTGATTATTAAACGGATACGTACTGACAATGGGCCGGAATTTCAATCCCATCTCATGTTAGACTACTATGGTGCTCATGGAATATTATTGGAGACCTCACCTCAGCAGAACGGCGTCGTGGAGCGAAAACACCGATATTTACTTGAGGTAGCTCGTGCTCTACGATTCCAAGCTGGTTTGCCAATCAAGTTTTGGGGAGAGCGTGTTCTCACGGCTACACACCTAATAAATCGCCTACCTTCAAAACTTCTTGATTGCAAAACCCCATATGAGATTTTATATGGCAAAGTTCCTAATTATGAAACATTGCGAGTGTTTGGTTGTCTTGTTTATGCCCATGTCAATCGCAAGCCACTGGATAAGTTTGCTAGCCGTTCTCGTCCTTGTGTTTTTCTTGGCTATTCTAATTCCCAAAAGGGCTACCGGGTATATGATCTTAAAAGTTTAGATTTTTATGTCACCCGAGATATTCTCTTTTATGAGGATATATTTCCTTTTAAACAAAAATCATCCTTAGTTGACTTTACCACTTTCATAAACGACTTGTGCTCTGCACCATATGGTAATGACAATGCTAAGGGACCCCACCAGACCAAAGTCTCTCAACAAGAGCATGCCATCTACTGATATCAGCTGAGTTTTGAGATCTTCAATTCCATAGTACTACTATGATTTCCCCCAATATTATTTTAACCACTAATAGCTGAATACCATCTACTTACTCATAACCCAACAATTTCCCCCTAATTGATGATGTCAAAACCTCTATAAAATATAAAGAAAGAATACTAAACTACTGACATAGATAGACTTCAGTAAACTGAATCAGTTAGCCTTAAGAGTTCAGCAGTTGAGAGATAGGCAAAATCAGATAAACGGTTATGTGTGAGTGTGTGTCAGATCACTTCAGTGATCAGTTGTGATAGCAAAAACACAATCAAAGCCGTAAGACAATGAGTAATTGTCTGGCTAGAAATAGGAACTGATATATTTGTGAACATGAAGATTAGCAGGAAGGTCTTCGCTTGTAAATCCTTGCTCTTAATGTCTGGAGGATCCAGACCATAATACTTGACCATAATACTTGTAAATCCTTGCTCTTAATGTCTGGATCTCCTCGAGATCAGCAGGAAGGTCTTCGCTTAGATCGAAATGATATGCAACTGCCTTGATGTCGTCTTCTATCTCCTTTGTGCAAAGAGTTTCATCGAGTCGTCCTCGGAGGGGGAATGCGCCTGAAGGCTGGAGCTCGAAAAGGAATATTCTCTCTTTCCATTATCACCCGGAGCTGATCTCTGTGCTCGACGTTGTATTGATGCATAAACTCATCAAATAGCTGATCAACTGGTAGCCCGGATGGATAGAAACCCCATACATAGTAGCCCTTGTTGAATTCTTCCTTGAGTTCCTCCTATTGTTCATTCAGCTCAGTGGACACCCATTTGTCTACATGCGTAATAGTTTTCTTGATGTAAGGTGCTCTGGGCGCTCCTCTCCTGTAATATCTTGACGACCTCGGAATCTGCTTCCTCCAATTAACTAGAGGCTCTCTGGCTATCTTATCAGTGAGAGCAACAATCTTAGCTAGGTCCTCCAGTCTCTTTTTCTCTCTGAGAGCCACTGATCTAGCATCTCCTCTTCGGAGACTAAGTCCTTTCAGTGTGGCCTCCCAGGTGGCTCTGTCCTCGGCCTCTTCCTCAGTGTATCATATGCCTCCTGCTCTGCTTTTGATTTGAATTTAGGCATCGGGGAAGATGGAGGAGTAGCTTCAGTAGTGATCTCCTTCCCCGGCCTTTGCAGTGGCAGTGGCTCATCCTCTGCATCCACAACCTGAGCAATGTCTTCAATGAGTTGAGCAGTTGAAACAGCTGCTGGCTCAGTCGCAGTCGGTTGGACTTGGACTTCAGGGACTTGGACGTTCTCGGGAGGGGGGTACTTGGAACCGGTTCCCACTGAAAAGCTGAACCTTCCCCTTGATTTCCTTCCCCCTGATTCTCCACCACAGCCTGATCCGCCTCAGCCTGTACATGTACCTCGGCTTCTTCCTCAACTTTTTCCCCCTTTTTGGCATCATCATCCTGGGAGAGATGAGTGCGGATGGCAGTTGCCTCCTTATCCAAATTAAAGATTAGATCCTTGATGAAGGTGGCGGTGGATTTGAAGTCTTTTACTGCATCGCAGTATTGATCCCATTGCTTCTCCTGATCATCTCTAAATAGTCTGAGTTGAGCGGCTGACTCCTGTCGGAGTTTCAGCAGAGACTGATCATGAGATTCTGTCATCTCCTTCTGAATTTCTTTGAGTGCCTCCGCCTGTTGTTGAATGGCTTTCTGAAGGCTCGAGGAGGCCACTCTGTTTCTTTCATCCATAGTGGCTTGGACTGCCGCAAGGCCCTGAGTCAGCTGCTCAGAGAATAATTTCTGCTGAGAGAGTAGGAGCTGCTGACTCTGAGCGGCTAAGTCCGCCTTCTGAGCTTCTAGGGCGGCCTCGACTATTTCCTTGATATTGACTGAAGAAGTAGGAGTTTCGGAGACCTTCTCAACCCCTGCTGCCAGTCGGTCGACGCTCTCAGTCTGGGCTTTGGTGTACTGAGCCCATTTGAGATGAACGTCTTTTGCAAGGAGTTGATTCTTATCTCCATGTCGCCTGATGGCTTTGTTGACCGACTTAGAGGACACGGAACCGATTGGTTTAATCTGATAACTACTGGTTCCAAGCCTCTGCTCAGATGTCGCGATCTGTTGCGCTCGACTCTGCTTCGAGGCAACTCGGGCATCACCTGATGTGGAGGGTGGTGGTGATCGGCCCTGTTCGCGAGTAGTGTTACCCTCAACAGATCCTCCCAAATCTGCTTCCTTGGGTTGCGCCTGATCCAATCCGTCATCATTGTTATCATCATTATCGTCGTCGTGATGCGATGGAGGCGACGGGGTGTTGCCTGGTACTAAAGAGCGCAGGCTTAGAAGGTAAAGCAATGCCGCCCGCAGATCCTCAAAGGAAGCAAGATCAGCTGGTTCCCCGAACCCTATGGCTGACTGTAAGTCTTGCTCCTCGGCAAGTAGGGACAGAGTTGGACCGGGTCCCGATTAGATCTTCAAGAATATCCCGGTGAGGAACCTCGGCAAAGCATTCGTGTCCTCGGCCCCTTATGGCAATTTCCACCAAGTCCGGATACTCGGAGATTTCGGGAATCGAGCTTGGATTTCTCCCCGTAGCGCGGAGACGGGTGGAATGCATCGTGGTCCACTCGAGAGGAGACTTCCTCGCCCGGTCCGACATTGTCCGACTGAGTCTCTGAGGAGCTGATTCGCTGAACCTTATCTTTCAGCGTGGCACCTTCGATGCCTGTGTCCGCGTTAAGGGGTGGCTCCTCCTGAGTGGGTGGAGGGGAGGCAAGTTTTGCTGGCACCTCAGGCGGTCCAGGTTTATTTAGCCTCTTTCTCTTTGGAGGGTCAGCACAAGGGGGCATGTCGGTGCTGGGTCTTTTCTGCTCAAGCGGCCCTCGCCCGATTGATTTCTCAGCAGCGGCTCTTGTCTTAAATTTCACGAGCTTGCTGTCGAAGAATCTGGCGTCAGCAAAAGCTGAGCGATCCGATACGGATTCTCCGATGAGTACTGGCAACTTCGTCCCATAAAGCAACTTACCCACACTGATAAGTCTCCTCTCTCCAGTGGGAGTTGCTACGAACTTCTGAGCTTGAGCTTTGAGTTCGGCTACGTAATAATCAGCCCAATTCACTCTGACTCCATCATCTATAATCATCATCAGCTGAATGCGGGGCTTGGAAAGCTGATCATAAGAACCGACTGAGCTCGTGAGGATGTGAGACACAATGTATGCGAGCCCTCGGTATTCTGGTAAAAGTAGGTTCTTAGGCAGAGCAGTCTTGAAGACTATGTCGCTCCTGCCACATAATTTTTGAACATAGGCGTTGATTTCCTTCTCCTTATATCCAATAGGAGATACTCCTCGCGCTGGAAGATCGAACGTCAGCTCTACAGTGGTTCTGATGTCGAAGGTGCGAGTACTAGCATCCCAAGATTGTGGGACGACTTCCTTCATGAAAGAAAAACTGGATTCTTCCATTCCATTAGATTCGTTTGTCCTCCAGTTGTAATATACTTCAACGACTTGTCTGGGCAAGTAAGATCTTGGTTGCTTTGAGACGAGAATCTCCAGTCCAGAGGTCTCGAGAGCCGTGAATATAGGCTCCATATACGGAAGTTCAGCTTGGTGAAGCACCATGGTTGGCTCGAACTGGATTCGAGATTTTATTATCTCGTCAATGTTGGAGGGTGTTTGGATAGCCATCTTTATCTGCAAATATTCTGTTAGCGACTGTAAAAATGGAAATCAAAACAGAACATTCTTACTATAATGTAGAGGATGTTTACCGTAAGTGATAGAGCTTAAGTTGCAATGAAAAAGCAGATTTTGAAGAGAAGAAAATTCTGAAAATTTTTAAGCTCTAAGGACGATAAACAGTGAAAGTGAGGCGAAGGTAGAAGATGAAAGATTTTATAGATTGTGTGAATCAAACAGTTAAGATCGGACGGTCAGGGTTCAATCTCTCATTTTTAATGACGGTTGTGATTTGATGTTATAAAAGGAATGATTGCATAAGCCGCCTCTACCATAGACCCACGTAGGATTATGCGCAGTTAAGGTAAGTGAAAAGACATGCATTAAATGCGGCTGAGACAGCATTAAAGACTAAGTCATTTTAAATGAGAACGGTTTCCTACTGACTTATCCTTAAGAATTAATGGCGGGAAATAAATGCTCATTAACTACTGAGTGCAAGCGACTGAGATAATAAATGCGAGCATGCTTCTGATATAAATTTAAGTGTATAATACTACGCAAACCTCTTCACTGATTTTACGATCAGTGGTTACCGTTAGACTCGGGGAGGACAATTGATGTCTCGATGACCACGTTCCCCCTTACGTATGCAGTTTGATTATCCCGACTAAATCATTGTCTCGAGTCTTTGACCTGTCATATCGATTTCTTCTACTAACTCTACTCGGTAGGTTCCAAGAGACCTAGCTCAACCGATAATTCTCTCGAATCGTTCTCGGCCTAGTGGTTTGGTCGATATATCGCCCTTTGCTTGTCGGTATGGATTTTCTCCATTTCGATATCCTTCTTCTCGACATGGTCTCCGATGAAGTGGTGTCGAATATCCACGTGCTTGCATCTCGTATGGAGAAGCTGGATTACGAGTTATAGCAATAGCACCGGTGGAGTCACGGTAGATGGGCACTTCATCCCGAATTATACCATAGTCTCTCGGTTGTTGTCGAAGCCAAAGGATGCGGGGCACAACAACTTCCAGCAGCCCATGTACTCGGCTTCGTAGTGGGCGTTGCGGCTTGAATGTTGTTTCTTTGAAAACCAAGATATTAGCTTGTCGCCTAGGAACCGACACGTTCGGAAGTTAACTTTCGATCTATCCCGCATCCTGCATAATCGCATCGGAATAACTCGTCGGTATTAGATTATCATCGGCAGGATACCATAACCCTGCGTCGAGTGTTCCTTTTAGATATCACGGAATCTTATTTCTTGAGTCTAGATGACTTCGCTTGAGATCCGCTTGAAATCTTGCACATACACCTACAAAGCATAAGTTATATCGAGTCGGCTAGTCATTAAGTATAATAAAGAACCAATAATAGCTCTATAATCGGTAGAGTTAACGTAAGCTCCCTCTTTATCTAGATCGATTTTGAAATTCGTATTCATGGGGATTTTGACTGGCTTGCTCGAATCGCAGCCAAATCTTTTCAGGAGATCTCGAGTGTACTTGGCTTGATTGATGAAAATTCCTTCAGGTGATTGCTTTACTTGGAATCCAAGGAAATAATTCATTTCTCCCATCATGGACATCTCGAATTTCTCCTTCATCATTTTCTCGAATTGTTGACATATAGTCACGTTTCTGCAACCAAAAATGATGTCGTCCACGTAGATTTGCACCAGTAGGATGTCATCTCCTAAATTTATGTTGAATAGGGTGCGATCTACTGTCCCCTTCTGAAAACCTTTCTGAAGTAGAAAGTCTGATAGGGTATCGTACCAAGCCCTGGGTGCTTGTTTTAACCCATACAGAGCTTTCCGAAGTCTGTACACCTGATGTCCCTACTGAAAGCCGGGCGGTTGTTCCATGTAGACTTCTTCCTTCAGCACGCCATTCAGAAAAGCTGACTTTACATCCATTTGATATACTTTGAATCCTTGATGCGTTGCATAAGCTAGGAATAGACGAATAGCTTCCAATCTGGCGACTGGAGCGAATGTTTCATCAAAGTCGATTCCTTCTGCTTGACAGTATCCCTTGGCAACTAGTCGAGCTTTATTTCTGACAATGACGTTGTTTTCATCACGCTTGTTTTTGAAGACCCACTTAGTACCAATCACGTGCTGATGTCTAGGTCTGTCAACAAGCTCCCAAACTTCGTTTCTAACGAACTGGTTCTGCTCTTCTTGCATGGCGATGATCCAGTCAGCATCATTGAGTGCGTCCTCTATTGACTGAGGTTCTTCTGTGGACAAGAAAAAAGAATAGAGTGAGCTTTCTCCTTGACTTAATTTAGATCTTGTCCTTATGGTTGCTGATGGATCTCCTATGATAAGATCTGAAGAGTGAGCGTCAAGTCATGAACGTCTGAGTCTGGCTTCTTCTTCTAATACTACTTCTGCACAGTCAGTAGGTGTGTTAGGCATTTCAGTTGTACTATTTTCTGTGATTGCAGCAGTTCAGTAAGAAGGTTAGGATCTACTGAGTTTCCAGGTTCAGGGGCATTTAGCTCAAGAACAGTATTTGTTCCCCCTGAGTTTATATTCTCAATAGAGGTCTCAGTTACCACTGGGGCTTCCTCATCGACCGTTGTTACCTGTTGTTGATTATGTTCAGTAGAATCAACCAGGTCAGCTACATCGCTTGTTGGCTGAGTCTGAATTTCTTCATCGTCTGACTCATCATCCCAACAATGCTGGATCTTTTCAGCTTTGTCGTTTAGTTCGAGATCCTGTAGCTTGCTGCTGACATCTTCGGTATTCGTCTTTGTAGTTTTCCTGTTCTCAGTAACAAACTCATCAAAAACAACATGAGGGCTTTCCTCCACGCAAAGGGTCCGATAGTTAAAGACTCTGAAGGCTTTACTGACCCGAGAGTATCCTAAGAATACTCCTTGATCAGATTTTCTATCAAAGACCTTCAACTGATCTTTCCCATTATTGTGAATAAAGCACGGACAACCAAAAATATGAAAATGAGAAATAGAAGGAATTCTCCCTTTCCATAATTCGTATGGTGTCTTCATGTGTTGTTGTGTAAGCAGTGAGCGATTCTGAGTGTAGCGAGGGCGGTGTCGTAGAAGTCTCGCCCCGGAACTTTGAGGGTAGTCCAGAGTCTGCTAGGAGCGTTCTTGCTGCTTCTTTAAGTGTTTTGTTTTTGCGTTCAGCAAGTCCATTCTGCTGAGGGGTGCGAGCTGCTGATGTCTCGTGCTTAATTTCCTCCTTTTCGCAGTACTCTTTAACTACTGAGTTGAGAAATTCTGTTCCTCTGTCTGAGCGAATTCTCTGTATCTTGATGTCCTTTTCCACACTGAGCTTTTTCAGCAGTTTGGGCAACTCAGTCTGGACATCAGATTTGTTGGCTATGAGGAGTACCCATGCATATCTTGAGTAGTCGTCAATAACGACGAGGGCATACTTCTTGCCTCTTATAGTCACTGGAGAGACTGGCCCGAATAAGTCCATGTGTAGCAGCTGAAGGATTCCATCAGTGGAAGGTGACGGAATAGGTGGATTGCTACTCTTTGTCTGCTTTCCCTTCAAACATGCTTCACAATTTTTGTCTTTGATAAACGATTCGTTGGGCAGTCCTCTGACTTTAGAGTTCTTGGCTAGCTTGTTCATAGTCTTGAAGTTCAGGTGGCTGAGTCTCTTGTGCCACAGCCATCCTGCCTTGTCACTAGATTTAGTCTGTGCGAGTAAGCAAGCCTCAGGTTCTGCGGTTTTCCAGTTTGCAATGTATATATTCTTCCTCCGCGAACCTGATAACACTGTTTTCCCTGTAGATTTATCAACAATATCACAGAAACCAGTGTCAAAGAGAACTCTATTCAGATAGTCACAGAGTTGACTGACAGAAAGGAGATTATGTTGAAGTCCTTCAACATATGTTACTCTTGGAACTGAGGCAGTCCCAATATTCAGTGTTCTGTATCCCCTTGTATAGCCTTTAGAGTTGTCACCAAACTCAATTCTGGGACCATCTTCCTGTATGTAGTTGGTCAGCAGGCTCTTTTGATAAGTCATGTGTCTCGAGCAGCCGCTGTCCACTATCTAAGGGTCCTTATGCACCTCAGCCTCTTCTCCGGCCATCAGACAATATTCTGCATTTTCTTCAGGATTTGTTTCTCCGATCTCAACGGCAACAAATGCAGCTTCGTCTTCAGAAGAATACATGAATGTATCTTCCTCGATTGAGTTATCGGATATCTCTCCGGCTATGTAGGCCTGCCTCCTACGAGCAAATTCTCTCGCGTCTGGCTTGCCGTTCTGCTCTTTGAGCAGCTGAGAGTTCGGGACATTCGTACTGATAGTGTCCCTCCTTCTTGCAGTTGTAACAGACAGATGATCTGCTGCTTTTTTCAGCTGAGTCTTTGGATGGACTCGCAGCAGGTTCTGTGTTCCTGCAGTCAGTAGAAGGTTTAGATTCTTCCCTTTTTAGAAAATCTTTCTTACCTGAGGGAGAATCTCTGTTGTATTTCTTCAGCTTTCTGACTCTCTCCTTTTCTCTTTGATATTTGAGAGCCATAAGCGCAAGTAGGTCAGTAGCAGATGTCTCAGAAGACTTTGTTTCGCTGCGACTCTTGCCTTCTTTGGAAGAAATGGGTTTGATTCCAGTTTTGCTGACTGTTGCTTTGAAAGCATGGTCAATCTGAGTGTCAGCTGGAGCACTGGAACATCTTTGGGGTAGGCTATGCTCAAATTCCTCTGTTTTTTATTCTGAAAAAATAATATCAGGAGTTAGAGCATTAAGATCAGAGCGACGTAAATAAGTAGCAAATGGAAGCCACTTCTGTCGAGGTAGAGCTCTTAAGATCTTGGTGTTCATCTCTTTGTTTGTGAACATCCTCCCCAGCCCGTTGATCACATTGACTTGGTTTGTGAATCTGACGCTTAGCTCGTCAATGGTCTCACTGGGCTCCATGGCAAACGCGTCGAACTTTTGTAGCTCTAATTCGAGCTTGTTCTCTTTGATCTACGGGGTTCCTTGGCTCAGTACAACCAGGGCATCCCAAATTTCTTTTGCCGTTTTGCAGTCTTGCACCCTCCCGAGGTGAGAATCACTGAGCGTAGTTAGGATTGTATTACGCGCAACTCGGTCGAGGTTGTGCAGCTTTTTCTCTTCTGGTGTGAAGGCTGATTTTTCTTTAGCGACCTTAGCACCATTCTGCGCTCCTACACCTCCCACAGCGGCAAATTGTACGCTGTCAATCATGGGAATGATGAGTCCTGTCTCAAGGACGTCCGTCATGCTGTCATGCAGCGATGTGAGGTGTGCCTCCATTCTCACACGCCATACCGTGTAGTTCTCTATTGAGAACATCGGTACCATCCGAATACCTGACATATCAGACATTATGGGTAAGAGTATAAAGATGTATGAAGAGATACTTGTGCAGTGAAAAACGTTTTCAGGATCTGTTCGAGAAGACCAATATTTCAGAACTGGTGATTCAGAAGAACACACGCGCTCTGATACCAATTGTTGGTCCGGAGACGATAGTCAGGTGTAGAGGGGTGGGGGTGAATACACCTGATCACAGTTTCTTTTTCTCAGAACGTGAAGGACAGCTGAGCTGTAGGTTGCAACTGATGAACAGTGCAGATAGTAACCTTCGATCACGGGTCAGAAGTGTGCCAACTAATGAGCTCTCCTACTGACTTTTGTCAGTACTTGAAACTCAGTCGGAGACGTTGTGTGGATAAGTGTGTAGGGCCCGGAGATTCGTCTTAGTTTAAAAACGTGTTTTCGCAAGTTAAATTCTTTTAGCTATTGCGTTTTGAAAATACGTTTTATGCAAAGATATGATTTTTAATCAGTTTGTATGCAATGCAATAAAACAGTAAATAACACAAGCAATTTTTAACGTGGTTCGGATACGCAAAATCCTACGTCCACGGCCCTACCGAACAGGAGTTCTTGTTGATTTATCTGAGCAAGTCTCAGCAAGGAATCTGTGCACTGGACAGACCCTTCTAAGTTATAGTCCTTAGCGACTTTACAATTCAAACCAAAGTTTGAAAGGGAGGGGATAATCTCCAATTAGGAAGGAGTTCTTACAATAAGAACAATTCACAGAAAGTGAACTCCTTCGAGTTTCTAAGCTATAAATTTGGCAATGAGCTTAGCTAGAGAAGAGGGATCTAAAGAACTCTAGAGAGAAGAACTAATGATATTCTATGTAGGCAAGTTCTTCGCTGGAATAATCTTTAAGTTTGCTAGAGTTGTTCGTGAGCTTGCGCTGGAATAATCTTTAAGTTTGCGTGAAGCTCGGATTTCTTCTCTATTTATAGTTGTGAGCAGGCATATGTCCGTTGGAGAAGACGGTGCCACATGTCACAAGCTTCCAAAGAAAACGGCCATATTTTCGAATTGTTGCAGCAGAGTTGTTGGACATTGTACATGAGAGCAGCTTTAGTTGGTCAGAGCAGATAAAGCGTTGTCGGCTTCTCATTGGTCGAAGTTTGTGGTAGGTGAGAATGTGTCAGCCGTCACAGTTGACTATTCTAATCCTCGTATGTCTTCTGCTGACTTTCGAAATGACTTTAGCAGCTGAGTCATTTTCTGTCGGATACAGTAGACTTTAAGTAGTCTCTGTCTTCTTCGTCTGAGTTGGCTGACAAGGATATATCTCTAGAGTAAGGTCAGCTGATGACTGCGAAGGTACTGAGCTTGTATAGAGTTCTTCTGCTGATGTCTGTCAGCTGATGAGATGTCTTCTACTGAGGCGAAGATCAACTGATGACTTAAGAACGCAAGCAATTACACTGATGACGTGGGGTTCTGGAAAGTAACTTCGTCAGAAGATCAATCCAAAAATTTACCCCGTACAGGACTTAGACAAAAAGATAGATAATAAAAACAGTCTAGCCTATACATCATCTAGTCCTATCAAGACACTACACTACTGATATCAGCTCGGTTTTAGGATCTTCAATTCCATAGTACTACTATGATTTCCCCCAATATTATTTTAACCACTAACAGCTGAATACCATCTACTGACTCATAACCCAACACCCGAGTTTGCAAGCTTCGCAAGTCTTTATATGGTCTTCTTCAAGCATCGCGAAATTGGTATCATAAATTCACAACAGCTCTCTTAGAGGTTGATTTTCGACAATCTCGAGCAGATCATTCTCTCTTCATTTTTGAACGAGATACCTCTTTCACTATTGCCCTCATTTATGTTGATGATGTGATTCTTGCTGGTACTGACTTAGATCATATTGGGTCTGTTAAATCTTATTTACACAACCATTTTAGCATCAAAGATCTTGGCCCTTTAAAATATTTTCTTGGAATTGAAGTAGCTCGTTCTTCTAAGGGTTTTGTTTTGTCTCAGAGGAAGTACACTCTTGATATTCTTGCAGAGAGCGGCATGCAAGGCTACCGCCCCTCCTCCTTTCCCATGGAACAAAATGCCCGCTTTACAATGGACGATGCAGGCAACAAGATCGATGCTGGACAATTTAGGCGCCTCCTTGGTCGTCTCCAATATTTGATTGTGACACGTCCTGATATCTCATATACCGTGAATGTGTTGAGTCAATTTGTTTGTTATCCAAGACAAAGCCATTTTGATGCCTTACTTCGTGTCCTGCGCTATCTCAAGGGATCTCCTGATCAAGACATTTTTCAACCTGCTGATGGGTCACTCAATTTAGAGGCTTACGCGATGCCAATTGGGGGGGGGGGGGTTGTCCCATGACACAACGATCCCACAGTGGTTATTTCATCACTCTTGGTAATGCGCCTATTTCTTGGCTCACTAAGAAACAGACCGTGGTTGCCCGTTCTTCAGCCGAAGCAGAGTATCGTGCTATGGCCGCCACAGTTAGTGAAGTACTTTGGCTCCGCTTGTTATTGCGTGATCTTCGCATTATTTGTGCAGATCTCACGCCTCTCTTTTGTGACAATCAAGTTGTACGACACATTGCAGCAAAATCCGTTTTTCATGAACGAACTAAACACGTCGAGATGGACTGTTATTTTGTTCGTGAACGAGTTGAATCCAATGATATTTCGATTTTACCCGTTTCTACTTGTCTTCAACTTGCTGGTATTTTCACTAAACCTCTTGGGGCTGATTAATTTTCATTTTTACTCAGCAAGATGGGTGTTCGTGATCTTTACACGTCATCTTGAGGGGGAGTAAAGGAAACTTCCTATCACATTAAAAGATCCCGATATTTTTACATGATTATTTTGGGATATGCATGCTTAATTCACGCTATCAGTGATCCTGTAATTATGTGATTGTATTTTCCTTTAATTATGTGATTGTATTTTCCTTTTCTAGATTAGATTAGATTTGTAGCCTTGTAATATATATTTGGCACATGTGTATACAATACATAAGTTTTTTCGCAATACAATTTTTCACACATGGAGACGACAATCCCACATCGAAACGTTAGAACTTGGAAGCCTTCGTCACAAAACACAATGCATAAATGTTAACCTAGAATCTACTCGATTTTGCTTGTTATATTGTTCTCATAATTTTGATCCAAAACAACTAAATTCTTAATTCTTCTCTCACAAAATAACCTTTCTTCAGATCACATTACTCAAAAACACCATTCTTTTCATTTGGGACAATTTCTTTACCATTAACAACAACAAAAAAGAAAAGCATCACAAATTCTTGGACATTCTAATTCTTCTTTTAATCTCTTTCTCCAACTCGTCTAGCCCTCCTACCTCTTCAAGCTCCTGCACAAACATCAAAACCATCAGACAGAAATCACTCAACAAAAATGCTCGACAAATCACAACCTTGGGTCCCAAAAACAGGCCATATGGGACGCCGTTGAATTTGTCCGTATGATGAATCTGAAGTCCCAACAGCAAAATCAAACAAGATCAACTGACGTTATAATTAAATCATTAAAATATGTGATGAATGCTAATTGTTTAAGCATATGATTCAATCATGCCTGGTGAGCAGAAGCTACTCTTCTAAAATAAGGTACATCAGCAATAGGCCCCACCGGGAATCTCCGGTGTACAAGGCCGTCGTGGACGAACATGTAGGCTATCCCAAACACCGTTATCCCAAGCCCCTGCATCCAATCCCCCACCATTAGGAAAATAAAAAATTAAAAGAAAGAAAAAGAAAAGAATACTTACAGCGCCGAAGCAGAGGCCGGGGATGATGCCTTTGTGGAAGAAGCCGTATGAGAGGAGGGCTATGGCCGGGACTGCATTAACTATGGCGAATACATCGTTGAGTTCGAAAGGTCCTTCTCTGGGTTTGTGGTGGGACTGCACTCAAAATCACACTAAATTAAAGCTAGAGTTAGTTATTGATGGCGAATCTTTCAATTGAAGAAATACAAACCTCGTGCATATGCCATAATGAGGCGTGCCATAGAGCTTTATGTGCCCATCTTGCCCAGAACTCCATTCCCACCTGAACAATTCAATTTCATCAATATATATAAACGTACCTGGAATTTGGTTGAAATTCCGATGAAGAAACTTACAGCAGCACCAACAGAGAGAGCAAATGTACCAAACATCTCTGCATAAGGCACCACTCCGCCCTGCACCACCAAATTGAGATTTCCCAAATTAGTTGAAAATAAATTAATTAGGGCAATGGAAAATCCCCAAATAAGAAGAAGAGGGGGAATCAGAACGCCACCTCCATCTGCCAAGCGAATCGATAATAAACGGCCATGACGGCCATGGAAGTAATCCCAAAGCTGGACATAACAGCAGCCACCAAATACGTGAACCGCTCCGATTTCTTTCTAGCAATCTTCTCTGCGAGCTTCTCCGCTAGTGAAATCGCCATCCCAACACCATTACTTTCCTCTTCCGACTCCTCAATTGCCGTCCATTTCTCATCCTCCAGCACAAAACATACCGTCAAATTAGGCCTCCTTCTTCCGGACCTTAAAACCCCATGAACTCTCTGAAGAGCGTGACCGGGCGCGGCGAGGGAGGCGGGCCTCGGGCCCATAAACGGGCTGTGCTTCAGATAGAGTATGGTACTTCCCGGAGTGTTGGTGCTCGAAATTCCGACCGCCATAGCTGGTGGTTGACGGCGGAGGACGAGAGTAGGATTTAGAAGGGGGTTAAGGGGTGGTGGTGAGGTTGAAGGGAGAAGGAGTTTTCAACAGGGAGATTTGAGGAGAAAGTGTGGGGGTGGGGGTGGAGGAACGTATACCACATGTTGAGTTAATGCTGGTGTTTCTATATACGCCAAGATTGTTGAATTGCATGTGCCGGAAATTATGTTTTTTGCTTTTTTTCTGATTAGTAAAATAATATTTGCTTTTGCACAAATTAATGTTACTACACTCTCTATTCTCTATTTCACTAATCAAATTCATTTTCTATTTTGGAATGTTTCACTAAATAATTCATATTCCATATTAATCGAATCCATTTTCTATTTTGGAGTATTTCACTAAATAATTCATATTCCATAAATAAAAAATATGAGTGGACAACAATCATTTTAAATAAATAGATCCATCACTTTATACTTTTACAATCACACATTTTTTTCCCTATCCACTTTTTAAAATCCCGTGTCCAAAAATAATAAAACTTGATTAGTGAAACGGAGATACAATTATTTATCACTGGAAATTTAGTGTTTTTTTTTTCTGCAACAAAATGACTAACCCTCAATTTTTTTTCCGGCGCACACAAGAAAATTAGTTGTTGAACAACAAAAGTTTCAATCGCATATGACTACCAAGTGATAATCAAGTCTTCATTATGAACAAAAAAATAATTATTAAACAATGTAATAGATCACAAAATCACGATCTAGTTGTGATTAAAATAAAAATAAATATTTATTGTACATGTATGATATGGAGGAATTTCTACTATTAGCCAAACAGTAGAAATTAAAAATAAATATAGCCCATTACTAAAATAAAACACAAAAGTAGTCATTTTGTCTTTATCTGGCGGAGGGCCTATGGAGTCCATCGACCCTAAAGAAAAAAAATCTGAAACTCCCCGTCGGCCGAGCAAATTCATCGGCCGAGCCATTGAATTCTGCAGAAACAATTACCAGGGCCGATGGAGGGCCGAAGGTGGGCCGATCTCCATCGGCCCTCAACATATTAAAAATAAATGTTAACAGGGCATCGGCCCTGAACTTTAAAAAAAAATGTTAAGCAGAAGGGCCATCGGCCCTAAAAGAAAAAAAAAATTCAAATTTTGGCCGATGGCCATCGGCCATCAAACAGTAAACTTTTTTTTTTTAAGTTCAGGCCATTGGCCATTAAAAAAAAAAAAGAAAATTCAAATTTTGGCCGGGCCGAAGGCCGATGGCCCTCAATTAGTAAACATTTTTTTTTTAAGCCAAACAGTAGAAATTTTGCTTTTCGATTTATTCTTTTGGCTAACAGTGTATATGAACACTATGATATGTACTCCCTCATTCCAATCCAATTGTCCAATAATCTATTTCAGGTTGTCTTACTCTAATTATCCACTTTCATTTTTAAAGTAAAATAATACTTTATAAATATAGTGGACTCCACTACTTTATCACTCATTTAATTACAATCAATAACTTTCTTAATCTTTGTGACGAAAAGAAATTAAACAATTGAAATGATATGGAGGGAGTATAATATCAGATCGGTGTTATTCATCCAAACTTGACAATATAGTTGATTTTCATACTATATTTTTATTAACTCAAATTGCTATAAGCAAAAATTACCACTTCACAAAAATTATTGTTTTTTGTAAATTTATAGAATAAACGGTTTGATATTTTATTCAAGTATAAAGTGAAAATAAATTTGAGACTAGTGTATATACGAATTTGATTTGAAGTTGATACGAGACTGAAAAACAAAACAAAAATAGGGAAAGGTGTTTTGCAACATTAAAAAATGCGAATGAGAAATAAAACAAACATCAATCAGTGTCTCCGTCTCAGCATCGCCTTTTAACATTAAATCGAGATTAAGATATGAGATGCGAGTGGTGGTGAGTGGTGATAAGGAGACTAATTTTATGAAGCCACGATAGTGGGAGTACGAATGGTATTTAGGTAAAGCTGCATCAGCAAAGAGGAGGTGGCTATAGATAGTACGATGACACGTGTCGCCATAACAGAGAAGGACTCAGCCCACATGAACATGATGAGGTGGTTGGATTTGCCTTGATCATCTGTCCCATTTTTGGTGGACCACTCAGTGTCCACCAATCACGCGGTGCCACGCGTGAATTGGTGGACCATATTTTTAACAGTACTGATAAAAATATGGCCCATCAATGCACAGATGATTCAGATTGGGTCGGCCAAACCCATCCTCCCCATCTTAAGAAAATTCAAGACAGTTGTAATGTACGTAAATTACGTAAATCCAAATCCAAAATAGTAACACAAAATTAGAAAATTGTCTAGTGTTGAAAATTGTTTAAATTACATTTTTTGTTACATTAGTCAATTTAATTTTGACATTCAAAATGTGAACTGCTTCAAGTATTTTTCTTCTGGAAGTTTTGGTCAATGCTGCACTTTTAGTATCAATATATTATTGCAATATAACAATTTTTTATGCACAAAATAATATTTTTAAAAAGGGATTAATTGACTAATAAAATAAAGATGAATAAACTGAGAGTAACTACTGGCGTACGTTATGTCAAAAAGGCTGAAACACGAAGTTGGTGAATTGTAACAAAATTTGAAGGAAAATATAGGATCTGATTAACTGGATGAAGCTATAAATACTACTCCCTCCGTCCCGCTATTTGTAGCTCACTTTCCCGAAAGAGGTATCCCATTATTTGTGTTCACTTTCCTAATTTGGTAAAAAATTAGTCCTACTCTATCATCTTTTCTTTCTTACTTTATTACATTATCTCTCCTACTCAATCATTTTTCTCTCATACTCTCTCATTATCTTACTCATCTTCTCTCTCATACTTTATCATCTACTCTCTTAATTCCCGTGCCGAAATCAATTGAGCCACAAATAACGGGACGGAGGGAGTATTTTGGAAAACAGAATACAGTTGAATGGAGCATATAGAGCTTAAGGAGACCAAACAAAATAACTAATAATCATCAAAATTGAAAATAAAAATAGAAACTCAAAATCCTAAAAAAGACCGAGGAACAGAGAATATTGAAAAGCAAGCTTAGCTTGAAGGAGCTCCGCCAAAGCCACCACCCCCACCACGGCCAAAACCGGGACGTCCGCCCTGCATGCAAGTAAAATGTACACTTCAAAGAAATACAAATAACAAATAGAGGTAAAAAAAATATTTCATCAACATTCCCAGATCAACACCCATAAACAATAATTATCGCAGTAAATATTTTTAACATAATAAACAGGAATAGTTTAATGGAAGAAGTTGAAGTCTCCAAAAAGAGGGCAATGGAAATGGAGAAAAAGGGATAATTAAGAATGAAGTGCTGAACATAGAGAATTAAGAAGAAGACTCTGCCTAGGCAGTGTTGCTGCTTCATTTAAGTGCAGATTTTGATCCTTCCTATTGAAACCTGACTTGCTTTACTTGCCTAATACAACTTATATACAACAAACTCCAAACTGAACCCCCCAAATAAAAAAATGGATCAGGCTCCCTGCTACAAGCCACAGCATAATGAAAAGCATGCAGCTAAATAAAGAGCACCTTTTATAACTATGGAAGAATATCACATAAAAAGACTAAATTGCAACCTGAATCACTTCAAGATTCAGAACCACTCAAGATGCAACTAAATAAATAGATAGATAACAGAACAAAACACTTACCCTGAAAGAAGGTTGGAAGTCAGCCGGAGCTCCACCCTTTTCGCCACCAAATTCACCTGGTGGCCCTCTTGGTCCACCACGGTATCCATCTCGATCACCAAATCGTGGCCTGTCACCCTCTCTTGGAGGTCCACTATATCATCAAAAAGAATAAATCATTATGCAGCACAAAATAATAAGTTGAGTCTTGAGATAAGCAACGCAAAAGGAACTTAGCAGTGACTAAAAAGATGCCCCCCCCAAAAAAAAATCTTGATACTAGGAATATGCATCTCAATCATGTTTAGAAGTTCCTAAAATGACTAAATCATCACCAATGAATTTGAATAAACTTATAACTTTTAGATATGCTTGTAACTATCATATATTTGGTTTCGGAGAAGTCATTAGGATTTCATAAGCTTTCACTAACGAATGGGGTCCAAATCTTATTTAAAGAGATTATCTAATTTTGGAAAAGCAATTCATATTGTACTCCTTAAAATATGTAATTGCTTCGACCAACTTATCATTAGCAATAACATGAAACATAACACTTATGAGCTAAAAAATATAAGCATGACTGCATGAGAGCTCCGTAATAAGCTTATCAAAACCAAAAGGTAGAATACCCTAATTGCATATATGAAACAGTACTGACATACTGCCATTAGTTCTCTTATTAAGTTACATTATGATTCCTAAAATCTCAAAACTTAACAGGGAGAAGATTTTACATTTTTTAACATCACAAATATTTACGTGCACAATCCACTAAATATAACTACAAATCCTAGCACCCTAAGAAACACGAAAGAGCAAATTAAAATACACATAATATGAATTTCTAAGTAGGTGTATCCGATTTAGGAATGACAAGATCCATAATGCCAGCATTTTTAAATAGACAATCACAAAATACGAATTTCTAAAAGTTAAAGTGGGAAAGAAGTTTATTACCGAGGGCGGTCACCAGGGGGGCCACCCAAGGGCCTGCCTAGGGGCTTGGATGACTTCTTCAGTGTGGCGGTATTGTTTAGAGAGAAATGAAATGAAAAATATGTAGAGAAAAGATGATCTTCTTCATTCACTTCCCTTCGGTATTTATACAGTGAGGAGGAGAGAGTAACAGTGTAAACTAACACAAAACAGATTAACTAACTAACTACTTCCTAACAGTGTGCATTAACTGCCTAACAGTGTATTTAACTGCTTCTAACTGAGTGCACGTGTTTCTCACGTGTTCTTACTTAAGTTAAATCTAATATTCCCATAACTATCCTCCCCCTGCGATTTCAACCAGTGGAAACTTCTCCGTTAGTGTGTGGAATCTGGATATTGGAAGCGGTTTGGTGAAGATATCTGCCACCTGATCTGTGGAGGAGACATACCGTACGTCAAGTTCTTTTTGCAACACTTTTTCTCTAACAAAGTGGGTATCTATCTCGATGTGCTTGGTCCGAGCGTGAAGAACCGGATTCGAGGCAATCGCTACCGCGCTTTGGTTGTCACACCATAACACTGGTTGACTGGAAATTGTAACACCTAGTTCGGCTAGGAGGGACCGTATCCACACTAATTCGACTGCAGCATCAGCAAGGGCTCGTACTCGATTCCGGAGCTGCTGCGCGATACCACTTTTCGCTTTCTAGAACTCCATGAGATAAGGTTGGATCCAAGAAAAATACAGTAGCCACCGGTAGAGCGTCGATCATCCGCGGAGCTGGCCCAATCCGCATCCGTGAAGCCGTAGGGAGCAGATCGAAGTTGGCTTGAATACAAGTCCTCGGAATGCAGTCCCCTTTAGATACCTCAGTAATCTTTTGCAAGCTTTCCAATGTAGAGTTGTTGGTTGTTGTAGAAACTGACTTAATTTGTTAACCATATAGCTAATGTCCGGTCGTGTAAGGGTGAGGTACTGAAGACCTCCAATAAGACTCCTATACAATGTAGGATCTCGAAAACAATGGACTATCATCTTTAAACGGTTTTACGCCCATAATCAAAGGGAGTTGGGACAGATTGAGAGTTGAGCAGATTGGCTTTGTTCGGGAGTTCTTTTACATACTTGGCCGATGTAAGATAAAGGAATCTCGACCTTAGTTACTTGTATTCCCAGAAAGTAACTGACCTCACCAAGGGATTTTAAGGCAAACTCATCACCTAGTGATTTGATAATATTCTGAACCAGATTAGGATCTTCTCCAATGATGAGGATATCATCTACATATATTAGAAGCAAGAGCAATTTTCCTTGGATTCTGATAAAGAATAGAGAATGATCCGAGGCCGAGAACTTGAACCCATTCACGCAGCGCATAACCTTTCAATTTCTCATACCGGGCTCTAGGTGCCCGCTTAAGTCCATACAATGATTTACGGAGGCGGCATACATGATGAGGGTATTTTGCATCTATAAAACCCCTAAGGTTGTTGCGATGTAGACAGCCGCTCTAAAATTCCATTCAAGAATGCATTGTTTATATCAATATCTGTTATGGACCAACCATAAGTCTTTGGCTAGAGTGAACATAAGTCTAATTGAGACTGGTTTGACTACTGGACTAAATGTCTCATGAAAATCAACTCCAGCTCTTTGTTGAAATCCCTTGGCCACAAGTCTTGCCTTGAATCTATCCACAGTTCCATCAGCAAGAGTCTTAACTTTGTATATCCACTTGCAATTTACCATATTCATATCAGCAGTTCTTGGAACAAGTTCCCATGTAAGATTTCTGTGCAAGGCATTAAACTCTTCTTGCATGGCTTGTTTCCAAAGAGGGTCAGCTAAGGCTTCTGAATTAGTTAGAGGTTCTGATGGAAGAGATGGTACAGATATGGAGTAGGCTTTTGGTTTGAAGATACCATGTTTTGATCTGGTGCTCATTGAGTGTGTATTTGTGGGCTGAGGTGGAATAGTGTTCTGAGAGGAGGTTGATGTAGAATGAGAGGATGCAGAGTTCTGACTAGATGTTGGTGTGGGTGTCTGAGTTGGTTGAGGAGACTGAGTAGGAACAATGGGAGTGTTAGGTGGACTATGTAAGGGAACAGAGGTGGATTGATTAGGTACAAAGTGTATAGTGGGTGAAGAAGTTGTGGAGACTGGTTCAGAAGGTTCTGGAAACAGAGTTTTGTAAGGGAATTCAGTTTCATTGAATAGCACAGTTCGAGCTATATAGATTCGGCCAGAGGGATGGAGACATCTATAACCCTTGTGAGTTGGACTGTAGCCTAGAAAGACACTTATCTGATCTATACTGCAGTTTATGAGTGTTGTATGGTCTGAGATAGGGAAAACAGCTACAACCAAAAGATTTAGGAAGTTATAATCAGGGAGATTTTGAAAGAGTTGTTGGTAGGGGGACTGATTTTGGATGGTGTAGGAAGGTAGCCTATTTATCAGATACACAGCCGTAGTAAAAGCATCCCACCAGTACTGATAGGGAATAGAAGCATTTGCCAGAAGAGTTAAGCCAAGCTCGTAATGTGCCTATGTTTTCTTTACGCCCTACCGTTTTGTGGATGTGTATATGGACATGGATGTCGAATTCTACCCTAGATTGTTCAAAAAATGTCCGCAATGTTCTATACTCTCCCCCCAATCACTCGAAAGCTTTTAATGGAGGTCTCGAAACCGGTTTTCAACAAATTTAAAAAACCGTTTTTCTTGCTAGGTGATCTTCGGACTTCGTCAGAGAATAGATCCGGGTAAACCTTGTAAAATCATCAACAAAATGCAGATAGTATTTGTAGCCATCGTAGAAGGAATAGGACTTGGCCCCCACACATCACTATGAACCAATTGAAAAGCATGTTAGGTTTTTACTTCTACGGTTGGAAAAGAAAACCGATGAATTTTACCCAAGACACAAGCATCACGGAACTTTCGTCTTTAATATGAGAGGTAGATAGATGTAAGTGTTCTAACACGCTTGAGTACATTATTGTGAGGATGGCCTAACCTTTGATGCCATAGAACTATATCTGCAGCTTGTTGAGATAAGAAACATACCGCCTTCTTTGAGTTGGTGGAGTGCGATCGAGACAAGTATAATCCATCCTCAAGAGGTCCCTCCAAAGAATGTTTCCTTGATATTGTTGTCCTTGACAAGACAATAGCCATCATGAAACTCAAAGTATACTTGGGTTATCCTTAACAAACCGAGAGATGCTTAACAAACTTTTTGCAATTTGAGGTGCATGAAGTAAATTTGTTAAGATAAAGGACTCGATAGTGATTTTTATCACAAAGAGTACCCGAACCAACACTCTTAATGGGGATAGAATTACCATTTCCAATGATTAGTCCGAATTTCCATTGTAGGGGTTGGAGGATTGCAGAGAGCACTTGCATCCGTTGTAACATGTGCGCTTGCTCCACTGTCTAGAAACCGGCTCGATGTTGAACTCGTGAATTGAGAGCAGAGAGATTAGCTTGAGGAGAGATATTAGTAGTGATGTGTGGACTTGGTAATAAGCCCGAAGTAGGATAATAGCCATGAGAGAAAGGATTTGTTGTTGATTTTGAGGAGACATTCCCGCATCACCACCGAGTGATGCTTGTGGTGAGTGTTGAGCTTGTGTTTCGACCCGCAAAGCTAACATCAAATCGCTTATAACACTTTTAAGGCGGAGTGTCCAGTTTTGCCACGTTGACGAGAGAACTCTGTTTCCCGAATTATAGTGTCCCAGTCCTTCCACCACGGTTTCCCTTATAGTTGTTCGACCTCTCGTAGCCAAAGTATCTTCCTCTCCCTCGATTTGAAGAGTTTCCTCCCATTCCATCGAGTTTGTTGTGTATGCAGCATGAGCTTGAAACATAGGATTAGAGTGTTGAGTAGCTCGATTCTCGCAATCTCACTTCATGAGTTTGCGGTTGATTCCGCACTTGATTTAGAGTGAGAATGGTCGACCGAGCAGTTGATATGGACGCAAATGGACTCATACTACGGTCCAAGACCACCAAGGACGAATAGGATTAGTTCGACTCGGGTATGGCTTGATTTATGTTGAAAAGTTCATCCGCAATTGATCTAAACCGCATGATGTATTCATCTATCGGTAGATCTCCTTTCTTCATAGTTTGGAGTTGATAACGAAGTGTCATAGCCTTTGCTTGAGAGTGAGAGTGAAATAAGGATTCGAAGGCTTGCCATAACCGAGGCAGCCGGTGGTGCGGCGGCCAATATACCCTAGCTTTTGGGGAGAAATCGAGGAAAGGAGCCGACTAAAGAGGAACTAATCACGTCTCGACCATATGAGGTACGCCGGATTTGGAGTAGGATTAGTTTGTATTTTTCGTTGCAATTGTCATCACCGGAGGCGTTGCGGTGAGTAGATCTTCAAAGCGAGTATGCTCGAACTGTCGCGAGAACTTGTGTTTTTCAGAAATTGTAGTTTGTTTTGTCAAGCTTGATCGAGAGAGGGTGTATATTTGGCAGAACAACGGAGTTTGGATCAGTCGCCATGGATTGAGAGAGAGAAAAAAAACAGAGGTTGAGTAATCGGAGAAGATGATCGGAGAAGATGAATGAAGAAGCTAGAAGTTTCTAGAAAGGCTCTGATACCATATTGTTTAGAGAGAAATGAAATGAAAAATATGTAGAGAAAAGATGATCTTCTTCATTCACTTCCCTTCGGTATTTATACAGTGAGGAGGAGAGTAACAGTGTAAACTAACACAAAACAAATTAACTAACTACTTCCTAACAGTGTGCATTAACTGCCTAACAGTGTATTTAACTGCTTCTAACTGAGTGCACGTGTTTCTCACGTGTTCTTACTTAAGTTAAATCTAATAGGCGGGAACGATCTCCGAAGGAAGGTTAAGGTATGTTCGGAGGAACTCAATTCCATCATTTGTTAGATACCAATAGTAATGCATCCAAGCAAAGGTCTCACGCACGTACTCCTTCGACTTGAAGCTTTGCATAAGCTTAATCACCTGTAGATTCGGGACATCGATATCGGGGTGCTTGGCTAGGTTATAATCCTTCTTCGCATAGCAAACACCCTCTGCAACCACAAAATAAAAAGAAAACCCAAAATGAGGCTACAGAATAATTCACAATGTTTTTTAACAACGTTCAATAGACACTTGTAGGTGCAAATAAAGCTCACAACAGAAATTCATAGCTACTGTAAATGCAGAGGGGTGAATGAGACGAATCGAACCTTGAAAGAGGTACTTCGAGATCTCTCTCCTGTTCTTCTCCGAAATTATCTGAAGCAAAATCCAATTCCTTAATTAGCAAATCATTGAGCCTTAATTCCATTAAATCAAGTACAGAAGAAGAAACAGAAAAGCAACTAGAATGAAATGAAATGAAATGTGCGTGAGGTTGAGGTGCGAGAGATAAGGATTACCATGGTGGATGAGCAGGATTCCGCAGGCAGAAGATAGAGAAAGACCGACGAAGAAACTGCAGCAATTGGGTTGAGATAAAACCCTAGATAATAGAAAAGAGCCTTATACGACAGGGTTCTGCATTTCGTGGGCTTGGGCTGCGAAATTGGAGTCGAGATAATATAACTTTGGGCCCATTTTAGCCCAATTTTCTGCTGCATCTGGTGGGTGGTGTATGGTTTTCCCAACTGTGTCGAGCGAGTTACCCAACTTGAGTTGGCCAAAACTCGAAAACCGAGAAAGAAAAAAGGGAAAACACCGCAAAATGTTTCTGCGGCGGGTGGCGCGGCCGCTGATGATGATGGCGAAAGTGAAGGAGACGACGGGGATCGTCGGCCTCGACGTCGTCCCAAACGCGCGTGAGGTGCTGATCGGACTCTACACCAAGACCCTAGAAGAGATCAAGGCGGTGCCGAAGGACGAGGGATACCGCAAAGCCGTCGAGAGCTTCACGAGCCACCGACTGAAGGTGTGTCAGGAGGAGAAGGATTGGGAATCCATCGAGAGTAAACTCGGATGCGGACAGGTTGAGGAGTTAATTGAAGAAGCTCAAGATGAGCTCAAGCTTATCGGTCACATGATAGGTTAGTGTGGAGAAATTGTGATTTTCTGAATCAGCTTTGATGAGTTTTTTTTTCTTCTGGATTTTCTATTTTCCTTTTTTTGGCGTTGATAGCATATACTGTTTGTTAATTGCTGATTATATTTACAATCGTCTAAACCTGGGGATACTGCATTGTGCGATCTTACTTTCCTTGAAATTGGATGTTTAATAAACCTTAATCCAATCACATTTTTGTTCGGGTTAGAATTAGGTTTAGATCTGACCAATTTTCTTTAGTATAACTGGGTATCAGGAGCAAGCTGTGAGTTTTATTATCCGAGTAGGGTTTTGCACTAATGGGAACAGATAAAGGTGTTTTTCTAATGTTTTCTCACTTTGATTGATGTGCATCGTAGTAGGATAATGTGGAATGACTGAAATTATAAGCAATTCATAAATTGCATAGATTTAAGCATGTATTTTCTTGTTATGACTTAGGATTCTAAGATAGGAAGTTATAGAATTGTATTTCACTCTGAATAACTTGGTATCTGTTGTGGGTTTTGGGAGAATTTCAGATTCTATGTTTATGCACAAAAAAATGTGGTAGGTTGGTTAGGAGTCTAGAAAGTGGCACTTATTGTTTGTGCCAAGCTTGGAAGAAGGTTTTAGCAGGTTTCTGATTCTATTGGATTTGGAGCAAATATGTATCATTCACTGGCCTTTTCATCTCCAAATGCATATTGGATACACATTTTATTTCACTGTTTTCTCTTCTGAATCATTCCACACCTCGAGTTGAATAGGAAATGTGAATGTATATTAGTAGACTTCTTGAATCAGTCCACACCGATTGTTAAATACAAAAAAAAAAAAAAAAAGGAAATCTGAGTGTACATAAGTATTGTACTTGAAAATTAAACTAAGTTTACTCTTTTCTCAAGTTAAAGCATTTAAGATTTATGCATGTATAAAGGGATCTTTCAAAAGTTCTAGACTTGGGAGAATTGGTATTAGAAATACTTGGTTTGATTGTAAGGATTAATGTTTTAAAGAATTGATTATATAGCACTTAATGTGTATATCAATTTATGTGTGGAAAAGTTATTGGGCGAAAGGTTTTTGATTGTTTGCATTTATCTATGTTTAAGAGTTGGAACTATATAGTAATCATATGTTAGAAGTTATATTTGTTCTAGGCGAATGTCAGAACTAACAAATACTGGAGATTGCGAGTTTAGTATTACTCTTAGCATTTCTCGCCAAACAATTTGTTTGTTCTGTTTTGACTTACTTCATATGATGTTTTGTTGTGAACCAATTCTTGTACTTGGTGTAGAGTGGAACCCATGGGATATTCCTGATGATTATGAATGTGAAATTATTGAGAACGATGCTCCAGTTCCGAAGCATGTCCCCTTGCATCGTCCTGGTCCCCTTCCTGAAGAGTTCTATAAGACGTTGGCAGCTGTTGAGACTGGGACTTTGAAGGATGCTATTGCACTCTCCAAAAAGGAAGATCCTGCAATTTCATCGGATGCACCACGCGCTAGTTAGTGTGCTTCTCTTTCTGGTTGGAGTTTCAGATGTATGTCTCTTGTTTACACTCTCTCAAGACATTTTTTTTTCCCTTGATCTTATTGTGATCATCTTGACACAAGCTCCAGTTATAGGTCAGCTTTTTCCATTGGAGTTCTTTTGTCTTGTCTTTCTTATTACATCCTTGTGCAAATAAGCAACTGATATATGAATACTACTGCCCTGTGTGTGGAAGTATGAGTTTTGATTATGCACTTTCTTTATATATAAACTCGAAAATCATAATTCGACATCAGTATATTCATGGGTCTTGCTTCATTCGAATGGGACTTTAATGCTACGAATCTTTCAAGTACTGGAATCAGATTCTACTAACTTAAGGCTTCCTTTAACCTCCCTCTTTTACAAGATTTCACATATTGTCCCCTAAATCAGACCGACTGGCTTCATCGTATATCGCTGCAAGAATGACATAGAATTTGAGATCACAAGGGTCAAGCTCAAGGCCTTTCATCGCCAACTCTTCTCCAAGAAGCATATTCCGATGCAACTTGCAAGCATATAGCAATCTCTTACTTCATCTGTCCGCCTATTACTGTCCTCTTTGGTTTCGGCACGGAGATTAAAAAAATTTGTTTAAGTGTGTATTTTATGAGTTTTAATTGTATTAAGAAATGGACATCATTTTCGATGAGTGGTTGGTGGAAGAAATGAGAATTAGTCCAAATTTTTGTAGGGCACAGTTGAGGCAAATCGATTTTTTTTTCTGTTTTTTTTTTCATATTGTATTTTAAAAAATAATTTTAAGTTTCCAAAAAGTTAAAAATCATAAATTTCCGAGTACTGAGTGGAATGAAAATCGTGTGAGAGATAGATTTTTGGAGAGAGAGAATATGATAATGTGGAGATGAGTATTAAGTAGGAGGGGTCCACTTCATTTTTTATGTAAGATTAGTTTTTATTATTTTAGGAAAGAAGACAGTAATAGCGGGACAGATGAAGTATATTCGGCCTAAAGGGTATCGATTTCAGAACACCCACGGCCTCCTGCAGACGGCCCTCTCTACCAAAAAGATCGACTAACAAGCCATAGTGATTCAATTGAGGTTGTATACCATACAACACCTTCAAGGAAAGAAAATCCTCGAAGGCCATGTCTACTAAACCACTTTCGCTGCAAATAGATAGCACCATCATTAGTGTAACCGAATTGGGTTTGGCTCCGGATAATCTCATGTCTTCGAGTGTCGAGAGAGCAGAAGATGTATTTCCACTAAGAGCAAAACCATGGATCAAGACATTCCAAGAAATGGTATCCGGCTGGCTTACCTCACTAAAAACTCTCTGAGCTTCAAGCATACGCCGACATTTTCCTTAGAAGTCGATCAGACCGTTTAAGACTTATACCCGCCTGCCCAACCCAGATGTAATGGAGTAGCAATGTGAGCTGTTCTCCAGTCTGCAGAGCCTCTAAGCTGGTAGATGCTGATAAGAAAGTGGAGATGGCAAAACCATCTATTGGTAAGTCATCATTGCGCATATGGTTGATGATCTTTAAAGTCTGTAAGTGGTTTCCGATCTGATTTAGTCTTGAGGCAAGTGTGGTGTATGTGGCCACATTCTTATGACTCGTTCCTTTCACTAATCTCAGCGAACAATCCGCCATGTCGAACCCTGCATAAGCATCAGCAAGAGCATTTATAACAACTGGTTCATGATCTGCATTAGTTTTGATGATAACTCCATGAACCCTCCTTGCCTGGGTTAAAGATTCTGTTGTCTGAAGTATATTGGAGAGAGTAAGAGAATTTGCTTGATAGCCCAGGAACCGCAGTTGGTAAAACGCTTGAAGATATTCTTTTTAAGACCATGAGCAGCCAAAGCATAAACCAATGTGGTCCATGATAAAATATTTGGAAGAGATATATCTTCAAACACTTTCTTAACATCTTCAACAACATTAGAACACTTGCGTACAATTTTAATAGAGCATTCCCTGCAGAAATATCGTTCTCTAATCCAGCCATGATAACCTGCTTGTGTATCTGTTTTCCCAACTGTAGAGGATGAGCTGAAGAGCAAGCATTCAGGATTCCAGCATAACATAACTATTTGGAACAATATTATTCCTCACCATATGTCTAAATGCACTAGTCGCATCTAGAAAACTCATGTTGTGAGTAAAGCCATGAGTCCATAACTGCACAACTTGTTCAGATGTCTGTTTCAAGATCTTCAGATCATCCTCCATCTTTCGGCACCTTGTATACACGTCGAAAAGAGACGTTTTCAAGATCAGATTCATCTCAGCACCCCATAATATTAGTTGGGCGTGAATCGGCCTAACATGATCAACCCCCAAGAAATTACAAGCAGCTAAAAGCTTTACAAATGTGTACTCATTTGGAGACACCCTAATCTCTATCATACGAATGAAATATCGTACAGCTCGAGCCCAATTCCCAGCCTGCACAAATGAAGAAATCACTGCAGTCCAAGTGACAGTATCTGCATTTGCCACGCCATCGAAAACTTTAACTACACCGTCTAAATTATCCGGTTTGGAATATAACTCAATCAAACTACAATGGACTCAAAGCCATGCTTTATTAAAGCAGCATGAATTCTAGTGCCATAAACACAATCTCCCAATGCACAACATGATCTTAACGCATTCAAAAAGGTGAACTCATTTGGCTTCTCACCAGAATTCTTCATGGAGTCAAAGAAGCTGAGGGCTTCCTTATGGTTCTCATCTTTGACATATGCAGACAACACCGCGACACGACGTCCCTGTGTGGCATTTCGTCGAACATGTGGTTTGCATGCTCGGTTCCGCAGCATTTTGCATGTGGATGCAGATGCCATCTATCAACAACTGCTTGTTGGCAAAATATATGATTCTGGAACAAGTATCTTCAATTATGGTTCTCCTCAACATTTACAATCATCAGCTAATATGGAAGAAGTGAATTTTAGGTTATATATGTGGGAGTAAACGAATAGTAGTAATATTTAGGGTTATATGTCCCATTAATATTTCTTTTGTCATAGTATCTCATAATGGAATCTGCATCATTGAAAAGTATTTCATTGATTCTGTATTTGTACGACATTACCGAAGGAAAAATTCGATATAAAACATATTAAAATATTGTTGTTGTCTTCTATGGATACCCTATCAAAATTATAAGGGGATATTACACTGTTCCTATGAACAGTAGCAGTGGCATTTTTGTAGATACAACTAAAATTTTGGCTAATTAAACTGGGAAACTCAATACGCTGGCAGTTTTTCAATTACACCAGAAAACAAACCTTTCTGCCTTCCTTGCAGCCATCTGAACCAACGCTCTGCAAATCTATCCACCGCCTAATACACCTTTCCCCCTCAACATCGTCACAAAAAATTAGGTTAACTTTTTCTTTCTTTCTCTCCTCACAAACCTCGCAACGCCAATATCGAATAAAATTTGGATAATACAAAACACTCTCTTTTAATTACCCTCAATAAGCAGAATAAAGCGTTGTCGATGTATGATTTGCTGAATAGTTTCTGGAAATTTTTAAATTTTGTTGTTAATAACGGGTCTGCTACTTATTGACTTCCTCCTTGTATATTTCACCATATGCGTCTGTTGGATCAAGAATGGATCTTTTAGAATCCCACGAATTATGAAAGTGTGCAGTTTCGTTGATTTTGTTTTTCTTTCAGTTTTTGAATGATAATTATGTATTATTAGCCTTACCAAAGTTTTCCTTGATTGATTTGGGCTTCTTTGAAGGGATTTCACAAAACATTCAGCCAAGTCATTCCTCCTAGACTAGCTGTTAATATGAATAAGAGAAACTTTTGGGTATTGGTTTATGTAGTTAGGGCGTTTGGTGTTCTACCCAAGACGGTAAAGTCAAACACAAATATACTCATCTCTTATATATAACTACACTACATACCCAGGTTTACTAAAATACCCCTACTTTTCAATAAATACAATCTCTTTTCAATGATTGTCAACTGTTTTTATAATTTTCCGTGAAATAATGATTGATTTTTGTTAAAAAAAATAAGTATATCGAAAATAGCAAGGGTCCGATCAATGTCCGATAGAAGGTTCCGATCACGTCCGACCGATCGGCCATAGCATGATTGGACAAGCATGATCGGCCCTGGCCGATCATGCATGATCGGACACATGAGCATGATCGGCCGTGGCCGATCGGACATGATCGGACGTGTCCGATCGGATCGGCCACGCATGATCGGCCGGTGTGCATAATTTGTCCGATCGATCGGACACATCCGGTAAGGTCCGATCAATCGGACTCAGTTTATTAAAATACTAATGTGTCAGTGCCCTATCACCTTTTTCAGGTGCCCTATCACGTGTGCGACCGATATGGCACACTGTGTTATGAATAAGTCGAACCTATATGTACGATTGATAGGGCACTATAAGAGTGTACCTATCACTTTTTACAGTATGCCCTATCATGTGTCCGACCGATAGGGCACTCGTGAATAAATTCATCAGTGTGCCCTATCACCTTTTGACAGTGTGCCTTATGACATGTCCGATCGATACTACACACTTTCACGTGAATAAATTATACAGTTTGACCGATAGGACATAGTTTATCGTCAATAAATTCATTACAATTCATCTCATCACTTCACTTATTTCTCACCACTTCTCTTCTCTATTCCTACCATCCTTCTTCATTTCCACTACCACCAAAGCAAGAAAAAAATATGGAGAATGATTGTCAATTTTAACGGAGTTTTCGATAGTGAATCGAAATATGTTAGCGGCCAAGAGACAATGGTTTGGATTCCGGCAAACAATATTTGTCTTGTAGTACTACGACAATATATTCAATACGCCTCGGATGCATATTCGGCCCGCCCGACTACCACATCTATTATACTGCAGAGTCTCGTAAAAGTCATAGAACAATCAAGGCCGTTATCGGGAGTGATCTTGATCTACATCGTATTTGTCTTCTAGACGTAGAGCCTGCAGTATATTTAGTGCACCCCAATAATACCGGCATAGTAAATCGTGAAGCTCGAAACTCAACATTCGTTGAGTCTTATCAATTCGGAGGTGATAACCAGTATGAAGGGCCAAACAGTGGAAGCAACCCAGATGGGAGTCGAAGCAACCCCGGTGGAAGTGGTCAGGAAGAGGAGATCCATGTCGAAACAGATGAAGATGAAGAAGTTTATCTTGACACTTCATCTGAGGATGAAGATGAAGGTATTCCTGAAGCATTGATCAATTGTTCGCTTGGTGACTTTGCTGCATGGATCCGACGAGAGGGCGGCGTCAACCAACTCATGTCAATGCTTCTTCCAATCACTCGTCCAAATACCGATGACGAAATATTATACAGCAACATGGAAGCAACAAGTAATTGGATCATTCCAATTATACCTCTCGATACATCTGACCCACCATTCACAACGAGTTTGCCTCTTATATTGGATTGTGATTTGCGGCAAGGAGCTGTTTTCTGGGAGAAAGATGAATTATATGCTATGGTCGCACTGTGGCATATGGAACATGGAGTGGATTTCATGTGCCGACGTTCGTGCACAAAATGACTCGAATACATATGCAAGCGTAATGATACGTGTCCTTATTTTCTTCGTGCTGCTTGTAGGGCCACGAAAATTTGGGAGGTGACCGTATATAACCCCGAGCACACCTGCAACCACGATCTATCTGGCTTAGGATCGAGAACTGTGCGGGCAAAGGTCGTAGCCGCCTATATTGCGCAGAGAATGCACCGCCAGAGCAAGATACTGAAACCCCCCAATATTCAAGCTGATCTTTTGGATAGGTTTGGAATCCAAGCGAGTTATAGTGTGGCGTTGCGAGCACGTAATGCTGCGATATCAATGATTTACGGTGGCTATGCAGAGTCATATAAAAATCTTCCGAAGTATTTGCATTTGCTCCGTATGCAAAATCCAGGCTCTTTGACCGATCTAGATATTGGTCCTGATGGTGATTTCCGACATCTATTTTTTATGCTTGGTGTTTGCCGAAGTCCTTGGTTATTCCATCTTAGGAATGTGATTGCGGTTGATGGGACACACCTGAAGGGGAGGAATAAGGGAATCCTATTTGTCGCTGTTGGTATTGATGCTAACGAACAAATATTCCCACTTGCTTTTGGTGTTGGTCCGATTGAAAATGATATTTCTTGGAAGTGGTTTCTAACTCGGCTCCGAGCAGCACTCTCCTCCACTAGTGATCTAGTAATTGTATCAGATCAACACAAAAGTATAGCCAACGCGGTAAGAGATGTTTATCTGGAAGCACACCACGGTCTTTGCTACTACCACATCGCAAATAAGATTGCTCGATATGGTAAGTGGATCGTGCAGATGTTCCACGAGGCAGCATACGCATATCGAACATCAGTCTTCAACCGCGCGTTAAATACGATACGAGAGGCACAACCCGCAGCGTACGAGAAGTTGATGGATATCGGTCCCGAGAAGTGGGCCAGATCACAATGTCCTACCCGATGTTACAGTATGTTAACATCCAACCTGGCTGAATCTATTAACTCTCGACTTCTGGCTGCAAGACGTCTTCCAATATGTGCTATGATCGAGGCAATCCGACATCTGCTCGAAAAGTGGTTTGATGCTCGTAGACAAAAGGCTCATGCGAGGACTGATATTTTGACTGAAGCTGCAGATATGAGAATGAGAAATGAAAGAGATGCCGCACTCAGGTATGTTGTTACATCCGTGACTGCTGACTTATTTAAGGTGGACACTGGAAAAAGACAGTGGAGAGTTGATCTGAGCAGTCATTCATGTGAATGTGGAGTATGGCAACTAGACGAGATCCCCTGTAAGCATGCAATTGTAGTTTTATACAACCGCCGTGAGAATTTATATGATCACATCAATTACTACTATCGGACGGAAACATGGAGGGAGATATATGCGGGTGTGGTGAATCCTTTACCTCCACGGGGCGAGTGGGGTGTCCCAGCAGAGATTGATGCGATGGTGGTACTACCGCCAATTATCACGCATCAAGCAGGACGGCCGAGGAATAGCCGACAAAGATCCGCTGTAGAGGCCAGTACATCTAGCAGCAGACCTCGTGCGCCAAAGAAGTATAGCATTTGCGGGGAACAAGGTCACACAAGGCGTAAGTGTCCGGCGCCATCAAATTATGAATAATCTGCTCTAGTGTTAATAATTATGTACGTAATATTTCAGATCATATGGTCTATTATTTTCGTAATCTATATAATCTCATGAAAAATCGAGGAATGAAACTAAAAAATCTATTTTCGTATTAAATATTTCAGATCATATGGTATTAAGATTATTAAATATAAAATATATGAATAGTACTCACATATTTGGCGGAGTACCAATCACTTATCCCAAGTTCTGGAATCCCCTTCACGCACTGCACATCGTCCTCTTGAGGAACCCCTTTATAATCCTCATCATTCTCGTGTCTATTACTTTGTGGATCATTACAAAACTTGAGCCACTCTTTCATAATAACCATCTGGTAATTAATTATTCAACAATAAAATTAAACCAAAGAAATAAAATATTTTCCATAAAATACTCAGATATGAAATATACTTACAAAGACTGTAGAGTCCGCTATGACTTTGTGTTGGGCATCTGGAGTCACGGGTAGGTTACCTTGAACTAGCCTGACCCGCAGTGACTGGATGTAGCAGTTTACCATCTCACAATCAATTTCAGAATCAATCTTCTTAAAATTCTGGAACCATTCTCGTTCAAATGGAAAATCATCTGAACGTCGAAAGGCCAAGCTTTCACCGGACAAATACTACTCAAAACTCTCAGCCAACGAGTTACTCGGCTCAAACATATCCTACAAAAGGTAATTATTAAATTAGGAAAAGAAATTAAATTAATTGAAGAATTCTCTTACCAACTCGCCCTCCTGATTTTGAGTTGATGGATCACTCTCCCATACATTAAAGGTCGGTGGTGCGGGCTCATCCCACCGGGGCCACTGCATAGCCTGAGCGTGCCAGCTATATCCAGACTGAAATGACCTAGACTCCTCCTCGTGATCAGAATATGATGAATATTGTCTTGACCTACTACTTCTATCCAGCAGCTCCTCACACCTACTCACTAGCTCCTCACTGAGAGTCCGATGATAATCATCAATTCTATTCATCATAGCTTGCTCGCACCTTTCAAAATTCTCTTGAATAGATCGACTGATAATGGCCTCTATTCTTGGGTCCAGAAAACTATATGTCTCACCAACTGCTAATAATTATCAAAGAAGGGGACGATTATTAAAGGAGGAATTGACCAGAAAATTTTCACTTAGAATTTAAGTTTATTACCAGATGCATCTCTCGGCTGGCGATGAAGATGCTTGTGTACGGCGGGCCCGCCCTCGAACTCTCCTACTATCTACCACGGTGTGCTCCTCCTCTTGCTCCTCCTCCTCACCGACAACTCCTCCGGGTCGTACTACGTCCGCTCTCCTGCGGTGCCCGATCAAGATACGCCGTCCATCTTGATCATACTGCACCGGCTGTAGGGGGTTCAAGGGCACAGGAAAGTGTATCCCAAATGGACTACTACCGACTGCACTCTGCCAATATGGACACCTCTCCTCAAGCTCGGTCGGTTCTAACACTTCAAACACTACCGAGTCTCTCATCTGAAATACATAATATTTGTGCATTAAATATTAATAACAAAATTCATAACATATTCATTGTAATTAATAATAAAAATATTATAATTAATAATAAAAATATTTTTACCTGGCGCTTAAAAAACCCGGCTATATCACGCTGATCGGCGTCATTAAACGACCACCGTAAATAACGAGGGAAACCATTGGGATGTAGAAGGGTCGCACAACGAGCTCCAAAACTAGGAATGGCCTCATATGCCCACACCTATATTACAATATAAATATATCGAGTTATTTAAACTAATAAAAATTTATAAATTAGTAATAATTAAGTTGTGAACAAATATTATACCTGTAGTGCCCAAATCGGCCCGTAGAGATTATACTTTGATCCTACGAGGTCCAGGGAATTTGATACGTAACTGAGGTAGTGCAACATGGCCTCGTAGGTAAAACACCCCATGGGAACGCATTTCATTTGTTGATATCATCAGCCAATACCCATATCCATGTATCAATCTTCTTAGTCTCTGCAGGAGCATAGAACCAGAAGAAAAGAGCCAAAATATTCGATAACTTAATCAAGTCATCATCTGAAACGCCACCGGGCTTATATTTTGTAAATCAGCTTAACAAGTTCTTTGCTTCAATCGGTCTCCCACCATTGACCTGCCGTAGACCCCAGACTGAGTAGGCTGATAAGATGCTGCCATGTCGAAACTACACTAGCCGAACATGAGCCCAGTGACCAATGCGAACTCCGGATGAGAGAAACGGATGTTCTGACCAACATAATTAAACCAAACCTCCGAAGGTCGTACCGAAATCTCATAGCATAATAGCTGGTGAAGAGCCCGCATAGCATTCTTACCATCTGGCCAACCCACTATGCCCCCGAACTGACCACAAATAAACCAATGAACTAGATCCATACCACCCTGACTAGATAATTTCTCTCTAATCAATGTCCCTAAAGTATGCTTATAATATGTTGTGATCCTCGGGAAAACGTCTCGTAGTGCTAACCGTTTAAAATTGACATATATATTACAATTAATATTTAATAAAATTATAATTATTACAGTTATAATATTTAATAAATAACATTAATTAAAAAAAATTCGCGTAAAAAAAATAAAAAAACGTGCCGATCGGTCGGACCGGTTCAGACCGGCCCGACCGGTCGGCGCTGAAGCTCAATTGCCGGCAACAATGGCGATTTCTACCTCATTTTCCGGCGATTTCTACCTCATTTTCACCAATTTTCACCCAATCCAACCACATCTATGTTATACTCACTAAACCCAACATATATATTTCATAAAAAACAACTTTTAAACACGCAATCATACATTAATTTCAACATCTACAAACTAATTTACAAACTAGAATTTCAAATAAATACTAACTTCTTCCATTGTTTCCGACCGGTTTGGAAGAAGATATAGTGTTCTGGGCGTGCCGATGAGCGTGCCGAGTTCCCGTGCCGATAGATAAATTTTCTGTTCGATTTGAGTGTGCCGATCAATTGTGTGCCGATAGATAAAAAACCACTTATAAATATGTATTTATGCCCGATCGATTGGGCAGTGCCGATCGATCGGCAAAAAAAAAATTTTAAATTCCTGTGTCCGATCGATCGGTACAAAATTTTTATTTTATTTTTTTTAAGTCCGATCGATCGGCCCTTTCTTGATTTGTGCCGATCGATCGGCATGATGTGTTAAAATCAGTGCATTTTTCGAATCTGACAAGTTTCAGGTTAAAAAATTGAAAAAGTGAGGGTAGTTTAGTAAAGTTGGGTATTTCCTACATAGTTTTTAACAAAATGGGTAGTTTTGTACTTATTATAGTGGTTTCGGGTAGGATTGTACAATTCCACTATGTAGTTCTACCGTGAAATGTTGGCTTATCAGTCCTCTACCCAGGGTATCTTTCTCTAAACTCTTATACTCATCCTTAAACTACTGTCAATATAATATGCAATATAATCAGGGGCGGATCCAGAATTTCGAGTTAGGGGGGGCGAGAATTTATAAGGGTACGAAAGGTGTTGTACAGGGGTTCGGGGTCGGAGCCCCCAATAAATTTTTTTAGGAGAGTTTGTTTCTATTTAAGTCTAACTATACTTACTATTTAACGATATTTAAGGATATTATATTATTCATCTATGAAATTTATATTACAACATCTTATTTTGATATGTCTACTTGTGATCGGGGAGATAAGAATTTATTCAATTGAATTGAAAAAAAAATACAAACATAATATATCAGTTGCATAAAGTTATACCATATGTTAAAATATATAGATATCCGAACTCCAAGTTTTAAACCTCCACTAAAGTTGGGGTACTTAATATATAATTTTTAATATTTTTCATATATAGTTGTCACATTCACACTAATTTTAGTTTTAACTTAAGGGTAGAATGACAAATTCTAAAATAACGGGGGGGGCAAACTCGAAAATCAAAATGAAATATATATGTAAATTATAAAAAATAGAGAGCTAATCGTAGTAATACACGAAAGTTCGGGGGGGCGGTCGCACCGGCCACCCGCCCCTGAATATAATATGCAGTTAATATTTGGATAGACTCATGTGGGATAATTCTATAATCTTGATGTTCGTTGTTTCATTCAAGGAATGATTCTGATTATCTGAGTCCAACCTTTTATAATCATGTACATTTTATTCCTGAGATGTCGACCATTCTATTGTCATTTGTGTTTCCTGCAAATTGGGTCAAACTTAAAGTATTGAGGTAAGAACATCTTCTTCTTCAAGATGCCTAACTTTGATAAATAAATTAAGGAATACAAGCTCAAGAGAAGCTGGATGATCAATGATTTATTTTTGTTTCTGTAGTTCTATAATCTTGCAACCATTAGCATATGTTTTTATTGATACTTAGGAATAAATTATGGGCTCTTGAATCCCAAGGATTTATTCTGATTATTCTCGGTTGCGGTACTATTACATTTTCTGGTTTGATTAGCATGTTTAGTAAAATCAGAGATCTGCACTCTTGTGATGGTGGTATAGTATTCATCTTCATTCTGCTAGAAAAATGAGTTCCCAAAATGAAAGTAATCACCATGACTTCTGTTGGTTACAAAAGCTGCTATTACAAAATAATACTATAAGCGAAAAATAAAACGAACAAAAAGAACCGTCGAGTCGAGGAGTCCTCTCTCCGCAAGACGAAATACGCCCCGTTAGTGCTCTCGGTTGTAGGCGTATCGTCCCCAAAGATGAAACGACGAACGTCTCGAAGATTGCAGCACCGCAAGATCGTCGAGCTCCGACGAACTGGACTTTTCCGGCGAGGACAGAAGCTGCTGGACTTGAGCTAAGATGAGCTAAGAAATGCAGCTAAGAGCTAAATATGGAATGCAGAGCAGATGTTGGTGTGTTTTGGAATGAACTGAAGCTCCCTATTTATAGGCAGCTTCCACCAGGTGAAAAGTGTTGGAGCCATCAATGCTGGAGGGTCGTGGATGGTAAGTGGAGTGGTGGAGAGATGGAAGGTTGGCTGCTGAAGAGCCACTTCCAGATCCTTCCAAAAGATACACTTGGGTGTGGCAGGTGCAGTGCACCACGGAGAGGAATCCAATGCATCCGGTCCACTGCACCGCCCGACCTGGCACCCGACCCGGCGAACAACCCGACGGAACAATTGCCAAGATCCAAGATCCAAGATCCAAGATCCAAGTCCAAGTCCAAGTCCACGGACACGGACCGGAACCGGAGCCGGGGCGGGGCGGGCTACGGCGCGGTGCGGCGCGCGCGCGCCGCGCCGCGTGTGAGGCGGTCGGCGAAAAGGTAATAACATGTAGAGACTTAGTTAATAACATGTAGAGGCGAAAAGGTAATAACATGTAGAGGCGGTCGGCGTGTGGCCCAAGCCCACCTCATGTCACTTAGTTATCTCCTACAATATTGTAGAGACTTAAATACCACACAAAACATTATTCATTAATCGATGTGGGACATGATTAATATAATAACTCTCCAAAATCCGAATAAGGTAAGTTTCTCCACTTTAGGTAACATATTAGTTTTGTCCCCCCAAACTTCGAGCCACTATTTCTCACTCACCGAAAATCAGAATCGAGAAATTAAGCACACTATAATTATCTACTCGAAACGTAGATCGACGTCATATATCTCAAAACATTAATCGGATAACTATCGAGGCTCGAAAATGCGATCAAACGGGCTGAAATTTGCCCAAGTTAAATTAGCATTAAATGCTAATTAACTTTCCAAATAAATATAAATATATATATATATATATATTTAACTTTGATTTTCCAACAATCCCCCACATGAGTGGAAATAGCCAAATGCATGCATGCAGACACACAGCTCTGTCCTCAAAAGACAATAAAGCATCAGGGTAGGTGGCTTGTGACCTTGAACCTTCCTTAGTCAGTGCTATCGAGCATACCGGCGGATTAGTGGACATGTGGTCTTGAACTATTCCTCCATGGTGTATACTGAGACAATAACACTAACACTATAAAGTCTCAACCTCGTCCGTTCTCACATTTGTGTCCTTTACTGGCTATGGACAACCTCTTTGGATTCATAAGTGTTACATAGAAGCGGCCCTCACTTCTCACTTACATAGGTGATTCTTACTCGAGTATCTTGTCATACTCCACCTTCTCAAGGCATCCAAGAATCATTAAAAGTCAAAGACTTAACCTCACCACTTGACAGGTCACCAACACTCTCGAGCTCTTTTAGGGAATAGACTAATTGAGTGCGGTATCAACAAACTCATATAGCTTAGTTTTTCCCATTGAACCAAGTTCATGGGATCTCCAATCTACAAGGTTGGGTATCCACTATAATCGTCTTTAATTTGTGGATTTAACTCCCATTCCCTCTACGAGCTTATACATTTGATCTCGATTCAAACTTTTAGTAAGCGGATCCGCTAGGTTATCTATAGACTTGACATAGTCTACAGAGATAACCCCACTCGTGATCAAATGTCTTACGGTATTATGTCGACGACGAATATGTCTCGACTTACCATTATACAACCCACTCTTGGCCCTACCAATAGCTGCTTGGCTATCACAGTCACAGGTGGCACGGGTTTCGTCCAACATGGAATATCTTCAAGAAAATTACGGAGCCATTTGGCCTCCTCACCGGCTTTATCTAAAGCAATAAATTCAGATTCCATGGTGGATCTGGCAATGCACGTCTGTTTCGTGGATCTCCACGACACAGCTCTTCCCCCTATAGTGAACACATAACCACTAGTAGACAACGAGTCTTTAGTGTCGGATATCCAATTTGCATCACAGTACCCTTCAAGTACTGGGGGATGTCTCGAGTAGTGCAGTCCAAAGTTAAGAGTGTATTTCAAATACCTCATAACTCTTACAAGAGATTTCCAATGTTCTCTACTAGGATTACTAGTATAGCGACTCGCTTGTTCACTGGACAAGCTAGATCGAGCCTCGTACAATTCGTGATGTACATAAGACAACCAATGACTCTAGCATAATCCTCTTGAGCAACAGGATCACCCCTATTCTTGCTCAAATGAACATTAACTTCTAGAGGAGTCTTTGCCGGCACACTATCAAAGGCATTAAACCTCTTAAGCAACTCAATATAATGAGATTGAGACAAAACAATCCCTTTAGGAGTTCTTTGTATCTTTACTCCAAGAATAACATCAGCAACTCCCATATCTTTCATATCGAAATTTCTTTTAAGCATACGCTTGGTGTCATTTATGACTTGAAGGTTTTGTCCCATAATTAACATGTCGTCTACATAAAGACAGACAATTACAAAATCATTCTTTGTATTCTTTATGTAAACACACTTGTCACATTCGTTAATCTTGAAGCCATTCGACAACATAGCCTCGTCGAATTTCAAGTGCCATTGTAATGGTACTTGTTTCAACCCATATAGGGATTTCACCAACTTACATACCTTTCGCTCTTGGCGGTACTACAAACCCTTCAAAGTTGTTCCATATATATTTCTTCTTCTAAATCTCCATTTAGAAAGGCAGTTTTCACATCCATTTGGTGAATCTCAAGATTATGCAAAGCAGCAATCGCAAGAAGCACACGGACAGACATAATTCTCGTTACAGGCGAATAAGTATCGAAGAAATCATATCCTTCAATTTGCTTAAAGCCTTTAACCACTAAACGAGCTTTATATTTATCAATTGATCCATCTGCCTTATACTTTCTTTTTAGGATCCATTTACATCCTAAGGGCTTCCAACCTTCGGGTAAGTCTGCTAAGACCCAAATGTGATTCTGCATAATGGAATCAATTTCACTTTGGATAGCTTCTTGCCAAAGTGGACCATCGGGTCTAGAAAGAGCTTCTTTTATAGACCGCGGTTCTTCATCCAAAAGAAAGACAACATAATCAGGACCAAAATCCTTAGCAATTCTTGCTCTAGTGCTACGTCTTGGTTCTAAAGTTTCAAGATCGACAACTTGTCTTTTACGTGTATCGAGTTCTACCCCCACATTTCTAGAACTACTAGCAACTTCTCTTGCTCTACCACTAGAGCTTGACTCAACTTTATCATCCTTTTTACACGGATAGATATGTTCAAAGAATATAGCATTCCTTGACTCAATAGTAGTTCCAACATTCATATCGGGCACGGCCGAATTATGAATGACAAACCGATATGCACTACTGTTTAGTGCGTATCCTATAAAGATACAATCGACTGTCTTCGGTCCGATTGTAACTTGCTTCGGCAAAGGCACTTCTACCTTAGCCAAACACCCCCACACTTTGAGGTATTTATAGGAAGGTTTCCTTCCTTTCCACAACTCGTAAGGAGTTACATCTCTACCTTTTAGAGGTATTTTGTTTAATAAGTAGTTAGCTGTCAAAACGGCTTCCCCCCACATGTTCTGGGGCAGTCCAGAACTTATCAACAAGGCATTCATCATCTCCTTTAAGGTTAGGTTCTTCCTTTCAGCTACACCATTTGATTGAGGCGAATAGGGAGCAGTGGTTTGATGAATAATACCACTTGTCTTACATAACTCTTCAAAAGGAGCTACATACTCTCCACCTCTATCACTTCGTACCATTTTGATTTTACAATCAAGTTGGTTTTCGGCTTCAGCTTTGAAGTTAGTAAAAGCTTCAATCGCCTCATCTTTACTTCTTAAAAGATAAAGAGTACAATACTTAGTGCAGTCATCAATAAAAGTAATAAAATACTTTTTCCCGCCTCTAGTTTGTATAAACTTCAAATCACATACGTCAGTGTGAATGAGTTCTAGAGGTTTTGTGTTCCTTTCTACAGAATGAAAAGGCAGCTTAGCCAATTTTGCTTCAACACAAACTTCACACTTCGTTTTGTTAAACTCATTTACTTTAAGTAGATCGAGATTAACTAATCTTTTTATAGCATTTAGATTAACATGTCCTAATCTAGAATGCCATAAATCGGAACACTCAATCAAGTAAGAGGAAGTAACTTCATTCTCATTATTCTTAGCCTCAACGGGCTCCTGGCGAATTGCCATTACACTTAATTTGAAAAGGCCCTCAGAAAGGTAGCCTTTTCCTAAAAACATACCAAATTTTGATAGAATAAATTTGTCAGACTCAAAAACTAGTCTAAACCCTCTCTTGACTAGTACAGAGCCGGACACAAGATTTTTCCGGATGTCGGGGACATGCAGCACCTCTCCCAGAGTAAGGTTCTTGTCGGAGCTCAACCTTAGCACCACAGTACCATAGCCAACCACCTCAGACGAGGCTTGATTACCCATATTGAGCTTCCTCCCTTGGCAACTCTTGTACTTGGTGAAGCGGCTCCGGTCACCACAAACATGTGCCGTGGCAGCGGTATCAATATACCACTTCCCCTCATTCTCCACGACGTTTGCTTCTTCAGTGACAACGGCCGCAAGGTCGGCTTCAGTGAGGTCAATCTCCAACATATTGGCTTGATGAACTCTCTTCTTCTTCGGCTTTCGGCAGTCCTTTGACATGTGGCCGGATTTGCTACAATTGTAGCAGTCCCGTTCAAACTTGCGGGATTGCACCTTGCCTTTCCCTTTGGGGTTGCTATTTGGACGCCATCTCTTCGCATTGTTGGAGTTGCCACCTTTCTCAGCAAGGTTGACTCTTGGCTCCACGGGTGCTTTTCCCTTCCCATCTCGAGTCCTCATGTCGGTCTCGATGCAGAGCTTGACCACAAGGTCCTCCAGCGTCATTTCCTTTCGCTTGTGCTTCAAGTAGCTCTTGAAGTCCTTCCAGCTCGGGGGAAGCTTTTCTATCACGGTTGCCACAATGAAAGCATCTGGCAAAAGCATTCCTTCGGCGTGGACGTCATGGACAATGAGTTGGAACTCTTGCACTTGGTTCATGACTGGTCGAGAGTCCACCATTTTGTAGTCCAAGAACTTGGCGACTACAAACTTCTTGGTACCTGCATCGTCAGTACAGTATTTTCTTTCAAGTGCCTCCCAAATTGCCTTGGAGGTCTTTACATTTGCATATACACTGTACAGACTATCATCTAGTCCACTAAGCAGGAAGTTTTTACAAAAGTAGTCAGAGGTTAGGGAATTATCATAGGCTATGCGGACTTCCAAGTTCTCTTCGTTTTCACTTGGAGGGGCGGGTACATTCTCCATCAGCACAGTCGTGAACCCCAATGTTGTCAAGTAGAACAACATCTTCTGTTGCCACCTCTTGAAGTCGGCTCCACCAAACTTGGCCGGCTTCTCAGCAGCGGGCAACACTCTGCACGCAGTGCGAGGCGCCGTCGGGGTCGGGTTTGAACCCCCCCCACCACTCCATGGTGGTTCACATTCCCCAAAAGGGACATTGCTTCGCAAGGCAGAGGACATAGCATTGAAGTTGAATGCCGTGTTAGCGGCATTAGCACGATTAAGTGCTATCCTTGCATCAGTGGCGGCAGATATGGCAGCGAGGGTTGGATTGGCAAACACCGGAGTTGGAGTAGGGACAGACGTCGGTGGACCAGTATTGCCGGAGGAGGCGACGATGTCAGATACAGCGGGGTTGGTGGCGGCGGCGGCGGCAGCATCGGAGAGAGCAGCACTTGAAGAAGACATGTTTACAGCAGCTTGAGTAGGTAGATATTTCGTCTTGCGATTGTTGGTTACAAAAGCTGCTATTACAAAACAATACGATAAGCGAAAAATAAAACGAATAAAAAGAACCGTCGAGTCGAGGAGTCCTCTCTCCGCAAGACGAAATACGCCCCGGTAGTGCTCTCGGTTGTAGGCGTATCGTCCCCAAAGATGAAACGACGAACGTCTCGAAGATTGCAGCACCGCAAGATCGTCGAGCTCCGGCGAACTGGACTTTTTACGGCGAGGACGGAAGTGCTTGGACTTGAGCTAAGATGAGCTAAGAAATGCAGCTAAGAGCTAAATATGGAATGCAGAGCAGATGTTGGTGTGTTTTGGAATGAACTGAAGCTCCCTATTTATAGGTAGCTTCCACCAGGTGAAAAGTGTTGGAGCCATCAATGCTAGAGGGTCGTGGATGGTAAGTGGAGTGGTGGAGAGATGGAAGGTTGGCTGCTGAAGAGCCACTTCCAGATCCTTCCAAAAGATACACTTGGGTGTGGCAGGTGCAGTGCACCACGGAGAGGAATCCAGTGCAGCCGGTCCACTGCACCGCCCGACCCGGCACCCGACCCAGCACCCGGCGAACAACCCGACGGACCAATTGCCAAGATCCAAGATCCAAGATCCAAGATCCAAGTCCAAGTCCAAGTCCAAGTCCAAGTCCAAGTCCACGGACACGGATCGGAACCGGAGCCGGGCGCGGGCGCGGGCGCGGTGCGGCGCGCCGCGCCGCGTGTGAGGCGGTCGGCGAAAAGGCTTGCGCGCATGAGCATGTGTGGCCCAAGCCCACCTCATGTCACTTAGTTATCTCCTACAATATTGTAGAGACTTAAATACCACACAAAACATTATTCATTAATCGATGTGGGACATGATTAATGTAATAACTCTCCAAAACCCGAATAAGGTAAGTTTCTCCACTTTAGGTAACATATTAGTTTTGTCCCCCCAAACTTCGAGCCACTATTTCTCACTCACCGAAAATCGGAATCGAGAAATTAAGCACACTATAATTATCTACTCGAAACGTAGATCGACGTCATATATCTCAAAACATTAATCGGATAAATATCGAGGCTCGAAAATGCGATCAAACGGGCTGAAATTTGCCCAAGTTAAATTAGCATTAAATGCTAATTAACTTTCCAAATAAATATAAATATATATATTTAACTTTGATTTTCCAACAACTTCTTCTGCCTTCACATGAATGAAAATAGAAAATGACTAAAGTCATGATACTGTGCTGAGCTTACAATTTATAATGGACTGCTGATCATTCTTGATGTTTTGGATAGTTTAATTTATGTTTGATCCTTCTTTCTGAAATTTGTAGTCCAAAATGTGATACTCAATGGTAAGAAAATGCTACATTATCCTTATCCTTTGTTTATGTGAAGGAATGTATGCTGAAAATTTTGTTTTGTGCCGAAGTGTGTCGACTTCTAAAATCTCCTACTTTTATTTAGGTCTACACGATTAGAGCCTGATGTTAATGCATGGTTGACATAAACTAGGGAAGGGAACAGTGGCGGATCCAGGATTTGCGGTTAGGGGGGGCAAAACTTATCGCGGCTTGAATTATCTTTGTATGGGGGTTCGGGGGCGGAGCCCCCGAAAAAAAAATTTTAAGCACATTTTTCTACTTAAATCTAATTATAGTTACTTTTTATGGTTTATTTAAGGATTATATTCTTCTTTCATGAATAACTCATATATTTTTTATATTTATTCGAAAAACGTAGTACACAATCCTATTTTGACATCACTCTAAATTTAGTTAGAAGAAATTATAAAGAATAACAATATCTAACTAAGGCAAAATAATATACATAAGTCTTATAAAATTGCTCACGAAGCACTGATGAATTAATGTCTCCGGAGAATAAAAGATTTTTATTTGTTACTCTCATAAATACTAGATTTGGAGAAGTTTTACAACAAAATAAATAATTTTGTGATACTTAAAATACAAAAAAAAAATTCAAGTCAAATTTTGAGGTGAGGCAATTGCCTCTCCTTGCCTCTATGTGCGTCCGCCACTGGAAGGGAATGTAGTCAAAGATCACTCAGGTCTGGCTATCTTTTTGTATGCTGTAAAACTGGGGAATGGGAATAAGGAATTAATATGGTGTCATATAATGTTCAGAAGCAGTGTGGATTATAAAACAATGGGAAGATGATTTGTAACATTATGCTCTGGGTTTGGGAAGAGAAATTTAGAAGATAATTATGTTGGTCCCGGGTGAAATGTTTGTCTGAAAATAATACTACTCCACCTTGTAATCTAAATATGGTTACCCCTATGATCCGAAGGGGAAAAAGTGTGCATTCTCAAATACAAGGGTTCAATAAGGAAAATATGGTGGTTGACTCGATCTATGTTTGGAAGCTCTGGTGATTAGTCATGTGATATGCATTGCTTGTTTGTGCAGAAGTGATCTATTTAATAAAACTGTTGATCGGCCTCGGTTAATGATATGGAGTTGCTTATTGCCTCAACTCTTGGTGGCTCGTGAGTTGAGTGAGTTTCGACGCTGCTTTGCAAGAAGTCGTGATTTGTTTCTATGTTGTCAGATTAAATTTGGACTTAGATTCATGTCGGATCATGTATTCTTGACCACCTGCTTCAAGATTCTATCTTTTAACTTGCTACTTGGATTTATAGTTTATTGTTTGAAGATTCTTAACAAATTTTGGATTCTGGTTGAAATGATGGATTTTACGTACGAATGTGAAAGATAGCAGCATAGAGTTGAATTGGTTTTCATTCCGTCAAGAAGACTATTTCTTTAACTATTTAGTCTTTCCCTCAAAGTCTAGAAGGAGAGAAAAGTAATTATGAAACTGTGAAAATCAAGATATGGTAGCATAATTTCCTAGAAAGTTTCACATTCACTTTTCCATTTCTAAGTCAACTTCAACGCACTTAAAAATATTTGTAACTAATTAACATCATTAATAATAATCACATGAGCAAAACTTAAAGCTAGATGCGAGAAGTGGAACTCTGTAGCGGCTTAGCGCATCAGCACGTCTGTTTTTTTATTTTAGATATATAGAAAGCCATTCACTAATCTCAACGTTTTTTCTTATGTTCTTTCTGAAAAAAAGTAATCAAATAACCAAATATGCATACATAATCCTATAATTCAGAGTTCATACTTCCAAAATTAAATTTTTTAATTGATGCACATCAAATTTTTTCTTCCGGATTTTCGGAGACATTTCTCTCACATTCATCGAGAGGGGAACATATCGATCAATTTTTGCATGATGGGGTCTTGAAGTTCCAAACCTTACAATATTAGATTCCACATATGCACCCATGTCTTTGTTTTAAGATGGGGTTAACATAACTTTTAATATCTTCTATGCAGTTCATGATGTTATTATTATTATTTTTTATTTTTTTTTTATTCGTGGAACCCGCAGCCGCTACCTTCGGTGCGCACTGGGTAAACCCCGTTATTATTATTTTTTTTTGTTTCGATTGATCATTGTGGCATTGTAGTTTTCCTATTTGATTGTACTTTATTTTCCAAAGAATGACACTTTTAGCATTAATGAGGCGCGTATGCAGACGCGTCTCATTAAATTTGAAGACCATCGAGAAGGCAATCCCTTGCGAGTTGTTTCCATTTCTAGTCTCAAGAAATTTCAACAATGGTGTTCCTAATTCTTAAATACAATATCTGATTTATTCCTCACCCATCTCTATATATAAATAGAATATCCAGACCCTCCAACAAACACCAAATCATCATCAGCGCAACAGAAACACTCCCAGATGGCAGACGAGCGCGACTCCACACACAAGGCGTACACCGCGCCGCCGCAGATCAACCCTTACGGCCGCGTCGACGAAGAGGTGGCCGACGTAGCCGCACGAGACGAGCGTCGCAAGAAGCGGCTCAAATGCTTCACCTACCTCGCCGCCTTCGTCGTCTTCCAAACCGGCATCTTCCTCCTCTTCGGCCTCACCATCATGAAGTTCCGCACCCCCAAGTTCCGCCTCCGCTCCGCCGCCTTCGAGACGTTCGACGTCGCCGACTCCTCTTTCAACCTCCGCATGGTGGCGGAGCTGGGCCTCAAGAACGCCAACTTCGGCCGGTACAAGTACGACAGCACCACCGTGGAATTCTACTACGGCGGAACAAAGGTCGGGGAAGCCTCCGTCCCGAAAGCGCGCGCGAAAGCGAGGTCAACGAGGAAGTTCAACGTCACCGTTGACTTGTCGTCGGCTGGAGTCCCCGCCGCCGAGCTGTCGGCACCGTTGAGCGTGATCCCGCTGACGAGCCGGTCGACGGTGAGGGGGAAGGTGCAGATCATGATGCTTATGAAGAAGAAGAAGACGGCTAACATGAATTGCACAATGCAGATTGATGTGCAATCGAGGCAGCTTCAGGAGCTCTCATGCAGATGATTTGTATTTAATTATATGATGCCATTTTTCCATTCTATATACTTGTATTACCTTTTCGTTTATTTGATTTTGCCTATTTTTGGATTAGGATACAGTTAAACATCGATAAAGTAATATTCGATAAAGCAGTAATCTCGCTAAGATAATAATTTCTTTCGGACCCAATATAGGTCAATGCACTAAAATAATGTTCGATAAAGTAATAACCTCGTTAAATGAATATTTTTTCTCGATCCTAAAATTATTACTTTATCGATGTTTAACTGTACTTGAGCTGGTGTTACTATTATATATTCTTTCTATTCTATTAATTATGTTATACATGGATACACATTGTTGATTAAAACTCCTTCATCATGTCCAATTAGACAACTTTTCGTTTTTTTCCTCTTATATGATGACGCTTACAGTCGCCTAAACGAACTTTTCTTTACATTATTAATTTTAAATATCTTTAAATACTAGTAACAAACTCGTCACAAATCCAACTTCAAACTAAACCAAGACCCATGGCTTCTCATTTCCCGAACCCAAAATCACTATCCCTTTTCATACTTCTAAATAAAAAAGGTTGCAAGTTTCTTTCCTTTTGTATTATGTATGCATGAAAATTTATTTATTGTATACATTGAAAATCACGTGTTGTGTATACGGCTCAATGTATATGGTGTGTTACGTACATTTAACTCAAAAAATACAATGTATAGAAAAATTGGTATGGTATCGATATGATAAATGGTTCATATCCAAATTTAAGTATATGAATTTTCAGCTTATAGAATGGTTCAGTGCAATATCAGTTTTTCATATTGTAAAATTCAGTATGACAAAAAAGTTTCAATTTTACCATACCGATCCACTCTAGTTGTAATGTCTAAAGTATACTATTAATTTGATTAATAAGATTATTTTGTCTTTTATACTATGGTATGGCTCTTTTTAGCTAATAACTTTAATAAAGTTTTTTTTTTCATGCAACTTTATAAGCTAAAGCATAATTTTTTGTTATCCGACAAATATTGTAGTTACTAGTTAGCACGTCCTTTTTCTCGTTTGACAGACTCTCCACAAGAGAACCGAAACACAGACTTTTTAAAATAACAGTTTAAAAAATAAAGACAACCATAATACTAAGTTAAAAAAAAAAAAGACTTAAACCATGTAAAAGGAACAAAATCGAATTTTTCTCAATTTATGAAATAATATCCAAGAGCCACACGCCTATAAAATAATTCAAATCTTAATCATCACCAGCGCTTCAAGTTCAAACAAACAACTCAATTCACAAATGATCTGTAATCATACCTCTCATCTTTCACACTGCTTTTCTAAATATGACGGCGAGTAGAGAGAGAGAGAGAGACTGTGAAAACAGAGTTTAAATATCAACAAAGAATACAGCTATTTGGCTTTATACATACCACAAACTTCTACTACTAACAGCGAACAATGCACACACCCACCGCCTATTCAACAATGATTCTCAAATTTCTCATCACCAGTTCTTAATTTATATTCCCTATGTTTCATCCCTTTTCTGTTTAATTTCTCATTCAAATGCTGCATCTCTTTGGCTCTTCATACGAACTTCTGCCGAGGTGCAGAGGATCAATCGACGATTGAAACAATTTGGGGATTTCTGAAATCAATGTAAAATGAAAAATAAATATCAGCTACAGAAATTGTGAGATAAAATATTCTAGTAGAAATATACACTATACCTTTAGAGGACGAGTTGTAGGACTTTTTGCAATAAAGAACGGCGTTCTGGATCCCGTCATGCCGTTCCAATAGCGAATCGTCTCGCCGGGGAGCTTGTTGCGGCTCCACACCGACCGCCGTCGACACCGATCGGCTTTTTCCTAAACGCATCGCTGCGATCTTAAAGCTTCTGATCCTGCTGCCGTCGGAAATCCTTTTCGGTGATAAGTTGCGCGGTGGTGTCACCGGAGACGGCGACGGCGTCGACGATTCTGCAAATTTCCTCTTCTGACGTTGCCTCTTACGAACCATCAGATATAGCGGTCTGATCAGCTTTAAATACTTCGGAAGCGATCCTCCGGACGATTTTTCGGAATCCAGAGTTTCTTTCAGAATTTGGCTTCTCAAGCTGTTTTCTCCGGCCACTCGACACGTGGCCGGCGTTTTCACAGATCTGCATGTTACTGAGACGTCGGACAGACGACTGTTCTCTTCGATCTTCGAAGATTTTGAGAACTGACTCAAAGGACTCCACTTATCCTCTCCATTACTCTCCAATTTCTCGCATTTCGACGATTTTCGGAAACCTAACATGAATACTCTGAATTTAGGAGTCGATCTCACGAGCGTAACCTTATACAAAGGTCTCGAATTCGAGAAATCGCTTCTTCTCCCGAATACATCTCTCGGAGATTCGATAAACTGAAAATCCTTATCACGCCGTTTCACAGCTACAGTATCAGGCGATTTCAGAACCAAATCGAAAAACGAGTCCTCGTCGTCGGCAAAACCCGGCGCGGGCTCTAGGAGGTCTGCTCCGGTGGTTTCACTCCTCCTGAATTCGAGCGTGCAAAAGGCTTCCATTGGAGTAGCGATTGAAGAATGGTTTTGCAAGTAGTGTTGGCGGTTTTTTATAAAAATGAAGAGGTGAGGGAGTGGGGTGGAATGGAGGATCATGTGAGGCGGAGGAGAAAAGTAAATGAGCGGGATAAAAGAGATGATCCAAAGAGTAGGCTGTTTTAGGTTCAGATTTTTAGCAGAGTTAACAGACTGAGAAATGCAGTCTGAGGCCTTTGAATTCAGGAATGGTCCAACAAACCTTTAGCTTGGGGGCTCACATTTATTCCCTTTTCTAAAACTATTCTTTGGATTGCCAAACCTAATTTCAACAATACTTACAATTACATAAAATACATATACTTTGGAACAGTGTAAATATGCAATAAACTTCATTTACGAAATGTTAATCGAGATATACACTAAATAACTCCGTTTCTAAAATGTGAACTTATAATATTCTACGAAAGAACAAGCATCTTTACCGCCATTTATACGAAATAATGAATTTTTGGATTGCCTAGTGTTGGTCCCGAGTGTACGGTCAGGTGTAGAGGGGGGGGTTTGAATACACCTGATTCGATTTCTCAACTTCGAACACGAACAGTCCTATTCAGGATGGTGTCTAACTGAAATAGTTCCATGAGACCAAACAGTACTTGCGAATCGTGTGCGGCAAAGAGTCGACTCTACCGAGATCCGCTAGGCGCCGAGTTAGAAATTCGGTATCTACGGTAAGAGTTCGGCGTGCGGGAAATGTGTGTAGGCCCAAATCGGTTGAGTGGTGAAAACATTTTATGAAAGTCTCGGTTCGGTAGATATAAAGTTCGGTATCTTTGAGACGGTTGATTGATTTTAAATAAGATGTTCGGTATGAATAGTAAAATCAATGCAACAGTCAAGAAAGCAATAGAGACACAGGATTTTTAAAGTGGTTCGGATATCGCTCAAATCCTACGTCCACTGTCCCGAAAGATTAGGAGGCTATTATTTATCCTGAGTTAGTCTCAGTCAGCTTGTGCACTGGGCAAAGCCGCGTCTTGGTTTTTAGACTGATCCAAGTCTCAGTTTACAAACATCAAACTTAGAAGTGTTTGACAAACTTTCTCCAACAGTGAAGGAGTCCTTATACAATAAGGATCGGGTTCAAAGGTGAACTCCTTCGTCTAAGCTATAGATAAGAACGGTTGAGCTTAGGGTTAGAGGGATAGGGAATATGAGTGAGTAGCTTCTAGATCGACGAACAGCTGAAGGTAAGCTATAAGTTCGTGTAACGTCGATTGGATACTAGAGGCTTTGTATGTCGGTTCAGCTTGATTCCCTATGAGCTAGAATGTAGTCTTTCGTCGGAAGATTGTTCTTCGAGTTCTTGCTAAGACGTAGTTCTTTGGGTTCTTTGCTCGTTTAATGCTTTCTTGATTTTTGCTCTAGATACGTGCATTCGGTGCATTCTTCTTGAATAATCCCTCTATTTATAGAGCAGAGATTGAAATAGATCCGTTGGAGACGATCTTCTTCTCTCTCTCTCTTTTGGTAGCAAACGGCTCTTTTTGACGTAGGTAACAGTGCCTTTTCCTCCTTTTCCGGAAAGTGTTGACTTGCAGCTTTAGTAGGTAGGATGACACGTGTATGCTTGTCATTTGTCGAGGTGAATAAAGTGGTTGAGACAGAACGGACTTCGAGGCTAATTGAAGGCGACTTCTCTCTTCCTCGTATATGACTATGCCGATTGCATTTCAAAAAGATCTCGACAATTCGGAAGATTGTCCGCCGATCTTCGAGTCCGACCTTGTATTCGGTAGATAGACAAGTGAGATAAGTCTATCGAAGATCGGCTACGAGTTCGGTGAACTACTCCCGCCGAGTTCGGTTCGACCGACTCTCTCGCATATCTTGCTCCGCTTGAGTCCAAGTATCACCGAGTCTTCTACACCGGTGCTGAGGCAAATAAGCTACGAGCGCCTTGACCAAGAGCAGAGTGTCTACTGAGTCTGAAACCTCAGAGACAAACAACATATACAACGGAATGGTTCACCAATCAGATAGGGTTTTGGGATCTTCAAATCTTCAGACAAGTACAGAGCACAAGGCTACTGAGCTTAAGATCATTGTCTAAGACCGAATCATTTCCCACTAAGAGTAACAGTGCTGAGGATGGAATCATCACCCAACCATTTCCCCCTATTTGATGATGCCAAAACCTATCATCTATGCTAAACACTAACTTACTCAGGAACAGAGCTCCTTACATAATTACAAGAAGGATCAGTGGAGTTGTCTGGTAAGTACTAGACTACTGAGGGAGACAGAGCAGAACAATTTCCCCCTTTACAACAATTTCCCTCAAGCAACAATTTCCCCCTATGAGAAATAATAACTCTATGAAAGTCTAGTCTATCAGAAATCTAACCGAGCAAAAACTGACAGGTAAATAAACAAAGTGTGTGTGTGTCAGTAATCACTTCGATGATTACGAGTGTTAAAGCATAAAGCAAACACGGCTATTTAGACAACAAGTAGTTGTCAAAGCCAAAAAGCAGATTGTATATATATGATAGTCAGTTAAGTACAATACAAATCTTGCTAAGCTAAGAAGAGAACTAAGGAGGAGAACCCTTAAACTGCTGAATCCTATTCATGAACCCTTGAGATTGATCTTCAAGCAGTGGGACTCCATACATTCTGAACGTGTTCTTCCTCAGCTTCAAGTATTCAGCGAAGTCTGCTGGATCATCTTGTTCTAGACCTCTGTTCATCGCAGCATTCTTCACTTCTCGTTCAATTACTCCGAGATGGACTGAGTCGTCTTGTCTTCTGGGTGGAGGAATGATTCTTGCTTCAGGAACGCTGACTACTACCCCTTCAGTTACGGCTCGTGCAAATATGGGTAAAGATTAGGTTCGATATGACCATCCACTCGACGTAGGCATCGGCCTTAGACATTTCGAGCCGAATCTCCGAAATAATTTCTCTTGATAAACTCAATCTTGGCCGATTCCCGCTCTCGATTGAACCGAATAGGCATCCATTCGTCTGATCTCGGCCATCTATGTGTTTTCAGATCAGTTGGCTTCCTGAACCTTTTGTATCGGTAAAGAATGTCAGCTTTCGAAGGAACTCTCAGCCTGGCCTCTTGCTCAGTATGAATTTTGAGTGCCTCGAGGTCTGCCAAATGTATCCTCTGCCTGGCAGCCTCTAACTGTCTAGCTTCCTCTCCTCGGTAGAGATATCTCTCCATCTGAGCGAATATTGCTTCAATTTCGCATCTTGCTCTTGAGGCTTCGAGGAGCTTGTTCGAGTCGGCAGAGGTACTGGATTTGTTTTTGGATGTACCTTCTTCTTTGAGTGCCTTTTTCTTTGTTGTTGTTGCCTCTCCCTATCTTCATCATCCTCGATTATGAGTTTTATGGGAGGCAACCTAGCAGGCGCTTTCTTCTTTCCACCGCGTGCTGGTGCCTTTGTCTTTCCTTTAGCAGGCTTAGACTTTGGCTTGTTGGCAGCTTCAGCATCGGCAATCTCCCTAGCGAGCTTCTCATCGGCCGCTATCCGAGCCTCCTCCTCGCCAGAAATATATCTCTTGGTTTTCTTCTTTCTTTGGAGGGGTCGGGAGATCCATTACTTTCTTACCTTTTCCACGAACAGGTGGAGGTAGAGGAACCTCTTCTTCATCATCTCGAGTCCTCTTTACGTTCAAAGCATACTCGCAACCTCCTTGATGATATCGGTAGGAGTCCGGGTTGCATGAGTAGCCCGGGATCCCTGAGCCACTTGGGCCGGTCTCGGTTTGTGCTCGCAGTTGGGACACCGTGGGCCTCACCCGTCCGAGTCTCGAGTCCGAGATGACTTCGGTGTAGCTTCCCCCCTTAGGAGTAGGCTTCTCGGTACTCTGTTTCTTGCCTTTTCTTTGGCTCGGTACTCTTTTTCTTCCCTCTTTCACTTTCCCCCTTTTTGGCATCATCAATAGCAAATGGGGGTAGGGATAAGTACCTTTTTCGAAAGTTGTTGAAGGAGGTTGACAACGATCGAATTTGATCCTTAAAGTGCGTCGGTGCCTCATGCGGCTCGTTCCTCTCGAAGTCGAGCTTCATTGTATTGCTTGTAGGAGAGTTCAGTTGCAGCCCTTAAAATCATTCGACTTCTCGAGAGATCTTATCCTCCAGGACCGGTTGAATATTATCAAATCTTATGTCTCGTGGCTCCGGGTTTGTTCGATAATAGCTTGAGTATGAGCCAATTTGGAAGCACGAAATTCCTCAAGTAGTTTGGCTTGGCTCTCCCGAAAGATCCCGAGATGAGATTCAAATTGGACCTGTCGCCGAGCCAATGCGTCCGAAATAAGCGCGAAACATCGGGGGCGGGCCGATTGAGAAACGAGAAGACTTCGGCCCCCGAAGTTCATTAGTCGTGGCTTGAGCGGTTTGCTTCCATGTACGATGGATAGCCTTCGCAAGATATCGATTCTTGATCCCTTGAGCATTTAAGGCCTTAGCCACCGATCGAGATCTCTTTGCGGTCACGGGCCGGGCGCCTTCGAAAGTCGGATCGCAAAGCAAGAGCCGAGCGTGCTCTCGCGAGGACGAAGCACCAGCCGTGGACTTCTTAGGTCCAAGGATACCGAGTGGAATATCGGGGATGTCGGCATGTGTATCCTTGTCCTGGAGTGATCCCTCATCAGGTTGTCCAGGGCCTGAATCCTTGGGTGGGTCCTGGTCGTCATGATCTGACCCATCTGAGGGTGCTGAGCCTTCTGCTTGTTTGCCATGTATCATCGCAAGCATAGCGGCCCTCGATTCTCCATGGTGCTTGAGGTCGGCGGGCTCCGAGTAGCCTATTCTTGCTGCCTCAACTTCATCTCCTCCTCATGGAGTTGCCGACGGAGTAGTGGAGAACAAGGCGAAGTAGATGCGGCCACTTCGAAAGCGTAGAAGCATGTGGAGCCTTGCTGATTTGCCAATGATCATCAAGTCTGAATGATCAGCAAGCTCCGGTATCTGTTGAAGGATCTCGCGGGTTGCTCGAGATAAGATCATTGAGGCTTCCATCCCGGTCGATTCACCTTCAGATGCAGTCTCAGATTCCAAGTCAATGTGAGACTTTAGTTCTTCGGTTGGCGGGACCGAGCCGAGTGGAGGAACGAAAAGGGGGGCTGTCTAGGCGCTGAATATCTGCGCTCCGAGCTTCGAAGCATCCCCTTGGTCCCTTTCGGTGGAGACGATCTTCTCCGACCGACCGAGTCTTCTCGGAAGACTCGGACTCATCAACCAGTGCAGGGCCGAGTAGTCCTCTAAGGAGCCCGTTCGGCGAGCACTTCGGAACCTCCTCGTGGCCGGCACCTCACCGGCTTTCTTCAGTTTCTTTGTTGGGTGATGATTCAATCCTCAGCATGATCATACTTGTGGGAAATGACTCTATCTTCTATACTGAATCACGCTCAGTAGCCTCGTGCTCTGAACTGTTGAGAAGATTTGAAGATCCCAAAACCCTATCTGATTGGTGAACCATTCCTTTGTATTCGTATTTCTCTGAGGTTTCAGACTCAGTAGACACTCTGCTCTGGTCAAAGGCGCTCAGTAGCTCATCAGCCTCAGCACCAGTGTAGAAGACTCAGTGAATACTGGACTCAGCAGGAGCAGTATACTGAGAGAGTCAGTTGAACTGGACTCAGCAGGAGTAGTTCACTGGACTCAGAGCTGATCATCAGTAGACTTATCTCAGCAGTCTATCTACTGAATACAAGGTCAGACTCAGCAACGGCAGATAGTCTTCAGGACTGTCAGAATCTTTTGAAAGACAATCAGCATTGTCATGTACGAGGAAGAGAGAAGTCAGCTTCAGTCTGTCTCGAAGTCTGTGCTGTCTCAACCACTCCATCCACCTCGACGAATGACAAGCATACACGTATCTTCTCACCTGCTAAAGCTGCAGTCAACCTTTTACCTAAAAAGGTGGGAAAGTACACTGTTACCTACACCAAAAGAGCCGTTTGCTACCAAAAAGAGAGAGAGAGAAGAAGATCGTCTCCAACGGATCTATTTTCAATCTCTGCTCTATAAATAGAGGGATCATTTAAGATTTGAAGAGAATGCGCGCACCTAGAACACGAGAGAGCATTCAAACGAGCGAAATTAATGACTAAGTCTTCCGCAAGAATCAACCGATTTATCTCCCGTGAAAGACTACATCCGTCTCAAAAGGAACCAAGCTGAACCGACATAAGCTTCTAGTATCCAAGCGACTGACACGAACCTATAGCTAAACCCTCAGCTGTTCGTCGCTCTAGATAGCTGCATTCTCGTTCCTTATCCCTCTAACCCTAAGCTCACTTGCTATATCCATAGCTTAGACGAAGGAGTTCACATTTGAACCCAATCCTTATTGTATGAGGACTCCTTCACTGTTGGAGAAGTTTGTCAAACACTTTAAGTTTGATAGTGTTGTAAACTGAGACTTGGATCAGTATTAAAACCAAGACGCGGCTTTGCCCAGTGTGCAAGCTGACTGAGACTAACTCAGGATAATAAATAGCCTCCTGATCATTCGGGACAGTGGACGTAGGATTTGAGCGATATCCGAACTACTTTAAAAATCCTGTGTCTCTTACTGCTTTCTTAACTGTTGCATTGATTTTACTATTCATACTGAACATCATATTTAAAATCAATCAACTGTCTCAGCATACTGAACTTTTAAATCTACTGAACTGAGACTTAAAACATTTTCTCACAAAAACTGATTTGGGCCTACACTATTCCGCGCACTGAACTCTTACTGTATATACTGAATTCTGACCTAGTCAGTTAGCAGATCTCAGCTGAGTCAGTACTCTTAGCCTTTAACTCGATTCAGAACAGTTGTCTGGTCTGCTGAACTATTTCAGTCAGACACCATCCTGAATAGGACTGTTCGAGTTCGAAGTTGAGAAATCGAATCAGGTGTATTCACCCCCCCTCTACACCTGACCGTACACTCGGGACCAACAATTGGTATCAGAGCAGGAGTTTTTTTTTACTCTTGTTATCTTTGAGACTGGTCTATTCGAACGGATCCGAGGGAAAACGTTTTCACTGCATATCACTCTACATTCATATCATTATTCTTCATGGCTGATATATCAGGTATAAGGATGGTACCTATGTTCTCGGTGGAGAACTACAGAGTATAGCGAGTCAGAATGGAAGCACATCTGACATCCCTCCATGACAGTATGACTGAAGTGCTTAAAGATGGACCTATCGTTCCCATGATCGATAGTGTCGTAACTCAGGACCAAGCTCAAGGAGGAGGAATGGTGGCTGGGAAGAAGATCCCCAAAGACGAAGTCTCTTCACTCCCCGAAGAGAAGAAGCTTCACAATCTAGATCGAGTCGCCGGGAATGCTATATCGACCACCCTTAGTGATTCTTATCTTGGCGGGGTTCGGGAATGCAAGACCGCAAAAGAACTGCGGGACGCTCTTGCGCTTACCGAGTCGAGGGACTCGGAAGATTAAAGCCAACAAATTAGCGCTGGAACTCCAAAAGCTGGAAAGCTTGTCTCTCATGCCCGGTGACAAAATCGAAGATTCGAACGTCGATTTACCAATCGATGAACTCTATCAATGGGTGGGAAAGACATTAAGCAACCGAGAGATGAATCGAAGATTCGAGGGCACCGCCGGATGGACACTTTGGACACCTTTTACCACTCTATTGCGACATTCGACTTAGATCTTTGTGTCTCCCGACCATATCTTTTCGGAATTACAGGCGAGAGGAGTTTGAGTTCGACAGACCTCAAAGAAAGCAGAGAGTCGAAGCCGACACAAAATCGACCATGCTTTCAAAGCATCGGACAAGCCACAGCATCTCCAAAGCCAACGAGCAAAACGACGAGTAAGGCTGAACCTTCACTCAATGATTTACAAGAAGGAAGTCTCGCTCGAAGTATGCACCTTGCTCATTGTAAAGTATCGGAAGGAGAAGGAGCGACACGAGAAAAGTGACTAAAGCCTATCGGGAAACGAAAGGTAAGTCAAATTATATGTCGAAACACACTCGACTCACAATCTTCCGAATGCGTAAAGAAAGATGACTCGGAACCATCAAAGAATAGCGAAAGCAAAGAAGAAAGAGTCATCGCTTGTTACAACCGCAAGAAGCCGGGACATTATCGGTATGATTGTCCCGAGCTCGATAGTCTTTGAACGCGCAAGCACGTAAGGCAAGGGAGAGAGAAATTCGCCCGGTAAAAGACAATCCTACATAGGCGGCGAAATCTCGGACGACTCGGAAGAGGTCGACTCCTTTATGGATTCATCGGATGATGATGCGGCTTTCATAGCCTTAGAGCTTGAAGGCGAAGAATCGGTGAAAAGTGCATGATGGCGGGCGAAGAGGATGAGGTAAATTCTCATGAACCACTTAACTCCTCTTCACACCGCACACACGACACTATTTCGAGTGCGAGATGAGAATTTGGACGTCGCGACCGCATACGAAGAACTGCTCGACGAACAAATTCGGATGAGTCCGCGGCTCGGCAAGACTCTTCGGGGAGTTGGATACCCCGAAAGTAGAGAATCGGAGACTTTCTCGGGAGATTCAGGGTTGCTCCGAGGCCGAAGGACTTGTGTTGAGACTCGGGGAGGAGATAAACTCTCCGATGGCCAAGTCTCGGCATCAAGAAGATCGGATTTCAGTTTTGACCAATGACTTGACTCGAAAGATCGAATTGAAGTCTCAGTCTGAAGCAAGAAATGTTAGGACTTCGAGGCCGAGCACGACACACCGAAGAAGAGTGATGATGTCCGGAGGAGCCCGATGACCGAGAGGTACATGGGTGCCGAGAAGAAATTAGAAGCTATGCTAGCAAACAATAAGCCAAAGCACCGCAAGGAAGGACTTGGATTCGGCCGGGGAGCTTCCTCATACGCCCATACACACTCGGAAGTACGGCTTGCCGATAGGTTTGTTCAAGGGGAGACTATGAACGCAAATATAATGAACCCCCTAGCAAAGAACAAACGAGAAGATGAAAGCACCTCATCCCACACATCAGCATTCGACAAGAAGATCGGTGCCAAGAAACCCCAGTTCAGTCAAGGGGGAACCAGCAAATCAAAATTGGCAGATCAGTATGGACCTCCAAAGCTGACACATCCAGCTCAGTATGGGTCATACTATTATGAACCTATAGTCAGAAGAGGCTCCAAAGGTCAGAAGAAAAAGAAAGCCACACAGAAGGCTAAGGTCAGCAGTCCACCAACTCAGAAGATCAGGACTCCTGAACCTCAGAAGCCTCAGAAGTCATCGTGACCGATCCCGGTGGTCAGATATGTTGACTCCAGTGGAAAGAAAATGTCTGAAACCACCAGGGTTGTTAGACAGATTTGGGTTACTAAAACTAACATCTAAGGACCCAAAATAAAAAAATAAAGGGTACCTAAATATAATTCTATCTTGCAGGTGCGTAAAGACCCATGGTATGTGGACAGCGGATGCTCAAGACACATGACATACCAAAGAAGTCTACTGAAGAATTATATCACTGAAGAAGGACCCAGAATTGAGTTTGGAGACAATGCAAAAGGCTATACCAGAGGATCATTGGAACTGCCAACGTTCCAAGAGTATCATATGTTGAAGGACTTCAGCATAATCTTCTCTCTGTTAGTCAATTTTGTGATAACTCAAATAGAGTGATATTTGACGCTGGTTTCTGTGATGTTATTGATAAATCCACAGGGAAAACAGTGTTATCAGGTTCGCGCAGAAAGAACATATATGTGGCTGACTGGAACTCAGCTGAACCTGAAGCTTGCTTATTGGCGAAGAATGACAACCGCACGGGGTGGCTATGGCACAGAAGACTCAGCCATCTCAACTTTAAGACGCTCAACAAGCTTGCAAGAAACACTCTAGCAAGGGGACTGCCGAATGAAGTATTCAACAAAGACACTCAGTGTAAAGCATGTCTGAAGGGAAAGCAAACAAGGATTCAAAATCCTCCAGTTCCATCGCCTTCCACGGATGGAATTCTTCGACTGCTACATATGGATTTGTTCGGTCCGAGTCTCCCCAGTGACGATCGGAGGCGTAAAATATGCATTAGTGGTCATAGATGACTACTCGCTACACATGGGTCATATTCATTGCCAACAAGTCGACGTCAAAACAGAGTTACCAACGCTTCGAAAAAGCTCGGTGTCGAGAAGAACACCAAGATCGAGAAAAATACGTTCGGCACGCAGGAACCGAGTTCCTTAATTCCATGGTAAAGGAGTTACGCAAGCGAAGGAATAGAGCATGAGACTTCACTCCGCACGCACACCTCGGAGAATGGAGTTGCTCGAACGAAAGAACGTAACTCTAAAAGAGGCAGCTAGGACTCTACTCGCAGACTCGGGACTTCCAACCAAATTCCGGGCGGAAGCTACCGATACGCATGTTATACTGAGAATAGATCTCTACCGACAAAGCAAAGATAAGCGGACACCATATGAACTATGGAACGGCGGGAAGCCTTCTCTATCTTATTTCCATATTTTTGGTTGTTCATGCTTTATCCACAATAATGGGAAAGATCAGTGAAGACTTTTGATAGCAAGTCGGATCGGGGAGTATTCTTAGGATACTCTCGGGTCAGCAAAGCTTTCGAGTATTCAACTATCGGACTCTTTGCGCGGAGGAAAGCCCTCATGTTGTTTTTAACGAGTTTGCTACGAAGACGGGAGCAATAACTCAAATTCCGAATACGAGGACATCGGTAAGCGGCTATAGGATCTAAGCTTAAAAGACAAATCCGAAAAGATCCGGCTATGTTGGGATGATGATTCAGACGAAGAAACTGAAGACAAATCTACTGAATCTCAACCAGCTGAGCAAGTAGCTGAGCAGAAGTCAGAGCTTCAATGTATTACTTGTAGGAGAGTTCAGCTACAGCCTTAAAATCATTCAGCTTCTCAGAGATCTTATCCTCCGGGGACCGTTGAATATTATCAAATCTTATGTCTGTGGCTTGGGATTGTTCAGTAATAGCTTCAGTATGAGCCAATTTGGAAGCCTGAAATTCCTCAAGTAGTTTGGCTTGGCTCTCCTGAAAGATCCTGAGATGAGATTCAAATTGGACCTGCTGCTGAGCCAATGCGTCTGAAATAAGCGCGAGAAAATCGGGGGCGGGCGATTGAGAAACGTAAGACTTTGACCCCTGAAGTTCATTAGTCGTGGCTTGAGCAGTTTGCTTCCATGTACGATGGATAGCCTTCGCAAGATCTCGATTCTTGATCCCTTGAGCATTTAAGGCCTTAGCCACTGATCGAGATCTCTTTGCGGTCTGGCTGGGCGCTGCTTCGAAAGTCGATCGCAAAGAAGAGCCGAGCGAGCTCTGCGAGGACGAAGCACCAGCCGTGGACTTCTTAGGTCCAAGGATACCGAGTGGAATATCGGGGATGTCGGCATGTGTATCCTTGTCCCGGAGTGATCCCTCATCGGGTTGTCCGGGGGCTCGAATCCTTGGGTGGGTCCTGGTCGTCATGATCTGACCCATCTGAGGGTGCTGAGCCTTCTGCTTGTTTGCCATGTATCATCGCAAGCATAGCGGCCCTCAGATTCTCCATGGTGCTGAGGTCAGCAGGCTCTGAGTAGCCTATTTGCTGCCTCAACTTCATCTCCTCCTCATGGAGTTGCTGACAGGAGTAGTGGAGAACAAGGCGAAGTAGATGCGGCCACTTCTGAAAGCGTAGAAGCATGTGGAGCCTTGCTGATTTGCCAATGATCATCAAGTCTGAATGATCAGCAAGCTCCGGTATCTGTTGAAGGATCTCGCGGGTTGCTCGAGATAAGATCATTGAGGCTTCCATCCCGGTCGATTCACCTTCAGATGCAGTCTCAGATTCCAAGTCAATGTGAGACTTTAGTTCTTCAGTTGGCGGGACTGAGCTGAGTGGAGGAACGAAAAGGGGGCTGTCTAGGCGCTGAATATCTGCGCTCTGAGCTTCAGAAGCATCCCCTTGGTCCCTTTCAGTGGAGACGATCTTCTCCACTGACTGAGTCTTCTCAGAAGACTCGGACTCATCAACCAGCTGCAGGGGCTGAGTAGTCCTCTAAGGAGCCTGTTCAGCAGGCACTTCTGGAACCTCCTCAGTAGCTGGCACCTCACCGGCTTTCTTCAGTTTCTTTGTTGGGTGATGATTCAATCCTCAGCATGATCATACTTGTGGGAAATGACTCTATCTTCTATACTGAATCACGCTCAGTAGCCTCGTGCTCTGAACTGTTGAGAAGATTTGAAGATCCCAAAACCCTATCTGATTGGTGAACCATTCCTTTGTATTCGTATTTCTCTGAGGTTTCAGACTCAGTAGACACTCTGCTCTGGTCAAAGGCGCTCAGTAGCTCATCAGCCTCAGCACCAATGTAGAAGACTCAGTGAATCTTGGACTCAGCGAGAGCAAGATATCGAGAGAGTCGGTTGACCTGGACTCGGCGAGAGTAGTTCATTGGACTCGTGAGCTGATCATCGATAGACTTATCTCGGCAGCCTATCTACCGAATACAAGGTCGGACTCAAGAACGGCGGATAGTCTTCGGGGCTGTCGAGAATCTTTTGAAAGACAATCGGCATTGTCATGTACGAGGAAGAGAGAAGTCGGCTTCGCCTGTCTCGAAGTGTCTTTGTCTCAACCACTCCATCCACCTCGACGAATGACAAGCATACACGTATCTTCTCACCTGCTAAAGCTGCAGTCAACCTTTTACCTAAAAAGGTGGGAAAGTACACTGTTACCTACACCAAAAGAGCCGTTTGCTACCAAAAAGAGAGAGAGAGAAGAAGATCGTCTCCAACGGATCTATTTTCAATCTCTGCTCTATAAATAGAGGGATCATTTAAGATTTGAAGAGAATGCGCGCACCTAGAACACGAGAGAGCATTCAAACGAGCGAAATTAATGACTAAGTCTTCCGCAAGAATCAACCGATTTATCTCCGGCGAAAGACTACATCCAGCTCAAAAGGAACCAAGCTGAACCGACATAAGCTTCTAGTATCCAAGCGACTGACACGAACCTATAGCTAAACCCTCACTGTTCGTCGCTCTAGATAGCTGCATTCTCGTTCCTTATCCCTCTAACCCTAAGCTCACTTGCTATATCCATAGCTTAGACGAAGGAGTTCACATTTGAACCCAATCCTTATTGTATGAGGACTCCTTCACTGTTGGAGAAGTTTGTCAAACACTTTAAGTTTGATAGTGTTGTAAACTGAGACTTGGATCAGTATTAAAACCAAGACGCGGCTTTGCCCAGTGTGCAAGCTGACTGAGACTAACTCAGGATAATAAATAGCCTCCTGATCATTCGGGACAGTGGACGTAGGATTTGAGCGATATCCGAACTACTTTAAAAATCCTGTGTCTCTTCTTGCTTTCTTAATCGTTGCATTGATTTTACTATTCATACCGAACATCATATTTAAAATCAATCAAGCTGTCTCAAAGATACTCGAACTTTTAAATCTATCGAACCGAGACTTAAAACATTTTCTCACAAAAACCGATTTGGGCCTACACTATTCCGCGCACTGAACTCTTACTGTATATACTGAATTCTGACCTAGTCAGTTAGCAGATCTCAGCTGAGTCAGTACTCTTAGCCTTTAACTCGATTCGGAAACGTTTGTGCGGTCCTGCCGAACTATTTCGATCGAGACACCATCCCGAATAGGACCTGTTCGAGTTCGAAGTTGAGAAATCGAATCGAGTGTATTCACCCCCCCTCTACACTCGACCGTACACTCGGGACCAACAATTGGTATCGGAGCGGGAGTTTTTTTTTTACTCTTGTTATCTTTGAGACTGGTCTATTCGAACGGATCCGAGGGAAAACGTTTTCACTGCATATCACTCTACATTCATATCATTATTCTTCATGGCTGATATATCAGGTATAAGGATGGTACCTATGTTCTCGGTGGAGAACTACAGAGTATAGCGAGTCAGAATGGAAGCACATCTGACATCCCTCCATGACAGTATGATCGAAGTGCTTAAAGATGGACCTATCGTTCCCATGATCGATAGTGTCGTAACTCAGGACCAAGCTCAAGGAGGAGGAATGGTGACCGGGAAGAAGATCCCCAAAGACGAAGTCTCTTCACTCCCGAAGAGAAGAAGCTTCACAATCTAGATCGAGTCGCCGAGAATGCTATCTTGACCACCCTTAGTGATTCTTATCTTGGCAGGGGTTCGGGGAATGCAAGACCGCAAAAGAACTACGGGACGCTCTTGCGCTACCGAGTCGAGGGACTCGAGAAGATTAAAGCCAACAAATTAGCGCCTGGAACTCCAAAAGGCCGGAAAGCTTGTCTCTCATGCCCCGGTGACAAAATCGAAGATCGAACGTCGATTTACCAATCGATGAACTCTATCAATGGGTGGGAAAGACATTAAGCAACCGAGAGATGAATCGAAGATTCCGAGGGCACCGCCGGATGGACACTTGGACACCTTTTACCACTCTATTGCGACATTCGACTTAGATCTTGTGTCTCCCGACCATATCTTTTCGTAATTACGGAGCGGAAGGAGTTTGAGTTCGACAGACCTCAAAGAAAGCGAGAGAGCGAAGCCGACACAAAAATCGACCATGCTTTCAAAGCATCGGTCGACAAGACATCTCCAAGCAACGAGCAAAACGACGAGTAAGACCGAACCTTCACTCAATGATTTACAAGAAGGAAGTCTCGCTCGGAAGTATGCACCGCTTCGTAAAGTATCGGAAGGAGAAGGAGCGACACGGAAAAGTGACTAAAGCCTATCGGGAAACGAAAGGTAAGTCAAATTATATGTCGAAACACACTCCCGACTCACAATCTTCGAATGCGAAAGAAAGATGACTCGGAACCATCAAAGAATAGCGAAAGCAAAGAAGAAAGAGTCATCGCTTGTTACAACCGCAAGAAGCCGGGACATTATCAGTATGATTGTCCCGAGCTCGTAGTGCTTGAACGCGCAAAGCACGTAAGGCAAGGAGAGAGAAATTCGCCCTTAAAAGACAATCCTACATAGGCTGGCGAAATCTCGGACGACTCGAAGAGGTCGACTCCTTTATGGATTCATCGGATGATGATGCGGCTTTCATAGCCTTAGAGCTTGAAGTGAAGAATCGGTGAAAAGTGCATGATGGCGGGCGAAGAGGATGAGGTAAATTCTCATGAACCACTTAACTCCTCTTCACACCGCACACACGACACTATTTCAAAAAGTGCGGATGAGAATTTGGACGTCGCGACCGCATACGAAGAAGCTGCTCGACGAACAAATTCGGATGAGTGCAGCTCGCCAAAGACTCTTCGGGAGTTGGATACCCCGAAAGTAGAGAATCGAGACTTTCTCGGGAGATTCGGGTTGCTACCGAGGCCGAAGGACTTGTGTTGAGACTCGGGGAGGAGATAAACTCTCGATGGCCAAGTCTCAGCATCAAGAAGATCGGATTTCGGTTTTGACCAATGACTTGACTCGAAAGATATGAACCGATCTCTGAAGCAAGAAATGTTAGGACTTCAGACCGAGCACGACACACTGAAGAAGAGTGATGATGTCTGGAGGAGCCTGATGACTGAGAGGTACATGGGTGCTGAGAAGAAATTAGAAGCTATGCTAGCAAACAATAAGCCAAAGCACTGCAAGGAAGGACTTGGATTCGGCCGGGGAGCTTCCTCATCCGCCCGAACACACTCGAGTACGGCTTGCTGATAGGTTTGTTCAAGGGGAGACTATGAACGCAAATATAATGAACCCCCTAGCAAAGAACAAACAGAAGATGAAAGCACCTCATCCCACACATCAGCATTCTGACAAGAAGATCAGTGCCAAGAAACCCCGGTTCGATCAAGGGGGGAACCAAGCAAATCAAAATTGGCGGATCAAGATGGACCTCCAAAGCCGACACATCCGGCTCGGTATGGGTCATACTATTATGAACCTATAGTCGAAGAGGCTCCAAAGGTCAGAAGAAAAGAAAGCCACACAGAAGGCTAAGGTCAGCAGTCCACCAACTCAGAAGATCAGGACTCCCGAACCTCAGAAGCCTCAGAAGTCACTGTGACCAGTCCACAGTGGTCAGATATGTTGACTCCAGTGGAAAGAAAATGTCTGAAACCACCGGGGTTGTTAGAAAATGTCGACTCCACCGACCGAGTCTTCTCGGAAGACTCGGACTCATCAACCCAGTGCAGGGCCGAGTAGTCCTCTCGAGAGCCCGTTCGGCAGGCACTACGGAACCTCCTCGCAGCCGGCACCTCACCGGCTTTCTTCAGTTTCTTCGTCGGTGCCTTAGGAGTTTTTGCGGGAGGGGTTCTTTTCTTTGTAGGCGTAGCTTGCTGAGGCTTAGATTGCTGAATGACTGCTGAGGGTCCTGACCCTATTTGCTGAAGCGCTGATGTCCTGTTGTGAAATCTGACCTTCTTCATATTGAAGTACTCCTTGTCACCGTAGGTGATAGGCTCGGGATCCACATAAATCTTCAATCATGATGGACGACTTGAGTCCATACAAAGAACTTGCCCTTGGCGCTCAGCATATTCGATGCTTTGTCGAACTTAGCAGCCTGAGCCATGAATTCACGGAGAAAGAACTCCGTCCAATTAATCTGGGCTCGGTCGTATATGGCCATCATCATCTGAATCTTTGGCCTTGACACTTGGTCAAACGACCCTGCTTGACTTGTCAGTAGCTGCGTGACAATGTAAGCAAGTGCCCTGAACTGAGGCAACATGCTGTTCTTCGGAAAAGCAGCTCTGAAAGTAGTGGGCTTTCCACAGAAGACGGTAAGATATTCATCAACTCTGTCGTCTCTGTACCCAACTGTACTAATTCCTTCGGAGGGCAGATCAAAGCTCCGTTTCAGGGTTTCCTTGATGGACATCTGCTTCAGCTCCGTAGTGGCGTCTTTAATGGAATGAGCAACGAACTTCACCACTATATCTTCAGACACAGCGTCTGAATTCAAGTACAGTTGTGCAACCTGTCTCGGGAGGAAGAAAGTAGGCCTCCTAGACAGAAATTTCTCCAGCCCTGACTCGCGCAGAGCTGAGAAGATCTCATCCATATACTCCAGATCGCACGAGTAGAAATCCATGGTGGGTTCAAACCACACGCGATCCTTCTACAAAATATTCTGCATATCTGCTGGAGAGATCACAGAGATATTGGTTTCCGCCATTGTACCTGTTACACGAAGCTGTTATCAGTATCGATTTTTAAATAAAACATTTTTATATATGATACCAATCAATAATGATCAACACATAAGTAACTTCATGTAGGCATACCGAGAATTTGATCGAAGTGAAAGTAAGCAAATGAGGGTTTTTGCAAAAAGGTATTCTCGGATTTTTCGGAGGTAAGATATGTTAAGTGCGAATATGGCGGTTCTTAAGATTTGATCGAAATATATGCATATCTAGAAGATGAACAGTTATCGATCTAAGGCTGAGTTTAAACCTACTTTATGAGATGGACGGTTAAGATTCAATATTATAAAAGGTAATGATCACATATGCCGCCTAATTCAAAGCCGATTGTAAAATAGCCTAAGTAGTGCTTGTGAAAAGACATGCATTAAATGCGCGCGAGTTCAAACAAGCTTATTTATGGAATGTCGTGCATTAAATGAAATCCGTTAATAATAAAGACAAACCAAGAGATATTAATATCATGCTGAATCTTTGTCATAAATGCAAGGTTCACGTAATATAAATTACTACCGAGTAGAGATACGCAAACCCGTCACGAACATAGTAGTCACCGATACCTCGTGTAGATGGTTTCTGAATCTCTACGTACTGAATACATTCAGTACTGAGAGTGATCATTCCCCCTCACTGGAATGTTCCTCTCCTGAAACCTTATTACTGACTGGGGTCAGTAGGGTCCCAGCAGACCTAGCTCTACCGAAAGTTCTCCGAATACGGATTCGCCTAGAGGCTTGGTCGGTATATCGCCCTTTGTTTGTCAGGTATGGATCTTTTCCATCCCGATATCCTTCTTTTCGACATGGTCACGAATGAAGTGATGTTCGATGTCCACGTGCTTGCATCTCGTGTGTAGTACAGATTTCGAGTGATTGCAATGGCACCGGTACTATCGCGGGAAGATCGGCACTTCATTCTCGAATGACGTTATAGTCTCTCGCTCTTTGTCTCGGCCCAAAGGATTCGGGCGCAACAACTTCCGGCAGCCATGTATTCGACTTCGGTAGTCGACGTAGCTACCGAGTGCTGTTTCTTTGAAAACCATGAGATCGGCTTTTGCCGCCAAGGAACCGACATGTTCCCGAAGTTGATTTTCGGTCAATTCTACATCCCTGCATAGTCGGCATCGGAATAGCCGGTTAGTTCAATATTATCATCAGTTGGATACCATAAACCCATGTCAGGTGTTCCTCGGAGATAGCGGAGAATCTTCTTTGCTGAGTCCATTATGGCTCGCTTCGGATTCGCCTGAAATCGAGCACAGACACCTACAGCATAAGTTATGTCAGGACGAGTAGCTGTTAAATATAATAATGAACCAATTATAGCACGATATTCAGTTTGGTCTACTGATATTCCCTCCTTATCAAGATCGATCTTCATATTCGTATTTATCGGGATCTTGATAGATTTGCCGGATGTGCAGCCGAATCTTTTGATGAGGTCTCGAGTGTATTTGCCTTGGTTGATAAACGTTCCCTTTTCAGATTGCTTGACTTGAAAACCAAGGAAGTAGTTCATTTCTCCCATCATTGACATCTCGAATTTATCCTTCATCATCTTTTCAAATTGTTGACACATGATGACATTCTTTGATCCGAATATGATGTCATCCACGTAGATCTGCACAAGTAATAAGTCGTCTTCCAGTCGAATGTTGAACAACGTGCGATCTACTGTGCCCTTCTGAAAACCTTTCGAAGAAGAAACTCTGACAGGGTAACCAAGCCCTGGATGCTTGTTTTAACCCGTAAAGAGCCTTTCTGAGTCTATATACTTGATGTCCCTGCTGAAAGCCGGGCGGTTGTTCCACATAGACTTCTTCTTTCAGTACGCCGTTCTGGAACGCAGACTTCACATCCATTTGATAGACTCTGAATCTTTGATGTGTTGCGTAGGCAAGGAATAGTCTTATGGCCTCCAATCTTGCAACTGGAGCAAATGTTTCATCGAAATCTATTCCCTCGGCTTGACAGTAGCCTTTTGCCACGAGCCTTGCTTTGTTCCTTACTATAACGTTGTTTTCATCTCGCTTGTTCTTGAAGACCCATTTGGTTCCAATGACATGTTGATGCCGGGGTCTGTCTACAAGCTCCCATACTTCGTTTCTTGTGAACTGATTCAGCTCCTCCTGCATAGCAATAATCCAGTCAGCATCGTTAAGTGCATCCTCAATATTCTGAGGCTCTTCAGTAGACAAGAAGCAGGAAAATAATGCGCTTTCTCCTTGAGAAAATCTGGATCTTATCTTGACATGTGCTGAAGGATCTCCAATTATAAGATCAGCAGTGTGAGCATCTAGCCACGATCTACGATGTTTTAACTCTTCATCTGAAATTTGTTCAACACAGATAGTAGGTGAGTTAGGCATTTCGGTTGTACTACTACGAGATTGAAGAATTTCGATGATAAGAGTATGATCTACCGAGTCACCGAGTTCGGGGGGCATTCGGCTCGAGAACATTACTTGGATGTTCCCCCCGAGTTGTTATTCTCGGTAGTGGTCTCAGTTACCTCAACGGTTTCCTCATCGACCTGAGTTACCTGGGATTGATTCTGTTCGGGAGAATCAATCTGCTCAGCTACTTGCTCTGCTGGTTGAGATTCAGTAGATTTGTCTTCAGTTTCTTCGTTTGAATCATCATCCCAACATAGCTGGATCTTTTCAGGTTTGTTCTTTAAGCTTAGATCATGTAGCTGTCTACTGATGTCCTCAGATTCAGAATTTGAGTTATTGCTCCTGTCTTCAGTAGCAAACTCGTTAAAAACAACATGAGGGCTTTCCTCCACGCAAAGAGTCCGATAGTTGAATACTCGAAAGCTTTTGCCGACCCGAGAGTATCCTAAGAATACTCCCACGATCGACTTGCTATCAAAAGTCTTCAGCTGATCTTTCCCATTATTGTGGATAAAGCATGAACAACCAAAGATATGGAAATAAGATAGAGAAGGCTTCCTGCCGTTCCATAGTTCATATGGTGTCCTCTTATGCTACTTTGTCAGTAGAGATCTATTCTGAGTGTAACACGCAGTATCCGTTGCTTCTGCCCAGAATTTGGATGGGAGTCATGAATCTGCGAGTAGAGTTCTAGCTGCTTCTTTGAGAGTTCTGTTCTTTCGTTCAGCAACTCCATTTTGCTGAGGTGTGCGGGCACCCGATGTCTCATGCTCTATTCCTTCGCTCGGTAACTCCTCTACCATGGAATTAAGGAACTCAGTTCCTCTGTCTGAACGTATTTTTCTGATCTTGGTGTTCTTCCTCGACACGGAGCCTTTTCGAAGCTTTGGTAACTCTGTTTTGACGTCAGACTTGTTGGCAATAAATATGACCCATGTGTAGCGCGAGTAGTCATCTATGACCACTAAAGCATACTTCTTGCCTCTGATCGTCACTGGAGAGACTGGACCGAACAAATCCATATGTAGCAGCTGAAGGATTCCATCAGTGGAAGGAGATGGAACTGTTGGATTTTGATTCTTCGTTTGCTTTCCCTTCAGACATGCTTCACACTGAGTGTCTTTGCTGAACACCTCATTCGGCAGTCCTCTTGCTAGAGTGTTCCTAGCTAGTTTGCTGAGCGTCTTGAAGTTGAGATGACTGAGCCTTCTATGCCATAGCCATCCCGTTCTGTTTTCATTCTTCGCCAGCAAACAAGCTTCAGGTTCAGCTGAGTTCCAGTCAGCCACGTAGATATTCTTTTTGCGCGAACCTGATAACACTGTTTTCCCTGTAGATTTATCAATGACATCACAGAAACCAGCGTCAAAAATCACTCTATTCGAGTTATCACAAAATTGACTAACAGAGAGAAGATTATGCTGAAGTCCTTCAACATAGGATACTCTAGGAACGTTGGCAGTTCCTATGCTGAGTGTGCCGTATCCTCTCGTGTAGCCTTTGGCATTATCTCCAAACTCGATTCTGGGTCCATCTTCAGTAATATAATTCTTCAGTAGACTCCTTTGGTATGTCATGTGTCTTGAGCATCCGCTGTCCACATACCATGGGTCTTTATGCACCTGCAAAACAGTATTATATTCAGGTAAACTTTATTTTTGATTTTGGGTCCTTAGATGTTAGCTTTTGTAACCCAAATTTGTCTAACAACCCTGGTGGTTTCAGACAACTTCTTTCCGTTTGAGTCAACAAACTTGACCACTGGATTGGTCGAGGCTGAGTTCTTAGGCTTCTCAGGTTCAGGAGTCCGGATCTTCTGAGCTGGTGGACTGCTGACCTTTGCCTTTTGTGCGTTCTTCTTTTCGACTCTTGGAACCTCCTCCGACTATAGGATCATAGTAATATGACCCATACCGAGCTGGATGTGTCAACCGAGGTGGTCCATACCGATCGCCCCACTTAACTCTCGCTAGTTCCCCCTTGACCGAACCGGGGTGTCCGGGTCCGATCTTACGGTCGGTGTACCGATACTTAGGATGAGGTGATTTCATCTTCTGTTTGTTCTTTCTTTGAGGGGTTCGAGTAGATTTGCATTGATTGTTTCCCCTCGAACAAACCTATCGATAAGACGCACCTCCGAGCGAACGGGGGCGGATGAGGAAGCTTCCTGGTTGAAGCCAAGTCCTTCCTTGCAATGCTTGGGCTTGTTGCTTGCGAGCATAGCCTCCAGCCTTCTTTTCGGCGCCCATGTAACGCTCGGTCATCGAGGCTCCTCCGCACATCATCACTTTTCTTCGGTGTGTCATGCTCGGTCCGAAGTCCCGACATTTCTTGCTTGATGAGACTCGTTCAAGATCTTTCGAGTCAAGTCATTGGTCAAAACCGAAATCCGATCTTCTTGATGCCGAGACTTGACCATCGGAGAGTTTATCTCCTCCCCGAGTCTCAACACAAGTCCTTCGGCCTCGCAGCAACCCGACTCTCCCGAGAAAGTCTCGATTCTCCACTTTCGGGGTATCCATTCCTGAAGAGTCTTACTCGAGCCGGCACTCATCCGAATTTGTTCGTCGAGCGGATCTTCGTATGCGGTCGCAACGTCCAAATTCTCTTCGCACCTTCGAAATAGTGTCGTGTGTGCAGTGTGAAGAGGAATTGACTGGTTCAAGAGAGTTTACCTCATCCTCTTCGCCTGCCATTAGGCACTTTTCAGTTGTTTCTTCAGCTTCAAGCTCTAGGGCCATGAAAGCTGCATCATCATCCGATGAATCCATAAAGGAGTCGACTTCTTCTGAGTTGTCTGAGATTTCGCCAGCTATGTAGGATTGTCTTTTCTGGGAGAATTTCTCTCTCCTTGCCTTACGTGCTGCGCGTTCAGCACTACCGAGCTCGGGAGGTCGTATTGATAGTGTCCTAGCTTCTTGCAGTTGTAGCAAGCGATGACTCTTTCTTCTTTGCTTTCGCTATTCTTTGATGGTTCTGAGTCATCCTTCTTTCCGCATTCAGAAGATTGAGAATCAGGAGTGTGTTTTGACATATAATTTGACTTACCTTTTGTTTCCCGATAGGCTTTAGTCACTTTTCTGCGTCGCTCCTTCTCCTTCGATATTTCACGGCGAGAGCTGCGCACTTACCGAGCCGAGACTCCCTTCTTGTAGGTCGTTGAGTGAAGGTTCGGTCTTACTCGTCGTCTTGCTCGTCGCGGGAGATCTTTGTCTGTGGCCGACGCTTTGAAAGCATGATCAATCTTTGTGTCGCTTCGGCTCTCGGCTTTCTTTGAGGTCTGTCGAACTCGGACTCCTGCGCTGTAATTACGAAAAGATATGGTCGGGAGACACAAGCATCTAAGTCGAATGTCGCAATAAAGTGGCAAAAGGTGTCCAGGTGTCCGTCCGGGCGGTGCCCTCGGTATCTTCGATTCATTTCTCGGTTCTTTGAATGTCTTTCCCAGCCCGTTGATGGAGTTCATCAGATTCGTGAATCTGACATTTAGATCTCCAATTTTGTCACCAGGCATGAGAGAGAGGCTTTCCAGCTTTTGGAGTTCCAGTGCTAACTTGTTAGCTTTAATCTTCTGACCGACTCAGTAGCGCTAGGGCGTCCCAGAGTTCTTTTGCAGTCTTGCATTCCTGAACCCTGCCAAGATAAGAATCACTAAGGGTGGTCAGTATAGCGTTTCTGGCAACACGGTCTAAGTTGTGAAGCTTCTTCTCCTCAGGAGTGAAGAGACTTCTGTCTTTGGGAATCTTCTTCCCGGTCACCATTCCTCCTCCTCCAGCTTGGTCTTGAGTTACAACACTATCGATCATGGGAACGATAGGTCCTTCCTCAAGCACTTCGACCATGCTATCGTGGAGAGAAGTCGGATGAGCCTCCATTCGACTCGCCATACTCCATAGTTTGCATGCGAGAACATGGGTACCATCCTTATACCCGACATATCGCCCATAGAAGATAAAGATATGAATGTAGAGTGATATGCAGTGAAAATGTTTTCTCCGGATCCGTTCAGTAGACCAGTTTCAGAATGACAAGAGTCTTAAGAACTCCTGCTCGGATACCAATTGTTGGTCCCGAGTGTACGGTCAGGTGTAGAGGGGGGGGGGTAAATACACCTGATTCGATTTCTCAACTTCGAACACGAACAGTCCTATTCAGGATGGTGTTTGGATCGAAACGATTCAGCCAGACCAAACACTGCTCGAATCGTGTGCGGCAAAGAGTCTGACTCTACTGAGATTTGCTAGCTAACTGAGTCAGAAATTCAGTATCTACAGTAAGAGTTCAGCGTGCGGAAATGTGTGTAGGCCCAAATCAGTTGAGTGGTGAAAACGTTTTATGAAAGTCTCAGTTCAGTAGATATAAAGTTCAGTATGCTGAGACAGTTGATTGATTTTAAATAAGATGCTCAGTATGAATAGTAAAATCAATGCAACAGTCAAGAAAGCAATAGAGACACAGGATTTTTAAAGTGGTTCGGATATCGCTCAAATCCTACGTTCACTGTCCCGAAAGATCGGGAGGCTATTATTTATCCCGAGTTAGTCTCGGCCGGCTTGCGACCGGGCAAAGCCGCGTCTTGGTTTTTGGAGACCGATCCAAGTCTCAGTTTACAATCATCAAACTTAGAAGTGTTTGACAAACTTTCTCCAACAGTGAAGGAGTCCTTATACAATAAGGATCGGGTTCAAAGGTGAACTCCTTCGTCTAAGCTATAGATAAGAACGGTTGAGCTTAGGGTTAGAGGGATAGGGAATATGAGTGAGTAGCTTCTAGATCGACGAACAGCTGAAGGTAAGCTATAAGTTCGTGTAACGTCGATTGGATACTAGAGGCTTTGTATGTCGGTTCAGCTTGATTCCCTATGAGATAGAATGTAGTCTTTCGCCGGAAGATTGTTCTTCGAGTTCTTGCTAAGACGTAGTTCTTTGGGTTCTTTGCTCGTTGAATGCTTTCTTGATTTTTGCTCTAGATACGTGCATTCGGTGCATTCTTCTTGAATAATCCCTCTATTTATAGAGCAGAGATTGAAATAGATCCGTTGGAGACGATCTTCTTCTCTCTCTCTCTTTTGGTAGCAAACGGCTCTTTTTGACGTAGGTAACAGTGCATTTTCCTGCTTTTCCGGAAAGTGTTGACTTGCAGCTTTAGTAAGTAGGATGACACGTGTATGCTTGTCATTTGTCGAGGTGAATAAAGTGGTTGAGACAGAACAGACTTCGAGGCTAATTGAAGCTGACTTCTCTCTTCCTCGTATATGACTATGCCGATTGCATTTCAAAAAGATCTCGACAATTCGGAAGATTGTCGCCGATGCTCGAGTCCGACCTTGTATTCGGTAGATAGACAGTGAGATAAGTCTATCGAAGATCGGCTCCGAGTTCGGTGAACTACTCCTGCCGAGTTCGGGCCGACCGACTCTCTCGCATATCTTGCTCCCGCTCGAGTCCAAGATCACCGAGTCTTCTACACCGGTGCCGAGGCAAATAAGCTACCGAGCGCCTTGACCAGAGCAGAGTGTCTACCGAGTCCGAAACCTCGAGACAAACAACATATACAACGGAATGGTTCACCAATCGAGATAGGGTTTTGGGATCTTCAAATCTTCGGACAAGTACGAGCACAAGTGCTGCGAGCTTAAGATCGTGTCTAAGACCGAATCATTTCCCACTAAGAGTAACGCTTGAGGATGGAATCATCACCCAACCATTTCCCCTATTTGATGATGCCAAAACCTATCATCTATGCTAAACACTAACTTACTCAGGAACAGAGCTCCTTACATAATTACAAGAAGGATCAGTGGAGTTGTCTGGTAAGTACTAGACTACTGAGGGAGACAGAGCAGAACAATTTCCCCCTTTACAACAATTTCCCTCAAGCAACAATTTCCCCCTATGAGAAATAATAACTCTATGAAAGTCTAGTCTATCGAAATCTAACCGAGCAAAACCGACGTGTAAATAAACAAAGTGTGTGTGTGTCAGTAATCACTTCAGTGATTCTGAGTGTTAAAGCATAAAGCAAACACGGCTATTTAGACAACAAGTAGTTGTCAAAGCCAAAAAGCAGATTGTATATATATGATAGTCAGTTAAGTACAATACAAATCTTGCTAAGCTAAGAAGAGAACTAAGGAGGAGAACCCTTAAAGCTCTGAATCCTATTCATGAACCCTTGAGATTGATCTTCAAGCAGTGGGACTCCATACATTCTGAACGTGTTCTTCCTCAGCTTCAAGTATTCAGCGAAGTCTGCTGGATCATCTTGTTCTAGACCTCTGTTCATCGCAGCATTCTTCACTTCTCGTTCAATTACTCGAGATGGACTGAGTCGTCTTGTCTTCTGGGTGGAGGAATGATTCTTGCTTCAGGAACGCTGACTACTACCCCTTCAGTTACGGCTCTGTGCAAATATGGGTAAAGATTAGGTTCAGTAACAGCCATCCACTCGACGTAGGCATCAGCCTTAGACATTTCAGGCCAGAATCTCCAGAAATAATTTCTCTTGATAAACTCAATCTTGGCCGATTCCCATCTCTGATTGAACTGAATAGGCATCCATTTTCTAATTTAATAAATAATTATTTTATATCTTTTACTTTATTATCTCTCCTATTTTATCATTTTATCTCTTCTATTATGTCATTATCTTACTAATCTTCTCTCTCATACTTTATCATCTACCTCTCTCTCATAATTTATTATCTACTATCTCAATTCTCATACCGAAAAGAATGTGGCCACAAATAACGGGACGGAGGAAGTATGATTTTCTCTTTTTAGATTTTTTAATTTAAAAGGAAGTAAGAGGTTTAGAGTAAAATAAAACATCCAAGTCCGAGAAAACATTGAAGATACTGTTTCTTTCTTTTTGAAAAATAATGATATTGTTACTTTTTAAAATATGGAAACTGCAAAAGTAAGGTAACAGTCAACACCTATATGCATAGAATTCGGCCAATCATAATTGGATTGTACTCATTTACCTTGGTTAGATTGATCTACTATTAGTGGTTTCTGTACACCACTTTTATAGTATCATATTGCTATAGAAGTATCTTTAAAAAGTATTCTTTACCTTTCACTAAAATTGTTTTAGTAGTTTCCAACTCGGAGATTAAGAAAGTGGGTATAAATGGATAGTTGTCTAGTTAAATGTGAGACCCTCTACTTTAATTAGATTGAAATGAGCACTCCGTATTTACAAAAACACCACCTTTTTTCATTTTAGGATGAAAGCAAGTTTAGCGAGATAATCGAAAATGAAAAGTAAGACAACTTTAGTGGGACGGAAGGAGTATTATTGTTATAGATGTGATATATATTTTTAGGATAAGATTTGTTGTTCAATTTCTTTTCAATTCTAGTTTAATTTGTTGTTACTAATGGAACGATCAATGAAATAGTGACACGTGTTCATAGTTAATCCAAAATACGTAAAACAATCTTTGATTGTATTATGAACAAATCCATACTATGTATATTTTACAATAATAAATTTATACAATCATATATCTTAGTGGGGATTTTTAAATCCTATGGATGAGAATTATTTAGTTGATTAAAAGTGACATATGTCACCATTTTATCAATAGACAAAAATTAGACTCGAATAAATTGGGCAGTGGATACGATGTTAAACTTTATGTATTTTTCAAAGAAAAATACGATGGTATATTGAGTAAACTATAGTTATGCGTAGTAGTGTATTCCATTGATAGACATAAATCAGACTCGAATAAATTGAGTAGCGAATTCGGTATCAGACCTTCCGTTTAAATTAATTAGAAAGAAAAAAATACAATTGTATATTGAGCAAATTCCATTTATATATAATAGTGTGGAAATCAAGTAGAATGTTCAACCTAAATTCGAATATATAATTTTTTTTTTGATATAAGATAATCCACTCAACTATTAGATCATTTTTAAGGAGTAATGAATCAAACTCGTTTAAGTATTTTTGGTATAAGTCGAAGAGAGAGATCACTCTCGATCTTATGAAGGAATCAAATTAGTATAATAAAATACAATTCTTAAAACAAATAATAAAACATTGCGGGATCTCAATAATCGTGCTTCTGAACGGAGACTAAAAGATGCATTTTATAGGTATAACGGTAAACCTTAGTCCAAGTATCGAGATGGACGTAGAAATGAAGATGCCAAAAAGAAAGAATTCTGAGAGGAAGATAGCGACGAGAAACTTCCGAAAAGAAAAGGAATTGAGAAAAAGGAGAAAGGTGGGCTTTCTTTGCAGGGTCAGGGTCAGGGTCAGACTTTGAGGCGTGGGATTTGGGCAGGGCGGGCACGCCGGCCGGTCAGAGTCAGCATCCCGACTAGCTAGGGTAATGCTTTGACTTGCCAACCTCTTTCTGTATTCCCTTTCTATCCTAAAATCAAAAGTTTAATATCAAAAATAAATTTAAAGTTGGAATAGATTTATGTGTGAGAGAGAAAAAGTGCTTTAGCCAACATAAAGTTGGAAAATAACGTGGCAAAAGATAAAGTTCAGAAAAAAAGAAGAAAGAGAGCAAAGGAAAAATACAAAGTTGGTTAAATTCCGAATTTTGTGCTTTCTACAAATTATACTTTACTTCTTTTAGACTGGGAGTATAATTTATAGTTAGCCCGTCTCTACTATTTTTTAATTGGGTTGTCTTATTATTTTTTAAAAATGAAAAAGTTAAATTTATAATTCTAAAATAAAGTGGCTCACAACATGTTTTACTCTCTTTCTCACGCGATTCTATAATTTATAGTTAGCCCGTCTGTACTATCCCATCCCACACTGTTTTACTCTCTTTCTCACGCGATTCCGTTTCATTTCAAATTCAAAAATTTATTTTTGAAAACTTTAAATTATTTTTTTAATCACAACATGAAAAAAAATACAGAAAAAAAGCAATTGCTTCAACTATGTATTAATAAAATTCGAATGATGTTATTCATTTTCATGAACCATTACTCAAAAATTGTGTCAATTTCTTAATACAATAAGATGGACCTAAAACAAAGTTTCTTAATCTCCACCGAAAAGAAATAGGACAGTAATAACGGGATGAAGAGAGTATACTTTATTAAATTGGACTAAGGCCCCATATGAAAAAAATAATTTAATTAAGGACTTATTGTTGGGCGATGATTCAATCTCTGGACCAACACTTATGACAAAAGAACAAATGGTATAAACACTTAAAAGTAATAAGTTAATTGTGTTTGGATACATGCAATAATAATAACTTATATAGGCAAAAAACAAAAAAAATTAAAAAAATGTAGTTGTCAATATTTGATATGTGAACCTCCTTAAAAGTTACTTATAACTTGATTAACTTATGAAAATAAGTTAAAAGTAACTAACTATTTAGAAAAAGTTATTTCGACAAGTTATCTCAAACGCGCGTGTTGAATATGAAATTCAGTATGATAAGATTTGAAGATCCCAAAATCCAGAGCCGAATGATGAACCTTATAATGTAATAGCTTAGTTGAGTTCAGCTTGTTAGGAACTCAGTAGGCTAGCTAGAGTCAGTAGCTGATAGGTTCAGTAGAACATCCTTCGTCAGCAGGAAGAACTCAGCACTAAGAAACTCAGTTGGGTATTTCAGAACCCATGAATCTGCAAAGAAAATCGAGTCAAGCACTGAATATCTCAGAAGAATGTCAGTAGAAGACAACTCAGTAAAAGGTTCGAGGAATCAGAGGAAGTCAACTCAATATGCTCTTGGAGTTTGAACAGACCTTAGAGGACCTGCTAGCATTGTACCTGCTCTACCATAAAGATGCTCCCTAGATTGAAAAAGAGGAAATCCCTACAGTGACATTCAAATTGAAGATACCGTTTTTCTTGTCGTATTTGACACGTGTTTAGACCCCTTCCAACGGATCTATTCATAAGTCGAGACATAAATAGAGAAGATGGCGAACGGAAACCAAAACATTCAAGCATTCATACTCTCTAGCGATCAAAAAGCCTACCACAACGAAGAACTCACAAATTGAGAAATCTATTTAGTTCTTCACTCTAGAGATTCATTGTTCTCATTCTCTATTTTAAGCAACTGATTGTAAGATCATAAGTTTAGAAAATTCGAAGGAGTTCAGCTTATTGATCTGTTCTTATTGTAAGAACTCCTTCTTAGTTAGAGAAAATCAAACCACACGTTTGAACTTGTAAAGTCACTAAGACTATAACTAAAGTATTTGTCCAGCGTACAGACCGACTGAGACTTGCTCAGTATAAGTAATCAAGAACTCTTGCTTTGTTTAGGACAGTGGACATATGATCCAGCGCCACTTTAAAAAATGTTTGTGTTGATTTACTGTTTCATTGGTTAACTGTTCATACTACATAAAACTGAACTTTAAAATCACATGCAGCATAAAACGTGTTTTCAAACTGTAACAAAAATTGTTTTGGGCCTACACTTCCACACTATATCTTATACTGAACTATTGTTCACTGACTGAAGTCAGTAGATAGGACTCACTAGACAGATACCCTCTGCCCATGCGATCGAGAAAGCTTACTTGGCCAACTGACTCGTTCAGTAGCACAATTCAGTAGATACTGACTTTTGCGTTTGAATTGAACTGGACTGAGTTTTTCGTTACTGAGTTTAAGGCTCAGTTCTAGAAGTTCGCAGCGGATGCGAACAAAGTCTCCCTACAACTGATCCCTAAGGGGAAGCTACTGTACGACAACAAGGTATCTATCTTGATCGAAGACCTCTGCCTAGGAAGAGTAGCCTTCGCTGACTCGTTCTCATTCGACAAGAAGAATATAGAGTTTCAGACGCAGCAACAACTGAGAAGGCTATCGGGCGTGGAATTCATGATAAGCGCTCAACACCGTCCACTCAGGACCCACGCCCAGCTCAGCAGAAGAAAAGGGAACTATTGAAGAAAGTTGAGACAACAGTTATCCCTGAGGAGCATGTATCCATCCAAGACTCAGAGTTCGAAAAAGAAGATGTGACTCTGACTGATAAAGTCAAAAGGATACATTCAGAGGAGACTCAGTCAGATATTCTATCTGATTTACCTCAGACTAAGGTCTCTACCTCAGTACCAACTTCAGTACATACAACTTAGTTTAGAGCCACTAAAGAAATAGCGGAACAAATTCCAAAAATACTAGATCACTTAGATCACTCGGATCTAGTAGATATCGCAGTAAGGGCTAGGGTCCAGATGAGTCTCAAATTCCTGGAATTAGACATCTTAGATGAGACCATCGACCTCAGGACAGTCCCAGTTGAGTGAGGAGCAAACGCGCAAGGAGGAGATTGGCTATGGAGAGCCAGCTGACATAGCATCGATTGATGAACTCCGTTCAGCTATGTTGATGCTCCTGAGTCTGAAGGGCAAGTCTGAACAACCCTTTCAGCCCCAGACTCAACCTGACACAAAATATGATAAGTCACCACCAATGACACAGACCAAGGAGATCTGCCGAGGGACAATTTCCCAATGGTGATGATGAATCGCCACCTCCACCTCCTTCATCTGGTGCTATCATCTCAAAGCATTCTTCATCTCAGCGCCCAAGCAGCGAAAATCCCAGCAAATCCAGCTATCAAGCTGAGGAGATAAAGGACAATTCAATTGAAACACTCAACAAGTGCATAAAGCATCAGGGTCACAAGAACCGTCTTCTTTCCAAAGACGTGAATCTTAAATGGAGCCAATCTACTAAAGCTCAGACTCAACAACTGAGTGACCTGACTGCTGAATTGCAGAGGATCGGTTCACTTATTATTCCTGATACTCATGAGATCCGTCGCAAGGTACTCGAGGCACAGAGGACAGACTTAAATTCAAAATTTCAGCAAATACTGCAGTCTCAAGCCCAAACATTTTCTGAGAAGATGGCCACTGCATTGTCTAATGTCCTCAAGGCCGTCGAAGAGCGAAACCGACTAACAACTGACAGTGTTTCTAGAGCACTCGTGGAACAAGTTAACACCGGCCGTGCTATAAAGAATGAAGCCATTGAGCTTGTTGAGGCTTATTTGAAAAAGAATGAAGCAACAAAAGCTGAAGTACTCAAAGTCGCCCAGACTGAACATGACAAACACTGGGACGAGTACACAGACGCCATCAGAGATGTTGAAGCAAAGATTGAAACAATTAGTCTCAGTCTCAGGCCTTGCTGAAAAGGTCACAATCTTGACCACCATAATTGATGATGCTAAAATGGAGGAAGGAAGTAGGAGTAAACAACTACTGACCCTCATTAAGGTTGAAGAGACGGCTGCAACAAGAGAAGCTAAAGGGGAAGGTTCTGGTGAACCGACTGAGGCAGTAGATACTGAAGTGGCTCAGTTTGTTGAGGAACTAGCTGGAGATGAGCCAATACGCTCAGCTATAAAGGGAAAAGCCATAGCTGCTGATAGTCCCCCCAAAGATAAAAAGCTCAAATTTCGCTCACCTGAAGAGCATATTACCTATGATGAAGAAATGGCCAAAAGACTTCAAGCACATAAGGAAGGAAAGGCCAAGGCTAAGAAGAAAGACATTCAGATCAGAACTCCAGTGCCCAAGAAATCCATATCTGTTGTGCCAAGGCAATCAAGAGCTCAAACTGAAAAATCTAAATCAGGTGAAAAGGCATCAGAAGCTTCTAAGTCTAAGTCAGCTGAACCCAGTGAAGCTGAAGTTGATACTGAAGCCGAGCAGAGTATTCCCACTACAAAGCCATCCAAAGAGCAAGAGGCTGAAATGAATGCTATATGGGATGCCTGCGAGAGAGACTTAGATATAACTGCTGAGCCCGACAAATTCAAGCTGCAAAAGAAAGAGTCAGATTAGCAAATCTAGAGGCACTCAAGCAGAGAACAAAAAAGGAAGTTAGGGAAAGAATCCATGAAAAGGATAGAAGCATCCCGACTACGTCCAAATTCTTCAGATACACTGAGCAAAATAAAAATATCAAGAAGATCATCCATCCAAGGACTGACCAATGGGTACCTTGGAAGATTAATTAGAACTGGGAGCAGATCAAGATAGACTTCATCAAGAGCTGCTACATCGGGAAGACAATGAGTGAGTCATCATATCCAAACAAAGCCTTCAGCGAATTCTTGATGATCTCAGACCTAGAAATATATGTAGAAATTATAATCGCTCTCAAACAATCAGGTCTCCCTCTCAAGGCACCTAAATTCATAAATACCCCTCCTCCTTGCACTTTAGAAGAAAACATATGCACAGAAGAGATCGAGGATGAGATAAAATTCGCCATGATGAGAAAGAGGCTTGTACTGAATGATCCAGAGGATGCAGAAGCTGAGGAGCAGTGTTTACTCATCATACAGACTTGATCTACCGGAGAAGAAGTCAGCTGACTTCAAGGCCAGATTGCAGAAGTTCAGGAAGACTAGCTGATTCTCTTTTCTCCTTCTAGTTCTGATAGAATAGAATTTCATTGTACTTGTAATTCTTCTCCATATATGAAATTCTCTCTTTTTTGGCCTAAGACAGGTACTCATTGTCACATTGTTGTTCTTACCTCTCAACACTATTAATCACCTCAGTGATCAGAACACACACTCAACTATTGCTTATCTTTTTGTGTGTTTTCCTTTAGTTCTTATTGATATATCTTTTTGATCTGAGTCATAAGGGAAACTGTGTTGTAAAGGTTTTGGCATTATCAAACAGGGGGGGAAATTGTTGGGTATGAGATTCAGTATAATAAGATTTGAAGATCCTAAAACCCAGAGCCGAATGATGAACCTTATAATGTAATAGCTTAGTTGAGTTCAGCTTGTTAGGAACTCAGTGGGCTAGCTAGAGTCAGTAGCTGATAGGTTCAGTAGAACTTCCTTCGTCAGCAGGAAGAACTCAGCACTAAGAAACTCAGTTGGGTATTTCAGAACCCACGAATCTGCAAAGAAAATCGAGCCAAGCACTGAATATCTCAGAAGAATGTCAGTAGAAGACAACTCAGTAAAAGGTCTGAGGAATCAGAGGAAGTCAACTCAATATGCTCTTGTAGTTTGAACAGACCTCACCAACTCTCTAACCTCGACCAATGAGGAGCTGTCAGCACTGTATTTGCTCTGCCATAAAGCTGCTCCCTAGACTTGAAAAGAGGAAATCCCTGTAGTGGCATTCAAATTAAAGATGGTCGTTTTTCTTATCGTATTCGACACGTGTCTAGACACCTTCCAACTGATCTATTCAAAGTCGAGACTATAAATAGAGAAGAGTCTTCATGCAGAGAAAATGGCAAACAGGAACCAAAACATTCGAGCATTCAAACTCTCTAGCGATCAAAAAGCCTACCACAGCGAAGAACTCACACATTGAGAAATCTATTTAGTTCTTCACTCTAGAGATTCATTGTTCCCATTGTCTATTCTAAGCAACTTATTGTAAGATCATAAGCTAAAAAATTCGTAGGAGTTCAGCTTACTGAACTGTTCTTATTGTAAAAACTCCTTCTTAGTTGGAGAAAATCAAACCATGTGTTTGAACTTGTAAAGTCACTAAGACTATAAATAGAGTATCTGTCCAGCGTACAGATCGACTGAGACTTGCTCAGCATAAGTAATCAAGAACTCCTGCTTTGTTTAGGACAGTAGACGTAGGATCCAGCGTATCCGAATCACTTTAAAAACTGTTTGTGTTAATTTACTGTTTCATTGGTTAACTGTTGCATAAAACTGAACTTTAAAATCACACGTAACATAAAACATGTTTTCAAACTGAGACGAAAATTGTTTTGGGCCTACACTTCCACACTCTATCTTATATTGAACTATTGTTCACTGATTGAAGTCAGTAGATAAGACTCAGTAGATAGATACCCTCTGCCCACGCGATCGAGAAAGTTTACTTGGCTAATTGACTCTTTCAGTAGCACAATTCAGTAGATACTGACTTGCGCGTTTGAGTTGAAATTTGCACTCAGGTGTATTCAAACCCCTCCCCCGCTCTACACCTGAAGGCTCATCTCTGGAGCAACAGTGCGTAAAATGACTTATTATTTATTATAAGTTAAAATAAGTTGTTTATAAGTTCTTCCAAACGCGGCCTAAATTAATCATGTACAACAAATTCAATATTAATGTAGTGCTAAATATAGTGAATTGTCTTATGGACATCTCTTATTAGTACAATCAATGGCTTAGTAAGAAATTTAGATTAAGAGTCCAACTAATCTTATTGTGCATAAATATAACAAAATCTTTGGCCCAATAGAATTAAATGATACTCATTCCGTCCCGCTATTATTGTCCAATTTGGTTTCGGCACGGAGATTTAGAAACTTTATTTAACTGTGTATTTTATGAGTTTTAATTGTATTAAGAAATGTGCACAAATTTCGAGGAGTGATTGGTGGAAGAAATGAGAATTTATCCAAATTTTTGCAGGGCATAGTTGAGGCAATCGATTTTTTTATTTTTTTTTCATATTGTATTTTAAGAAATAATCTTAAGTTTCCAAAAAGTTAAAAATCATAAATTTACGAGTACGGAGTAGAACGAAAATCGTGTGAAAGATAGATTTTTGGAGAGAAATAGTATGATAATGTGGAGACGAGTATTAAGTAGGAGGGACCTAATTTATTTTTTTGTTTAAGATTAGTTTTTGTTATTTTAGAAAAGAGGACAGTAATAGCGGGACAATCCAATTAGAAAAGTAGCACAATAATAGCGGGATGGAGGGAGTATTAAGTAGTCGTGTTGAGAAAATAATGAAATACTTGTACCACATATTAATTTAAAAATATCGTATTCTATAAATCTACTCAAATTCTAAATTCAGATTCTAAATGATAGGTAGCCTTTGCTCTCGTTTAGCTACGCCACTAATTCTAAGTACAATTATGTTTGGTTCTAATATAAATGAAACCGACTAGTTCACTCCATAGTTCCATCATATGTGTTTGAAACTTTGAATTGGAGTATATTATAAGGATGATATATTTTACTACTGACGCCTATATATATTTAAGTTGCACACCTTATGTATGTACTATATGTTAATGCAATTCACATGATATTTACAATAAAAAGTATCGACCAAAGAGCCCACGCACCACACATGCAAAATAAATGTTTCAATGAATATAGTTTTATAGATATATGGTTGTTTGACAAATTGTGCCTAGTATTAATATTCAACGACACAATTACACAAAGTGGAGTAAAAATGCGACAATAAGTGCATTTGTAACAAGCCTGCAAGAATATGGATTTACATCATTATGAGGAGCGACCCTACCATTAAAATTCTCGTGACAACATATAGTCTCATCCAGGTAATAGGACATCCAATCTAGGTACTATATTATCATAACCTCTACATAGGGAAAATAAATCTTTAGAAATTGTACTTCTGCCTCCGCCCTATTAATCTTGTCTTATTTTGTTTTTTGAATTGTTCTATTTATTTTGTCTCATTCTAAAAATGACAATTTTTTTATATATTAACCACTCTCTTTTTATGGGGCAGGGGATCACCTGCCCCATTTTTTGGTGGACCACTTGGTGGCCCACCAATCACGCGCTGTCACGAGTGCATTGGTGGGCCACCTTTTTATCATAAGTCGACACATGTCCTCACCTTATTGGTGGGACATGTAGTGGTCCACCAAGTGGGGCAGAAGATCCCCACTCTTTTTATGGGACTTATTCATTCATTTACAACAATTTTTCTTAATATACATGTCGAAAAGAAAGGGACGGAGAGAGTGTTAGATTGCTTGAGTTTTTTTTTCTTTCCTAAATCACAAGATTATATTTAAGAGCAATCTAGGCATAATGAATTACTTTTTAGTAATATATGTCAAATTAAATAGAAAAACACTATATGTATTAATAAAACAAAACATATTTTATAAAAGTATAATTTAATGTAGGTCATAGTGTCTCATATGATCATATCTGTTAAAAAGCCACTACTACTCGGTAGTACTTGGAAATTAAGCACATTTTTTTCCTATGGTTGTACAAGGTTGGGGCCTCAATGTCTCTTTTTCTTAGGTTTTTCTTTGTGTTTATACTAAAAGATGATATTTTTTTTTGTTCTTTAAATATTAGATTGATAATTATACTATCGATGAGGTACTTTGATGCATCAATCACTATATACGTACATAAAGGTATACATACGATTCTTTGTTTATAGTCGTATTATATCCTCTACTGCATGCAAGCTATGTGCAATGTGGATTATATTATAACTTTATCCTTTACGTCTTATATTAATAAAAACGACATGCAGTACATTTCATAAGAAGAAAACAGAAATATAAATTAGAGGTAAACATTTTATAGTTTTTTCACTGACGAAAAAAATTCATAGTCGCTATCTGAATTGCGTTATAGACAAATCATATACACGTGTAATAACTTGCAAACCATACATGAAATGATAAATATCAACATAATCATAAGTGAAAAACTCACACGTAGCAATATTAACCTTTGGTCACAAAACAAATACTTCAATCGTTATAACATTTTATAGTTTTAATTATACTAGATGATCGTGGTGAGTAAATTAATTGTTGTGAAAGATGGGAATAATTTATAACCCTAAGCCCATGGGCTTCTAATGAATGTGAAATGACACACATATTTGATTTGGGCTTAGTCGTTGCAAACCTCTTAACTATCCTTAAGAGTGTATATAACCCTATTCCGATTTGGTTCGGTATGAAATGAATTTATAACCATGAAACCAAATTGGAATTTTGCAGTTTTGATCGATCACAATACTATCATCATCTCCATGATAAAATTGGAATGATGTATAATGTGACTATGAGTGGATATAAGTTTCAATTTTAAATAAAATTTATCGATTTCAATCAAGAGCAATTTCAGGAACGCTTTAGATAAATATGATCAACTCCAGACTTGATTGATCCTAGTTTGAATTTGAATTTAGCAGAAACTTCAACTCTGGGCTTATTTGGTATCAAACAATTACTCCTATATTCATAAAGTAGAATGGTGTAGTATATTTATGGAGTAATATTTTAATTGGTGTGCAGCATATTCTCTAGGTTCCCACCGAGATACGCTTACATTTTAGTCATTTCATACTCAACACTCATCTGGCTCGCATAACTGGCATCAAATCAAATTGAAGAAGACATCCTAATCAAATCAAACTCAAAGCTAACCAGAATCATCTCTTCTCTACTTCACTTCTCTAATTTATTGTTTCAATTAATCTTAGAAACATTGGAAGATGTCATCCATTCTTGAGATGAATCTGCCAGAATTATGGTTATGGGTTGCAATTATGAATATGATTTCGTTTGAGATAGGTTTATTTAGGTGATTGATTTGCGTTTCTGCTCAAACTGCATTTTCTCTTTTTGCTTGTTTGCGTTCCCACTTCTTTCTTGGCTTTCTGAAGGTTTGATACTGTTCGTCTTAAATGAACATGTCTGTTAAGTCTAATGAAGAATATAATAAAAATAATAACTAATATTAAGAAGAAGAAGAAAAAAATGAATTTTTTTTGATTTTTTGGATTGAGAATCTCGAATTTTCTAGTCTTAAATAAATTTGATGATTTCAGTTTCCACTCTTTTTCCAGATCCTAATACAACCTTATTATTATTTTCGAATATATAGTGTTATTAGAAGAAAAAAATATAGCCTGCTAAACTCTAAAACCTAACGTCCGTTAAATATTAACTTGGACTTCCGTTACTCCGAACCTCAGGTTCCGGAACTCCAAACGTCCATCACTTTTTTCAATTTACTCGACTTTCATTTACCATAACTACGTAAATGTAGTAGCATTCAAGAAAACAAAATTCTCCGAATTTTTTTCTGAAAACCACAATAGAAACCAGTTTGCTGTGGCTTCTGACATCGGAGTTTGGAATCGATGGCAGAACATGACGGCGAGCACGAGAAGCACGAATCTGCTGCCGATGAGTCTGTAGTCGATGAGATTACCGAAAAATTGCACCGCTCTGATTCCTCGGACTCGGACGACAATGACGACATTAAATCGGCCGCTGCTGCCGCAAAGGCCAAGATCTACCGCCTGTTCGGCCGTGAACAGCCCGTGCATAAGGTTCTAGGCGGTGGAAAGCGTACGTCATTGTCTTTGGGGTTTCTTGATCTTTTTTTTAAATTTTTTTTATTTACTATTATTGTTAAAGGAAACATGGTTTGCCCTATCTAGAATCTGCGTGTTATCTCAGAAAGTTTAGAAACTGCATGGTTTTTGCTGGCGAGTGCTTGAGTAAATGTGCTTACTAGCTATTGATGATTGATTTACTTGTTAATACGTTTAGATTTACGGTTTGAGAATTTTATTTCAATATGAGATGCCAAGATAATGCATATGCTTGTTAGTGAGCTAAGATGGAATTGTCTTGATTTGCTTGCATAGATATGCATATATACAGTGTTGTTTCCGTTAATTGATATATAGACATTCTAGCGAAAAAGATGCTGATAAAATCAATGTTGGTTAGCCATCCTTTAAATTTGAAACCAAGAAGATGTAGGTGCTCTGCTGACTGCTCTAGCTTCTATGTTTATAGTTCTAGGAGGTTGTATCTCCAGGGTTATTGATTTCGGATCTGTTACGCCCTTTCCTGTATGGTTATTTGTTGTTGTTTCTTTTTCTATTCATGTGGAGCCTCTATCTATAGATAAGCAACATTTATTTCACCTTGGACGAATAGGAATCTTTTTGCTTTGTGCTGACCGACATAGAACTGGTACTCTAGCTAATACCAAACTGCCGAGAACCTCCTCATTTCGCTGTGGCTAGACTCTTAAAAGGAAAGAACTTGATTTATATTACATCTATGCACTTGCTTATGCCTTTTTAGGCTTATGTTCTCATTGAAAAATATAACTGAATCCTATTATTAGTAAGCAGCGGTTTGATTGTGTTTGTTGATATCCTTTTGTTTGCATTGTTTTAAGAGAGATACAGAATGAAGCAGTGTTTGACTTATTTGCAGTTGCCAATCCTACGTACCGTTATCTCCGCAGCTCTAATGTTATATACGTCTGACTTGATTGTGTTTTCTGGCAGCTGCTGATATTTTTCTATGGAGGGACAAGAAAGTATCTGCTGGTGTCCTTGGTGTTGCAACATCAATTTGGGTTCTTTTCGAATTGATTGAATACCATTTGCTAGCACTAGTGTGCCATATCTTGATCCTTGGTCTAGCAATCATTTTTATGTGGTCAAACGCGTCCACTTTCATCAACAAGTAAGCTTATTGTCAAACCTTCATGCTGAGCTCTGTTGTATTTCAGAATATGCAGCTTACTTCCTCTCCTATGCTTTATAGGTCTCCACCGCGGATCCCTGAAGTTGTTATTCCTGATGATACTGTCCAGAATGTTGCTTCTGCATTCCGGATTGAAATCAATCATGCTCTTGCCATCCTTCGAGATATTGCATCAGGGAGAGATATCAAGAAATTCCTTGCAGTATGTTAATCTTTATTAGTTGGTTATTTCATGTTGGAATCTTTTTGTTTCGGCCTTGGTAGGTCTGAACATCAATTCACAACTAAGACGTTTTGTGTATTTTGGTTTTTTTAGGTGATTGCTGGACTGTGGGTTGTTTCTGTGCTGGGAAACTCTTTCAACTTCCTTACCTTGTTCTACATTGGTAAGTAACTTGCTGGCTTCTAGCATTTCCTCGATTGGGTTTTCTCCTCGACTTTCTTCCAACGGTTTCCTCTCGGTGCACTCGGTGCCTTTGGCTTATGAAAAATACGAGGACCAGGTAGACGCTTTTGCTGAGAAAGCTGAGGCCGAGATCAAGAAACAGTATGCTGTGTTCAGTTCCCAGGTGTTAAGTAAAATCCCAAAAGGGTCCTTGAAGGATAAGAAGTTACAGTAGATCTTGTTAAGGTGTGTTACTAGGCTGTGACAGTGGTAGCTGTGCTGTTTTAGACTTTTACTACTTACTTGGTCTTAGAGAATCCATGTTGTTATTTCTTAACTTTAAACAAATGTATTACTTTGTTAGGCAATTTTATTTTTATTTTTTTGTTGTGTTGCATCTGCATTATTTAGTTAATGCACTATATCACTCGATTATGTGTTTGAGGTGATGCGTGGTCGATTGTTGTTTTTACTTGGTTCAAGTATTTGTATGGGTTAGATATGGATCATATCATCACACGACTTGTGATAGAGTAGAGTGAAGAAAGAGGAAGGTTAATGTTTGAATCTGTTGCTCTCTAATGGTAGTTTAGAAATAATAATGATAAACAAAAGCTTCGTTGATTCAATTCTCTCTCTCTCTCTCTCTCTCTTTTTTTTAATTTCTTGAAAACCAATGTGAATGCATTACATTGTAGCAGCCCAGAGTCCAGTCACTTTGCCTCTACGTAAAAAGAATCTAATTTTGGATTCTATAATGCAACTGAGTACTTCAAACACTATAATAAAAAATTCAAAATCATCACATTCTTCAAAACCATAATTATGCAAATCCGTTCTTTCATTATCTCTACAGGCAAAAATCACATAAGAATAAATAACTAAAATTCGCACGAAAATTTACACGTAAATTTACATTGAGGTTCTAACTATACGATGGCAGCAAATTCTAAAAGAGGATTTAAATCACACTTTCCTTTATGAGGTTTCTTGAAGCCGGCAGATATAAGAGCTCTAGCTTACCAGCTTGTGATGAACCTACGATGCACGCAAAATAGCAATCTAACACGAACCCGAAATAATTAAATTACTTTGAAGCTGATGCAAACCAAACCTCGGATGGTGGTTCTCAAGCAATTCCAACACTCAGGCAAACGAAAATTTTATGAATGCTTTTGTGATGCTCTAGATGAAGTATGATAGCTGCTCTTTCTTCCTTGAACCTCCTTCTCCATATAGATCGTTCCATTGCTTTAGCTCGGCCATTACGGATCCCTCAGAAGCAAAACTAGCAGCAACCTGCATGCCTCGAGATGTATTCTTAAAATCTTGGAAATATTGTTCCTAAACCGCGATAGGATCTAAGATTGCCTCTTGATGAATGACGGAAGTTCACATGTCAATTTGGTTCATGTTGAAGTTTGCGAGTTGAGGATAAAACCATGTTGCTAGCACGCAATTAGTCATGTTGAAATATAGAAGTCCATTCATATAGTAAAAGGCAAGTTATATTACCTGGTTCTTCGCCTGTCTCATGTCTTCCATGTTTAAGTGCCTCAACGTTATTACTTTTTCCTCTTTAGTTTCTCCTTCAGAAGCAGAAGCGTTTTCCGAGCTCTTCCCTGCATCTTTCTGCTTCTTTTCCTGATCAGGCAAAGCAGTCGACAAATGATGCATTGGAAAATACAAAGTTCGACAAAATAATTTCAGTTGGACCATTTTGTGAGATCAAAATACCTTATCCTTCTTTTCTCTCTCTTGCTGAATGAGTTCTCTGACTGGCCGATAAGCTGCCGTTATACACAAATTCTGTTTCAAGAAGTCATCTTCACAAGTCAGTGCCAGTCCCAGATGATGATAAAATATACTTGAAACCTCTGTATGTGACCAAACAAACCTTTAGATCACTTCCGCTGTAGCCCTCTGTCATGGTTGCGATCTCTTTAAAGTCTAGGTCTTCCACCTTTTCTTTGGATAACAGGGTTCTCAAAATCTTTTCTCTGTTCTCTACCGAAGGTAGGCCAACCATAACTCTGTTCATGATACTTAACATCAGTACTATATAGTAAAAAGTGCAAGATATAACGAGCTTGTTCTTGAGAAGCTAAGAAAATCCAAAATCAAGAGAATTCATTTCCACAGTGAATATCACAATGCGTTGGTATTTTGGAACATAATTCTAATGTGCCCGTGAGGCAAATTACTCAGTTCGATATAATGATCTTTATCATGCAAAAGCTATTATTGATCCACATCATTCATAAGAGAATGACCTCGAAGTTTCTGTTGAAGAAAATAATGAGGTATGACACCAAGAAGTCAAGAACCATTTAAAAGTTTCAACATGAAACTCAGGAAAGGAAAAGACATCCCAACCCATTGACTCCATTTTGTGAATTGAGTGGAGAAAACATAAAGCTCTGAATGTACCTGCGCTCGAACCGCCTAATAATGGCTTCATCAAGGTCAAATGGTCTATTAGTTGCTGCAAGAACAAGAATCTTCACACCAGGTTTTGTCAATAGCCCATCCCAATGCGTCATGAACTCATTCTTAATTTTCCTCATTGCCTCGTGCTCTCCTACTCTAGTTCTCTGTCCAAGCATACTATCCACCTCATCTACAAAAATTATGGTAGGAGAAACCTTGGCTGCAAGCGTGAAAAGAGCTCGAACATTCTTTTCATCTTCACCAAACCATTTTGAAGTGATGGTTGACATAGAGACATTTATGAAGCTTGCCCCAGCTTCATTGGCAATGGCCTTTGCTAGCATTGTTTTTCCTGTTCCAGGAGGACCAAAGAGCAGTATACCTCTGCAAGGTTTAAGAAGCCCACCAGTGAAGAGGTCTGGCCTTCGAAGTGGAAGCATTACCAGCTCCTGAAGTGATTCCTTAATCTCATCCAGAGCTCCAATATCGGCAAATGTCACTCCAATCTCATCTGCAGGGATAACTTCTGGCCTTATGCGCTTCTCAAATTCATTATCTGGAGGGACTTCCTGGCATAAGCAGCCAGACACATAGGTCAATGAGAGGTCAAAGGTTCAAGATACATGCCAAAACTGCTTGAAAAGAATGTCTCACGTACTACCCACTATGGTAGAGGAAGAAAACGAACATACAGCTCAAACTACAATGTACGTTATTCTGGAGAGATGCATAAATAGCTTACGAGAAAGAATAGGTAACCAAGTATGGACCCTTTCTCTGCAGAAATTTCTGTCTTGATACGTGATTTCACATAAATTATCAATCCTTGCAGTAACCAATAAATAGAAGGTCTTGGACTTACCACCGGCTTAGAGACTGATGCATTCTCACTATCAGTCTTTGTTGAGGAGATTGATTTTTCTGCCTCAGTCTTGCTTTCCGACTTTGCTTCAGGTTTTGATTCAGCATTCCCTGATCCTCCAATATCCTGATGTTGTCAAACATGGACACTTAATTAGCACTATTAATAATATAGGAACGCTCAGGAGTTTAGAAAATCACAAATGAGATAAGATAAACCTTGAATAAGTCAGCTTTGCTATCCATTTTAAGGGTATCTTTGCCACCCATCTTCCTCTCTTGAAAAATGCTTAATCCATGAGCCAGACTGCACCAAATACAATGAAGTTAAGAAAACCACAATTAAAGGATAATGACAAAAATAATAGAATACAGAGATGGTGGTGATGGTGATGAAGATCAAGGGGGGAGAGAGAGATAGAGACCCAAAACATTTAGTAATCATATCTAACCTGACAGATGATATGACAAGCTTCCCATTACGATACTCAGGATCCTTGTTAGCCGTTAAATGGTATGATATAGCGGAAACAACAATTTCCTCGATATAGAGACTGAGGATCATGGTGTCAGCATGACAGATGGATCCTAAATCATCACACTCGAGATCATTTGCAGCCAGTACCTCAGCAATATGATTCTTGTTATCCTGTACCTGGATCTTCTTCATATCCTCTATCAGTTGAGCTTTCCAGCTCAAAAGATGAGTTTCATCTTCTGGAGGTCTGATCTCGATAATATATGGAAACAATAGACTAATTTGGTCATCTACTTCCCCTAGATCCTCCTCATTAAGCTGCAACATCTGGGAACCGAGGACCAAGATTGGTCCTGATAATTTCTTCAACATTCTATCAAAAATCTTATATAGTCTAGGCGATTGGAGAAAGTGCTTCTCAACATTCCGGATATAAAGAACTATAGAGTTGGTTTCAGAAACTGACACCAGCACCTGCAAAAGATATCACTCTAAATCTAATTGATATAGGAGAAACTACAAAGCCAATATATAATCATGTAAAATGGGATCAAAGAGTAGTCAAGACCTCAAGAAGTTGTCAAAGATAGCCTCCGATAATAAAGTAATACCGCAGAAAGGATTACAAACATAAATGGCTGAGAGAAATTAAACTAATATGATCATGATCTTACCTTATAAAGAGACTGCACGAAAACCTTCTCTTCAAAGCTCCAGCTGTTGATGCGTCTTGGAGGAGCTAACAAAGTAAAAAGGAATGAGGTTTAGGATGCTATATTTTCAATTATTGTTCATGTAAGAATTCTGCAGTTAGAGGGCATGGTATAATTTATTAACAGAAGTAGTTCTAGACTTAAAAGAGGGGTATAAGAAGAACATCCTATGAAAGAGTGGAAACTCAAAATAGATAAGCTTTAAGCAATAGCTTTTGCAGTAGCATACAAGAGGAATGCTTCACACCAAAAGCATAGATAGGACATAGAGCTTAGAGAAATTTGAGACATGACCGAAACATTATTTTTTATAATATAAAGAGATAATTAGGTTGATCTTGGACTGCATGCTTGAAATTTGGAGTAGAAACAGAAATTAAAAGATAATGACCCGAGTAGAAGAATGTAGACTCAACCTGCACCAGAAGACGATGACTGCGCACTGATGCTACTCATATCCGATGAGACAGAAGATATCCTTCGATGCTTTAGAGAGTTTTTGACTCCTTCATTTCAAGAAATGGAAGTGTAACACTCTGTTAGTTGCTAAGGTGATTGT